>CM074722.1:419185524-419785524 GCA_037306005.1 Rhinophrynus dorsalis
TTGTTAGGTCTACAATATGGAGTACACTTAAAAATACGTATTACTATCCCTTTAATTAAAGTTTACATATTTGAAAACTACATTAAAAACTGCCAATATGTCATGTTAACCAAAAGGCCAGTAGATGTACATTTCAGGAGATATTCACACTTCTTTCATATGCTAATATATATAACAATGTTTTCAGCTAATCAATGATGTTATAATCTTATTAAGCCTTTCAGTGATGTGTCACATGCTAATGAAGGTTTCAATGACTATTTATATGATAAAGCATCTCTGTGCAGTACCAGGAAGTGTTTTCTTTCACTTTGCAAGAAATAAAAGTGTGAATATCTCCTAAACTATACATTTGCTGAAATTTTGGTTAACATGACATATAGGCAGTTTTTAATATAGTTTTCAAATAAGCAAACTTGAATTAAGATGAAAGTTCCACTTTAACCCCTTATTGACAGCCGCATGCGTATGCGGCTGTCACCTTAATGCCCGGCTAACATTTTTTTTTTTTTCTAAATGATTCCGGAGTCCCCGAAACATCGTGCAGCCGCACGGAGACCCGGACTTCCGGGGCTTACCAGGTACATCCTCTGTCACTAAGTGACAGTTTTTGCGGGACGTACCTGGTAAGTTCATTGTCGGGATGGGGTTAATTATTACGTAATCTGAGCTAGCAGCTGTAAAAATACTGAAATGTCTAAAATCAAATAATACATGCTTTTAAAATGCATGGCTAGACAGCTGGAATACTGTTGTTAATAGTCACTGTTTATTACTTTTTTAAGACTTCTGAGAAACTTATCAAGATTGCTCTTCTAGTGATACCACAGAGCTTACAATTGAAATGGAGCTAGACTATTGATACCACAGAGCTTACTACTGAAATGCAGCTAGACTATTGATACCCATACCTGGGAACTCTCCGGATTTGCCCCGGAGACTCCGGTTCTGACAGAACTTTACCGGGTCTCCGGGGCAGAGGCTGATTCCTCCGGATGTGGAGAGTTTCTATTGAAACTCTGCCACATCCGCTTTTTCTCCTGCTGATACTCAGTCCCCAGCCCTCTGAGTGCCAGAGTGGTAAGGAATGCATTGCTTTGCAATGCATTCTGTACCACTCTGGCACTCAAAGGGTTAAGCCCCCCCCCACTCGCGGCAAGCCCCGTCCCTTTTTGACGCGATTAGCGTCATTTTTGTCACCCCCTGGTGAACAGAGGACTACCCTCCGGGTAGCCCTCGACTGGAAGTTCCCAGATATGTTGATACCACAGAGCTTTCAATTAAAATAGAGATACTCTGGAGATACAATGGAGTAACACAAGTGATACCACAGAGCTTACAGTTGAAATGGAGTAACACAAGCGATATCACAATACAAATTTAGCTCCATTTCAGTTGTAAGCTCAGTCAAATCCCTAGTGTAGCTCCAATTCAATTGCAAACTCTGTTGTATCAGTTATGTAGCCCCATTGAAATACCGAGCTGTGGTATCATTTAGTTCCAGTTGTTACTACATTAAATTCTTGTAGCTGGGCTCAAAACTCTGTTCAACAAGGATAAGCTATAAACATAAAAAAATTCACAGAAACACTGTTAGCTAATGAATCCAGGGCCGGATTTGCCATAAGGCAGAGTAAGCACCTGCCTACAGGCGCACCCCACAGAGGGGTGCCTGTCATTGAAATATTTTTTCTTTTTAATTCACAGTGGGTTTTTTAGTTATTTTTTAAAATAAATTTACAGCGCTGCGCACAGTAACCCGTCGCCCGGCCTGCCCCTCGCATGCTAAGGTCTGTGCCTTCTTCGGCACAGACATGTAGCTGCTGTTGCTCCCCCTCGTCGGCTCTAATGCAGAGCGCTGGGAGATGACATCATCTCCCAGCGCTCTGCATTCCTAAAGAGAAGACCACGCGGGGTGCAACAGCAGCTGCAGGTCTGTGCAGAAGGCGGCACAGACATCTCCTGCCGCTGGACCACCAGGGAGGTAGGAAACAAATATGGGGGGGCAAAGTGGGGGCAATGAGGAGCTGATGGGGGCAAGTTGGAGCTGATGGGGCAAGACAGTTGGAGCTGATAGGGCAATGTGGAGCTGATGGGGGCAAGACAGTTGGAGCTGATGGGGGCAAGTTAGAGCTGATGGGGGCAATGTGTGGGCAATATGGATAAGGGGGGTAATGTGGAGATTTGAAGCATTGTGGAGATGGCCAGTTGGGGGGGCGCTTCAGATTTCTGTGCCTACAGGCTCCTAAGATGTAAATCGGCCTCTATCCCCGGGGGCCCAGTAATTCAGTCTGAAAACCATAGTTTCAGAGGCAGCTCTGGGGAGTTCCCAGGTATGGACATGGTCCATAGTCTCAACCCTGCTTAGGGCATCTCCCAAGTATGTAAATTCTCCAGTTCCTCTTGTCAACACCCTTCCAATGTATAGAAATGTCCATATTTTAATGTACGTACCACTATTTCTTTTAGAATATATTCTTTGTTCCCTGTATCCTCCTTGCTAAACAAAAATTAGAAAAAGCTATATATTAGTCAACCCTAGCATATTCCAAAGCACTGTACAATTAAAGGAGCAGTAAACTTTTTTTAATGAAAACACACATTTTATAGAGCTTTTCCTGCTGAATAAAACAAGGGTACTCCCATCGCTGTCAGATGTTTTATTCAAAAATTATAGCAGTTTAAATAACCAGGAAGTGAATTTACTGTGTTTACTTCCTGATAGTTCTAACTGACAGGAAGTGACAGGCAGTTTCTATCACATTCTGTGGAGAACTGTTATGTCTCTGACTTTTCTGACTTTCCTCTCCATTAGAATCTAAGAGGAAATCTAATTAGAATTTGACCACTAGAGGGCACTGCTAGTGTAAAAAAACATGGGTTTAAACTGTAATAACTCTGGAAATATAAATCTCTCGGCAGTGGGAGTACCCTTATTTTACTCAATAGGAAAATCCCTACAATACATATTTTTTCATAAAAAAAGTTTACTGCTCCTTTAAATTAACATAAAAAACATCAACAACGATAAGCATTGTTAACAGATGAAACGGTGGGCTGTGAAGACCTTGATCACGAAATTAGGAAATAATCTTGATCATGGTCT
The DNA here is from genome assembly GCA_037306005.1 of Rhinophrynus dorsalis. Classification (NCBI taxonomy): domain Eukaryota; kingdom Metazoa; phylum Chordata; class Amphibia; order Anura; family Rhinophrynidae; genus Rhinophrynus; species Rhinophrynus dorsalis. Next base: position 419,188,631 of record CM074722.1, read on the forward strand.
GTCAACCACAGACCCCGCCCCAAACAGGGCAGGTTTTCAGAATTTCCTTTGATGAGCACAGATGAACCAGCCTATTGTTAATTACTATAATATTATAACTATCATTGATTTGTAAAGCTCCAGCATATTCAACATCACTGTATAATTAGAGAACTCATTACAAGCACATGATGATTTTTTTTGGGGGGTTGTTCACACTTTTTGGCTTTTTCTCTTTTTGTTCTATACTGGGTGACACCTTTCAGTGTCAGATAGGTATTCTTTGCATTGCTTTGATATATAAACCGTTCCACAGGATATACATATGCAAATGTAACACACCTGTGATTACGCGATGAACAAGTTATATTTGCATATGTAAACTGGTAGGATGTATATATACTGTATACTGGTGGGATGTTCTAAGGCCATTCTATTAGCCATATGTAAACAGAGATATGTATATTGGTTCGATGTATATATACTGTATACTGGTGGGATGTTACAAGGCCTTTCTATTATCCATACATAAATAGAGAAATGTATACTGGTGGGATGTTAAATAGCTGCTCTATTAGCCATATGTAAATAGACATATGTATACTGGTGGCATGTTACATGGCTGTTCTATTAGCCATATGTAAATAGACATATGTATACTGGTAGATTGGGAGTCAAAGACGCTTAACTAGGAATGACCCTTTGAGTGCCAAAGTAGTGTACAATGCATTGCTTAACCCTTTGAGTGTCAGATGTATCCAATGCATTACAACATAATGCGTTGGATACTTCTCTGACATGCAAATAGTTAAAGGGATAGTAATACTTCATTTTAACTTTATTTTATTTTGTAGGCATTAAAAAAACATGAAGAATGATATAAGTCTTATCTCTCAAACCTTTATGGTTTATGAGATATTCACAAGCAAAGTTTCCCCCTCCCGCCCCTTTTACTGATGTCACACTTTTCAGCCTGAGCAGAAGGGAGGTGCCCAGGTAGACTGCAGAGGGGGAGAATCTTCAATTAAGATAAGGGAAAAAGCTGAAAAGCCTGTCAAGGGAGGCAGGGATTTCATTGTTTTCATAGGAATAAGAGTGTCCCCTGCTGTTATCTGTCTGGTCTATGGACTGCATTCCACATCTGAGAAGAGACTGTTTACAGTAGGTAAAAGGGGCGGGAGGGGGAAACTTTGCTTGTAAATATCTCATAAACTATAAAGGTTTGTGAGATAAGACTTATATCATTCTTAATGTTTTTTTAATGCCTACAAAATAAAATAAAGTTAAAACGAAGTATTACTATCCCTTTAAGGGCACTATGACATTGTCTTGATAAAGATCCCAGTGAGGATCACAATTTTGACCTTTTCTAATTAAATAACGATTGAATGAAACTTGTAAAAGTGCTACATTCTCTCGACAGACAGAAAGACATACAGGTAGAGAGATAGCCAGATAGATAGATAAATAGATACATACATACATACATGTGCACACAGACACATGCACGGTTTATATGTCCCCTATCGTGCAGTTAGTTTGTACCTTGAAATTACTGAACATGGATCATGTGACTATGTCCATGGACTGAAAGTTATTTTTTATTATAATGTATGGGTGTACAATGCAGCTATAATGTAGAAGGATTGCAAAATACAGCACTCACAAGCAGTGCTGTTTTAAGACTTCCTGAGAACTGAGTTGTAACAAGTAAAAGATGCAGGTATATCATGTCCTGTTGTCTCCAGGAATTAGTAAAATTAGTTATATTTTATGTTGAATAAGATTTTAACCTTCAGTCTTAGGAATGAAGCACATTTGATCTCCAGTACTGTGGAAAGAGTTCCATAGCAACATAACAAATATTAATGAAGATCAACAATATACTTGAAGTGGACCTGACACTTTCAATTTACTTTTGCATATTTAAAAACTTCATTCACAACAACCTATGTGTTATGTTATCCAAAGGAGCAGAAGATATATAGTACAGGAGATTCTGAATGTCACGCACACGGCGGTTAGGGAACTGTGTGGTGCTGGCTCTGGTTGAATGGAAAAAGAGGGGAGGGTAGAAGAAACAGGGGTACCCCTGTGTATATCAATCAAGAGAAATGTGACTGTCACCAAACACCCCAAAAGTGCGCACTCACAATGTGTCGATGTTGGAGGTGGCTTATACCAAACTCCAACAACCTAGACGGCTGGAGTAGTAAGCTGTCTCCAGATACAGCACCAAGTAATCAACAGGCTTCTGAAATAGGCTGCTCTCTCCAAAACGGAACACGCTCTCCCTTAGTGGTAGACAATCATCAACTCCATAAAGTAAAAGAAAAAAAGAAAAGAAGAGAGAAAAGCTCCTGATAGTGTAGTATGTATAAAAGTATAAAAAAGATAAATAATACTTCAATAAATACACTCACAATATTTTGTAGTCAGGATCTTAATACTAAGCATCTCTGACAATAATGCATATGGAAAGACTAGCCCTGTCTCCGTTCAGGGAAACACTCACGGCTGGCACTATGTCGTCAATCTTCGAATGAAGCAAAGCAGGCGAAGCTCCTTTCGTAAACTCTTTAATTTGTAAAAATATATATAAAAGGCTGTACCATTCTTCTTTTTTTCTTTTACTTTATGGAGTTGATGATGGCTCTAGTTGAAGGTGCTAGCGTGCAAAACTGGAGTGCGAAGCTTGTGAGCGGTGACAGCGTGCCAGGTACTCCCTTGCTGCAGCCGACGCTGGTTAAAGGTGCTGGTCGCAAAACCAGATTGTTCCACCCCGGTTGAGTCGAGGTGAATCCAGGATAGGAGTACCTAGGAACAGTTTGAAAAACCAGGCCAGCAGGATACCAAGCAAGGAGACAAGGAACACAACAGAGGTCATGCGCAGCCAAGGATTCAAGCAGGAGAGAAGATCAAGCGTGGTCAGAAACGGAGCCAAAGGTCAAGCCGGGAGTGGTGATCAAATGTGGTCAGATAAGCCAAAGGTCAAGCCAGGAGTGGAGATCAAAACGTGGTCAGACTAGCCAAGGGTCAAGCCAGAAGTGGAGATCAAGATGTGGTTAGAGAAGCCAAGGATCAAGCCAGGAGTGGAAATGAAGAGGTGGTCAGACAAGCCATGGGTCAAGCCAGGAGTGGAGATCAAGATGTGGTCGGACAAGCCAAGGGTCAAGCCAGGAGTGGAGATCAAGACATGGTCAGACAAGCCAAGGGTCAACCCAGGAGTGGAGATCAAGTAGCAGACTAACGTCCAGAGCTCAGGAATTAGCCAGGAATAGCTTGTGGAACGGGCACCCTAAGGCTGGGGCACCCCGTTTAATATAGAGACTGGCCAATGGGAGAGCTGGGAGAGAAGGGCTTGTCTGGAAACCGAGTGAGACGGGAGGACATAGGACCTATGGAGGAATGAGCCGGGCGCATGCGCATCCGCCAACCTGAGAGGGATAAATCTAAAACAACATGTTACTTGTATCAGTAGCATTCTGTTTTTGTCATTGTTTATAATCTACTTTATGGTCCCTTGTTCATCATAAGAGTTGGTCTAACAGACTATGGGCTGGATACTATTGCAGGTGCTAATTTTATCTCTGCTTTTATCTCTAGGTTTCCCTATAGACTTCAATAGGAACATTTTTGATAAAACGGGACGTAACATTTATCACCTGCAATAGAAGCTAGCCCTATTTCTGCTGAGCTGGCCAAGAACAGGGGTGTTCAAAAGGCAGATTGCTACCTACCAGTAGATCATTAGGTGCTTACTTGTATACCATGGGAAGATTCATCCAGAATAATGCTTAGCAAATCCTTCTAACACTGAAGGAGTTAATATGTGCATGTGATGGCGAGGGGTAGTTGATTTGTGCTGTAAGGTAGTAGATCATGTTATGATGACTATGAAAAAAGTAGATGCCATATCACTGAAGTCTGCAAGAAGGCTATATTAATAAGCCCTCTGTGCTAAGGTCACATGCCTAATAAGGCCTTGGATATGGTGGAGAATAGGTTGTCCCTTACCTGGGAGGGAAAGGTGTTCTTAGTGATAATGCTGGTTATGTGAGGCCATAGTTATGTAAGCATCTGTGAAAAAGGCAATCAACTTCCCTGTAGGTACACTACAAAAATGAACACTTTCTTTTATTACTACTGTACATCTTTCTGAAAGTCTCATTGCCTTATAAATAAATCCTTCTTCTCTTATGTCAACTGATGTTAATTCATCATTCCACTATACCTGAGATCTAGGTACAAGAAGGGGGCCCAGCTTCTTACCCCTTCAGTTGACAAAAACCTTCAAAATAGTGGGTCATAAGTGGCAGAACTTATTTGCCTCCTCTCTGTAGTAACCAGTCTCTGCCTTGGCCATGCAGGCCAGGAACTGCATATGAACATGTGACAATCAAAAGGATGCTCCTACTTGGGTTTTATTTAGCCAACCATTAACAGGAGGACGTTCCAGCAATAAAAAAGTGACGGGATTTCCCTCAGCTACTGTCACACCATGCTTGCATAAGCTCTGCTGGTACTTCTATACTGCAGCCACCGGCCAACAACTCTACCCTATGTGAGAATGCTGGCGGAAATAATACTCAGTGAGGCAATGGGACCCCTTCTTACCTGACCTGGCAGAAATCAATCTCCCTGCTGTGACTTTAAATGAAAGCACATTATTTCATTGTGTGGCCCAAGGTACACAAAAGTGGGCCACTTCTTCTTTCTGTGTCTGCCACACCAACCCAAAGTCAGTGTGACAGACCATTTCTTCCTTACATCAATTATATTGGGGAACTGCAACTTGCACCTCAAAATATTTAGAATCTTTTAGTTATAAGAGATCAATTTCATGAGCCTCAGCCCCAGAGTAGGCCAAGTATGTAAGTATGCTCACAGGGCTTGTTTAAATAGTAATCCATTTATTATTCAACGTTTTAGTGAACATTAAACAATATAAATCTGAACAAGTTCTGTACCCCTGTAAGGTAATCTGCTAGCTACCATATCTACACAAACGCAGACAAAGCATACCCATGTATAAAAATAAGATGAGGTGGAAGATGCACTAAAGGTCGAAGAGGGCTCAGGATGTCGATGTCCTGTCCGATCAGTATCAAAGGCAGTATGCGCTAAACTGTCTTCATCATATCCCCATCAATCCGACAATAATCTGCCCACATAGACATTAATCCGACATGTCTGACAGGTTTCTGAATTTTCACTCATCACATCGACAATGGCCAATTTCCATTTGGAAATGCAGCATAATGAGTAATTTCCATATGGAAATGAAGAATAATGAGCCATTATCATATTCATGTGGCTGTGTTTATATGTTGATGTGGCACTTCACCACATGCAGCAGATAGCCTCTGCTATCGTAGTTCAGAGTCTCAACCCTCGCCTACCTGATGCTAGAGAAGTTGGAATTTCCCTGTAGTTTCCTATGCTGTAACAGTCCTCAATCAATCATAAGCTTACAGGGTTGTCGAACTGCTGGCGATGTGGAAGGGATGCTCTCTCCCATACATCACCAACAGTAGACAACCCCAAAGTCAGAGCATTCTCTCTGCTTCCCCACTGTACAAGGGAACAAGACTGGGGGGTGTCAGTCCATGTATGTGGTGCTAACACATAATGGCGATGTTCTCCATTCTGACTCATCATGCTTCCCCACAATGGTGATGTTCGACTGGCATCCCCTCAATGGTGATGTTACACATGCTTCCTCACAATCCTTATTTTAGGCAGTCTTCCCCATATTGGTGAAGTTTGTCAGGTTTCCCTCTACACTGGTGATGTTCCACATGCTTCCCCACAATGCTTATGTTCAACAGGCTTCTAAACCTAAATTATTTATGGAACAATTCATTAAATATTATAAGCAGGAAGTAAGACTCTGCATTTAGAGTATTAATTAACTGCGAAAGCAGGAAACGTCTACAAACAGTAGACAACTGAACATTTGGGTTCCATAAATGGCAGTATAAAGGAATCTATAGTTACATAATCAAATAACTATACATTCTTAATCAATACTGTATTCATGTGAGGTTACAAGTAGTTAACCCACAGTTATGTGCATACATGGGAACTTTCAAGATAAGCTGACCATGAGATCTTTGAAATATTAACCCTTAAAGCTTCCCATAATGTAGATTTTATGTGATATGTGCCAGCTTGCTCTAACACAGAGATGCTCCGGTCAGTGTGTGAGGGACCTTTAACTTGCTACAGTTTGGATAACTCACTACCTGAACACAAACAAGACAAGCAGGACATCTCCCACGGTCTTTCTGGTACTAATGGCACCAGTTTAGAGGCTAAGGAAACATTTAATTGGGGAAATTCATATAGTAGGTGACACAGACCTCTCTCACCCTGAGAATTTGCCCACTCACCCTGAGATTTGGGTCAAAACCCTAAGTCTCAGGGTCAAACCCTGAGAGTTCCCAGGTATGGTTATGTGGATAGTGTATATTGAGGAACGGAAGTTATGATGAGCTAAGTTATTTGAATAAAATGTTATTAAGAAAACAGGCTGCAGCTGCAAACCTTCATGAGAAGCCCCTGATCTGCCGGAACACATTGGGTGAAAAATTGTATACTAAGAATGGGCTATTGATTCATTAAATATTAAGGGTAATATATGAGGAGTTTCCCAGGAATTAAGATTCTATATTAGAGTATTAATTGATTGTGAAAACAAGAAATGTGTAGAACCAGTAGACAACTGAGCATTTTACGTCCATAAATGACAGTATAAAGGAATCTACATTCATTGAATCAAATAACAACTATACATTCTGAATCAATACTGTATCCCTGTGAGGTTATGAGTCGTTAACCAGCAGTTATTTGGATAGGGTATATTAAGGAACAGAAGTTATGGTGAACTGTTCAACTAAGTTATTTTAATAAATGTTATTAAGACAACAGTCTGAGGAAAGGGAATTATGCTGAGCTAAGTTATTTGAATAAATCATTTTAAGAAACAGTCTGCAAAGCTGGCATGTGACTCAGAAGCCTTTGATGAGTGTGAGAGTACAATTCAAGTGATTGTATCTGTAGACAAAAGCTATCATTGTAAAGCTGTAAAGTAGTTGCAATGATTAGATAGGCATCGAATCCATGAGTGGTTATAAAATAATAACCCACAGTGTTGTGGATTGGGTGTATTTAAGGACAGAAATAAGTTAGTAGTATAAAGAAATGTGTATCTGTACAAAGGATCAATAACTATACGTTTTATAGTAATACTATATCCCTTTGAGGTTACAAGTGTATACCCCGCAGTAATGTGGATTGGGTATATTGTATAACGGAAGCTATGAGGAGGTAGACTATTTGAATAAATGCCATCAAAATAACAGGCTGTAAAACAGATGTAAGGATCTGAGGCCTTTGATGTACGTGACAATGCAATTCAAGTGATTGTGAGTTTAAATAAACAACATTATTGTAACACATTGTTAAGTAATCATATGTTTAGACAGGCACCAAATCCCTGTGAGGTTATAAAGTAATAACCCATAGTGTTGTGGATTTGGGTGCACCTAAGGACACAAATAACTGAGTATGTTTAAATAAACTTTCATTTCGTAACACTCTGTGTAGTAGTTGAAAGGATCGTACGCCATGGTGTACTCAAAGAAATCATACTGCAGAGACTTATAACAATTCAATTTTAATAGCCACAGAATCCGTGTGTAGTTATGAATTAATAACCTATAGCGTTTTGCATTGTGCACATTCAAGAATATATACAAGCTTATCTTTAATTTTATAATTAACGGCAACAATGACAGTGACATTGTACAATAGTTGTGTATTCTAGCAATTAATAAGGAGGTACATTTATTCCCAGTGTCTTAATCCATTTAAAGGGATAGTAATGTTTCATAATAAAAGCAGCTCTAATTAATCATCATAGTATTTGGACTTTGGAGAGTGTTATTTCAGTTCTGTCAGAGTTATAGTTCAGGAGTAATTCAATGACAAAGTGTCCACTTCCCGCCCCTTTTACCGATGTAACACTCCTCAGCCAAAGCAGAAGGGAGGTGCCCAGGTAGATTGCACAGAGGGACAATCTTCAATTAAGATAAGGGAAAAACCTGAAAAACTTGTCAAGGGGGACAGGCCTTTCATTGTTCTAATAGGAAGAAGAGTGTCCCCTGCTGTTATGTGTCCAGTCTATGGACTGGATTCCACATCTGAGAAGAGATGACTTACACTAGGCAAAAGGGGCAGGAGGGGAACTTTGCTTGTGAATATCTCTTAAACCATAAAGGTTTGAGAGATAAGACTTATATCATTCTTCATATTTTTTTAATGCCTACAAAATAAAATAAAGTTAAAACGAAGTATTACTATCCCTTTAAATATGTTGGTTCCTGTTACTTATACAGATATCTGTATTTGCCCCATATTGATGAATGTTTTTAAAATGCACTAGTTTTTATGTATTGTGTAATAAAGATAGGTTTTTAGATAGAAAGTATTATACTTCTATGAGTAAAAGCACTGAACGAGTTTCTTTATTTAATTGTTGTTAAGGAGGCATTGTGGTTGGTCAATAAAATTAAGTGCTACTTTCAATTAGCCCAATTATTCTGTTCTAACTTCTTTTCCTCATCAGTGTTTTTGTATATAAGTTTAAACTTACAGTCTGCAGTTGGATACAATAGGCAATTTAGGTTTAGAAGCCTGTTGAACATAAGTATTGGGAAAGCATGTCAAAGATTACTATTGTGGGGAAGCCAGTCGAACATAAGACTGTGGGGAAGCATGTTGAACATCACCATTGTGGGTCAGAATGTGCAACATCGCCATTTTGTGTTGGCCCCACACTGACACCCCCAGCCTTGTTACCTTGTACAGGCAATGTCCTTGGGGATTTGTGGCTACCATTAGGCAAGGGAACAAGGCTGGTGAAGGGGGGTCAGACAGTGTATATGGGAATCTGTGGCTACAAACATGTCTGGGGGCCAGGCAGTTTACATGGAGATCAATAGCTAGGGAAAAAGTCTGGTGGGCAGCTGATAGACACAAATCCCCATGGACGCACCACTGATAATTAAATTGTATATATGACATCTCTACCAGCCAAGAGGTTAAATTCCATTTTGTTTAATAATGGGAATGCATTTCAGATATGACTATGAAAATTGACAAAGAGCTGAGGGGATGATTGCGTACTGGTTAATGTACTTTTCTAACCTTTTGAGTGCCACAGGGGTGTGCAATGCAATGCACATACCTAAGGCACTCAAAGGTTTAGGGAGTGATGCTCTTTGTGGTGCAGAAAGGATCCCCTCCACTCCACTACTAACCTGCTGGGGTTGTGTAAGGGAAGGCATTCATTCCACCTCACCATTAGTTCGAGAACCCTGTATGCTAATGGGGAACTTCCCCCATCCCCTCCCCTTGCATCCCTAAATTCTAGTGCATATGACGATTTGTATCTACATTGAAAAGGCAGAGTGCTTTAAACACATCTACAAAAACATATAGCCACAGCATCAACCTTTGGTACACCTACTATGGCTGCCTGGGCTCAGACAGCCAATGAGAATGCAGTAGTACTATTTGGTCTAACAACCCTGTCTCCGAATTGCAATTATGGTATGCGCCACATGGTCTACTGCACTTGCAGGCACAAACAGGAAACAGGACAGTAACAGCCATGGGGGGAAACATATTAAACACTGACTGTCCAGTAAGCAGGAACAATGACTATGTGGGACTTGGGGTTGTGCTGCGACTTGAATAAGGCCAAATGTCTACACTTTTTACAGGTCCCTAATCCCTAACATGAGTCACTGCCCTTGGACTGTCCCGCCTTGGTGCCCAGTCTAGCGTCTCCCTTTGGATACCTGATCAGATGTAACTGTCACGTTCCCTGTCTTCTCCATGCACAGCAGCATGGGGTCTTGTTAATTAAGCTTGAGCCTGGCTCTCTTCCCTTCACCTGCCATCCTTGAGTCACTGCCCATGGGTACTCCATGGCAACTGTAATGTTACTAGTAGTTTGCGTACCAACAGTATTTCTGTGTATAAGGGTAGGATTGTGCAAACCAGAGTTGTCTACATGCTGCTCTGAGTGTGTACTTGGGCACCAGATAATCCACCTATACCTCCAGAAATTTATGTAGAGGTTTCAGGGAAAAAAATCAGTCATTCTGGAATGCCTGATTTGTCCCCACCTCAATAGGTGAAGCGAGGGATAACCGATAGGGGATTGTAGGTGGCCGTACATTTGTTGTTTTCAATCCCATCATCTTCCAGTTCGGACAGTGTTCATCTACCCGGTGTTATTCTGAGTCCAGATTAGTTGCACAAACCTCCAGAGCCTGGCAAGGAGCACAGTAGCAGAAATGGTCAGTCCCAAGTTTGAAGGCACCTATAAGAATGGTGATTGACCATCATAAGTCAGATTCTGGATTGTGCTGTGGAACATGTCTAGACTTCAGTCAAGCTCCAACCTCCCACTCCTGTTGGATTACCAAATAAAGTGACCCTGTTGGTGAAATTCTTCTCTATCTTGATGTGGCTTCTTTCCAATGTTTCAAGGACCCACAGAGTTGCTCCGCTGCCAGGGGGAGCTTCTCCACATTCACTTCTTTTTTTGGTGGATACAAAGATTTCTACGCTGCCATTTTAGTGTGCCACTTGATAATACCAACCATAGGGCTATAAGCACAAAACAAAAGTGCGGAAATTCTGGAGAAACTAACCATACAATTGAAACAACTAAACATTCACATTGTTTTAAAAGGGGGGTTTAACCCTCAAATTCAAGAGGGATCAACAGCTGAATGTGTTGAAGGTCTCTCTTGCACTCAAGGTGTTAAATGCCACTTTTATATGAATAGGAACCATTGTCCACTTTTCTTTGTGTATACAACCCATTGTGTTTATGTCTCTGAACACTTTGGATGCTTAGCGATGTCAACTCATTGTGTAGCAATGCACTGGGATGCCTCTAGTATCCAATGGGTTAAACGGGTAATAGAACCCTTTAACACTTTCAGTGCCCGAGGGGTATGAATTATGTTGCATACCCTCTGGCACTCAAAGGGTTACGTGTCAGAGGGTTGTTAAACGTAATGTGTTGCACGCTGCCTTGTCTTTCAAAGGGTTCATAAATACAATGATCTTTTGACATTTTAAATTATTTCTCCCCTTTGTTTCAATTAATTAGACATAGCAGAATATATTTATTATTTTAATATGTTTAACTAGTTGAACAACCCATGTACACAGGCCACAGTGCCAGGCAGCACAGTCATGCACAGTACAGACTACCTGCGCCGCGGGGTGCTCTGAATTCAGACCTTCGGTGCGCAGAGAGGACTACGGTCTGAATTTGGAGCGCCCCACTCCGTTATCAGCTGTGGCACGGGCAGTCTGTACTGCACATTACTGCAGCGCGCGCAGCCGTCTGTACTGCATATGACAGCTTCTGACAAACATACATTAGCAAATTATTATATAGGATTTACTTACTTAAAATGTGCCCCACATTGTATTTTGAACTTATACACATGCGTTGTGGTATGAAAAAAGCGTGTTTCTGGTATAGGAAAGGAAAAAGGTTTTATAGGCATCTTTCTGTTGAAAAATTCCTATGGGAAAAATATATATGTATTAATGACATGGAATACTGCAAATATCGAACTTTGGACATTTTTAGGGATGTCACCTAGCTGGGGCATTGATGTCAAGCCAACAACAATTGAACATACTATATACCCCAATAGGGTCTAATACCTCCCAAACTGTCCCTCTATAGGAGGAACAGTCCCTCTTTGAGACTCAAATTCCCCTGTCCCTCTTTCCTACCCTGTTGTCTCTTTTTTGGCAGTAACAGCAGCTAAAACAAAGGTGCCCCTCTTAGGTCATTTTAAATGTTGGGAGCTATGCTAAGCTCAAAAGAAAAATAATTATCATCAAAATATTTTCCTCTTTAACCCTTGGAGCACCAGAATGGTTTAAATGCTTTGGAGACCTCTCTAGCATTCAAGAAGTTAAAGTGATAGTAACACTTAACCTCTTAACAATGGTCTGGGGTTGGGGAGCTCTGGATGACCAGGGCATATATTTTTTTCATTAATGTGATCTGTGATCATAGTGTGGCATGCAGTCGCGTTTCAGTCACAAACGTTCGTAACGTGCCAGGACCATAACCAATCCTCAATGTCCGGACAGGTGTGACTGTCCTGGAATGTCATTGAATGTTAAGGTTTTAATATGTAGAAAAATATATATGTTGTAGGGTTTATCTTCCTGAGTAAAACAAGGGTACACTGATAGGTGTTTTATTAAAAAGTTATTGCAGGTCAAACATGATTTTTTAGGTGCAATATCTCAATGGCCTGAAATTTCCCAGAGGAGCAGTTGCTACACCATCCTATGGAGATTTATGGTCAACTGACTGAGCTTCCTATAGGACTGTATAGCAACAGTGCTACCAGGGAATTTTAGGCCACTGAGATACTGCGACTAAATATTTGACGTTTGAGCTGCAATACCTTTTCAATAGAACACCTCTCACAGTGGGAGTACTCTTGTTTTACTCAGGAGAATAAACACTACAATATATAGATTTCTACATATTATGCATTAGTGTCCCTTTAAAATCCCTTCACTGGCAAGTTTTACTCCTCCTTGGTTTGCACCGGAATTTCTAAATGGCCTTCGTTCTTACTCCATTCATCCATGTATACTTCCTATAATGGCCCTGAGATCTATTAGAAGGGGCAACATGAAGTTGTGGGGAAGGTGGGTAATACATGTTATTATGTGTTGAGTCTTTTATTTAATCATTTTACCTCAGAAATACAAGAAATTTAGGTTTAGGTACACACACGTGTAATATAGGTGCTATATTTGCAATCAGATGATTTTTCACTCCTGCTATTAGTTCTTGGGGATAGCCTAATGGTTTCCAACCTTTAGCTCCCCAGCTGTTGGGGAGCTGCAGCCCCAAACGACTGGAGAACCAAAGATTGCCTACCACATAACAAGAAAGCTTTTAATTGACTAGGAATTAGGATAGCAAACCAGGTAGGGTTATGGTAGGAATAGGGCCATATAAATAAATATATAATAATTTGCTAATGTGTGTTTGTCAGAAGCCATCATGCGCAGTAGAGACTGCCTGCGCCACGGCTTATATGGAGCGGTGCGCTCCGAATTCAGACCAGAGTCCCAGGAAGGTGCGCAGAGAGGACTACGGTCTGAATGTGGAGCGTCTCGCTGCGTATCAGCCGCGGCACGGGAAGTCTCTACTGCGCATGACTGCAGCTCTCCCATCATTGACTAGAGGATCCGGCCACCAGCCAAGGTTGCTTGGTGGCACTTTGGCCCGTGTACACAGGCTTTTCAACTAGTATATATATATATATACTAGCAACATGGGACGGCGTTGCCCGTCATGTTATGACCATTGGGCGCACGTGTTTGAAATGCAGACACACTGATAAACACAGACATATACAGCATACAGGCAGACACATACCATACATCCCAAGTGTCCCTCTTTAGGAGGGACAGTCCCTCTTTGAGGGCCAAATCCCTCTGTCCCTCTTTCCCACCCTGTTGTCCCTCTTTTTAGGAGGTCAGACTGTGTGCAGGGCCGGCTCCACCTATAGGCGAGGTAGGCGCCGGCCTAGGTCGCACACGTACTGGGGGCGGGGGCATGGAGCGGAGAAGAGGTGCGCCCACACACACCACGCCAGGAACCACAACACAGTCAGGTCTATGTTGCTACAGCGCTCCCTCATCTGGTCGGATCTTTAGTAATGCAGAGCGCGCTGGGAGTCATGATCTCCCGCCGCGCTCTGCATTACTGAAGAGAAGACTGCGCGGGAGATACAGGTATGTGATGGGGGGCAAGTTGGAGCTGAGGGGGCATAGTGGAGCTGAGGGGGCAAGTTGGAGCAGATGTGGGGCAAAGTGGAGATGATGGGGGCAAGTTGGAGCTGTTAGGGGAAAGCTGGAGCTGAGGGGGCATAGTGGAGATGGTGGGGGCAAGTTGGAGATGATGGGGGCAAGTTGGAGCTGATGAGGGTCAAAGTGGAGCTGATGAGGGTCAAAGTGGAGCTGAGGGGGGGCAAGTGGAGCTGAGGGGGGGCAAAGTGTAGCTGGTGGGGCAAGTTGGAGCGGATGGGGGGGCAAGTTGGAGTGGATGGGGGCAAGTTGGAGCTGCTGGGGGCATAGTGGAGCTGGTGGGGGCAAGTTGGAGCGGATGGGGGGCAAAGTGGAGCTGATGGGGGTAAGTTGGAGAGGATGGGGGGCAAAGTGGAGCTGATGGGGGTAAGTTGGAGCTGAGGGGGCAAAGTGGAGCTGGTGGGGGCACGTTGGAGCTGATGGGGGCAAGTTGGAGTTGATAGGGGCAAAGTGGAACTGGTGGGCCAAAGTGAAGCTGATAAGGGGCAAGTTGGAGCTGGTGGGGGGCATCTCTTACAGGCATCTCCAGAACAGGGGCAGAGTGGCTCAGGGGGCAGAGAGAGGACAATCATGAAAAGAGGTTGGGTATAAGTAGGCAGGGTATAAAAGGGTGGGACACAAGGGGCGGAGCGAAATGGGTGGCAAAATTAGGTTTTGCCTAGGGTGGCAAAAATCCTTGCACCAGCCCTGACTGTGTGGTGTGTATTACTTTGCTCTACAGCAATAAAGCAATAAACTTCAGTATATGTGTTTATACATTAGTCTGTGCAAATTAAATACTTTGGTCTTGAACTAAATCATTTATTCAGTTACATAAATAGCCAGTAATAGGTCATGAAATAACCTAAAAATTCTTACTAATGCCCTGCCCACCAGCCACACCCCCAATAATATCACCTAAAACTAACGTGTCCCTCTTTGGCCCTGTGAAATGTTGGGAGGTATGCACATACACACAGTGAGCGGCAGAGACATGCAAAACACATGTACACACAGACACACTGGAGATGCACACATGGACACACATATGTAACAGAGATGTACACACACAGACACGCAACATATATGAGCAGAAACACATGTGCTCATGAGTTGTGTACCCCTCTGGCACTCAAAGGGTTAAGGTATAGAGAGGCATGTCAGAGTTAAATAGCAGTGGGAAGTGTGTTCATACCTGGGAACACTGACTTGTGAAGTCCCTAGAGGGGACTGATGTGGTGCTGATGTGGAGAGACAAATGGGGCAATCTGGGTTAAAAGGGGGCGGGGCTTAATCGTGAGTAGGGGGCGGGGCTTAACATAAATATGGAAAAGTGTTAGTAATAGGCTGGGGAAGGAGGAGAAGTGGGAGGGGAATGCAAGTTTACAGTGTGAGGGGTTTTAACACACTCCATGAGGGGTAAAACTTGATACAGAACCCTGTGGCAGTCAGTGGGTTAAGTGTGAATCTGATGGCTGTCTGTCCTGTGTCTTGCATGGCAAATGGTGACAGTGAAGAAGTAATTCAGCAATGAGGGCCTACCTTAACCCTTTGAGTGCCATTTTGTTCCCCTGGTGATGCAGCACCGTTCAGTGGCTTTACTACAGGTCCTGCTGAGGCCACTGGGAGTCAAGGTGAGTGACTGTGTGTCAGCCATCTTTCTTTCTGGCTTTGTGTGTGTGTATGGGTGTTTGGTGCTGTGTGAGTGGGGCATGAGTGTGTAATACCTGTGAACGTTTACTTGTGGAGTCCCTCATGTGGTGCTGATGTGGAGAGAGCAATGGGGCAATCTGGGTTAAAAGGGGGCGTGGCTTAATCGCGAGTAGGGGCGGGGCTTAACATAAATATGGAAAAGTGTTAGTAATAGGCTGGGGAAGGAGGAGAAGTGGGAGAGAAATGCAAGTTTACAGTGTGAGGGGTTTGAACACACTCCCTGAGGGGTAAAACTTGTTACACAACCCTGTGGCAGTCAGTGGGTTAAGTGTGAATCTGATGGCTGTCTGTCCTGTGTCTTGCATGGCAAATGATGACAGTGAAGAAATAATTGAGCAATGAGGACCTACCTTAACCCTTTGAGTGCAATTTTGTTCCTCTGGTGCTGCAGTACAGGTCCTGCTGAGGCCTCTGGGAGTCAGGGTGAGTGACTGTGTGTGTGTGTCAGCCATATGTATTTCTGGCTTTGTGTGTGTATGTGGTGCTGTGTGTGTGAGTGGGGGCATGTCTGTTTGGTGCTGTGTAAGTGGGGCATGTGTGTGTGTGTGTGGTGCTGTGTGAGTGGGGCATGTGTGTGTGTTTGTGTGGTGCTGTGTGAGTGGGGCATGTGTTTGTGGTGGTCTGTGTGTGTGAGTGGGGCATGTGTGTTTGTCTGTGGTGTAGGAGCAAGTGGCGGCCATATTGTTTTTTTCTGACTTTGATAGTGGTGGGCGGGCTGCATAGTGGGGGCGGGCCAACTCCCTGCATGATTGAATCACCCAATAGGAGTAGTAACTCCTGCTTTATGCCTCCCCTGGGTGTGTTTTGGCAGGCACAAAGTCTTCTTTTATATATATATATATATATATATATATATATATATATATATATGGCTAGATCCCTTCAAATGCTAGGCAGAACTGTGGGTTGTGTCCCTTTCCACCAACCCATAGACAGAACATCTATCCCACATTTACTGTGTGAAATAAATGTCATCTCACCCCTATCAATTTAGAGGGAGGATGGATCGGTTAAATTATTCCCATAACACATTTCCCAAAAACTCACACTTTTCCCTCTACTATTTGAAGCTGATGTACTCAAGAGAAACTGGAATATGACAGGAACAAATCAACAGCACATATAAAAACTTCCACTGGTCCTTTGCCTGCTGGAGAGATCTCCAACACATTGCAAAGCAATGCTTTAGAAACCTCTATACAAATCAGAGGGTTAAAAACCATTAGCTGGGAACTTTCAAAATGGGCTGATCCTGCAATCTTTTAAATATTAACGCTGAAAGTTCCCATGAATGTAGAGTCTAGGCAATATGTCCTTGCATGCTCTAACCCAACGGTCCTCCAATCAGTCGTCGTGAAACCTTTAATACACTACAGTATGGATCTACCAGTCCTTGAACACACATAAGACAAAAATGGCTTGTCCATCTGCCTTTCTGGTAGAAATGGAATCAGAAATTGTACAGATCATATAGTAGGCAACGCTGGGCTGCTTCACCCTGATCATTTGCCCCTTTACCATGAGAACCTTGCATAAGTGTCAAAACTCTGGAGGTTTGTTAAAGACCTATACTGGACATTTTGGGAAATTTTGCTTGTCCACTATGGTGTATTTAATTTGCAGTAGAAGTACTTAGAACATCCATCTCTATGGGTCATATGCACAAAAGAAAAAATAGATAAATTATGCAATAAATTAAAATAAATTTAAATAATGCAAACTAATTGCATTACGGGGGGAAATAAGAAATTCCATTGATTTAAATTGCGCTTTAACCCTTTGAGTGCCAGAAGGGTATCCAACGCATAGATGCTGTAAGCTCGCACTCCACCTTTAGTCTTTATTAGCCTTAACGACCATTGGTGGCAATGTGCGGCTGGCAGTTAAAGGAGGGATTTTCCTATTGAGTAAAATAAGGGTACTCCCACTGCCGAGAGATTTATATTTCCAGAGTCATTACAGGTTAAACCCATGTTTTTTATATTAGCAGTGCCCTCTATTGGTCAAATTCTAATTAAATTTCCTGTTAGATTCTATTGGAGAGGAAAGTCAGAAAAGTCAGAGACATGCAGTTCTCTATAGACTGTGATAGAAACTGCCTGTCACTTACTGTCAGTTAGAACTTCCAGGAAGTAAACACAGTAAATTCACTTCCTGGTTATTTAACCCCTTAAGGACCAGCGGTCCCGGGGTGTGTGGTCCTTTAAGGACCAGATAGGAAACTTTGACGTGCCGTCCCACGTGACTGATCATGTGGGGCAGCACGCCAAACAGGGGACTGATAGAGATCGCTCCGGTCTTAGAGCGATCAATTTAAGTCCCACAGGAGCGTGGCGAGTAAAAGTACGTGACATACCAGGACCGTCACTGGTCCTTAAGTGCCGGACCAGCGTGACAGTCCTGCCAAGTCAATGGTCCTTAAGGGGTTAAACTGCTATAATTTTTTTTAATAAAACATCTGACATTGATGGGAGTGACCTTGTTTTATTCAGCAGGAAATGCTCTGTAAAATATGTGTTTTCATAAAAAAAAGTTTACTGCTCCTTTAAGGACCACGGGACTTTTTTTTTTTTTGCCTAATGTATTCAGGGGGTCCCCAAGCAGCATGCAGCCAGAAGGTGACCCCTGAATTCCATGACGTGCCAGGACCATCACTGGTCCTTAATGCAAGTTTACCCATGATGGTCCTGGCATGTCCTGGGTCCTTAAGGGGTTAATAATAAAAATACACATGACATCTTGGAGAATGGTGGAAAGGCTGCAGCATTTAATAAATAATTTGTCATCTAAATTAAACATTTACTTATCAGCCAAAATAACCTGATAAACCCCAAACAAAACACAACACATTTTGGGCTCCACCATACCGGACAGGAGCCAACCTAAACTTTACCTTTACTGATTTTCTTCACACACCTCCTGCTGCAACAAAAACATTAAAAACCAGAACTGTAAAAAATATAATTATTACCCACACAGATACAGGGGAGTATTTACACTTTATTTTCCCACCCTCTACTGTTCACCTGGTGAGAGGTAAGGCCCCTGTCCACCAATAGCAGTACAGGGTGTGAAAAACAAATGCTCTAGAAGATTCTACCTATTTCTTATAAATTTAAAGTGGAAATAACCCATTTAAAAACAGCACTTGATTAACTTACAAATAACCCAAAAAGGGGGAGTGCTCCCCAACTCCATGAGTCCCTCCCTAATTTGGCCAGTCCTTTACATTATATACTTTACAATGCATTGAATCCCTCTCTGTCCTTCAATGCTAAGGAGGTCTCCAGCACATTGCTTCCCTTTCTTAAAGGAGCAGTAAACTTTTTTTTTATGAAAACCTATATTTTACAGAGCATTTCCTGCTGAATAAAACAAGGTCACTCCCATTGCTGTCAGATGTTTTATTCAAAATTTATAGCAGTTTAAATAACCAGGAAGTGAATTTACTGTTTACTTCCTGATAGTTCTAACTGACAGGAAGTGACTGGCAGTTTCTATCACATTCTATGCAGAACTGTACTTCTCTGACATTTCTCACTTTCCTCTCCATTAGAATCTAACAGGAAATCTAATTAGAATGTGACCACTAGAGGGCACTGCTAATGTAAAAAAACACAGGTTTAAACTGTAATAACTCTGGAAATATAAATCTCTCAGCAGTGGGAGTAGCCTTATTTTACTCAATAGGAAAATCCCTACAATACATATTTTTTCATAAAAAAGTTTACTGCTCCTTTAATATGCCTATCTCTCTCACACACACACACACACTTTCCCTATGATGTTGCATATTCACTTCCCTATTACAACACTGCTAATAAAATAGACATTTTCTCCATTTTAGTATGCTCCTTAGTTCTACACTTATTTCTCATGTATACTCACTCTTTGAAAATATATTTAGGAAGAAGTTCCAGTCTCTCAGGCCCTTCCCCCTGTACTCAATAGTATCTTCTAAAGCTGACAGAACAATGACAGGTTGCTCACATAAGCATAAGTCTGAGTGCAGCATGTAAGGGGAGGGACTAGTGAGTGGAACCATTTAGGAGGGAGATAGACTGTTGGTAGGAACCATTCAGGAGGGAGTCAACAGCATGAAAATGAGAGCTCTGGATCTGGCCTACACGTGTAATACTTTATAATTTGTGTGTTACTGTTTCTTTGTTTCTTTCAGGAGAATGTCTTCACCTCTTCAATGATGGCAAGGTCTCCAACAAATTGCTTTTATTTACTCTCTTTAATTCCCTAGCATTCAAAGGGTTAACATTGCTGCAAGGGCAAAAAGCAAAAACAAATTAGGGTTAAAAGATAAAGAAAAAATAGTTGATGGTGCAAAGGGGAAAAATGATCATGGACCTTATTTGAAGAGGTGCAGTTATGGAGTGAATCAACTGCACCATGAGGTGCATTCAAGGGGTTAAAAGCCACATATAAATCAACTGGAATTTTGATTTGGCCCCTATGGTTTCGCAGGTTTGCTCCAGAATATCGCCTCTTTCACCTGATAAAATAGACCCGATGTGCACAAGGAAAAAAGTGGAGCAATTCTAGGCTGACTGGCTACATCATAGGGCACAAATAAAAAATCCCACTAATTTAAAGTGGAAATTTCCCCTTAAAGGGATAGTAATAATTAAATTTTACTATCCCCCCTCTTGTAGCCCTTAAAAAACTGAATTAAACAAATCCAGCGGCATCTCTCAAACCTTTATGGTTTGAGATATCTGCTTTAAAAGTTCCTTCTCCCCTGAAGTCAGGGTTGTAGCTGACAGCGAGGGAATCTGGTCCCTGAGCAAGTGGAGGCTCTTCAGCAGAGTGAGATCACGTTATGGAAGAAAAAATCCTTCACTCAAATGGTCTTCTACGTGTACTTGAAGGATTTCTTGATTTGCAGTGCATTGCATTGCATACCCTCTTTAGCATAGGCTGACCAGATCTCACCTTTAAAGGGATAGTAATACTTCAAAATTACTATTCCTTATAATGAAGCCCTTAAAAAACTGAATTAAATGCCACCAGCGGCATCTCTCAAACCTTTATGGTTTGAGAGATAGCCACTTTTAAACTTCGCTCTCCCCTGCCTCTCCCCTGACGTCAGCGTTCTTGCTGCAGCAGGGGATTCCGTTCATTGAATCAAGCGGAGGCTCTTCAGCAGAGCCAGATCTCGTTATAGAAGAAACGATCCTTCACTAAAACGGTCTTCTACGTGTGCTTGGTAACCAAGCACACGTAGAAGACCGTTTTAGTGAAGGATCTTGTCTTCCATAACGCGATCCCGGCTCTGCTGAAGAGCCTCCGCCAGTCCCGGGACTGGATTCCCCTGCTGTCAGCTACAGTGCTGACGTCAGGAGAGAGAGAACTTTGAAAACGGATATCTCTCAAATTCAGTTTTTTAAGGGCTACAAGATGGGGGATAATAAAATTTAATTATTACTATCCCTTTAATTCAAGTTTGCATATTTGAAAACTGCATTGAAAAACTGCCTATGTGACATAGAAGCCAAAAGTCCAGCAGATGTATGATTTAGGAGATAGCCACACATTTGTTCCTGGGCAAAGTGAAACTGAACATTTCCTGGTACAGCACAAAGCTTAATTAGCATATGAAATATCATTGAAACCTTCATTTGCATATAGTAGGTCACTGAACATATTAATTAGCATATGAAGAGTCAGTGGCGCCATAATTAGCATACATTAGCATATGGTAATAATTGTGACTAACTACATGTGCTGAACTTTTTGGCTAATGTGACACATAGGCGGTTTTTTATTCAGGTTTCAGATATGTGAACTTGAATTAAAGGGATAGTAATGTTTCAAAATAAAAGCAGCTCCAATTAATCTTCATAGTATTTGGGTCATGGAGAGTGTTATTTCAATACTGTCAGAGTTGTAGTTCAAGAGTAATTGAATGATAAAGTATCCCCCTCCCGCCCCTTTTACCTAGTGTAAGCCGCTTCCCCTCAGATATGGAATCTGGTCCTGGGATCAGACAGCTTCACAGCAAGGGACAATCTTCTTACTGTGAGAACAATGAAAACCCTGCCCCCCTTGTCGGGTTTTTCCCTTATGTTAATTGAAGATTGTTCCTCTCTGTAAGCCATCTGGACACCACCTTTCTGTTCTGAGGTGAACAGTGTTACATCAGTAAAAGGGGCGTGAGGGGGATACTTTATCATTCAACAGTATTGACAGCATTGAAATAACACTTTCTATGGCCCAAATACTATGAAGATTAATTGGAGCTGTTTTTATTTTGAAACATTACAATCCCTTTGAGGTGAAAGTTCCACTTTAATATGGGGATTGAATGACCCATACAAATCAATAGGAATGTTTATTTGTCCCCTATGGTGCAGGTTAGTGGTGGTTCTATTGAACGAGAACATGGTCTGTTGCAAAATAATTTTTGGACCCCTAGTTAAATGGGAACTATCACCCCAAATAAAGTCTCCCCCAACAATTACCCATCTAGCGATAAGCTTAACAATAGTAGTGTTAGCCAGCATAATCACTGCGTTACAGAGAAATCCTACTTCTGCCGAGACTGACGGCAAGGTAACAGAGGAAACATCTTTGCTTACAGACATCTGCAAGCCTGAGCTGTCAATCCCAGTCTCCTCTAGGAGTTGTTGCATGGTACCTTTAGGTACCAGAAGGGACTGACAGCGCAGGCATGCAGATTTCTCCAAAACGCTGTTGCCTGGCCATCAGTTTCAGCACAAGTAGGATTTCTCAGTAACTCTGTGATTATGCTGGCTAATACTACTATTGTAAAGCTTATCACTAGATGGGTATTTGTTGGGGGAGACATTATTTGGGGTGATAGTTCCCCTTTAACAAAAAACTACCAAGAAACAGTAAACATTTTCTGTATATCTAACATCTAATGGGCTACACAGAGATCATTTTGTTACTCTTCCACACCTAGGAGACACGGTAACCAGAAATGGTTACTCCTACCCCAAGCTCCAGCGTATGTCAGTTTTTATAGTGTCCTCACAGAGGAGGCACAGGGACAGTCTCAACTGGGACCATTATTGTGATTCTGTGCACATATTATTTATTTATGTACCATTTATTTTTATTCTATAGTTTATGCATTTAGCGATGTGAGCCAGGCACATTACAGTCAGTGTCTCCAAGGTCCATTGACTTCTCAGGTTATCTCCTCTGACTCTAAGAAATTGGGGTCCAGCTTACTGGTTTGTATTTTGCCAGAGAGGTGAACTACTGACAGCATGGAGAACAATACACACGGTAGTTAATTTCTGGTCATAGAGAGGATTACTGCGTATGTTGTGGTGTTTTTAATTGAGGCCTCAATAGGTATAGAAATAAATATGATGTATGACATCTATTGTGAGATAATTGTGAAGATATAGGTGTTACGTATAGAGTTTGGCGAATTGCATTTGGAGTATAGCATTTGGTGAATTGCGTATTGTGCGTAGCATTTGGCATATAGCAATGTATAGCATTTGACGAATATTATAACGTTGTACGTATTGAGCGTAGCATTTTGCGTAAAGCATTGTACATATTGCGGTTAGCATTTTCGCATGTATAGCGTTGTGCAGATTGTGTTGTGCGTATAGTGTTTTGTTTGTTGTGTGTGTATTTATTGTGTGTGTTGTGTGTATATATTGTGTGTGTGTGTGTGTTCAATGTGTGTATGTATTTTGTGTTGTGTGTGTATATTGTCTGTTACGTGTATTCATTGGAGCCCCTGCATTTCCTTGCAGCAAAATTACGTCCCCATGGTTGGACCAATAGGACAGGCAATATAGAGGAGATTTGAATAACTCCTCCTTACTGCCTCCCCTTGGTGTGTTTGCCAGGCACAGAGGTCTTCTTTTATATATAGAGAGATTTAGGTTAGCCATGTGGTGTAGAGGACAAATTAATGAGTATTGCAGTATGTAAAAATACCTTTTTTTATTGGACTACATTCAACTATACAGACAAGCATTGCTGTGTATAGATGGATTGATACATATATATATATATATATATATATACTAGCATGTTTGGCACAGCTTTGCCCTTGCAGTGAACCCATTTTTTTATTTTTTATTTTTTTTAAATGAGACCTAGTGGTGGGGTATTGGGGCCACTCCAGAAGCCCACCCCCAGCGACTGATCTCCCAGCTGTTGCGAAAGCTAATGTAAAAAAAAATTCAGACCTTGTGGTGGGGCATCGGGACCCCTCCTGATGCCCTCCAGCTACTGAACTCCAAGCCAGTTTGGCTGGATGATCAATAGAGGTAATGCAGGGGAGCAACAGGGTTCCCCCGCTTCCTTCCTACCCAAAATACCAGGTAGGAGTGGGCAGGATCAGAAAACCCTTTCACGTCAATCAGGGAAAGCCTCCCACGTGAAAGGGTTTCCCGATCCTGCCCACTCCTACCCGGAGTCCAGGTAGGATGGAAGCAAGGGAGCCTTTTTGCTCTCCTGAGTTGTCACTATTGATCTCCCAGCCAAACTGGCTGGTAGATCAGCCACTGGGGAGCATCAGGAGGGGTCCTGATGCCCCACCACGAGGTCTGACTTTTTCTTTCTTTTCTATTTGCTGCATCTCTTCTGCTGCCCTGTCCCATTCTCTGCATCACAGGCATGTGAGAAAGGGGACTTCCAGGGGCAGAAACAATGTGGTGAATGGAACAGCATTTGCTTGAAGCCCCTTTCATCCTCCTGAGTGAAGTAAAGGGACCACGCTGTTCACAGCAGCAAAAGGGAGGGGCCTTCATTTGTAGACCTTTATCATTCTGAGGTACTGCCCTTCACAGTGGTGAATGGGAGGGGCCAGCACTTGGCTGAAGCCCCCTGCCTTTTTCTAAGTGAAGCGTGGTGAAGTGGAGGGCCACACTGTTTGTCGCAGCAAAGGGGAGGGGCCACCATTTGGAGGCCTTTATCAGTTCTTGACTCCAACAATGCTAAATTATTCTTTGCTGTTGTACTAAGGGACACATCATTATGCAGCCAGAAAAATTGTTATGTAGCCGGACCCCATCAATAGCTGTTTTTCTCCTGCACATGCACATAATTGCTCGTTAGGAACACATGTTTGTTTGCATTGAAAGTTGCACAATGGGAGTTAAACCCTTTGATGACCAGGGCTTTGTTTTTCTTTTTGTTTTTAACCCTTTGAGTGCCAGAGGGGTACGCATGGCATTGCAAAGCAATGCGTTGCGTACCCCTCTGGCACTCAAAGGGTTAAGCCAGAGCAATTTTGGCCACAATTTATATACTGTTTTTTAAAATAAGACTTTATTTTAATGCCATATTTATATGTATAACACATTTTTCATGTGTTTTCCTGTCATGAGTTGTACAAAAATAACCCAAATATATTAATTTACTTGTTCTGAATGTTGGAGTACAGGGTTAACTATTACTAGGTGAGCACCACTATATTGATACCTATCTAGCACAGAACAGTATTGAGAATTATGATATTTGGCTTCAAAGCAGATAAAATGTCGATCCGGGGAAATATCTGACTGCCATTTGGAGTGAGGAAGGATTTTTTTTACCTGCTTGGGGCTTAATTGGAAATGGCTTCAATTTTTTTGTTTGTTTTTTTACCTTCCACTGGATCAACAGGGGTGATTTAACATTGGCTGGACTTGATGGACGCATGTCTTTTTTCAGCCTCATAAACTATGTTACTATTTCCAAGCTGCACATTTTCACAATTTGTCATACGAGGATCATAGAGTAGTTAATGTTTCAGAACCCAAAAATGTCCCACAAAAGTATATGTTTCTGAAAAGTAGACAACATAAGGTAATTCATCAGTTGAATTTTGGAGCTTTGCAATACATTCCATACCACTCTGGCACGCAAAAGGTTAAGGCATTTAGAGAGGGTTGGATTGGAAATTCCTTCTCATGGAATGGGTGTGGAGGGTGGGAGATGGATTGAGATTTCTATTAGCTAACCTGCTGTGGTTTGGGGAAAGCTTCCTGTCATAGTTCTGGGAAAATATGCGCTAATGGAAAAATGAGAGAAGAGTTAGGAGAGATTAAGGCAGTTCTGAAAATCTGTTTTTGGAATTGAGGGAGGGGAGAGACAGAGAAAAGAGGTGATGTGAGTGAAGAAAGGAAGGGAAGGAGGGAGAGAAAAAGGAATCTTCTATGTCAAGGTTAAATATTTTAGTCAGAAACTATAGTAATGTGTGATACTTCAAATGTTTTCAGTTATATTTTGGATTTCTTTCTTTAATTTGATCTCTTGGGGCTAAAACTTGTTTTCCAATCTGTTATGTTTGGGGCCTTATGCTCATTTCATACAAAATAAAGGGATAAGCATGTTCTCCTTTCACCCTTCATTCAGAGCTGTAAATGGTTTGCATGTTCTGATAATAACAATTAACTACAATCTAGTGATAAGAGAGAACAGCAATTCACATAGAAACATAGCAACATAGTTAATGATGCTGAAAAAAGACGTGTATCCATCAAGTCCTACCCATGTTGATCCAAAGAAAGGAAAATAAACAAGCCATTTCCAATTAAAGGGGAACTTTCACGTACAGAAAACTTTTGAGTATTTGTTTAAATATATAAGAAACATTAGGAAAGGTGCTCTCTTTTTTTTTTACTTAATTATTAAGATATTACACTTTAAAATTCTCAACTTCCGCATACTGCGGCACGCTGTGGATGCGGCACGGTTCTCAGGACTTCCCAGCAGCCTGTCATTCTCCTCCCACCTCCCTCCCAGCTGCCCACGGGAGCGCATTCACACTTCACTTCGGTGTGAATGGCTTCTAGTGTTACAGGAAGCGGCCATTAGCATTATACCGAGCATGCAACCTCAGTATAATGCTAATCACTGCTTCCTGTAACGCTAGGAGCCGTTCACACCACACCGAAGTGAAGCGTGAATGCTCTCCCGGTTGCAGCTGGGAGGGAGGTGGGAGGAGAATGACAGGCTGCTGGGAAGTCCTGAGAGCCGTGCCGCAGCTACAATATGCAGAAGTTGAGAACTTTGAAGTGTAATATCTTAATTAAGTAAAAAAAAAAAAAAGAGCACTTTTCCTCATGTTTCTTATGTACTTAAACAAATGCTCAAAAGTTTTCTGTATGTGAATGTTCCCCTTTAAGCCCCAAGTGGAAAAAAAATCCTTCCAGGCTCAAAATTGCAGTCAGATTTTAATAATATCAATATATTTTAACAGGCAGGATACATTGATATTGCCTTTTGTTTTTAAGTATGACCAGATATTATTACCCAATTTAATGATACTCATTTTATCTACGTCACAGGATGAAAGGTTGAGTTGACCCTGCTGGGACTATAACATGTGATCTTGTGGTTTGAGCAGATTCTATAGCTGGTGCATTAAACAACTGAGCCAGCTTTCTATTTCCCTGGACCAACATCCTTTCTGCTTTGAAGTCAACTGTCATAATTCTCAATATTGCTCTGTGCCAGACGGTAATCCATTACTTTTTTGAAAACAGTTACAATATCTGCAAACACAGCATCCTGAGGCAAAGAATTTGATAACTTTACTGCCCTTGCTGTAAAAAAATCCCTGCCTTTGTTTAAGTTGAATGCACCTTTCCTCTAGTCTTAATGGACGACCTTTTGTTCTTTGTTCAGCTTGTTGGGTAAATAATTCCTTAGAGAGTTCTTTGTATTGACCTTGAATATATTTGTAAATGGTAATATTAGACGCCTTTTCTCTAATGTAAACTAGTTTAGCTAGTATCTCTTTATAACTCAAATCCTCCAATCTCATTATCAATTTTGTTGCACTTTTTCCAGTTCAGTAAAGTCTTTTTTAACTCCTTAACGACCATTACCATACCAGGACTGTCATGGCTGGCCGGCACTTAAGAACCAGTGACGGTCCTGGCACGTCATGGAGTTCAGGGCTCCCCGTGAGGCTGCACACCGCTCCAGGAACCCTGAACTGGAAAAAAAAAATGCCACGTGTGCCCGTGCTGGTCCTTAAGGGGTTAAGAACTGGTGTCCAAAACATGGACACATTTACTATGAGGAATTTGAGCAGTTTCTTGCACATATTTATTTAGATGCTAGTCTTTCAGCATAATATCATGTGGAGCACAAACTGAAAAGGTTATGGGGGGGAAAAAAGTGAATGAAAACCCCTTCCACCTGAATTTGGTGGGTGGTAGATACAATGTTAAACATAATTTGACATACCAGTCAAGCCATAAGACTTGCTTTTCCCACAGAAATCACACTTTTGCAGTGTTGTTACTACTGCAAGGGATTCTGGGTAGGCATATGCATAATCTCATGATAGATTATAGGAGAAAAACGATTGGCCACGTTTCATTAGATGGGATCATGTGCACTGCCTCAGAGAAAATGGCCTTTTCATCGTTTTGTATACTCCCTTATCTAGGAATTGTACATCTCACTTATTTCTACTCTGTCAAGTCAGTGCATATAAGTGTGATTTTGCTTCTTTGTAAATACCAGTCTATGGGCCATATTCGGGAAGTAAAAAACGACCAGTTGTGGGGCAAACCAACTGTGCCATAGAGGACAAACAAAGATTCTCAAGACCTCCACTGACTTAAATGGTGGCTATGAGACCTTTAATTAATAGAGAAGTCTGTAATGCATTGTGAAATGTGTTGGAGACCACTCTAACATTTAAGGAGTTAAAAGCTCTATTTAAATGAATTGGCATTCCCATAAAAGCTCAATTTAAATGAACTGGTATTCCCATCACCCTATTATAGTACCGTTTGCTCTGAAATTACTTTTTCTCTCTGAATATGGCCCTATGTCTTCTGATTTGTGATATGCAATTCCATTCTTGGCTTGCCATTTTGATCGCTATACCTGTTTTCAGACTGAGTTATCGGGTCTTTGGGGACAAAGTCTGATTCTCCATTTGAGGGAGTTCCTAGTGAGCTCCACCCCCTTATTCACAAATTCCACCCACTTCTTTCTGCATTTCAGGGAAAATCCTGCCCCTCAGCCCATCAACCCCACCCCCTGATTGTGTCCATCCCATTATAACATGGATCGCATCATATGGACACAACCAACCCCATTGTCTCTGGGCATCAGCTGCAAAAAGGTTCTCAGGTATGTTTATTGCTCATTTCTTACCTACAAATCCTGGCATCAGTGGTGTTAATAGTCTTTGGAGGGCCACGGTGCAAACATTTTGTTCTGCCACCAACACAAAAATATAAAGTCATAGTTAGTACTATTGGGCCTGGAGCTGATGGACCCACTTTGAGCTAGGTCCTGTTAAAACTGAATCCTCTGCACCTCCTGTAGTTATGTCCTTGCCTGGCACCAAAACTAGCATAAAATAAATTCATATCACTAATCCAAACACTAATCATGTCCCGTCTTGACTACTGTAACTCACTACTAATTGGCCTTCCTCTCCACTGACTAACCCCACTACAGTCTGTAACGAACTCCGCTGCTGTCACGGCCACGACGGTTTGGAGCCGTGTGGTGCTGGCTCTGGTTTTAGGTGCTAGCAAGCGATGCTGGAGTGCGAAGCTTGTGAGCGGTGACGGCATGCTAGGTACTCCCTTGATGCAGCCAAAGCTGGTTAAAGGTGCTGGTCGTGAAACCAGATTGTTCCACCCCGGTTGAGCCGAGGTGCAACCAGGATAGGAGTACCTAGGAACCATTAGAAAAACCAGGCCAGCAGGACTCCAGGCAGGAAACAGGGAACACAGCAGAGGTCAGGCGCAGCCAAGGGTTCAAGTAGGAGTGGAGATCAGACAAACCAAGGATCAAGCCAGGAACGGAGAGCAGACGTGGTCAGACAAGCCAAGGGTCAAGCCAGGAACGGAGAGCAGACATGGTCAGACAAGCCAAGGGTCAAGCCAGGAGCAGAGAGCAGATGTGGTCAGACAAGCCAAGGGTCAAGCCAGGAATGGAGAGCAGACGTGGTCAGACAAGCCAAGGGTCAAGCCAGGAGTGGAGAGCAGATGTGGTCAGACAAGCCAAGGGTCAAGTCAGGAACGGAGAGCAGATGTGGTCAGACAAGCCAAGGGTCAAGCCAGGAGCGGTAAGTAGAAGCAAAGTCCAGAGCCCAAGACCAAACTTTAGGTAGCTTGTGGAATGGGCGCCCTAAGCCTGGGGCAGCCTGTTTAAATGGGCAGGTTGGCCAATGGAGAGAAAGGAGCGAGGGGCTCGTCCGTGAGCCAAGCCACATTGGAGGAGTGGAGGCCAGTAGGTGAGCGAGTCGGGCGTATGCGCATCCGCCAGGCTGAAGGTGGATGCGAACTGAGCATGCGCGCCCGGCTAAGGAATCCAGAAGAGCCGCCGCGAAGGAAGATGCGGCCCGGGTGACACGGCGGCTGTGACAGCTGCATGACTAATCTACCTCACTCACTGCTTCTCTAACACCACTCCTCTTTGTCAGTCCCTACACTTGCTCCCACTAGCATATAGAACTAAATTCAAAATTCTGGTGCAAGCTTACAAAGCCCTTACTAACACTGCACCCCCCTATATTTCATCTCTCATTTCCAAATACACTCTCACTCGCAATCTTCGATCTGTAAATGACCTTCTCCTCTCCACAGCTCTTATTACATCCTACCACTCCCGCCTACAGGACTTCTCCCGGGCTGCACCCGAGCTCTGGAATTCCCTCACAAACCCCATCAGACTCTCCCCCTAGGCTTCAGATCTTCAGACACTTCCTGAAACCTCACCTCTTCAGGGAAGCCTGTCAACTATCTCCATAAACATTATTACCAAGAACCACCCCTTCCCTGGATCACTGCACTCAACAGCACTTCCATCTCCCACCCACTGACCGGCAGTTCAGGTGGCAGGAGCATACTGGGGAACTTCCAATTGAGGTCTACCCGGAGGGGAGTCCTCTGGTGCAGCAGGGAGTGACAATAATGATGTGAATCGTGTCAAAAAGGGGCGGGGCTTGGCACAAGTTGAGGGGGCAGGGCTTAAAGGTGTCACATAGGAGGCTGGGGAAGGAGGAACACCGGGGGAAACAGCAACAGAAACTCCCCACATCCGGAGGAATCAGCTTCTGCCCCGGAGACCAGGTAAGGCAGTGTCAAAACCAGACTCTCCGGGGCAAATCCGGAGATATCCCAGGTATGAGCAGGAGGCACTTACACCCAATAGCACTTACTCCTTCTGTGTCCAACCTATTTTCCTCTAGACTGTAAGCTCTCACAAGCAGGGCCCTCTGATCCTTCTGTTCTCCACATTTGATTTGTCCTATTTAATATCTCTTTATGACTATTCCCTATTGTACAGCGCTGTGGAATAAGTTGGCGCTATATAAATAAAGAATAATAATTATAAGTAATAATAATGTAGCTTATTGACAATATATGTATACAATGTTTGCATCACATTCCCAACACAACCTGCTAAAAAGAAACCCTACCAGGCATTTTTTTTTTACGTTATTTTCAGAATATATAGGACTGTTTGTATACAGGTGAAGTGATGCAATTCTGGGGCATACCAACTTCGCCATAGGGAACAAATACAAATTCCAGTTGATTTAAATGAAAATGTTATCTCCCTTGCGTGCCTGAGAGCTCTCCCATGCATTGCTTTGCAATACAAGGGAGACCTCTGCAGTCAAGGGATTAAAAAGCCCCCATATAAATCAATGGGAATATGGGTATTTTTTATGTTTCTCCTATGGTGCAGTTGATTTACTTCCGAATTACCCCACTTCACTTTTATGCCCGCGGTTCATAGTGCCTTATGCAGAAGGTAAATGAATCAGTGCCGCAGAGCTCCAGCTGTGCTGTAGGGATTAAATACAATTTCATCAAATTCGCATTGATTAATATTCAGTGGATGCCCCTCTAGTACTCAGGAGGTTTAAAGGGATAGTAATACTTGAACATAATTGTATTTTATATTGTAGCCCTTAAACAAAACATGAAAAATGATGTAAGTCTTATCTCCCAAACCTTTATGGTTTGGGAGATATTCACATGTAAAATATAGTTAAATGCTCTTTTTCTGGCTGTTTCAGCCAAGTCTGCCATCTAGTGGACAGATTTGGAATTCGGTCCACAGATCAACCGGCAGCTCTTTAGCAGTGCCGAGATCACGATCTTTGAAAAGAACTACTTAATTGGAACTATCTACAAAGTGTGCCTGGCTTGAAAGCATACTTTGTAGACCATTCCAATTAAGAAATTATTTTTAAAGATGGTGATATCAGCACTTCTGGTGAGGCACTGCTGGTCCAGGGACCGGATTCCAAATCTGAAGGGTGGAGCAATGACGTCACTCCAGGGGAAACTTTACTTCTGAATATCTCCCAAACCATAAAGGTTTGGGAGATGAGACTTATATCATTTTTCAAGTTTTTTTAAGGGCTACAATATAAAATAAACTTATTTTCAAGTATTACTATCCCTTTAAAGCCCCATTCAATTCAATGGAAGTTTTTATAACAACCAACCCCCCCCCCGCCCATGGAGCATGCAGTTGGTTTGCTCCAAAATTGCTCCTCATTTTATTTTCAGAATATAGCCCACATAGTTATGGCATGTGCTCAGGTCAGTTTGGGTTAATTGACTTCAGATGTGAGATTGCCCACCACTCTGATCTTTACAAGGTTAAACGAGCAAGGGTACTTCCATTGCTAGGAGGTTTGCCATTCAATAGTTATTGCACCTCAATGTTTTTTTAGAAAATGTAAACTGCAATATTCTATTGAGGCCACCAGGTGCTGCTGTTCCTATCACTGCTGACAGAGAGACATAATTTATGACACGAGAGGAGATGCATTAAGGAGTGATAGGAAGGTGATAAAGTGGAGATGTCTTCTCCATTGATGTCACTTCTCCACTTCATATGTTATTCTATGGAACCAATGCCAACCCTGGAGATCTTATTGCATAGGCTCTATAGAATAACATAGGAACTGGAGGAGTGATATCATTGGTGATGTCCTCACCACTTTATTATTTCTTTATCACGCCTTATGCATTATCCCCAAACTCTACTACAAAGTGTGTTATTTAAAAGTCTTGCTTTTTTGACACCAGGGGAGTTATGCATGAAGGTGCAATAAAGAGGTGATAGTGTGAACATAACTTCTCCAGTGACATCACTTCTCCAGTTTCTCTGTTATTCTATGGAGTCTATGCACCAAGATCTCCCACTTGAGACATCTTAATGCACTGGTTCCATAGTATAACACAGAAACTGGAGAAGTGAGATCACAGGAGAAATCATTTCCACTTTATCACCTGTTTATCACCCCTTAGTGCATCTCTCCCTCAGTGGCGTAACTACCAGCCACCCCCTGCGACCCATCCATCTGGCGCCCACAATCTCCCTCCGGCGCTCTAGTAATGCAGAGTGCTGGGAGACGACATAATCTCCCAGCGCTCTGCATTACTAAGAGGACCGGGCGGGAGCTCCAGGTAGGATATGGGGGCATTGTGGAGATTGAGGGGCATTGTGGAGGGGGTCAATGTGGTCGAGGGGGGCCAATGTGGTGGGGAGGCCATGGCACTTCTTGCACCAGGTCTCGGAGGCTTTTAATTATGCCTCTGCTCCTCCCAGTTCTCTCTGTGGCTATCCCTTTGATTTAAAAACAAATGGTTAAACTCGTATCTCTTGATAGACAAATCTCAAAACAATGAAAGTAACTTATTTTAATCAGTAGAAAAAGCACTATAATTTGTTTCATAATAAAGTGCTCTGTTCCATTACTCCTTTAAGATATGTAGGGTTCAAGTAGTATGCGATCTATACAGATATGGAGGGAAATGCATTAAGGTTCAATGACAATCTTATGTGGCGATATATAGAGGCATATTTGACCTGAGAGTAAAGCATCCTATGCACTAAGCTGTATTCAGCATTTTATCCCTTTGATTATACCTCAAATATGCGCTTATCACCATGATATCACTCAAGTTACAATTTTTGTTTGTATTCTTCACCAATGCCTTATCTGAAAATGTAAATTTGAAGTAGTTATATAATAATTTGCTAAAAGTTTGTCACAACGCAGTCATGCGCAGTAGAGACTGCCCGTGACGTGGCTGATACAGAGCGGGGCGCTCCAAATTCAGACCGTGGTCCTTTCTGCGCACTTCGTATCAGCCGCGTCACGGGCAGTCTGTACTGTGAATGATGTTGGCCCCTGACGAAGCAGCGTGAGCTGGGAAACGCGTTGGGCGTAGTGTTTGAGCAAATTATATTGTTCTTAGATATTGTATCTGTGCAGATATATTTATTTTATTTATAGTATATTTTATATTATTTTTATGTTCAATAAACAATATTTTCATCCATAACCTTATGTCCCCATAACCTAATAGGGTCTTATAGAATAGACCACCAACCCTAGATAGAGGGTAGCAGGGATTTGTACTGAACCTGCGGTGAGGTATTCTTAACTACTATCGAGGACCCAGGAGAGGTGAGGGGAAGGAGAGGACGTAAAGGTATCATCACTGGGGGTTATCCAGTGGAAACTCATATACCAAGAGGCTGGCTTGCCTTATTAGAAGGTGAGTCTGCAATCAACCCCATTGACAGGTGTTTCTTCACAGTGAAGGAGGTGATTGAATTGAAAAGAAAAGAATTCACCTTGGTGAAGGGGAACAATAATAAAGGACAGTTGCTTATATAACAGTCTACACTTACTCTTTCTTTTTTGGTGGAAATTGTACTGTGAATGACTGCACTGTGACTGGCCGGCACTGTGGCCCGTGTACACGGGTTCTTCAACTAGTTAGTTATATTTGTGTTCCGGTGGGTTTGTTTTTATATTAATATCACTATAAGCCATATGTACTATGGTCCGATATATGGCAATAGTGTCAAAGCTCACAAAAACACTTTGAGGTTATGCACTAAGGCGTGTTAAGGAGATGATAAAGTGGAGATGATGTCTCCAGTTTAACACTTCTCCAGTTCCTATGTTATTCTATGGAGCCAATGCACTTTTTTCTCCAAGTTTCGAGATCTTAGCGCATATGCTCTATAGAGTATCATAGGAACTAGAGAAGTGATATCACTGAGGAAGTCATCTCCAATTTATCACCTCTTTGTGCAAAACAACCCCCACTGTGTTTCTGGGGCTGCTGAAATGCCAATTTTGCCAACATTGTCTACTCAACTCTCAGATTATACTTATTCAATAAACCATTTCACATGAGACTTTAGCATCCTATATAATAATTCGCTATGTGTGTGTTTGTCAGAAGCCGTCACACGCAGTAGAGATGGCTGCACGCGCTGCAGTCATGCTCAGTACAGACTGCCTGTGCCATGGCTGATAACAGAGCGAGGGCCCGAATTCAGACCGTAGTCCTCCCTGTGCACTGAATTTGGAGCACCCCGCACCGTATCAGCCGCGGCATGGGCAGTCTCTACCGTGCATGACTGCACCACGCCGTTGCTGGTTGGCACTGTGGCCTGTGTACACGGGCTCTTCAACTAGTATTGCATAATTAGCTTAATTAGCATGTTTCCAAATTCTCTACAGAAGTGTATTCAGAGTTCTATGTATAAATGTGTATTTGAAACTTCTGTGAAGCCTTACATAAGACTGAAAGGGTGACGTTTAACATTTGACTGCTATGGTGACATTTGAAATACATTGCTATTGAGTAGTTTTCGATTATCCTGGTTATTAGCTTGACTACAGACTTGCACACAGGTGAAACACCAGCATCATATCTGATGACTATTGTCCCTATCCCTCCACTTGAATACATAATTCTTAGTGCATACGGCAAAGTATGTCTTACTACTCTGCAATGTGAAGTGTACTCATCACATCACCAAAAACCTTAGTGCATCTCCCCACCAGGAATCTTAGGAAACATACACCTGAGTTTATATACATCTCAAATCATCATCTTCTCTGTACATTGCTGATCTGCTGCAGGATGAAGGCCTCCTAAGCAAGCCTCCAAAAACTTCAATCCTGTGCATTTTGTTGCCTCTGTGTACCAACAAATTTGTCAATTTCATCTACCCATCTTGTCTTTAGTCTTCAACTTGGGCATCTAATATCGAGTGGAATGCATTCCAAAATTCTTTTGGTCCATCTATCATCAGGTTGCTACACGGCCTGCCCATTTCCATTGCAGGCACTTTACTCTTTTAATTATGTCATAGCCATTTGTTTGCACACAAATCCATGCAAACGTTTTTGGTCTCTTTTTGCTTTGTTTAGAATCCCCCTCTCCATACTTTTCTGCGTAACCATACTTTTGTATGGTTTTGGCATTCAAGTCCATGTTTTACAGCTTTACGTAAGGACTGGGAGGACACATTGGTCAAAAACTTTTCACTTCAGGAAGGCTGAGGAGGCCTTCATTGTACAGTGTATCAATGGCTGCTGCTGCTGATGATATATATATATATATATATATATATATACATACACACTAGTGAATGCTGCACGACATGCCTGTAGGATTCAGCTCTCTTTCATTCATACAGAGTGGGGAACCGCTGCAACTCAATGGCGGTGAATCTTGCTGCTTCACTCCCTGGCCACTCCTGTCAAAATTCCCATCCCTTCACCTCTCTGGTCACGCCTGTCAAATTCACTGCCCCATCCTGATTTGCTGGTGTACAGGCCTATTCCCCTTCCTGCTGATCCAGGAAGGGGAGGGCAGTGAACTAGAAACAGAGATATATATTTTATAATACAATGCTGGATGATTTGACATAGGACTAGGGCAGCTTTGGCTGCCTCCAAGGTCACTATTGCGTCCTGAATTAAGTCTACCATTCACAAGGCTTATGAACTCTGGAAGAAACCTGTTCCCTTTTGTGTTATAGCACATACCACCAGGTCTGTTGGGGCCTCCTGGGCCTACAAGAAGCAGGCCTCTGCTGAATAGCTGTGCAAGGCTGCAACTTGGTACTTTGTGCGCACCTTTCCGAAAAACTATTGTGTTGATGTTCTGGCTTCAGCTGAAGCCATTTCTAGCAGGAACCCAGATAGCAAGCAATTGAGCTACAAGTTTGAAAATGGCTTGCTAATCTATTGCTAGACTTGCCAAGCTTCACAAGTTTGTTGCACAATTACAGCAAGTCTGAATTGCAAGTTTCCAGATCAACTTGATTTGCAAATTTGCTGCAAGTCTGCTGCAAATTCTGATTCAGTTTAAAAATATTTTGTGCAATGCAGTCACAGAGGTCACTGTGGCTGAATTTTCATCTCATTGCTCAGTGCTGTCTGTGTAAATTTTCTTTCAATGGTGCTACCAGCACAATCACTTTGGAGGTTGTGTGAAGAGAGGTGAGTAGGAACCACATGATCTGATGTAGTGTTGAGGGAGGA
Source organism: Rhinophrynus dorsalis (assembly GCA_037306005.1). Classification (NCBI taxonomy): domain Eukaryota; kingdom Metazoa; phylum Chordata; class Amphibia; order Anura; family Rhinophrynidae; genus Rhinophrynus; species Rhinophrynus dorsalis. The sequence goes on from CM074722.1 coordinate 419,225,544, forward strand.
CAGAAATCAAGGAGTAACAAAGCATAATATCTTATTGGTGTAGCACAATTTGGAATATTTTATTTTCCTCATTTATATGCTGAGATTTTGCTTAACAAGGGCTTAAAGGGATAGTAATGTTTCATAATAAAAGCATCTCTAATTAATCTTCATAGTATTTGGACTATGGAGAGTGTTATTTCAATGCTGTCAGAGTTGTAGTTCAAGAATAATTCAATGACAAAGTATCCCCCTCCTACCCCTTTTACTGATTTAACACTGCTCAGCCAGAGCAGAAGGGAGGTGTCCAGGTAGATTGCAGAGAGGGACAATCTTCAATTAAGATAAGGGAAAAACCTGAAAAACTTTTCAAGGGGGGCAGGGCTTCCATTGTTCTCATAGGAAGAAGAGGGTCCCCTTCTGTTATCTGTCTGGTATATGGACTGCATTCCACATCTGAGAAGAGATGGCTTACATTAGGTAAAAGGGGCAGGAGGGGAAACTTTGCTTGTGAATATCTCTCAAACCATAAAGCTTTGAGAGATAAGACTTATAGCGTTCTTCATGTTTTTTTAATGCCTACAAAATAAAATAAAGATAAAACAAAGTATTACTATCCCTTTAAAGGAATATGCATTGGGCTGACCAGACCTCACCTTTAATCTGGGACACATAGGAAATAGGCATATTTCAGGACTGTACTGAAATCAAGCAGCCCTGCAGTATGCATTTTTCATATGTGTCCCCGGTTAAAGGTGAGGTCTGGTCATCCTAATATGCATCCCTTCTGAGAAAACTGTCTCATTCAGTAGCTCTATAACTGAATGAGCTGAAAGCAGTCATCTTTACCGCCTAAAATAAATTCATAAATAAAATGTTTGTTTTAAAACTTTCACTCATATTAATTTTATATATACACCTCACAATCCATGTGCTGAACTTTCTTTATTGTGACTAAACAACAACGAAATTAACAAATTAAAAAGTTAGTTAACTCTAAAAAGCAATAACTTTAAGGTGAATCATTTTTACAAATCAAAAAGGTAATTAAAAATGTATATACAACTGAATTATAAATATAACAAACTAGCAGGGCCGGATTTGCCATAAGGTAGAGTAGGCACCTGCCTACAGGCGCACACCACCGAGAGGCGCCTGCCATTGGGATTTTTTTTTTTTAATTCGCTAGCCTGCCAGGCCAGCCTTTGATCCAGACCGTGGTGGGCTACAAAGGGGGGGGGGGGGGGTATGCATGCTGCGCTACTGCTGCTACCTGCTGGACAGTGTGAATGTGACAAGATCATAAGCGCCGTGCCGTCCTCCTCCGCTCCACACAGACTGTGCAGCCTGCAGGGAGCCTCAGCTGCTCTACCGGGTGACTCAGTGAGCTTTTAAGTTATTATCAATGGCTCCGTACTTTTGTGTCACTGATGTTTCCTGCTCTATCATACATCCGCAGGCAGGTGGCCTCAGCGAGTCCAAGCAATGTGCTAACAACAAATATACAGTGGCACAGGGCAGCTTCACATGAGGAGTGGAGCAGAGCATCTGGGCACCTCTCTAGTCCAGCCTGTGTTGGCTGGTAAGTGTATTAATTTTTAATTTAACCCTTTGAGTGCCAGATGGGTAGGCAACACATTGCAAAGCAATGCATTGTGTACCCTTCTGGCAGTCAAATGGTTAATAAATTCGACCTGAGCATTAAAGGTTAATCAAAAAAAGATCTCTGGGTGACCCTCTTGTAAATGTTCCCAGCTATGCATATATATAAGCCTTTATGTCCATATATGACTAGGAGAGTGCTCTCTTGTACTGAAATGGTGTTTAAACCCTTTATTTTACAAGGTTCCTTTCACATGTGTATCTCTTAGCTAGTAATCATACAATTTTCAGTTTATAGATCTGGTTAGGATCATACATTAGCCTCTTGATTATTTATTTCTGGGATATATATATATATATATATATATATATAACAGTCAAAACTTTTTGTACTTTTATCGGGGGGGGGGGGGGGGGGGGGCTTCAGATTTCTCTGCCTACAGGCTCCTGAGGTATAAATCCGGCCCTGCAAACTAGTATACAAAAATGTATAAGGACAGGCATCACTTTGAGACAACTGTCTCATTTAAAAGCATTACTTTCGAATCATGCACTGATGAAAAAGGCAAATAAATAAAGGTCTGTCTTATAAACAGCTAATGGCAGTTCGCTAATCCCTACGGCCGATAATTTTACATGCATTGAAACTCATGGAGCAAGATTCCCCAGAGCCATTTAAAGGAGTGCGGTACTGCTAACGGCTGAAAAAAAGATACATTTAAAGGGCAACAGTTAAGACCCAGTTTTGTTAGCCATAAAACACATTACGGCAAAAAGAATGAACCCGTGCAATGCCAAAATAACACACAAACCATGCCCATACACCACAAATCACTGTCACACATAATACAACAACCTAGCAACACCACAGGAACAAGGCTTTCAAAAAGCACACCAACACAACACTGCACGAAACAATGGGGGTTAACACACAACACTGACACCTATCAATACAAAACAAGCTCACCTGGGCAACATCTCAACACTATAGAGACAAAACCTGCACCCCACAACGTCACACTCGTAACTGACAGCTACACACCAATCAAAACACTGCAGATTATAAAACACGAACACACCAGCAAACACTTACCTGGACAACAAACACCCTCCCATTGGTCATCACTCACCTCATGACCACATCTGGACAATGCCCCAACACGGTCTTAAAGGGACAGCCTACCATACTCACATGTGGCTTGTTTTCCACTCAGGGAGGGAGAGAGACACAGAGCGAGATAGAGAGAGATACGCCCATAAGTATGTTCTCATACCTATTGATGAGAAGACTGCAGAGAAAGCGTGCAAGGTCCAGGGCTAGGGAACACCAGCAACTCCCATGCACACCTGATCAACAGCCTTCACTTGTTGCAAGTGAGGAGGCTCTGGTTCAAGAGCCACACAGGAGCCCATCACCACCTGGAGGACAACACCTGCCTGCAGAACCGCAGCTGCTGATGCAGGATGCTCCCCAGATATAGCAACAGGATGCTACCCAGCGTAGGATGTACAGAAGATCACAAAGACCCAGGATATACCCCCCAAGGGTCACACTCCTGGGAATGACTGATGACGAGGTGATAGATTGCTACAGACTGAGGCCGCACAGCATCATTGCCCTATATGAGGTCATCAAGGATGAGGTTGATCCCATATGTCCAAACTGGCTTGCAGAAACTCATGTGTGCCATACATTTCATGGCAAGTGGAGCCTTCCAGTCGACAGAAGGTTATGCATCTGGCATGTCACAGGCCACATTCTTGAGGGAGCAAGCCCAGGTGTTGCCGGCCCTCAAAAGCAAGGCCAGTAGGTATATCCATTTTCCCACCACTGACATGGAGTGGATACATCTGAATCAGGGCATTTATGCGAGGGGAGGCACGCCCAGGTTCATGGGTGCAATCCGTATCAAAGCTCCAGCATGTGAGGGACATTTATTCATTAACCTCAAGAACTTCCACTCCATCAACGTGCAGATGGTGTGTTACAGCAACATGAGGATCATGAATGTCTGTGCAAAATATCCAGGGAGCTGTCATGATGCATACATACTCCGAAACTCATCTGTACACAGAAACTTTGAGAATGGAACGTATACAGGGGGAAGTCTTCTGGGTGAGTTAACAATATTAAATCACCCCACATCCACACGTGCACACACAACACTGCTCAGCATGCTCCTCACTCACAACTAGTATGTCCACCTCATAAAACATCACTCACACAACATGTGCTCCCTGTCTCACCATGTCACTCACTTTCCACAGGCGATTCTGGCTATGGCTGCAAATCTTGGCTACTGACCCCGGTCACAAATCCCCAAACCGATGCCCAGGAACGATACAATCAGGCTCATTGCAGAACAAGGAATGCCATTTAGCAGACTTTCGGGCTCCTAAAATCCCGATTCAGGTGTCTGGATCACTCGGGGGAAGCACTGCAGTATGCACCAGGCAAAGTCTGCAATATCATACTGGCATGTACAATATTACACGACATTGCCGTGGACACCAGACTTGTGGACGATATCCAACCGCCACCCATACCTGATGACCCTGTGGACATTATTGAGGGTGAAGAAAGCCACTTCAGCTGTGAGTATAACACAGGCATCCACACAATCCATGCATGTCCATGATCAGTCCAGTGAATTGGTGCAAACACACTCACCACAACACACATGTTCTGTATACTCCAAAGGATCAGTGACACAGCCCTGACACTGGCTGCAGTATGGACCCCAAACATCTACCATTCCATGGACGTGTCAAATGATGTGGCTGGGGATTCCAATACCATCTGCCACCCTGTCATCCATGTTGACATTGCTACCTCAAGGATATCATGCAGGCCCCCATGTGAACCAAGGTACAACACTTTACCCATGTTCAGCATATTCCAGGGCTCCATAGGCAGCAACTAAAGTGTTTTGCTATGATCATAGCCATAGCAACCATGGTACCCCTGTAGCAAAAGAGCGTTATCCACTGAAATGCATCTGATAACACTCTCTCGTATCAGGGGTTAAAGGGCCATTGGAGTGAACATGGGACCTGTAGTTTGCTATTAGCTGCAAAGAGCAGCTCTAGAATGATTTGTTCCTCGGTGCAACAACACCAGGTGGAGAACATTCTTCTATAGTTTTAGTTTCTTTTTTATTTTCTGTCAGATATGGAATACCACCATTAGGCGGATTACCATGACTGACAAATGCCCTCCAATGTGGCTAGCTCAGTATCCAGGTGCTTTTTGGTGGACCTTAAGCCCTGAGGGGGAAAATCTTTGTTACAAGTGCTTTCCCAGGGATTACCCACTGAGGTAATTCTTGATGCATGGTACTGTGAAGACAGAAGATCTGCAGGAAAGTTGAGCTACCCTTTGAGTGCTGCAGGTCCACAGTGCTTCTTTGCTGGGCTTGTGTTTGGGAGTTCTCACTGTGCACTCCTGCACTCATTGGGTATATCTGTATGTCTGTTGGGTATTTGGAGCCGGTTTATGTGGTAACTTAACCCTTTGTCTGCTGGTTTCACTTGTTTTTGGGGGGTTTTCAGGCACTTTCCCTACTGGGTTAGTGTTTTCTGCACACGTTTCATGTATGTTTTACATGTTTTTAACTTTTACTTTAACATTTCTTAAAATTGAATACCGGCGCACTTTACCTCATAGATGCCATTGCTCCATTTACTTTCTATGGGACAACACTGTTTGGGACAAATCTCTGCAACCGCTTCACATAGCAACTTCAGAGTGGGCTCATTTTAATTGTCTACCCTTGCTCTATAATCCGGTTTATAGTTCAAGTGTGTTGGGGGGCTTGGAGCACTGTTTTGGGGTACTTTTTGGGAAAAACTACATTTCCCATGAGTGCTTAGTTTCGCGCCTATTTTCTGATTAGCTCCCATCGCAGCAGCCATTTTGTGAGCTTTTCTCAGAGAGTATCCTACGCAGGGCTTGGACTCTCCTTCTCTCCTCTGCAGATTAACCGTTCGCCTGCCAGATAAGTCTATATTTAGCATTTCTGGTGTGAAATTTTAATCTTTCACACTGTAATTGGGTCACAGTTGGTTATTTTGACACTGTGAGAATGTCTATACTGCTGGAGCTTGGGGCTAGACCTAAGACTAAGGAGGATGGGGTCTCATTATCCCCCATTGCACATTGCTCTTCCTGTCACGCAGGGCTACCTAGAGAGTTCTCTGGTCATTTATGCCCAGCATGTTCTGAAGTTCCTGACAGCAACCCAGGGACCTCCAGCCATGCTATTGAGCCAGCTTGGGTGCAAGAGTTTAAGGCTGCGACTAGGGACCTTAGGTCCACTCTACAGCACTTTCCATCCCAGATACAGGGGGCACTTCAAATGTGGCAGACCCCCTCTACTATCAGGTCTTCCCTGCCTAAACCACATTAGGGAGGACTTCCTTGCCCTAGCGGCAGACATCAAGCAAGGTGTTCGTGAGGTTAGGGAGGATATAGCGGGGCTCTGCTCAGGCCTTGATGCCCTGGACTCTAAGGTGATGGCGTTGGAGCAGAGGATGACACAGGCGGAGGCTGGCCTGCGGGGCATGTCTACACAGTCCCGCCAGCATGTTTATCAGATTCGGGAGCTCCGTCGCATGCTGGAAGTCCTGGACAACAGGGGACGGCGAAACAATCTCCTCTTGCTGAGGAGGTCTCCCCGGGAGAATTGTCTGTGGCACTTACCTCTCTCTTCAACATGATCCTGGGTAGACCTAAGGGGATGCTGATTGGTCTCTAATGAGCTCACCGGGCTCTCCGACAACAGGGTCCTGATTCGGGCCCTCCACGAGATGTCATCTGCGGCTTGTCTAGCTTCTGCCTGAAGGAGGAGATTATGGGAAAGGCGAGAAGCCGGAGGAGCTGGTCTTTCTGTGGAAGTGAAGTGGCTCTATACCAGGGTTTGGCATGGATAACCTTACAAAAACGGAAGGCACTTCAACCACTCACACATGCTCTAGTTGCACGAGAAATCCCTTATAAGTGGGGTTTCCCTTTTAGTTTTACAGCCAGGATTGGGAATACCTCTCATGTCATTAGGAGCTCAGCAGATGTCTCTGGCTTTGTTAGGGCTGCCAGTCTGCCTGATTTTGCCGTACCCGGTTGGGACGACCCTGAGTATCCTTCCCAGGTGAGGCAGAGGCAGGCACCCTATTGGTCCCCGTGGAGCACTGAGCCCCTTGGAGATGCATGCACCGAGAAGGGATTGGACCCCTGAAAAGTAACGGAACGCTGATTTGTACTTACCTTCTTCCATGGGACTTCTGATCACCTGATGTTTCATGTTCTGCTGGAGGAGGCTTGTTACTTCAGCCCTGTGGAAGGGTCTGCTGCGCTCTGGAACTTCCTCTGTCAACGCACCAGATCTTCAGTGGCATGCAACTGGGATGCCTTTCCCTAACCCCAAGTTGGACCCTTACTGTAGACTATGTGTAGCTGGTGACCCAAGACTACATCTATGGGCCTTGGTACTATTAGTTTAGGGGTTTGGAGTGGGAGGGTTTGAGGGCCCTGGGTGTTATACATTTATTCTTGGTTTATGACGGGGGGCCTTGGTGGTTGCGGGCTTGAAGTATGGGGGGTTGGCATACCTCGGAGCTTTCATACTGAACTGCCCCTGAGATTGCTGCAATAGTATATTAGTGCGATCCCCAGACAGTAGATATTAGCGGTTGGCACATGTCAACCCTGCCCTCCAGCCTATGGAGTTAGCCCACAGGACGCTTTTCATATGCTACTACTTGCAGTCTCCATTGCCTAAATAATAGCTATGTCTGCCGATCCTTCTATCTCCCTTTCTGTTCCCATAGCTCCTATTGCGGGAGTATAGTAGCTGATCTATAATATGGACCGGGTAGATAGTATCCCTGGTCCCTCCCCACATTGGGATTTTAGCAGTTCGCCATATGGCTCAAGACACAACCCTGAGTATTGGGACCATTCTTTGAAGGCTCTCAGGTATAGGGGATAGTCCGCTATTGTACAGCTTATGTCTAAGCATTGTGCGTTGTTCTCCCGGGTGACACTTCTTGGGAACTATCTGTATGCAGCGGTTATCAGTGTCGTAGTCAGCATTTTGGCGTCCCCGACAATTGCAACCTGCGGGGTGCTTTTGCCCTGGCCATATTCCTTGGCTGGGGAGGGGGTACGGGGCCGGATTTCTAGGCCTTGGGGATGTTTGGGAGGATGTGACCAGAGGTACGCATGCACGGGCTGTGGGTGTTCTCCGCGGCACAGATATGGTGGATCTTGGGCCCTTCCTCCTTGGGTGCTGGGGGTGGGGAGGGGGGAGTTGGGACGGGAGTCATTAGTTGAGCTCTGTGGCTTTTCAGCTATGTGTTTTTGACGTTCCTGTCCTGTTTTATTTGCTTTATATGTAGTAGCTGGCCTCTGGGCATGGATCATGTGTTGATTTCTATTACTTTGCCCACTCCGTTGTGCACTGGTTATATAGTGGAATGAAGGTGTTGCTCTTGGCTACCTGCTTACCCTCGCGAGGACTATGTGCCTGTTTTAAAAGGTCTTTGCTCTTTTCCGGGGATGCTGGTGTTTGGCACAGTGCCCCACTAAGTGTAGATGGAGTGGTTTGGACTAAGTACTTTTTTCTTCTTCTTCTTCTATTTTGTATCTTGTTTCCTTTTTCTATCCTCTGCCCTTACCCTTGACCCTATTAGTGCTCCTTGCTCTACCCATTGACACACGGTGGCAACATGAGCTCCACTCCAACACCTTTGAATTTTTACTCGCTGAACACAAGGGGCCTTAATACCCCAGAGAAGCGTTCAAATCTGAGGGACCTTAGGTCTACCATGTGTCATTTGCTTTATTGCAGGAAACGCATTTTCTGGCGAATAAACATCCATCTCTCGCTAATAAGTACTATCCTCGGGTCTTTTACAGTAATAATGCCCGGTCGAAAGCTAGGGGTGGTCACCACTTTGATTTTGAGAGGTGTCCTGCTTACTGATGTGGAGACCTTAGCAGATAGCGAGGGCCGCTTTCTTTTTGTGAAGGGTAGGATTCATGATACATATTATACCATTGAGAATGTTTATTTCCCCAACACTTGACAGTCAACCTTTCTAACTATGATACTGTCGAAACTTCAGGGATTTCGAGAGGGGGTGCTGGGGGGGGGGACTTCAATGTGGCTCTGGACCTTGCCTTGGACACCTCATCTGGTGCTTCGAGCATGCCTGTTAGTCTACTACGGGGCATGTGGTCAGTGCTGGCTCGTCATCAGCTGATGGACAGTTGGAGGGTGGTTAACCCGACTGCACATGACTATACTTACTACTCCTCCCCTCATGACTCCTACTCCAGACTTGACTATATTTTCCTGTCTCATAGGGATTTGGACTCCTTGCTTTCGGTCGATATAGGTCCTTTGACACGGTCTGATCATTCCCTGGTCAAGTTACAGCTGTCTTCTTTCTTGTCCAGGCCGTGTCGCACAAATTGGAGACTAAATTAATCTCTCTTGCTAGACCCAGTGCTAGCCTCCCGGACTACGGAGGTTCTTAAGCATTATTTTTCTGAAAATCTGACTCCTGGCATCGCTTTTCCTGTAGTGTGGGAGGCACACAAAAGTGTGACATGTAGGCATTGCGATGGGTACTGAGAGGAAACGGGAACAGACGCGGAAGGTTGTTGCATTGACTAATGATATCCTGCACTTGGAACGGTTACATAAGCGTTCTTTAGCACAGATGGATTACCAAACTCTCCTGATAAAGAGGGCTCAGCTGCTGTGCCAAGCTCGTACGTACTACAGTTTGAATGCGGTCACTGCATAAGCCGGTATAACGGGCATGCCGTGGACGCATTTAAAAAAAAAAAATGCCTAGCATTCATGGGGGTGGCATAAGGATCACTCCTCATGCCCCAATGATCTCCTAGCTGATCGCGCTGGGAGATTAATATTTGTAAGGGAGAAGCAGCACTTCTCCTTCCTCCTCTCTCCTACCCGAACTTCCGGGTAAGAGTGGGCTTTTTGCTGAATAGGAACTAGATTTCTAACTGTGAACTGTCTGGTTCCTATCCCTGTAAAGGACCATTGTTAGCTGAAAGTATAAAGGTTGCTTAGCAATATAAGAACTAGGCATTACTATCCCTGTAAAGGACCTGTGTGAGATGGAGCTATAAATGTCCTTTTGCTGGATAGGAACTAGATTTCTCACTGTGAACCGTCTAGTTTCTATCCCTGTAAAGGACCATTGTTAGCTGGAGGCATAAAGGTCCTTTACCTGGATGTGGAATAGATTTCTCACTGTGAGCTGGCTAGTTCCTATCCTTTAACAGGACCTGGCCACTTTGAGCAAAAGGTCCTTTAGCATGATAGGAACTAGCTTTCTCACTGTGAGCTGGCTAGTTCCAATCCATATACAGGACCTTAACCACTAGAGGGCTAAAAAGGTCCTTTAGCAGGATAGGAACTAGCTTTCTCACTGTGAGCTGGCTAGTTCATATCCTTTAACAGGACCTGGCCACTATAGAGCAAAAGGTCCTTTAGCAGAATATGAACTAGCTTTCTCACCCTGAGCTGGCTAGATCTTAATCCCTATACAGGACCTAACCACTAGGGGGCTAAAAAGGTCCTTTAGCAGGATAGGAACTAGCTCTCTCAGTATGAGCTGGCTAGTTCCAATCCCTATACAGGACCTGACCACTAGGGGGCAAAAAGGTCCTTTAGCAGGATAGGATCTAGCTCACTCATACTGAGAAAGCTTTCAGGTTACCATCTTTGACATTGCATTTTAACCCTCTGAGTGCCAGAGAGGCATTGACTACCTCTTTGGCAGTCAAAGGGTTAAGGCTTACAGGTTACCATCTTTGTCACTACATTTTAACCCTCTGAGTGCCATAGAGTTATCCCTCTCTGGCACTCAGAGGGTTAAGGCTTTCAGGTTACCATCTTTGACACTACATTTTATCCTTTTGAGTGCCACATGCATTGGATACCGCTTTGGCACTCAAAGGGTTAAGGCTTTCAGGTTACCATCTTTGACACTACATTTTAACCCTCTGAGTGCCATAGAGTTATCCCGCTCTGGCACTCAGAGGGTTAAGGCTTTCAGGTTACCATCTTTGACACTACATTTTAACATTTTGAGTGCCACATGCATTGGATACCGCTTTGGAACTCAGGGGGTTAAAATGTAATGTCAAAGATTGTAACATTTAAAGACTTAACCCTCTGAGTGCCAGAGGGTTAAAATGTAATGAAGAGCACTCAGAGGGTTAAAATGCAGTGTCAAAGATAGTAACCTGAAAGACTTAACCCTCTGAGTGCCAGAGAAGTATGGATACCTCTCTGGCATTCAAAGGGTAAAATGTAGGAATAAAGACAAGAGGTTACCATCTTCGATAAAATGCATATACAGTAGATACCATCTTCGACAGAAAGCTTTTGTAGTGTAAATTACATATTGATACCATCTTCGACAGCATGGATACCATCTTGGAGGGAGGGGGGAACTTTATCTTCCTATATCTCTCATACCATAAAGTTTTGAGAGATGGAACTTTTATCGCTTAGTTTATTATTGTAATAGCTACAGTATCAGAGTTTAATAACATCGGACTTTACTATCCCTTTAAAATCAGTGGTAACTTTGGAATTTTCTACTTATTTCATATGGTGCAATTAATTTGCCTCAGAATTACGTTCAATTATCAGTTGCCCAGTGCTTTAAAATAATTTTAAAACTTAATATTGAAAAAATATAATTTTATCCTACTTATTAAAACATGGAAACTGGCCGTACACACCCTGACAGGACCATGAAATGATTGTCCTAATACCAGGGATGGAACAGGATAAAGCTGCAATGCTATTTTAGTGTTAGTTATCATGAGTAAATGTATTAACCCATCAGTCACAAGGTTCTTTTTTTTACACTTGAGGACAAGAGCAATTTCAGCCTTTTTAGTGTGTTTTTGTTCAACCATATTTTCCCTCTAATTCATTTAGTACACCCACACAAGTTATATAGTTTTTTAACCCCTTAACGACCCTTGACGGTCATAGTACGTCAAGGGTCGATCTGACTGAACGACCCATGACGTACTATGACCGTCATGGAGTTCCGGGCTCCCCCCGAGGCTGCATGCTGTTCGGGGAGTCTGGAACCAGAAAAAAAAAAAAAAAAAAGCTCCGCGGACGTTGAGTCGCGTCGCTGACACCCCAGTCGTTAAGGGGTTAAAGGATAAATACGGCTTTCCTTTTGATGCCATATTTATATGTATACCACATCATTTAGTTTAATTATAATATAAAAGAAAAAATGTTCAAGAAGAAAAAAAAAACACACAACATTGTTCATAGGTTTTCCTGTAATGATTTGTACACAATTAGTGCATCTGACTAGATGCAATGTATAAACACGCTATCTCTGCCTCACCATCAAAGTGAGGAGGAATGAGGTAAAGAACAGTGATAAAGGCAGTGTTTAAAGTGGAACAATCATCCACATTATATTGAGCCCCAAATAATAATAATAGAGATATGCATTGACGTTCTTCTCATTTCTTTAATAATTGCGGCATTAGTGAAAAATAGACCTTTATAGGCAAACAGGCATCAGCAGGGATCTTGCCATGGGCGCTCTTTGCTCCTGCGCGGTCAGTCCCTTCTGGTGCCTTAAGGTAACCAGGCACTGAAGTCTCCAATCGTGGAGGAGAAGGGGACGGACAGCGCAGATGCAGAGATGCCTTTTCTGCAAGATGTCTGCGCTGTTTGCAGATGCCTGTCTGCATTTACAGGTCTATTGTCTACCCGGAGGGTAACCCTGTCAGTGCCCAGGGGGAGGAAAATAACGCGAATCGTGTCATAAAAGGGGCGGGGCTTAGTCACGGGGGGCGGGACAAAAAAAACACAAAACCCCCTGCAAAATGGATGTAAGAGGGTGGGGAGTGGGAGGAACCGAGCGGGATGAAGCACAAGTGGGCAGAGTTTCTACTTAAACTCTGCCCACCCGGTGATTCACACATTGCCCCGGAGACCCGGTAATTCACTTTAAAATCCGGAGTCTCCGGGACAAAACCGGAGAGTTCCCAGGTATGCTAATGCTGCAATTATTATTGAAATTACAACACCATAGATGCATATCGCTATTATTATTAGTATTTGGGCTCAATATAGTGTGGATGATAGTTCCGCTTTAGTAACATATGACACCACTTGCACGTGATTCACGGTAGCAGCAATAACATGCACATAACTATCCTGGATTGGCTGTAAACTGACTGCTTCTGTTCCAGATCAATGAACACTGTGATTGCAGCACTCTACGGCACTTTTTGAATTTTAACCCTTGACAAGCTAGGACCGTTATTCATCATCTAAGGATGTAATTCTGACAAGATTCTGGCATGTCATCCATCCAAACAGTGATATATTAGTATTAGTTACCATATGACTAAAATGTATTGCAATGCTTTGCAATGCGTTGCTTACCACTCTGGCACTCAAAGGGTTAACCCCTTAAGGACCAGTGACTTGTCAGTACTGTCACATTTGTTTTTCTCACAGTGCTCCTGTGGGAGTTCTGTGAGTAGTAACAGGGTCTGAAATTGACAACTCCAAGATCGGAGCGGTCACTATCAGACCCCCATTTGGAGCACTGGCTAACATGATCAGTCACGTGTGCCTGCACACCAAACTTCCCCAGGACTGCTGGTCCTTAAAAGGTGAAAAGAAAAAAAAAAAGCACTAAAAAATATATTTAGAGAGATTGAAATGTTATAAATAATTGTAGGGTTGTTCCATTTACTGTAATATAATGCATGGTATCCTTAATACTGCCTGTACCTCTGTATTCTTCTTGAATATCAATTTAAAAGTCTCCCCCTCCCGCCCCTTTCTATCAGGTCATGTCTTTCACTGCTCCCTGAGATCCAAAAGTCAGTCGCTTGATCGGACCGATAACGAGGAATAATATTGTGGGTGTCATTATAAGGCAAACTGTGCTCCCCTTCATGAAGAGGGAAAGCTTTTCCTTATACTGACACAATATTGCGCCTCATAGCGATCTGTCCGGATTGGCTTTTTGATTTCAGTTAACTGTGAATGATGTAATAGAAAAGGGCAGGAAGTGGAATGTTTTAAATTGATTTTCAAGAATACAAAGGCACAAGCAGTACAAAGGATACTATACATTATAGAAAAGTAAACAGAACAATGCCACCTATGTTTATTGTAACTGGCCGTAGGCCGTTACTGGAGGTCTTGTCAGGCCTCATGAGAAGCCTCCATAGACTTTGTATGGGAAAAGTAGGAAGCCTTCTGATTGGCCACCTACTGTATTGGACAGAGTAGGTGGCTTCCTGATTGGTCACCTACTCTCCCATGTTAAAAGTAAATTGTGTTATTTGTCAGACCCAGGTAATTCCATCTCCTAGGGAGAACAATTGCCCGGTTCTTGATTTGTTGGTGGTTGCTTGTCACTCCAACTCCTTTTGGTTAGAAATTGGAGCAGCAAGATTAAATTATGTAAAGATGCTGTCCTTGTGCACAGTCCCTTTGTCTTATGCTTATTTCCTTTTGTGCTCATTGTATCATGTCGCCACCTACACCATTGTTCCTTTGACAGTTTGTGCGTACTTCCCCATTGTACCATTCTTCCCTTTATATCCAGCCCCTTGGTGATGTTATTAAGTCTGTATAAAAGAGCTGGCTTAGTTTTGGACTTGACCTGTGTCCTGTGTCTTTATTCCTGGATGGTTTAAAGGGTCCCCCTTTGACCCCCATTCACGAGAACCACAGTTCCAGCGTTTCACTTTCTGAATTCTGGGATGGCAGAGCATCGTTCAGCTCACTGCCATCCCAGAATTCCATGACATGCCAGGACTGTCACTGATCCTTAACCCCTTAACGTCCAAGGCTGTCCGGCACTTAAGGACCAGTGACGGTCCTGGCACGTCATTGAATTCAGGGCTCCCCGCGCCCTTAATCGGATCTAAAAAAATGCCCTGTGGTCCTCAAGTGCCAGCCATGAATGCGTGCACCGGTCGTTAAGGGGTTAAGTGCTGGGACTGGCATGATGGTCCATGCACATCATATGTCACTAAGTGTTAGAGGGACAGGACAGGATCATAGAAAATTACCTTCTAACTGTATGTACTGTCTTGACATCATTGAGAAACATGTTTAAAGGGACAGAAGTACATTTAAAATGATATAACCCAGTTCACTAACACCAACAAATTAAACTAGGTTATATCATTTTAAATATCATGTACTTCCAGCTAGTATCTGTAAAATGTAGTTATTTTAAGTTAGATCCCTAAGATCTAATTCTAGGTTGATTGTTTGTAATATAGAGTTTAGTACCCAATCCTCTTTTATGCATGAAAGATAATATCTTACCTCAGGGCCATTAACAGACAATAAAACATTGGCTGTCACGGCAGTCTGGATGTTAAGGACCAGTGATGGTTCTGGCACGTCATGGAATTCTGGGATGGCAGAGTAGCTGCATGTCGCACAGCCAGCCCAGAATGCATAGGTCACAAAAAAGTGCTGTGATCCTCTAGAGCTGTCCACTCCCAGACAGTGAGGTCCTGAAGGTGTTAAAAAAAAGACACCAAACAAGATTGCTATTACAAAAGAATCTCTGGAAAAAAGCAGAAATGAGAGCTCCCATAGAGCATATGTAAAGCTAGATTTTAGGCCTCAAAAAATAATTACAGATGTATAGATGTTAGAATGCAGTACATGATATTTAAGTGTGTATAAGCGTACACCAGTTTTAGGTCTTCCTTTAACCCCTTCAGAATCGCACTGTATGGAAGTGGACAGTCCTAGAGGACCAAAGCACTTTTTTTTTTTTTTTGTGACCAATGCATTCTGGGCTGGCTGTGCGCGTGCAGCCGCACTGCCATCCCAGAATTCCAGGATGTGCCAGAACCGTTACTGGTCCTTTACGTCCAGACTGGAGTGAAGGACATGGCACATTACTAGTCATTAAGGGGTTAAAACTATCCAGTTCTTTCTCTGACCTCCCTGCAGATCGTCATGGTGTGCAGGGCTAGGTTACATCAGTGCATCACAGAGTTTATAGGAAATTAAGCAACATCGCCATCCTCTCCATTGAAGTTCAGTGTTAGTGATTACAGACTATGGCCTAGAACTGACAAGATAAAATTCTCTCATAGGCATGAAGTGAAGCGCTGACACCAATCACCCTGAAGGTCACGGAGGGCAATCAAATAGGGGAAATAGAAAAGGATTTAACAGGTAAGACTGAAATCCTCTTAGTCCATACAGGTTACTGGTAACTTTGGGTAGGCGATCCGCCCTTTAAGAAGGCACGAACAATTCTAGAATTGATTGCAGGGGGTGGAGCCTACCTTCCCTCCTAGCCAACCAGCTCCAGAAAGATTTGAGACACTAACTATTGACTAGATAGTGGAAGGGAAAGAAGACTCCTGTGAGCATGACCCCGAAGGACCCCCACAATCTGCCACAGGAGAACCAAGCATGGTCCCTTGACAGGGTGGGAGAGCCGTAACCTGTATGGACTAAGAGAAAAGGATTTAACAGGTAAGACTAAAATCCTCTTTTCTCTATCGTCCAATACAGATTACTGGTAACTTTGGGATGTCCAACCATTGAGTTTCCAAGAGGCGGGAAGTAAGGCAAGGACCAGACGCAATACCCCCAGAGACACCAGAGCAGATATGAACCATCAGATCAGAGATAGCTCAACAAAACAATAAAGTGTCAACATACACTGAACAGGGGCAACAACACCCCAAAACTGTTAAACAGCACACGGAACTAGAGCCAACAGGGCTCAAAAGTGAAGGAAGCACTGAGAACCGAAAAAGATCCTAGAAGGCAAGACTGCCTGCAGGATCTTCCTCCCAAAGCTGGCGTCAGCCGACGCCAGCACATCAACACGGTAGTGCTTCAAAAAAGTGTGCACTGACAGCCAAGTGGCCACCTTGCACTACTGATCAGCGGAGGCCTGATTCTTGTAAGCCCAAGAAGCCCCAATAGATCTGGTAGAATGAGCCGTAACCCGAAAGGGAATGGGCTTCTTCCTTAGCTCGTAAGCCCTACGAATAGTGGACTTGATCCAAGACTCAATAGTCACTTTGGATCCAGGTCTTCCTGCCCTGGGGCCCTCAGGAATGACGAACAGCATGTCAGATTGTCTAATGGACTCAGTGCAATGTACATAAAACATAAGACAACGCACCACATCTAACAAGTGGATATCCCTCTCCTTGTCAGAGGTAGGGTCAGGGCAGAAAGAAGGCACCACAATCTCCTGATTAATGTGGAACTCAGAGACCACCTCGGGAGAAACTCCTAAGAAGTGTGAAGCACCGCCTTGTCTTTGTGAAACACCAAAAAGGGTGGTTTACAAGACAGAGCATGTAACTCCGCAACAGACACGATCGCCAGGAGAAAAGCCATTTTCCACATCAGCAGGCATAGAGGAATAGTAGCCAAGGACTCAAAGGGAGTGTCCAAAACCAAATTAAGGTCCCACTGAGGAGCGGGAGTCTTAAAGACAGGACGAGTATGAGCAACGCCCTGGAAGAAAACCTTGACATCAGGAAAAATAGCAATGCGCTCCTGAAAGAAAACAGAGAGAGCAGAAGTCTGAACCTTATGGGAACTCAAGCAGAGGCCCTTATCCACACCATCCTGCAAGAAGGCCAGGACCGTAGGCAGATCAAAATCCTAAGAGAGATCCCTATCAGCACATCAAGATAGGAAGGTCGACCAAACACAATGGTAGGCCTTAGAAGAAACCGGTTTGCGGGCACTAAGCATAGTAGCCACCACACTAGAAGAAAAAAACCCTTCTTCTTCAGTACTGAGGATTCAATTTCCAAGCCGTCAAAGCCAGATGATGAACATCCTCCTTCCACAGGTAACCCTGTAGAAGGACGGCAAGGGAGCCGGAATGGCTCCAGCACTGACAGATCCAGAAGCTCTGGAAACCAAGCCTGCCAAGGCCAGTACGGAGCAATCAGAATGACTGGACAGCACTCCAGTCTCAATTTCCGAAACACCCTGTGCAACATGGGAAGGGGAGGAATGATGTAAGCCAGAGGAAATAACCAAGGAATGGACATGGCATCCACTGCTAGAGCTAGAGGATCCCTCCAGCGAGAGCAGAACCTCACGATCTTACGGATGTACCTTGTTGCCATCAGGTCGATGCAAAGAAGACCCCACTTCTGAACAATGAGGGAGAACACCTCAGGGTGCAGTTCCCACTCTCCGTTTGTCACTGAGGAAGTCTGCCATGACGTTGTCTACGCCAGGAATGTGTACTGCGGATATGGCAGGAACGTGTTCTTCTGCCCAGGACAAAATAGCCTTGACCTCTAACCAAGCAGCGAAACTTCTTGTTCCACCCTGCTTGTTGATGTAGACCATGGCCATGGCGTTGTCGGACTGTACCTGGACTGGGCATTCTTTCAGCTGGGGAGTCCAGTGACGAAGGGCATGGAATATCGCCCGAAGCTCTAACACGTTGATGGGAAGGAGAGATTCATCCAGAGACCACCAATCTTGTGCACTTAGGTGACCCAGGACCGCTCCCCATCTGGAGAGGCTGGCATCCCTCGTCACCGTGGTCCAGAAGGAAACTAGGAAGGACTTGCCCTTCAGCAGACTGGAGAGGTCGAGCCACCAGGACAAATTCAGTTCCACATGAAGAGGAAGTGACACCGACGTCTTCAGAAGGTCCGGCTGACCCCTGCACACATGAATCTCTGGAGTTCCCTGGTGTGAGCCATGGCAAATGGGACCACTTCTATAGTGGAGATGAATTTCCCCACTATAGAGGACAGCTTCTTGGATAGAACTGGATCGTGAGCCAGAACAGCAGAAACCCTGCTGGCGATCTGATGAACTACCTCGTCCGTGAGAAACACCATTCTCTGATGAGTGTCGAAGAGAAGGCCCAGTACGACCAGACCCTGGGATGGGACAAGATCCGACTTGTCCATGCTGATGATCCACCCATGATGGATAAGAGCATGAATGCAGTCCTGAACCTGTTGATGAAGAAGTTCCGCAGAAGGGGCTTTCAGAAGCAGGTCGTCCATGTAAGGAGTAACTCTGATGCCATCCCGGTGGAGGACGGATACTAAAGCTCCCAGGAACCGGTTGATGACTTGAGGAGCTGTAGTCAGACCAAAGGGAAGAGCAGAAAACTGAAAGTGCCCTCGGTCGCAGGCAAATCTGAGATACTGACGGCTCTCTAGATGAATGGCGATGTGTAGATACGTGTCCTGAAGATCAGAGAAGCAAGGAATTCCCCCGGGGACATAGCGGCAATCACTGTCCTTAGGGACTCCTGGTGATAATGAGTCCTGATCACAAAGGAATTGAGATCTTTCAGATCCAAAATGGGACAACAACCACTCTCCTTCTTGGAGACCACAAAGAGATTTGAGTAAAAACCCATACCTCTGTCCTGAACCAGAACCGGCTCTAGAACATCCTCCAGAAAAGCCTGAATAGCGTGGTTGAACAGATGGCATTTCTCTGCTCCCTGAGGCGTATGAGAAGGGAAAAAGCGAAAAGGAGGAAGAGAGACGAAAGGGATCCTGTACCCTTCCGTCACCACCTGTAAAACCCACGGGTCCGCCACTGAATCCTCCCAGACGCTGTGGTAGTGATGCATACGGCCACCCACAGCAGAGTGGGGCCGTGGCTTTGGTGAGTCATGCCGAAGAAGGCTTGGAAGCCTTGGGCTTGGAGGAGACCTTGGGCTTCCATTGCTGGTTGGGCTTGGAGGAGGCACGCGGAGCTGAAGGAACCGCCTGGTTCGCCGGACCTGTCTCAGTCTGGAAGGAATGAAAAACCTGATTACGCTTGAAAGGGGTTTTCTTCTTGGGGACCAAAGACAGAAGGGTACTTTTACCCCCTGTGGCCTCACTAATCAGATCCTTAAAGGGATAGTAATTGTAATGGGCCATAGGCCGTTACGGAGGGCTGTAATATACGAACTGGCCACCCATTCCCTATGTTAAAGGACTTATGTTTCATGGACTGTCGAACATTGTATGTTTAATGTATGTCGAATGTTTTTCGTATGTGATATGTTCGAGGGGTACACGGTCACCGAGTAGAATCGAGGCCGCCTTGATCGCAGGCAGTGAGTCGACGCAGTATTGGGGTTGAAGCCGCATATTCAAACTAGTGTGTACGTGCTTCAACCCCTGGCCTGGTCCCTTGAATGTGTATTCCCACCCATCAAGTCTTTGTCCAGACTTAATTAAACATGTTTGTATTGCAAATGTTGTAACATCTTGAGCAGTATGTTTATTAGGTCATCTGCCATTGGCCCTTTTTCCCCAGTTGCTATTGGCCCTTTGTCTTCGTCTGCCATTGGCCCTTTTGTCCCCTGTGTAACATACCTAATGTGTTTGACTGGTCCCTGGGCCAAGTCAATATTACAATACTTGGCCCCTCCCGTCCTATTGTAGCATTGAGTTGTACTGTTTAAAACATCTGCTGTTATGCAATAAAGTCTGTTCGTTTGGAAGCAAGCAGTCTCCGTGTGTCATGCTTGCCTGGATGGTCTAAAGGATCCACTCTGATCCCCATCCTACAAGGCGCTTTCGAGCTATTCACTCTTTGTTCCTGCGAATCCCGCCTTCGATCTTCGACCTCCCCGGAGCTTCGGTCTACGGTACTCGGCGGGAATTTGGTGTTCGAGCCAGGCTCTCCATTCGCCGTGCTCGAGTGGGCCGCAGAGATCGCTGTTCGCAGCGGAAGAGTAGAGAGTCGACCGCGAAGGGTACGATCCAACCGGGGTGATCGACGGAGACTAGCCGCCCTCGAGAGCAGAGAATCCGGGAACGATGGCCCAGGGCTTCCCGGCTACCTGGGTTACCGTTATAGTAATACTTCGTTTTATCTTTATTTTATTTTGTAGGCATTAAAAAAACATGAAGAACAATATAAGTCTTATCTCTCAAACCTTTATGGTTTGAGAGATATTCACAAGCAAAGTTTCCCCTCCCGCCCCTTTTACCTAGTCTAAGCAATCTCTTCTCAGATGTGGAATGCAGTCCATAGACCAGACAGATAACAGAAGGGGACAGTCTTCTTACAGTGAGAACAATGAAAGCCCTGCCCCCCTTGACAAGTTTTTCCCTTATCTTAATTGAAGATTGTCCCTCACTGCAATCTACCTGGGCACCTCTCTTCTGATCTGGCTGAGCAGTGTTACATCTGTAAAAGGGGTGGGAGGGGGATACTTTGTCATTGAATTACTCTTGGACTACAACTCTAGCAGAATTGATATAACACTCTCCAAAGTCCAAATACTATGATGATTAATTAGAGCTGCTTTTATTATGAAACATTACTATCTCTTTAAGATCTGGCCCAAACAATGATGTGCCTTGAAAAGGCAAGGAGAGCAAGGCTTTATTGGAAGCAGTGTCAGCAGACCAGATCTTGAGTCAAAGAGCCTGTCTGGCAACCACAGACACGGTGGAAACCCTAGCCACCAAACGGATGGCATCAAATAAGGCAGAAGAAACATAGTGCTGGGCCTCAGAAATGTTGGCAAGGCGGCGCAACATATCCAAAGTTGGAGCATCCTGACGAACAGCCTGGGTGAGCTGTTCAGTCCAGACCGCAATGGCCTGGTTAACCCATGCTGCAGCGAACGCCAGACGCATAGCAGTCCCAGCAGTGGCAAAAATTGACTTGAGGGAAACCTCAAGTTTCTTGTCAGTCCAGTCTTTCAGAGAGGACGCATCAGAAACTGGCAAGGCAGTAGACTTAGATAGCCTGGAGATAGGAGCATCCACTTTGGGGGGATGAACCTACTGAGCAAGCGCCGCCTCAGAGAAGGGGTAAAGTTTGGCAAATTTCTTTCTGTCTGGAGATTTCCACTCATCAGACACAAGGCGGTCAAGAGTGGGATTAGGTGGAAAACAAGTAAGGGGCTTTTTAGGCTCCTGAAACACATCAGAAGGATCTGAAGAAACCTTCTGAACTAAGGGAAAGTTTAGGGTAGTCAAGACAGCCCTGATCAGGCCCTCCACGAGGGCTCAGAATCAGCCTCAAAGGGGTATCCAAAAAACTGAGAGGAACCCGAAGCAGAACATTCCTCAACATCTGAATCCACCAACAGTTCCTCCTCAGAGGAATCTGATACATCAGGAACTCCCTGCTGTTTAGGCCCTGAAGAGGGGGTCTGCCATGAATGGAAGACCCCCTGTAACTAGGATGGAAAGAGTTGCAATGTAGACCTAAGGTCCCTAGTAGCAGCCTTGAACTCTTGGACCCAGACTGGCTCTAATGCATGGCTGGGGGTCCCTGGGAGAGACTCAGGGACATCAGAACATGCTTGGCATAAATGACCAGAGAATTTTCTAGGTAACCCTGAATGACATGAGGAACAGTGCACAATAGTGGACACAGACACCCCAGCGTCCTTAGTCTTAGGCCTGGCCCCAAGCTGCAACGGATTAGACATTCTCACAGTATAATGAATCACCCAATTACAGTGTGAAAGATTAAAATTTCACCCCAGAATCGCTAAAATACACTTATCTGGCAGGCGAAGGGTTAATCTGCAGAGGAGAGAAGGAGAGTCCAAGCCCTGCGTAGGATACTCATTCTAGAAAAGGCATAAAATGGCTGCCGCGGCAGAAGCCAATCAGAAATGAGCGCGCATAGCAAGCACTCATGGGAAATGTAGTTTTCCCAGAATAAGTACCCCAAAAGTGCCCGAAGCCCCCTGAGCCCCCCAACACATTTGCAATGGTAACCGGATGATAGAGCAAGGTCAGACAATTAAAATGAGCCCTCTCTGAAGTCGCTACATTGTGCGGTTGCAGAGGTATGTCCCAAACTGTGCAGTCCCATAGGAGTGAATGGAGCAATGGCATCTATGTGGTAAAGCGCACATTTAACTCAAATTTTGTCTAAGTTAAAACTGTGAAATAAAATTACATGAGACATCACTAGAACAAGTTAGAAGACCCAAAAAAACACTGAACCCAGTAGGGAAAGTGACAAAAAAAACCCAAAAAGATGCAAACTAGCAGCTAAAGGGTTAAGTTACCACATAAACCCAACAGACAGACCCAATGAGTGCAGGAGTGTGCAATAAGAACTCCCAAGGAAAAAACCCTGTGTGGAGGGGCACTGTGGGGACATGTGGACCTGCAGCACTCAAAGGGTTGCTCACCTTTCCTGCAGATCTTCTGTCTTCAGATTACCATGTATCAAGAAGAAGCCTCGGTGGGCAACTCCTGAGGAAAGAACCCAAGATTTTCCCCCCAGGGCTTAAGGTCCACAAAAAGCACCTGGATACTGAGCTAGCCACATCTAAGGGCATTGTCAGTTATGGTAATCTGCCTAATGGTGGTATTCCATTTCTAACAGAAAAATAAAAAAAAAATTCTAAAACTATAGTAGAACTGTTCTTTTGCCTGTGTCTTCACCAAGGAACAAATCTTTCTGGAGCTGGTTGGCTAGCTGCAGCCAAGGAGGGAAGGTAGGCTCCACCCCCTGCATCAATTCTAGAATTGTTCCTGCCAACTTAAAAGGGGGGATTGCCTACCCAAAGTTACCAGTAACCTGTATTGTCCGACAGAGAAAGAATTTTAGCTTGGCTGTATAATGGTCAGAAGAATACTCAGAGTTAGAAATCCCTTTTCTATGACCCTTTACTGCCCATTTAAATTATCAAAGTCTTCGCTTCATATGATCTGACATAATGCAGTATATATTGATCAATATAATCTGCTTAAAGGGGAACTTTCACCCCTTAATAACTAAATCTCCCTTTACTGCTGACCTGGCGACTAGCTGCTTAGTAGCGCTAGTCGCCAGAAAACTTACCCCGTTCTCAAGATTTCGCCGTTTGAAAGGATCAGGAAGCACGGACGTCTCTTCACAGTGACGTCCGTGCGCCTGCGCTGTCAGTCCCTTGTGCACCGTATGCACCGTACGGTGCACAAGGGACTGACAAGGGACTGACAGCGCAGGCGCACGGACGTCACTGTGAAGAGACGTCCGTGCTTCCTGATCCTTTCAAACGGCGAAATCTTGAGAACGGGGTAAGTTTTCTGGCGACTAGCGCTACTAAGCAGCTAGTCGCCAGGTCAGCAGTAAAGGGAGATTTAGTTATTAAGGGGTGAAAGTTCCTCTTTAAAGGAACACACACTTAAATATGAAAGAGATTGATATAACTTTAAACATCATATACTTACTCTAACATATGTAAACACTAACTATACATTTTACAGCCTTAAAATACAACCCCAGGCTTCATTTTTAAGATGTGTAAACTGTGCAATCTATATAACATTTATTTCATTTAGTTTGTGCTATTTGTAATGAGAGATAATAGCTAAAGAGAGATTAATTTATTGTGATTTGTGTCTCTGCTCTTCTATTCAGCCTGTTTATCGTCAATCATGAACAATCAACTAAAGATTGTTCTGGTACATGAAGACCCTGGAAAAGGCAGGAATGTCTGCTCCCTTATGTAAGATTAGTTTTTAGGCCTTAGAAAACAAATAGACAAAGTTTACCAGTGCTCTCACAGAGTACATGGTTTTTACATGTGTGTAACCCCAGTTCATTTTATACTCTTTATAATGAAAGATAAGAATTACGTTAATTTACTGAGAATATCCACTTCTAAAGGCTGTCATGTTACCTCATCACATTTACAGATAATAAAACAATAACACTTCCTGGGCACCTATAAAGATTGCTGTGTTAATGGGGGCCCAGCAGGAATGCGAGTTCACAGACAGCATATACAAGACTAGCTTTGAGGCCTCATAGGCCATGCACATATGCCACCATGGAGTGCATGGTATTTAAATGTGGATTCCAAAGCGGTTTATACATTGTATTAGAGATTTATCTTTAATATAAATAGTTTTCGACAAATAAACCATTATTTGTTAAAGCGGAACTACCACCGCTAAGCAACTTTGTTTCTAATAATTCCCTATCTGGCGACTAGCTGCTTAGTAGCGCTAGTCGCCAGAATTATTTCCTGGTTATGGAGAAATATGCATTCATCCTCGGCTGACAGGCAGGACGGAGCGCGGACATCTTGCCCTAGTGATGTCCGCACGCCTGTGCTGTCAGGCCCTTCCGGAGCCGAATGGCTCCTAGCAATGCCTCCTACAGCCGTCTGGGACTGAAAGTGCAGGTGCACGGACGTCACTAGGGCAAGATATCTGTGCTCTGTCCTGCCTGTCAGCCGAGGATAACTGCATATTTCTCCATAACCAGGTCATAAATCTGGCGACTAGCGCTACTAAGCAGCTAGTCGCCAGATAGGCAATTATTAGAAACAAAGTTGCTTAGAGGTGGTAGTTCCACTTTAATGACAGTGTGGTACTTTCTGTTAATTATTTTTATATATTGGGCCAATATAAAATATTATCACATACTAAGCTATGACTGAATTTAAGCACATACCACACACAGAGCATTTCTAACAGCACAGCAAAAGATATGTAGAGTCATGGAATTACCACGAGAACATAAAAGTTAGTTTTTAAAAAAAAAAAAAAGCTGTTGAGCTGTAAGTTGGCAAATATATAGGCTAACTAAGCAAGCCTTAAGGTAACAGATTCATGTTAACTTGCGTTTCAAATTCAAGGGTTTCTAGAAAAATGTATCTGCTTGGTAAATAGTTTCTATAGAACCACACAGGAATTAGAGAGCTTTAACTGGTGGCAATTTAAATAGCTCTGTAAATCATCCCTATATGTTTGTCGGGGCACAGAATGAATGGAGTTATGAGTGTGTTCCTTCCACTAGAATGTGAGACAGAAAGGGACTACTCAACTTTATACTGGATATGACTCATCATACTCAGCTGGCCAATGGATGGCTGAGGACAATGAGAGTAGTAGTCCAATAAGGGCTGGATAGCTTGAAGTTGCCCATCCCTGGCCTATGAAACATATACTTTGACCATCTCTTGTAGTGCACACATTCTAATAAATTACCAAAGAACAAAAGATAGCAGCCGTAAAACTCCAATATCTGTGGTGGACAAGTAAAGTTGGGGTTAGAAAGCAGAGTGTTTGAGTTCAGTCTCAACATTATTTATAAATATTAGTTGTTGAAAGCTGACAAACTTGTAAATGCCTCAAACAGGAAAAAGAGAATAGAATGGAAACAAGGCATCAGTGGACCTCAGTTGGGCACCACAAAGGGTCTGAGTTCTGTAGGAGCTCAAAAATTGCTTCTGGAGTGAGTAGGAAGCATGAATCCTCATGTTGCTTTAAGATCTTTGTCCATTGCACCATCTCCTGCTGCAGACTCTGTATTTCCTTGCGCAGCATGGAATTTTCTTTTTCTAATTTCTCATATTCCTGTAAGGGAAAAGAACAAGCAAATTAATCAAAATAAATCTATTTTATTTTCCCTTTGCCTCCCTCCCTTTTCGTTTCTGTCCCTACTCCTTCTCTAAATGAAAATTACTAAATAAAAAGTTTTACAAAATTTAAAAAGTCTTTTCAGAAGACTTTTGACAAAAGGTAACCATTTTTTGTAGCAGCATGTTGCAGTGGAATTATATAAAATGTGATTTTAAGTTTTTTTCCTCCCAGCATCCCAGTCTCTCATTATTAAACGATGATCCCTGGTTCAAGACAATACATCTTCAGTATCATCTCCAGTAGGTAGACATGACAGTTGCTAGCAGCACTAATGGATTCAAACTCAGCCAATGAGTCATAAGATATTACCAATGTGCAGTAGGTGGGGTATGATGTCCAGCAGTCCTGTAGAAATGGTCATGTCCAATCACTATGGATATGACATTCAAGTCTGATTTAAGTTTTCTTTAAGAAAAGTGACAGGATAAAATTCAGACTGGTCAATAAAATATTCTGTCCATTGTAAAGTAAATGAGATTTTTTTATTTGGAGGTGTTATTGTTCCTTATCAGAAGCAAGAGCTAAGGCAGTTCATTTATTTGAGATTAAGAACCATTATTCTATTGAGAAAGTTGTTCTTACCTTAAATCATTAGTTAATTTACAGACAGTTCTGCACAATCATTCTCAGACACCGACACCAATCAAGATTGCAGAGATCCTGCATTAAAGGGACACTAATCTCCAATAAATTTTTTTTCTCTTTTTGTAGAGTTTAAAGGGATAGTAAAGTCTTAATTATATAAAAAGTAATATTGTAGACCATAAAATAAGAAATTCATCGATGCAATTCTTATCTCTCAAACCTTTATGGTTTGATAGAGCGTTCTAAAGTTCTTCCTCCCTCCACTTCTCCTCTAAGCTGACAGCAGGAGTTTCTGGTCTGGGGACTGATAGGTGGCTCTTCAGCAGAGCCAAAATAGCACGATTTAAAAAGAAATACTTCATTGGAAATTCCCCCCTCCCTCCCCTTCTTCTGACGTCAGCGCTCTGCTGACAGCAGGAGATCCTGGCCCTGGGACCAGAAGTAACAATATTGGAAAATAATTACTTCATTGGAAAGGTCTACAAAGTGTGCCTGGTTTGCAAGCCCACTTTGTGGACCGTTCCACTGAAGTAGTTCTTTTTAAATAACACAATTTCAGCTCTGCTGAAGAGCCTCCTCGAGTCGGCCGACTCGAATCTCCTGCTGTCAGAGTTACAGCCGACATCAGGAGAGGGGGAACTTTAGATGCAAATATTTCTCAAACCATAAAGGTTTGAGAGATGGGATTTGTGCCACATTTTTTTTAATGTACAAAACAAGAAAACATTTTTTACGGTACATTGCTGTTACTTTAAAAGGATAGTAATGTTTCACAATAAAAGCAGCTCCAATTAATATTCACAGTATTTGGGTCATGGAGAGTGTTATTTTAATACTGTCTGAGTTGTAGTTTGAGAGTAATTGAATGATACTGTATCCCCTTCCTGTCCCTTTTACTGATGTAACACTGCTCACCTCAGAGCAGCAACACTGTCCGGATGGATCACAGAGAGGGTCAATCTTCAGTGCGCATAAGAAAAAAAAAATGAAAAACCTGTCAAGGGAGGCAGGGTTTTCCTTATGCTCACAGTAAGAAGATTGTCCCTTGATGTGTTCTGTCTGGTCAAGGGACCAGATTCCACATCTGAGGGGTGGAACAGAGGTGGGAGGGGGATACTTTATCATTCAATTACTCTTGAACTACAACTCTGACAGTATTGAAATAACACTCTCCATGGCCCAAATACTATGAAGGTTAATTGGAGCTGCTGTTCTTGTGAAGCAATACTATCCCTTTAACAAGGCAAAAAGCCTAAAGGAACTCTGCAAAATTCGTGAACGGCTGCCTCAGAGCTTATTTAACGGTACATTTTTTGCCTCAATATACATACAAATACTATTGAACCTTTTGAGTGCAAGAGGGGTATACAAAGCATTGCTTTGTAATACGCTGGATATCCCTCTGGCAATCAAAGGGTTAAATATGTTATCAATAAATGCAGACCAGTCACCCTATGATGTTTGTTTTTCTAGCAAATTAAAATGTTCCTTTAACATGCACTAGCTATTTTTCTGTCAAAATTTTTTTTTGAGAAATTAACCTCTATGTTTTTGTAACACTGCACGGCACTTTTACCCTTCACAGTATACCAATTAGCTCTGCTACCCATATAGCTCACTGTGCTGTGGGCTCAGCCTAGATTTACTCATAGTACAGTGTGTATGGTAAGAATGGATCACCACACACTAATTAGTGCCACCAACAAATAAAGGTTAACGTCTCAAAAATACTATTTATGTTACAAAGAAATGGGTAAAACAACATATAGGCGTACTTGGGGACCTTCTCGTCCCCAACTCCGAGAGTGCCAAGAAGGGCTGGGGGTGTGATTGTCCAAATGAGGCAATTTGTATCATAATAAGGGCAGAGCTTTAAGCAGGTTGGGAAAGACGGTCAGGAGGGAAGGCGGGGTTTGGAATGAACATGGGTGGAGCGGGGTGTAAGTGGCTGAACATGGTGGGGAAGTGGGAGGGCTTACTGGGAAATCACCAAGCCAGACAATCAACCTCCGCCCTGGAGACCCTGTCAATCTGGAGAGTTACCAGGTATGCATATATGCAGTTTTTAACCCTCTGAGTGCCAGAGGGGTACGGAATGCATTGCAAAGCAATGAGGGATGTCGGATACCCGTCTGGCACTGAGCAGGTAAATTATCTTTAGCATTAAGTTAGAGTGACAGGTCTGCTTTTAATGTATATAGGTTAACCCCTTGAGTGACAGAGGGGTACAGAATGCATTGCTTTGCAATGCTTTCCATACCCCTCTGGCACTCAAAAGGTTAAGATAATTTCTAGATGTTAGAGTTCTTTTAAGAAAAATTACATCTTATTTTGCAATAGCTGACTAATAAACTATATTCAAATGTGTTAACTACTGTTTTGTCAGTACAAGTAGGGATCATATTCCCACCAGATAGCACAAGGAAAATAGCAGAGTACAAGGGTATATTATTATCTGGTTGCTATGAATATGAGCAAGGTTGAACAGTCATTCAAATACAAATCCGTTATTTATATAGCTCTACAGGTGAAAATGCTTTACAATTTAAGGGTTTTTACATCCAGGGTGTTGCCAGCATATTCAGAGCTATGCATCATGTCCATGTTATCAGAATAAATGGTGTGTGCAGGGGAGGGCTGGTAACATACGGCCCAGGGGGCAAATACAATTAAGTGGCCCATATCTATTATCGTCCAAGCCCATTGTCCCAGCCCACCCCTGTTTTCTTAATTTTAAAATTGTCCTTAATGCTGTGAATTAAAGCAAGTGATACCACAGAGCTTACTGTTGAAAAGAGGCTACGTTAGCGATACTACAGTGCTTACAATTTAACCCTGTGAGTGCCAGAGGGGTATACAACACATTGCTTTTTCAATGTGTTGTGTGCCCCTCTGGCACTCTCAAAGGGTTCATTAGAGATAGAATGGTGATGCCATAGAGCTTGCAAGGGAAATGGATTATGCTACTAGTGCAGCTATGTTTGGATTGTAGCTCTGCGGTATCATTTAAATATAAATTAATTTAATAAATTCTGTGGTATCACTAGTGTAGCTCCATTTACAGCAGCAAGTGGGAGATTGAGTGAGGCAGTGGCCCACCAGCCCAGACACATGGCCAGCCCAGGGGGAAATTGCCCCCCAGGCCAGCCCTCCCCTGGGTGTGTGATATTTGTAAAAGTCGATTTTCTCCATGGAGATTACATATTGCACTGTAAGGACCAAATGCAAATGTATTAAGTTTGGCTTTTTAACCAACTGGATGTTAGAAAAGTGTCCAACTCTGAGACCTCTCTAGCAATCAAGGTCTTAAAGGGATAGTAATATTTCACAAAAAAAAAGCAGCTCCGATTGATCTTCATAGTATTTGGGCCATGGAGAGTGTTATTTCAATACTGTCAGAGTTGTAGTTCAAGAGTAATTGAATGATAAAATATCCCCCTCCCGCCCCTTTTACCTAGTGTAAGCCACCTCCCCTCGGACATGGGATCTGGTCCTGGGACCAGACAGTTCACAGCAAGGGACAATCTTCTTATTGTGAACATAAGGAAAACCCTGTCCCCCTTGACAGTTTTTTTCCTTATGCTTACTGAAGATTTTCCCTGTCTGTGATCCATCCGGTCAGTCTTGTTGCTCTGAGGTGAGCAGTGTTACATCAGTTCATTTACTCTCTAACTACAGCTCTGACAGTTTTGAAATAATACTCGCCATGGCCCAAATACTATGAAGTTTATTTGTTACTACTTTTTTGTGAAACATTACTATCCCTTTAATATGTGTCATGCCACAGAGGTATCCAAAGCATGGTATTGAAATGTGTTTGATACATCTCTGGCACTCAGAGGGTTAAAATTGAACTACCACCCCACATAAAGTTAAACCCCAAGAAGTACCCATCTGGCGACAAGCTGAACAATAGTACTAGTCTCCAGAATAATTACCTCCTTATAGATAAATTCTACTGCTCCTGAGACTGACATCCAGGAAACAGCGCAGATATCTTTGCATAGTGACGTATGCGAGCCTGCTCTGTCAGTCCCAGTGTGCTCTAAGAGGCGTTGCTTGGTACCTTAAGGTATCGGAAGGGACTGACAATGCAGGCGTACAGATTCTTTTAAATAGCTGTTGTCTGGTCGTCAGTCTCGGAAGCAGTAGGATTTTTCTATAAGGAGGTAATTATTCTGGCGACTTGTACTATTGTTCAGTTAGTCACCAGATGCCTAATTCTTGGGATTTAACTTTATGTGGTGGTGATAGTTCCCCATTAAATGGATAGTCATTTTCAGTTGTCCCCTACAAGTGCAGCTGGCTTGCAAACAAACACCTCACAATGCTTTGGAAACTTTGTAGTATTGTGGAACTAAAAGCTGAATTTAAATTTATGTGAATGTTGAAATATTTATTTATTTGCGACCAGTGCCCCCTGAAACATCCAAAGGGTGTCATTTTTCTATGTTTTAACCCACTGGATACTACAGAAGACTTCAGTTCACTATGAGGACTCCAGCAAAGGCCTTGGTAACGAAATATGATTTCCAAACATAACATTAATTAGAATGTTCCTTTATTTACATTTTTTTAAAGGGATGGTAATATTTTGTTGGCGATGCAGCTCAGTTTGTTCAACATAAGAAGTAGTACTACTACAAAACTGTATAGTTACGAAGTAGATTTTATGTTGAAGTTCCTCACGCCCCTTTTTCCATTCTGATGCCACCTCCCCTCAGATCTGCAATCTGTTCGTTTGACTGGAAAAATCAAAAGGAGGGACAATCTTCCCTCAGTCAGTATAAGGCAAAACCTGCCCTCCTTTTCCAATACTAACTGACAGAGATGCACCGATACCGCTTTTTTAAGACCGAGTACGAGTACCGATACTTTTTTCAAGTACTCACCGATGCCAATTACTGATACTTTTTTTGCGGTCACTTGCCAGTTTTCCAAGTACCTATATGCTTTAGGTACTTGGAAGACTGGCAAATAACCTCAAAAAAAAGTATCAGTAATTGGTATCGGTGAGTACTTGAAATATATATACACACACCACCTCTTGATTCTCCCCTTTTGACTCTTTCTCCTCCTCTTGATTCCCACCTTTTACTTCATTCTCCGCCTCTTGAGCCCCCTTCTTTTGCCTTGGCTTTTTCTCTCCCTTTTGATCCCCCTTTCCCCCCTCCTTGACACGTGATCCCACCCTTTTGCCTCTCTCTCTCTCCTGATCCCCCCCTTTTGCCTCTTCTTGGCCACCCTCCTTTTGTCTCCTGATCCTTCCTCCCTTTGCCTCTTTTTCTCCCTCTTGACCCCACTCTCTGCTTCTTTCACCACCCGCTGCCCCATCTTGCCTCCCTTACCCTCCTCTGCCGGGTGCTCACTGTTCTCTCGCGAGCCCCAGCAAAGGTCAGCGTCGGAGCGTTGCCATGGTAACCCATGGCAACGCTCCAAAGCTGCAGGAGAAAGAGAGGTGACCGGGGAGCATTGTGAGCAGCTCCCCGGGCTCCCTCTCTGCAGCACCGACCCTGACACAGGGTATCGGTGCTGGCATCGGCCACATTTGTGCGAATACAAGTACTAGCGCAAATGCTGGTATCGGCACCGATACCAGTATCGGTGCAACCCTACTAACTGAAAATTGTCTCTCATTGTGATCCACTGTCGGATCTTAGCCTGAAATACTGACATTAGGAGGCATCAACTTCAGCATAAACTCACACTGTAACTATACAGTTTTGGAGAATAAGAGTATCAGCTGGCAGTACTATTCCTTATGTTGAACAAACTGAGTTGCGTTGCCAACGATATATTTCTATCCTTTAAAGGGATAGTAATACTTCGTTTTATCTTTATTTTATTTTTTAGGCATTAAAAAAACATAAAGAATGATATAAGTCTTATCTCTCAAACCTTTATGGTTTGAGAGATATTCACAAGCAAAGTTTCCCCTCACTGACCAAAATGGTCAAGTCTGCCATCTAGCTGTCAGATTTGGAATCCGGTCCGCAGATCAACCGGTGGCTCTTCAGCAGAGCCGAGATCACAAGATATAAAAATAACTATTTCATTGGAAGAGTCTAAAAAGTGTGCTTGCAAACCAGGCACACTTTGTAGACTATTCGAATGAAGTAGTTCTTTTTATATCTCACGATCTCGGCTCTGCTGTAGAGCCACGGCCGGTCTGCAGACCAGATTCCAAATCTGACATCTAGATGGCAGACTTGACTGTTTTGGTCAGTGAGGGGAAACTTTGCTTGTGAATATCTCTCAAACCATAAAGTTTTGAGATAAGACTTATATCATTCTTCATGTTTTTTTAATGCCTACAAAATAAAATAAAGATAAAACGAAGTATTACTATCCCTTTAATTAATGTATTTTACCAGGAAGGATACATCAAGATTGTCTCTTGTTTTAAAGTATGTCCTGGTTACTCATTTTATCGAACTCAGAAGGGCGAAAGGCTGATCTGACCTTGCTGGCACTAGAACTTGCGAATCCAAGGCGTGAACCGATTCTACAGCTGAACATTAACCAACTTAGCTATCTCGCTGTTACAAATGACGCTCAATGGAAATGACTTTACTTATAAATGTATACTTACATTTTAATGTGGGATGCATATGAAATTGTATTATCGCAGGACTGCACAGGAACCAGAGCAACAGCCCAGTTCTGCATTAAATTTCTTACATTAACCCCTTAACGACCAGCGGTCGAGGGGTGTGTGGTCCTTTAAGGACCCGATAGAGAATTTCGGCGTGCCACCCCACGTGACTGATCACGTGGGGCGGCACGCCGAACTGAGGGACTGAAAGAGATCACTCCGGTCTTGGAGCAATCAAATTCAGTCCCTGGTATTACTCACCGCGCTCCTGCAGGAGCGCGGTGAGTAATAGTATGTGACGTACCAGGACCGTCACTGGTCCTTAAGTGCCGGACCAGCATGACAGTCCGGGTACGTCACCGGACGTTAAGGGGTTAAAAATGGCAATTATATAGATGCACAGAGGGCCAATAAAGGTCTGGACTGGCCATATTGTGGCGTATTTGCTCTGATTCCATCTCATCATATGCACTATGAGGTCTTTGCCAGTATAACAGTGTGAATACTCCATATGTCAATATCACCATGCTTTCACCAGGTTTACAATGCTGCAGTTTGACTTTTGTCAATAGATAATTTGCATATTGGAATGCAGCTTAATGAACCGTTGTCGTATTCCTGTGGGTGTATTTATAAGTTAATGTGACTACTCTCCACATGCACTAAGCTCCCGTAACTGGCTATGCTGTCAGAGTATATAGTCCCAAATTTGCCAAACAGAGATAACGAAGTTGGGATATTCCCATATTTTCTATGTAGCCACAGAGGACAGATGTCTGTATAGGAGAGCAGAGAGGACAGCTGTCCTCCCTTGACTTTGAGTACACAGGCATGTGCAGTACATTGCTCTACAATGCGCTGCACATCCCTGTGGTACTGAAAGGGTTATAACAAAGAGTCCCCTGCCCCACTTCACAGATCATTCAAATAAACAGAGAACAGGCAGAGCAGCTATAATGTAACAGCTGCTCTGCCAGTTCTGTATATTTGAGTGATCTGTGAAGTAGAACAGGATTTTGTTTGTTATAACACTTTTCTTGCCACAGGAGTGTGGAATACATGGCAGAGCAATGTGTTGCACATCCCTATGACAATCAAAGGGTTAAGGGAGGGCTGGTGGTGTTCTTGGTGCTGAAGCCTTACACCAACCCTATATGCTAATGATTAAATCTTCTCCCCCTTCCCTTGCATGGATAATTCTTACTGTATATGCTGAAGTGTGAGTGCCACAAATCACCATCCACACTTCCCTATTGCATCGACCCTTAATGCATCTCCCCCTTGGTCACAGATTATTTCTCAGCACCCAGTCTAAGATGCGTTGAAGTAGGAATGTCCAAGTGATGTGATTAGTGTCAATGTGGGCAGGACTTAAACTGCAGGATTAAAACAGAAGAGTAGGTGGGGATTGTATCATATAGCTGTGTGGTGGGGCAGGAAGTAGGAGGAACGGTATGGCGAAAGTTGTTAAAGTCACAAGTGTCATTCCCTGTGAGGTTAGTAAAGGTAACCAATACAACAATGAAACCAGAGGCATAGAGGAGGCCCTCACAGCCCACGGGATGCGCAGGGGAGGGGCACCAGACCAAGGAGCCCCGCTAGATTCTGGCCCCCCAGAAAATGTGTGTCTTTATTTTAACACTTTGCAATGCGTTGCGTACCTCTCTGACACTCAAAGGGTTAATGGGGCTCCCACAACTTACAATGTAAATGTAAATTTTCTGTAGGTACTGCAATGAGGTAATCACAGAGAACAGTTTATACAGGACTGCATTGGAATAACACATGCACGCAGGTTTGCTCAACTTAGGAAACACTGTTCTGCACCCCAGCCCCAAAGGAAATACCTCTGGTCCAAAACTA
The DNA here is from genome assembly GCA_037306005.1 of Rhinophrynus dorsalis. NCBI lineage: Eukaryota > Metazoa > Chordata > Amphibia > Anura > Rhinophrynidae > Rhinophrynus > Rhinophrynus dorsalis. Next base: position 419,260,601 of record CM074722.1, read on the forward strand.
CCCAAAATGGCCGCACGACAGTCTTGGGTACTGGAGACACCTCCGATGCAGTTTGAAGCAATGCACTGATAATGTGTCTGTCATCAAAGGGGTTAACCATCTGTTGCACCAACAGGAAAGGGGTTCAAATTAACCTAGGGAGTTGGTGACAGGGCACCATCTGTAGGTTTTAGGACAAAAGATATTGAAAACAGTTATAGTTCTGCTCTATCCACTGAAACTGAAGACATGATGAAGGCTGCAAGAACCTCTCCTACATATGTCTCCATAGACTTCAATAGGAATCTGTCAAACTGCAATATAATCTAGTCCAACATTCTGAACTGGACATCTCTGACATCCAAGAAGTTAAAGGAGCAGTAAACTTTTCAATGGGGTTTGCTCTGCAATGTGTACTACGATACTCAGGATCCCTCATAGCAGAATATGCCAGGATATGCGCAGATCGTTGCATTATTAACCCTTTGTGTGGCAGAGGGGTGTGCAACACATTGATTTGCAAGGCGTTGCATGCCCCTCTCACACTTAAAAGGTTAACTCATGGCCAGCGAGTATCAGGAGAATTGTAGTAAACCAACAACTGCACAGCTACATGTTGCCAGCATCTAGTATTCACCCTGCTGTGCATGTCTCTATCTCCTTCTAAAACATGCGTCTGTCCCTCTTCTCCAAAAGGTGTCTCTCTCCCCTTCTCCATCATGTCTCTTTCACTCCCCTTCCCCATCATGTCTCTCTCTCTCCCCTTCCCCATCATGTGTTTGTCTCTCTCTCCCCTTCTCCATCTTGTTTCGTTCACTCCCCTTCCGCATCATGTGTGTTTCTCTCTTTCCCCTTCCCCATCATGTCTCTCTCTCTCCCCTTCTCCATCTTGTTTTGTTCACTCCCCTTCCCCATCATGTGTCTCTCTCTCTCCCCTTCTCCATCTTGTTTTGTTCACTCCCCTTCCCCATCATGCGTCTCTCTCTCTCCCCTTCTACATCTTGTTTTGTTCACTCCCCTTCCCCATCATGCGTCTCTCTCTCTCCCCTTCCCCATCATGCGTCTCTCTCTCTCCCCTTCTACATCTTGTTTCTTTCACTCCCCTTCCCCATCATGTGTCTGTGTCTCTCTCCTTCTCCATCTTGTTTTGTTCACTCCCCGTCCCCATCATGTGTCTCTCTCTCTCCCCTTTAGCATGTTTGTCTGCCTCCCCCTTATTCAGCATCTGTGTGTCTCTCCCCCTTCGCCAATGTGTGTGTCTCTCTCTCCCTCTTCGCCAACATGTGTGTCTCTCTTCCCATTCTCCAACGTGGCTCTCTCCTTCCCCAGCTTGTGTCTCTCCCCCCATTTGCCAACATGTGTCTCTCTCCCCCTTCTCCAACATGTCTGTCTTTCTCTCTCTCTCTCACCATCTACATGTCTGTGTTCTTCTCCATCATGTCTCTCTCTCTCCCCTTCTCCATCATATTCCTCTCTATCTCCTCCCTATTCAGCATGTGTGTATTTCTCATCCCCTTCTCCAACATGTGTCTCTCCCTCCCTTCTCCAAAAGGTGTCTACACTGTCACTGCTGCAAACATACCCAAACCCTGACACACTCAAAGGACTTAATCCCCAGGGGCAACACCTTGCTCCTTTTGCTAGTCTATACTATAAAAGACAAAGTGGTCATGTGACCACAAATTCTACAACCATGCCACACACACAACCCGGGGCGGCAGCTAGGAAGAAATCTGCATATCTCCTCCTCCCTGCCTGAGCCCAACATACACACCCCAGGGCTGCGGGTAGGAGGAGATATGCATATCTCTTCCACACTGCCTGACCCCAACATACATGGGGGCAGACTTCCAGCCTCCTCACTATTTTGTCTTTCCCAACAAATACAACATGTTGCCATTACACCGCACCTCCTCACTATTCCACCCCATGGCGGTCATGCCTCCAGCTCTCCCCATCGCCGCATGCCGCCATTACACCGCACCTCCTCACTATTCCACCCCATGCCCATTCATACCTCCTGCTGTCACTTCCACCTTCATAACAAGTCCATTTAAGTCCCATTGAAGCCTTAATGCTGCCTGCTCTCCCCTCCGCCTTTATAATATGTCCATGTAGCCCTCTGGCACTGAGAGGTTTAAGCAGTGCAGTATATGGTGGATCTGTTGTAAGTACTGCACATCATTGTGTGGTGCCTCCTACGCCCCTTTCACTTTGGCACTTGGAGAGCTCATCCCTATTTGAGTTGTACACCCAGCCGCGCAATTTTCAGTGTAGATCCTGAGAGTGTTCTTTTGCTTTTACCTGTTGCTGGGTATTGTCATGGGAAGGGATTGCTTTTGAAACCTTCCCCACACAGTACACAAGAACAGGTCAACAAAACAAAACCCTCAGGGGCTGCAGTGAAAAGTTGTGCACCTGGGTGTACAATTCCACCAGCAGTGAGCTCTTGAAGTGCCACAGTGAACGGGGTGCAGAAGGAGCCACATATTCAGCTGCAGTACTTACAATAGATTCACCATATGGGGATCCCATTTTTCCTATGACAACTCCAAATTCCCTCTGTTCCCTCAACTATTGTCAGTGTAGCCCATAATTTTTACATTAACCTTTGTGTTTCACAGAGTTTGTGACAGAGATAAAAAGCAGCATAGAGGGAAGACTACTACCAATGGTGAGACCGTACAATTGCATATCTTGCACAGACAACACAGTGCACCACCGGGGGGACACTCCTACAAGTGCTCACACCATAGCCTTCCATAACGTGGACACACAATATGCAAGCCTATGCTGTGAGCGCTTCTAGGACTGTCCCCCTGGTGCTGCACGGTGTTATCTGCCCAGGATATGTATGTTTGAAAAGCATTGCTTGCCTTTCTGCCTCTCAGGCTGCTAATTAAAAGGGCAGTTTCACACATGCAGTGTAGCACCTGCTGGGGTGGGGTTGAACAATGACTTTGAGGCCAACGGTAGCAAGGGGGGTGTCTCCTACAAGGATCAACAGCAGCAGTACAAGAGGAAGCAGCAGCCCTCTCAGGTGACACCTCCAGCATGAGGCTACACAGTGCCGCAGGGGCACGGACCACATTGCCTTTTATTGTGTTAATGCTGCTCTTACCACAGCTGGGGTGCCATGCACACCTACACTTGGAAGTTATGTGGGTGGGTATAAATAATCGTTACTGCATGTGTCACACTGCCCTTATTGTCTGCATTTTCTGCACATTTAAAACTCAAAGAGCTACACTTCAGACTGAACCATTTCAGTGTCAGAGGGCTCACTTATCCCTATGTCAGCTGTAGCCAAACTGCCGCTCTCAACTACTTACTTGGACTACATATCCCATCATCCTCAGCCAGATCATAACTGTTTACGCACAATGGGTACTGTAGTACAAGTAGAGGTGGAGGCCGCAGGTTGGCCACTCATCACCACATTACCCCTGCTATACAATACCCTCTCAGTCCATACTTTCTGCTCCCTCCCTGCCCCCATATCTCTCTGGGCCTTTCTGTTCTGGCTCTGCCTCACATCCCAGCAGCCGCCTCTCTACTTTGACCAGTATGCTGCCGATGAAAGCTGTAGTGTGCATTGAAGGAAGCTTCATGCCTTGGATATAGAAGGAAGGAAGGGGAACGACTGTGTACATATCCCCTCCAAATAAAACCATTTAAAGGGATAGTAATGTTTCATAATAAAAGCAGCTCTAGTTAATCATCGTAGTATTTGGAAGAGTTTGGAGTATTTGGAAGAGTGTTATTTCAGTACTGTCAGAGTTGCAGTTTAAGAGTAATTCAATGACAAAGTATCCCTCTCCCGCCCCTTTTACTTATGTAACACTGCTCAGCCACAGCAGAAGGGAGGTGCCCAGGTAGACTGCAGAGAGGGACAATCTTCAATTAAGATAAGGGAAAAACCTGAAAAACTTGTCAAGGGGGGCAGGGCTTTCATTGTTCTCATAGGAAGAAGATTGTCCTCTGCTGTTATCTGTCTGGTCTATGGACTGGATTCCACATCTGAGAAGAGATGGCTTACACTAGGTAAAAGGGGCGGGACGGGAAACTTTGCTTGTGAATATCTCTTAAACCATAAAGGTTTGAGAGATAAGACTTATATCATTCTTCATGTTTTTTTTAATGCCTACAAAATAAAATAAAGTTAAAACGAAGTATTACTATCCCTTTAAGCATTTAACCCTTTGAGTGGCAGAGGGATGCACAACGCATCCCTGGCATTCAAGTGGTTAAAGGTTTTACATCCCTCCGGCTGTCGATCCACCATGCCCAGTATGCTGCAGGTGAAATATGCAATGTGCCACGGAGGGGACAGTGATGGGAGGGAGGAGGGGTAGGAAGTGGAGCCTTGGTTCGTTCATGCCATGTACATAGGAGGGGGAAAGACACTAGAATGCAAGATTTCCTCTCTTATAGTGTGTTTGTTCAATAAAAATATAGACCAACAAATGGCAAAACTTGTAATCGCACTTTAACTACTAAATTGCCCATTTTGTATTCTTTCCAGCATCAGCCAATAGACTGCATGCTTTGTACATTTTGCATTCTTACTGGGAACCACAGCTACAGTCACATTCTCAATTCAGTCAACAGATGGCAGACCATACAATATCAACTACAGGTCTTCTATTCCAAACTCACCTTCAGTTCTCTCTTTAACCAATAGAAGGCACACCTTGCATCAATACTATTCTACATAACAGAGCAAATCTTCTATTCCAATGTCAGCCAATAGATGGCACACTTTGCATTCACACTTTTATTTATTTATGTAAATGAAATACATCACATTTCTTGTTTTCAGTTATGTCCGTGAAAGAATTTAGTGTACAAAGTTAGACATTTACACAAATTAAATAAAACCAGTATATTTTATGTATATACTAACAGTGAACGACGGCGTTACCCATCTGTACTTTGTTTTTAAAGGGATAGTATTGGATAATTTTTACAAAATGTTATATTGTAGGTGTTAAAAAAAAGATATCTATAGATTTCAGTCCTATCTCTCATACTTTTATAGTTTGAGAGATATAATGTTCTAAGTTTCCCTCCTCCTTTCCCCTTTCATCGACATCAGCACTCTCGCTGACAGAAGCAGATCCTGGCCCCGGGACCAGCCGGCGGCTCTTCAGCAGAGCTAAAATAGCTCAATTTAAAGAGAATACTTCATTGGAATGGTCTACAAAGTATGCCTGATTTGCAAGCACATATTGTAGACCATTCCAATGAAGTATTTCTTTTTAGATCTCGCTATTTTGGCTCTGCTGAAGAGCCGCCTGCTGGTCCCGGGACCAGGATCTGCTTCTGTCAGCTAGAGCGCTGAAGTCGATGAAAGGGGCGGGAGGGGGAACTTTAGAACCTTAGTTCTCTCAGACTATACAAGTTAGAGAGATCGGACTAGAGTCTATAGATTTCTTTTTTTAATAACAATATAATATTTTGTAGAAATAATTCAATACTATCCCTTTAAAACAATGCTTAACCCTTTGAGTTGAACAGGGGTACACAAGGCATTGGAATGCATTACGTACCCCTCTGGTACTCAAAGGGTTAACGTGAGTCTCTCTGATACAGGAGTATATATATATATATATATATATATATATATATATATATATTGTATATTAATGTACACAGTAGACACACAAATGTATATATAATGCATATTAATTTACTCAGGGGTGTATATATAATGCATATTAATATACATTATATATACAGTCCTGTGTATAGAATTTGTACTTTATTATACACTAGCAAAAATGATACAGAAGGACAGAAACTTGCAGAGGTGTAACACATACAGTCACAGAGACACACACACAGTTTTAAGAAGAGGGAGTCCTCAGTGACAAATACACACTCACAGACAAACACACAGTCATGAGAAGAGAAAGACAGACACACATACACAGTTACACAAAAACACAGACACACCCAGAGCCGGTGCAAGAATTTTTGTCTACACAGGCGAAGGTGCATTTTGATGCCCCCCATCAATCCCCCGCACTGCACAATCCACTCACAGATGAATCTGTTCCATTACATTAACATTTTTAAGTTTATTTATATGTATTATAAAGTAAACAAAATTGGTCTACTGTTTTCCTGGTTTTGACCCTGGCGTGACCTGACTGTTCTGCTGTTTAGTCCCACAGGTACCTGATATCTGGCCTGGCTCTGACTCTGCCTTTTGTCCGCTTCCTCTCTAAGCTCTCTTCTCAGACATCCAGCTGTTTGGTTCCGGCTGCTCTTATTTTTCAGCTTGCCACAAGCGGTGAAGTACCTGACTCCTCCATCCTTCAATGGCCTTGCATCGGTCGTGACAATACCTTTGTTCTCAGTGCCTGCAGGCTTGGCCATAATCCTTTGCCAACCAGAGGCGTAACTAGAAGCCACGGGGCCCTGGTGCAAGAATTGCCATGGACCCCCCCAACCACATTGGCCCCCCTCAACCACATTGCCCCCATATCGCCATAATGCCCCTTCCACAATGTCCCTCCATCTCCACCATGCCCCTCAATCTCCACAATGCCCCTCAATCTCCACAATGCCCCCATCTCCACATTGCCCCTCAATCTCCACATTGCCCCTCAATCTCCACATTGCCCCAATGCCCCCAATCTCCACAATGTCCCTCAATCTCCACACTGACCTCTCCACAATGCCCCTCAATCTCGACATTGCCCCAATGCCCCTCAATCTCCACACTGACCCTACCACAATGCCCCTCAGTCTCCACATTGCCCATTTCCTACCTCCCTGGTGGTCTAGCAGCGTGGCACAATAGGTTTCTAGACCTGGAGCTCCCATGTGGTGCGGTTCTCAGTAATGCAGAGCTCTGGGAGATGCTGTCATCTCCCAGAGCTCTGCATTACTAGAGCACCGGAGAGGGAAATGGGCTGAGTTGCTGCGCCTGACTCCCCCTTGCAGCATCAGCGCAAAATCATTTTTGCAGCTCCCTCTGTTTCGGAGCCCCTCCACTCCGGTGCCCTAAGGCGGCTGCCTAAGTCGCCTTATGCTAGCGCCGGCCCTGGACAGACACAGTTACACAGACACATATACACAGTTACAGACACACATAGTTACACATACATTGTTTTAGTCGTCATAGACACACACACAGCTGAATCATGCACCACCATTCCTCCCCATCAATACTACCAATGATGAGGATGATGGGAGTAGTAGTATTTAATTTAAAAAAAAAAAACGAAAAAAAAAAAAAAAAAACACAGTTACACAGATATACCTAAACAGGCAGAGACATACATACATACACGCACACACACAGTTTAACCCTTTGAGTGCCAGAGGGGTACGGGAATGTGTTCTGGCACTCAAAGGGTTAAGTTGTGTGTCAGCATGTAGTAGAGCAGACATACAACTGTTTGCCTGTTGTTATTTAAACACACAGTTACAGAGACATAGCTACACAGACACACAGTTTAAATTGTGTCAGCATGTGATACAGGTGACAGATAAACTGAGCATGTGTGCCTGTTGTTATTATTTCTGTTATTCATGTGTATGGACAGACTGACCACCGGGGGCAAATACATTTCATTGGCTGGCTGGACTGGTGTGTGTTGCTCCATTCCGGGACTCTTTGTTGTCCCAGTGGGGGGTGACCCGAGACGAGGGACACAGACCCCCAGTAAGGGACAGTCCCAGGCATTCCGGGACGTGTGGTCACCCTAATGAAAACCCTGCCCCCCTTGACAGGTTTTTCCATTATGCTAATTTAAGATTGTCCCTCTCTGCAAGCCATCTGGTCACCACCTTTCTCACTCTGAGGTGAGCAGTGTTACATCAGTAAAAGGGGAGGGAGGGGAAACTTTATCTTTCAATTACTCTTGAACTACAACTCTCTAAGTATGGAAATAACACTCTCCGTAGCCCAAATACTATGAAGATTAATTGGAGCTGCTTTTATTTTGAAAAATTACTATCCCTTTAATAGGATATATTTTGGTACTGCATTGATTGCATTTTTTTTTGGTACATGAAGAGATGAATATGCAGTGTGTGTTAGCTCCTTCCTCATTCCCTTGTCTCTGACAGGACCCGGATGGAAAAGTGTGACAGCTGTTAACCCTTTGAGTGTCATAGGGGTAGGAAACGCATTGCTGTACAATGCATTGTGTACCTCTCTCGCACTGAAAGGGTTAAACAGTACTGTGCTGCCCATATGCAAAATGGCACTTAACAAATATGGGACATTGTGTTCTGTTAGAGGTGTGTTTTTTGTTGTTCCAAGCATAACTTCAGGTCCCTGGGTTCGGTAAGGCAGGCTGGGAGAGCTGCATACCAGTGAGTGTTACAGCAGTGTATGTGTGGAGCAACGGAAGCATTTTAGAGTAAAAGGAGCAGGTGGGGGTGTTCTCAGAGGTGTGAGGACAGTGTCTGTATGTGTAGCGTGCATCAGAGTGAGGAGTTGTCAGCCATAAGGACACAATGAGCATGTATGTTAGGAAGGAGTTGTTGACAGTAAAGTGATATGAATGTTTGTTGTGGCACAGTAGATGTTACAGTGAAAATGTGTTGTGATGTGTAAGCATGGTGTTTGCAAGGTTGAGTTGGACATGTTTTTATTTTGTCTCCAGATGAAACTTGAGGGCTGGCCAACTCCTTGCATAGATTTTGTGGTGTGTGTGTGTGTGTGTGTGTGTGTGTGTGTGTGTGTATGTGTGTGTGTGTGTGTGTGTGTGTGTGTGTGTGTGTGTGTGTGTGTGTGTGTGTGTTATGTAATGAAGCATTCTCTTATATATATATATATATATATATATATATATATATATATATATATATAGGTTATATATACACTCTTGTTTGTGGTATGAACATTATATATACTCCTATGTCTACAGTGTATAGATTTATATACATTTGTTACCATATGGGTTATTGCTTGTGTAACATCATCATTTCATGTAAACAGATGTTGTTGTTATACCAATACAGTATGTGGATAGATATATAGACAGACAAATATATCTGCGTTTTATACAAATATCAAAGGTCAGCTTGATCTGGGACAGGTGGGCACAGGCATGCTAAGAAGCAGATCTATTGTCTCTCAGAATGTCAGCTTTATTGTGAACAGGTGGGCCACAGTCCTTCTGATGTATTGGCCAAGGAATCTGTGTCCTTGTGTAATCTCATGCTCTCTATGAGTAGCCAATGAATATATATGTATCAATGATAATGGGATGTACAAGTATGTTTTACAGTGCACAAATAATACTGATACATATTTTGTATTCTGCAAATACAGATGGTATATATACACAAATCAGATGTATGTACCATCCTTGTTGCCATTTAACCCCTTAGGGACCCTTGACGTACCAGGACCGTCAAGGGTAAACTTTCTTGAAAGACCCTTGACGGTCCTGGTACGTCACGTACATTTTACTTACAGCGCTCTTCCGGGAGCGCTGTAAGTAAAAATGGGGCATGAAATAGACCGCTCCAAGATCGGAGCGATCTATTTCAAGCCCCATAATGACGCGCCGATACACGTGACAGGTCACGTGTACCGGCCCGTCAACGTGCCCCTATGCGGACGTTATGGGACGGAAATGTCCCATAATGTCCGGTCCTTAAGGGGTTAAAGAGGGTATCACCTGTTCGCTGACAAGATAAATCATACCTCCCAACATTTCAAATGGTGAAAGAGGGACACTTCTGTTTTAGGTGGGGTTTCTGGGGGCGTGGCTGGTAGGCGAGGCATTTCCAAGAATTTTTAAGTTATTTCTTGACCCATCTGCACCTCTTTGCGTAACTGATAAATGATTTAGAGCAAGACAAAGGTATTTTAATTGCCCATATTAATGTATAAACACATATATTGACAATTAACAACACATTTATGTATGCTTTATTGCTGTGGAGCAATGTAATACACACCACTCATTCTGATGTCCTAAAAAGAGGGACAAAAGGGTGGAAAAGAGGGACAGAGGGATATGGGTCTCAAAGAGGGACACTTGGGAGTTATGGATAAAAGGACTGAGAACCAAGGGAGGTACATATCTAGCAGGGAGATTGCGGACCTTGGGCTGACATTCCCTTGTCCTTCAGAGAAATAGGTATTTTCAGTAGTGTCCCAAATAAGGTTTTGCTAGCAAAGCTAAGCACCCACACCTGTTAGATTTGTATCGCAAAGTGCACTGTCATGTGTTTTAGGCCTACTTACATTGAAAGCAATGGCTAGTAAAGTGTATAAAACAGGGAATTAGATTCCATTTAGGCAGTGAAGGAGGGAGATGCAGTGAAGGAGAATAAAGGATAGAAGAAGGGGCAGTGGAGGAGAGCAGTAACAGAAACATGTGCAGGAGGGGACTCTGCCCTGGTAATTATGCCAAAACATGCAGTGTACTTATGTATAAAGAAATGTGTTAATATTTTGTGTTCTTCTTAAAGGGATAGTAATACTTGAAAATAATTTTATTTTATATTGTAGCCCTTAAAAAACATTAAAAATTATATAAGTCTTATCTCCCAAACCTTTATGGTTTGGGAGATATTAGCAAGTAAAGTTCCCTTTACCTGTCTGTTTTAGCCAAGTCTGCCATCTAGTGAACAGATTTGGAATGCGGTCCACAGATCAGCTGGCTGCTCTTTAGCACTGCCGAGATCACGATCTTTAAAAAGAACTGCTTCACTGGAACTGTCTACAAAGTGTGCCTGGCTTGCAAGCACACTTTGTAGACCATTCCAATGCAGAAATTATTTTTAAAGATAGTGATCTCGGCACTGCTGAAGAGCCTCGGCCGGTCTGCGGACCGGATTTCAAATCTGTCAACTAGAGCAGTGACGTCACTCCAGGGGAAACTTTACTTGCTAATATCTCCCAAATCATAAAGGTTTGGGAGATAAGACATATCATTTTTAATATTTTTTTAAGGGCTACAATATAAAATAAAATTATTTTCAAGTATTACTATCCCTTTAAATGTATGTTTGTAGTTAGAATGTTAGGTACTGTTTAGTGTTGAGCATGCGGTAATTCCTTATAAGGAAGTATAGATTAATGTGCCAAGTGATCTAAGACTGACTGGTCATCTAATAAATTCTGTTTTTGATTGAACCATCTCTTTTGCGCTTGAATACTCATAACCGGAACTATTTATTAGAGATGCACCGATACCAATTTTTTAAGACCGAGTACAAGTACCGATACTTTTTTCAAGTACTCACCGATACCAATTACCGATACTTTTTTTTGCGGTCATTTGCCAGTATTCTAAGTACCTACATGTTTTAGGTACTTGGAAAACTGGCAAATGACCGCAAAAAAAAAGTATTGGTAATTTGTATTGGTGAGTACTTGAAAAATATTATGTGTGTGTGTGTGTGTGTGTGTATGTGTATATATATATATATATATATATATATATATATATATATATATATACTAGCAACATGGGACGGCGTTGCCCGTCATGTTATGACCATTGGGCGCACGTGTTTGAAATGCAGACACACTGATAAACACAGACATATGCAGCATACAGGCAGACACATACCATACATCCCAAGTGTCCCTCTTTGAAGGCCAAATCCCTCTGTCCCTCTTTCCCACCCTGTTGTCCCTCTTTTTAGGAGGTCAGACTGTGTGCAGGGCCGGTTCCACCTATAGGTGAGGTAGGCGCCGGCCTAGGGCGCACAAGTACTGGGGGCGCGGGCATGCAGCGGAGAAGAGGTGCGCCCGCACACACCACGCCGGGAACCACAACACAGTCAGGTCTGTGTCGCTACTGCGCTCCCTCATCTGGTCAGATCTTTTGTAATGCAGAGCGCGCTGGGAGTCATGATCTCCCGCCGCGCTCTCCATTACTGAAGAGAAGACTGTGCGGGAGATACAGGTATGTGATGGGGGGCAAGTTGGAGCTGAGGGGGCATAGTGGAGCTGAGGGGGCAAGTTGGAGCAGATGTGGGGCAAAGTGGAGATGATGGGGGCAAGTTGGAGCTGTTAGGGGAAAGCTGGAGCTGAGGGGGCATAGTGGAGCTGGTGGGGGCAAGTTGGAGATGATAGGGGCAAGTTGGAGCTGATGAGGGTCAAAGTGGAGCTGATGAGGGTCAAAGTGGAGCTGAGGGGGGGCAAGCTGGAGCTGAGGGGGGGCAAGGTGGAGCTGGTGGGGCAAGTTGGAGTGGATGGGGGCAAGTTGGAGCTGCTGGGGGCATAGTGGAGCTGATAGTGGAAAGTTGGAGCTGAGAGGGCATAGTGGAGCTGGTGGGGGCAAGTTGGAGCGGATGGGGGGCAAAGTGGAGCTGATGGGGGTAAGTTGGAGAGGATGGGGGGCAAAGTGGAGCTGATGTGGGTAAGTTGGAGCTGAGGGGGCAAAGTGGAGCTGAGGGGGCAAAATGGAGCTGGTGGTGGCACGTTGGAGCTGATGGGGGCAAGTTGGAGTTGATAGGGGCAAAGTGGAACTGGTGGGCCAAAGTGAAGCTGATAAGGGGCAAGTTGGAGCTGGTGGGGGGCATCTCTTACAGGCATCTCCAGAACAGGGGCAGAGTGGCTCAGGGGGCAGAGAGAGGACAATCATGAAAAGAGGTTGGGTATAAGTAGGCAGGGTATAAAGGGGTGGGACACAAGGGGCGGAGCGAAATGGGCGGCACAATTAGGTTTTGCTTAGGGTGGCAAAAATCCTTGCACCAGCCCTGACTGTGTGGTGTGTATTACTTTGCTCTACAGCAATAAAGCAATAAAATTCAGTATATGTGTTTATACATTAGTCTGTGCAAATAAAATACTTTGGTCTTGAACTAAATCATTTATTCAGTTACATAAATAGCCAGTAATAGGTCATGAAATAACCTAAAAATTCTTACTAATGCCCCGCCCACCAGCCACGCCCCAACAATATCACCTAAAACTAACGTGTCCCTCTTTGGCCCTGTGAAATGTTGGGAGGTATGCACATACACACAGTGAGCGGCAGAAACATGCAAAACACATACACACACACACACTGGAGATGCACACATGGACACACATATGTAACAGAGATGTACACACACAGACACGCAACATATATGAGCAGAAACACATGTGCTCATGAGTTGTGTACCCCTCTGGCATGCAAAGGGTTAATGTATAGAGAGGCATGTCAGAGTTAAATAGCAGTGGGAAGTGTGTTCATACCTGGGAACACTGACTTGTGAAGTCCCTAGAGGGGACTGATGTGGTGCTGATGTGGAGAGACAAATGGGGCATTCTGGGTTAAAAGGGGGCAGGGCTTAACATAAATGTGAAAAAGTGTTAGTAATAGGCTGGGGAAGGAGGAGAAGTGGGAGGGGAATGCAAGTTTACAGTGTGAGGGGTTTTAACACACTCCATGAGGGGTAAAACTTGATACAGATCCCTGTGGCAGTCAGTGGGTTAAGTGTGAATCTGATGGCTGTCTGTCCTGTGTCTTGCATGGCAAATGGTGACAGTGAAGAAGTAATTCAGCAATGAGGGCCTACCTTAACCCTTTGAGTGTCATTTTGTTCCCCTGGTGATGCAGCACCGTTCAGTGGCTTTACTACAGGTCCTGCTGAGGCCACTGGGAGTCAAGGTGAGTGACTGTGTGTCAGCCATCTTTCTTTCTGGCTTTGTGTGTGTGTGTATGGGTGTGTGGTGCTGTGTGAGTGGGGCATGTGTGTGTTATACCTGTGAACTTTTACTTGTGGAGTCCCTCATGTGGTGCTGATGTGGAGAGACAAATGGGGCAATCTGGGTTAAAAGGGGGCGGGGCTTAATCGCGAGTAGGGGCGGGGCTTAACATAAATATGGAAAAGTGTTAGTAATAGGCTGGGGAAGAAGGAGAAGTGGGAGAGAAATGCAAGTTTACAGTGTGAGGGGTTTGAACACACTCCCTGAGGGGTAAAACTTGATACACAACCCTGTGGCAGTCAGTGGGTTAAGTGTGAATCTGATGGCTGTCTGTCCTGTGTCTTGCATGGCAAATGATGACAGTGAAGAAATAATTGAGCAATGAGGACCTACCTTAACCCTTTGAGTGCAATTTTGTTCCTCTGGTGCTGCAGTACAGGTCCTGCTGAGGCCTCTGGGAGTCAGGGTGAGTGACTGTGTGTGTGTGTCAGCCATATGTATTTCTGGCTTTGTGTGTGTATGTGGTGCTGTGTGTGTGAGTGGGGGCATGTCTGTTTGGTGCTGTGTAAGTGGGGCATGTGTGTGTGTGTGGTGCTGTGTAAGTGGGGCATGTGTGTGTGTGTGTGTGGTGCTGTGTGAGTGGGGCATGTGTGTGTGTTTGTGTGGTGCTGTGTGAGTGGGGCATGTGTGTGTGGTGGTCTGTGTGTGTGAGTGAGGCATGTGTGTTTGTCTGTGGTGTAGGAGCAAGTGGCGGCCATATTGTTTTTTTCTGACTTTGATAGTGGTGGGCGGGCTGCATAGTGGGGGCGGGCCAACTCCCTGCATGACTGAATCACCCAATAGGAGTAGTAACTCCTGCTTTATGCCTCCCCTGGGTGTGTTTTGGCAGGCACAAAGTCTTCTTTTATATATATAGATATATATATATATATATATATATATATATATATATACACACACACACACACCACCTCTTGATTCTCCCTTTTTGACTCTTTCTCCCACCTTTTGCTTCATTCTACCCCCTTGAGACCCCTTTTGTCTTGGCTTTTGATCCCCCTTTCTCCCACTCCTCCTTGACTCACCCTTTTGCCTCTCTCTCCCTCCTGATCACCCCTCCTTTTGCCTCTTCTTGGCCCCCCTCCTTTGGTCTCCTGATCCTTCCTCCTTTTGACTTTTTCTCCCTCTTCACCCCACTTGTCTGTCTCCTTTACTCTCCTCTGCCGGGTGCTCGCTGTTCTCTCGTGAGCCCCGGCAGAGGTCAGCGTCGGAGCATTGCCATGGTAACCCGCGGCAATGCTTCGACGCTGTAGGAGTGAGAGAGGTGACCGGGGAGCATTGTGAGCAGCTCCCCGGGCTCCCTCTCTGCATCACCGACCCTGACACAGGGTATCGGTGCTGGCATCGGCCGCATTTGCGCGAGTACAAGTACTCGCGCAAATGCTGGTATCGGCACCGATACCAGTATCGGTGCAACCCTACTATTTATGTATATGTACAGGTAAAATATAATATTTATATATAAATACATATTTCTCTGGGTTACATTATTGCTGACCAAGTTAAAACCGGTAACACATTATATATACACTCCTCTGTGAGTCATCTTCACATTAACCCTTTCAATGCAGGAGGAGTAGCCAACGGGTTGCATGCTCCACTGCCACTGAAAGGGTTAAGCACTGCATAAAAAAGAAAGACGGGCAATGCCATCCCACACTGCTAGTTTCAATAATAAGAGGTTAAACTGTAAAAATATTTGAATGAAAAATCTCCCAGCAGTGAAAAGCCCCAGAGCATATTTTTTTTTCCATAAAAAATGTTCTGCTACTTTAAAGCAGCTCTTTTCTGTGTGTATGTTGTAGGTCAGAGGTAGGTAACCTCGGGCTGTCCAGCTGTTGGAAACTACAACTCCCATAATCCTCAACTAGCGAATGCCTGGCTGGTTATTATGGGAGTAGTAATCCCCAACAGCTAGAGTGCCAAACGTTGCCTACTCCTATTATAGTCCAAGGGTATTTTTGTGCAAGGGATCAGTGAATGTTTCTGGCGTTATGGAAGGAATATGAAGAGGCAATGGGATGGGTTAGGAACCTTGCCCAAGTCATGTGATGTAATCTAGCCCTGCCCACAACTATAAGAGTAGACTGGCTTCAACCATCTCTAAAATCCCTCAATAACCAAGTAATACTTTTAAAAGGGACAGTATCACTTACTATTGAAAATCCACACATTGCAGTGTTTATCTTGCTAAGTAAAACAAGGGTAATCCCACTGCTGATAGCGGTTTTATTTTAAAAGTAATTGCAGCCCAAACTTGCATTTTATTTGCAGTATTTCCATGGCCTGAAATGTGTATTTGTTATGGCAGTCTATGGACAGCTACTGTTGACCAAAAAACTCCATAGGCTGCGGTAGCAACAGTGCTACTGTAAAATTTCAGTCTACTGAGGAACTGCGCCCAAAAAAGTTTGAGCTAAAATAACTTTTGAAGTGAACATATCTTTGCATCGGGAGTAACATTATTTTATTCAGAGTATAAACCCTATATATATTCAACATTAAAAGGGCTAGTAATACTTAAAATGTAAAAAAAATATATTTATACTGCTGAGAGATATTTTATCAAAAAATTATAACAGCTCAAACTTGAATTTTTTAGGTACAATATCACAATGGCCTGAAAATTTACAGTGGCGCTGTTGCTACACCATCCTATGGACTGCTCTAGTCCGTAGACCATAAATCTCCATAGGACGGTGTAGCAACAGCGCCACTGTAAATTTTCAGGCCACTGTGATATTGCACCTAAAAATTCATATTTGAACTGTTATTATTTTTTAATAAAATATCTCTCAGCAGTGGGAGTACCCTTGTTTTACTCAGGGGGATAAACCCTACAACATATATTTTTTTACATTATAAATATTACTATCCCTTTAAGAATTACTATCCCTTTAAAGGGATAGTAAGCTTTGAAAAAAACTAGATAGCCGAGTATTCTTTATAATAAAAGTAACAAATTGTGCTATTTTTAACAACTTAAATTTCTGTAATTCATAAGATATTAACTGTAGAACGATCCTCCTCCTGCCCCTTCTGTCCACATCACTGCTACAGCTCTGTTTGGTCTGTAAGGATGCGGAGAGGTACAATCTTCAGAATGCAATGGAAAATCCTGCCCTCCTTAGTCAAGGAGGGCAGGGTTTTCCTTATACTTACTTACTGAAGTTTGGCCCTCGCTTCATCCGTCCGTTCCCACGAATGGATTAGAGATTCAATGGGAGGCGGCCAGCGATCTAATTGTTTTTTCAAACATTGCTATCCCTTTAAACACCAAATCAAGTGACATTCAAACATAGTTAAATTGTATAAACAGTGTCAAAATACTAAATGTGATGATGCTAAGATAGAACATCTTTCTAAAATACATCAGGGATCCATTACCTATCAAAACGTGAGAGGTTCTGAGGACAAACAAAAGCACATTAGCATAGCTTAAAACTCCAATTCCCTCTTCCTTACTTCTGCAGTTACCCATGATCTTTAGCATAGGCTAATGTCTACACCTCATTTGGCACGTACGGGAGATCTCTCTTCTAGCCAATCAATCTCATTGATGGCAAATTTGATTACAATGGGCTTATATGGAGTGGATATCAATGTTGTTGACTCTCCCGTAAGTGCTGACTGATCCTCTGACATCACTTATCCCTGCAGATCACGAAGACCTGCATGGCAAACAGAGCTAATGGGAAAGTGTTTAAGCTATGAGAACTTGGTTCCCATAGCTTTCATGACTACGTACAGTTTAAAAGACATTTATATTGACCCGTTACCTTCCCACTAATAGTTTGAGTGGCTGAGAGGTCTCCAATATATCTCTAGCATTCAGATGGTTAACCATGTAAATCAATAGGAGTTTTGAGACTTTCATACAGTGCAGTAGGAACCAAAAAAAGTAAAACAGAAAAAGGAAAGCAAAGTACTTTTATGAGTGTTTCAATAAAGTGTCATGGTTGGTGGTTTGTTGGTGCTCCCTGCCAGCTATCTTTTTACTCCTTTGGGGTCTGGGAAAAACCTATAGAGTCAGCCTTTGTTTAAAGGATTAGTAATATTTCATTTTAATCAGGGCTGGATTTACATCTCAGGAGCGTGTAGACACAGAAATCAGAAGCGCCCCCCCCACCCCGATTTGCCATCTCCACAATGCTCCTAATCTCCACATTGTCACCTTCAGCTCCATATTGCCCTCACATTGCCTCATCATCTCCACATTGCTCTCATCAGCTCCAACTTGCCCCCATTATCTCCAACTAGCCCCCATCATCTCCATATTGCCCCCATGATCATCTCCATATTGCCCCATGATCATCTCCATATTGCCCCATGATCATCTCCATATTGCCCCATGATCATCTCCATATTGCCCCTCACGGTGCCCCCATGATCATCTCCATATTGCCCCTCACAGTGCCCCCATCATCTCCATATCCCTTCACATTGCCCCCATCATCTACATATTACCCTTCACATTGCCCTCATGACCATTACCATATTGCCCCTGACATTAGCCCCATGATCATCTCCATATTGCCTATTACAGTTCCCCCATCATCTCCATATTGCCCCCCGTGTCCGTTTCCTACCCTGGACAGGAGAAGTCTGTCTGTGCCTCCTCCTTCTGCATAGAGCTGCAACTGCTGGAGCTCCCGCGAGGTCTTCTCTTCAGTAATGCAGAGCGCTCTGCGTTACTAAAGAGCCGACGAGGGAGCTCACAGCAGCTACAGGGCTGTGCCAAAGAAGGCACAGACTGAGACCTCACCACGTTGTTGCGGGCCATGGGTGCCAAGCGGGGGATCCGAATGACAGGCGCCCCTCTGTGGGGTGTGCCTGTAGGCAGATGCCTACTCTGCCTAATTACAAATTCGGCCCTGATTTTAATAGCAGTTCAGACCATTCAATATAATGAATAGTACTGCTGCTGTCTGATGCTCTTATTCTTCAAAACTGTATAGATACGATGTAATTAGTTGCTGAAGGTGATCCCTCACTCCCATTTTGCCGATCCTAAGCGGCTTCCCCTCAGTTCTGAAGTCCGGTCATTTGACAGTCTCCCCTCAGTCAGTATAAGGAAAAACCTGCCCACCTTGTCGAAGGAGGGCAGGTTTCTCCTTATACTAACTGAAGATTGTCCCTCATTGTGATCAGCTCTCGGATCTCAGACTGAAAGGCATAGGATCAGCAAAAGGATTGCGAGTGATCAACTTCAGCATCTAATTAAATCGTAACTAAACATTTTTGAAGAATACGAGCATCAGGCAGCAGTACTATTCATAATACTGAACAATCTGAGCTGCTATTAAAATGAAATATTACTACCCTTTAACTTGGAACATGCCCTCTGCTTTTTTCTGAGGTGGGAGTAGGAATGCCTCCACCAAGCCTCTGGTTTAAGGGCTGGAGCTTGGTCTCAGCAGTCACGTGTTCATGGGTTATGTGTTTGATAAGCTGGCAATGGGGCATCGACTTACCACAAATCAAGGTGGATTAACCTCCAGTGACTGGTGTGATTTACTTCAATTCCGCCATATTGTGGGTTGGAGCCCCACAGAATTCCATTCTCTCTCTTAGTCATATTAGAAACAGAGTTTGATGGCAAAACCTTATTTGGTCCCTGGTCTTGTCTTGTGTTGAGAACAGCCTTGTGCCCATCCCCTGAATGCTTATATTCCCTCACTGTACAAACCTGATCACTTCTACTTGTATGTTATTCCACTTATCTACTACCCTCTCAGACAAGAAACCTTCTTACATTAAAAGTAGAGGGTCAGAGACTTAGATCCAGTCTATGACCTCTTATCCTAACATCTCTACTCCTTTGAAATGTACTTCCCACCTGTACTTTATTGAATTCCTTTATACACTTGAATGTTTCTAGCATCATCTCTCCTCTCGCTCTCCTCCTGGCTCTACATTTTCAGATACTTTAGTGTTTCCTGTTAATTTTTATACTGTAAATTATTCACCATCTTAGTAGTCCTTCTCTGAACTCTCTTCAGGTGCGGTCTAACAAGAGATCTGTAGAGTGGCATGACCACTTCTCTCTGTCTGCTACCATTGTCTCTAGCTATACAACCCAGAACCTTTCTTGCATTCCCCGCTGATATTACATTGCCTACCTACCATTAAAGGGATAGTAGTGTTTCATAATAAAAGCAGATCTAATTAATCATCATAGTATTTGGACTTTGGAGAGTGTTATTACAATTCTTTCAGAGTCGTAGTTCAAGAGTAATACAATAACAAAGTATCCTCCTCCCGCCCCTTTTACTGATGTAACACTGCTCAGCCAGATCAGAAGGGAGGTGCCCAGGTAGATTGCAGAGAGGGACAATCTTCAATTAAGATAAGGGAAAAAACTGAAAAAGGGGGGAAGGGCTTTCATTGTTCTCATAGGAAGAAGATTGTCCCCTGCTGTTATCTGGCTGGTCTAGCAACCAGATTCCACGTCTGAGAAGAGATGGTTTACACTAGGTAAAAGGGGCGGGAGGGGGAAACTTTATCATTCAATTACTCTTGAACCACAACTCTGACAGTACTGAAATAACACTCTCAATGGCTCAAATACTATGAAGATTAATTGGAGCTGCTGTTTTTGTGAAACATTACTATCTCTTTAAGTCATCAAAAAAAGTTACTCAGAGTTATGCCCCAAAGCTGTTATTGCAATCTAAAAGCAGTGAGGGGGTGACAGACAAGAGCTCTCCATAGGCAGCAACAACAATACCCCATAAAATGAAATAGCCACTAAAACCATTGCATTCAATATTGCAAAGATATAAAACATAAATAATTTTCTAAAGGGTTAACTATTATTTAAGTTTCTCTCGGATACTGAATAAAACATTTTTAGGCCTTATGCACAAATTAAAACAGGGGACATTCTGTATCAGCAGTACCATAAGGAACAAAATAGGATTTTAGTCTTACCTGTTAAATCCTTTTCACTTAGTCCATACAGGTCACTGGTACAATGGGAGGCGTCAGTCCCCTTTAAGTAGGCAGGAACATTCTCTAAATGTATGCAGGGGGGTGGAACATTCTCTAAATGTATGCAGGGGGGTGGAGCCTCCCTTCCCTCTTAAGGTGACTCATCCAGTCCCGCCCTCAGAATTGTTTGAGAACGAAGTAGACTAGACAGAAGAAGGAAAGAAGACTCCTGTGAGCATGCCCCAAAGGTCTCCCACTGAATGCCACAGGAGAGCCAAGCATGGTCCCTTGACAGGGTGGGAGACCAGTGACCTGTATGGACTAAGTGAAAAGGATTTAACAGGTAAGACTAAAATCCTATTTTCACTGTCGTCCAATACAGGTCACTGGTACAATGGGATGTACAAACATTGAGCTTTCCCAGAGGCGGGAAGAAGGCAAGGACCAGACGCAAGGCCCCCAGAGACACCAGGACCACCAAGAACCTAACGGTCAGAGGTCCCAACAACACGGGAGTGTCAACGGACACCAACTAGGGGTAAAACAGACCCCAGAAACTGGTACACAGCATACTGAACTAGAGCCCCCAGAGCTCAACAGTAAGGAAGCACTGAGAACTACAGAAGAAGAAGACCCTAGACAGGCGAAACTGCCTCCAGGACCTTCCTCCCAAAGCTGGCATCAGCAGAGGCCAGCACATCCGCACGGTAGTGGCCCGAAAATGTGTGTATAGAAACCCAAGTGGCCGCCTAGCACAGCTGGTCAGCACGCGCTGGATTCTTGTAAGCCCAAGAGGCCCCAAGTGACCTAGTAGAAAGAGCAGTAACCCGAAAGGGAACACACTTATTCCTCAATTCGCAACCTTAAGAACAGTAGACCTATCCAAGATGCAAAGATTACCCTGGATGCCCGTCCCCCTGTCCTAGGACCCTCAGGAATGACGAACAGAGCGTCAGACTTCCTAATGGACTCAGTGCGATAAACATAAAACTTAAGACAACGCACCATTCAACAAGCGGAGATTCCACTCCGTGTCAAAGGAAGGATTAGGGCAGAAAGAGGGTACCCCAAGATCCAGATTGATGTGACACTCGAGACCACCTTAGGCAAGAACTCCGTATAAATACGAAGCATGGCTTAATCCTTGTGGAACACTAGATAAGGTAGGTCACAAGACATAGCTTGGAATTCCGCCACTCCACGGCGAACTGAAACAATAGCCAGAAGGAAGACCATCTTCCAAGACAAAAGAGTAAAGCAATAGTAGCCAAGGACTCGAAGGGGGGCGCTGAAGAACCCCCGAAACCAAATAAGGTCCTACGGAGGGGCTGGACTCCAAAAGGCAGGATGACCATAAGCCACACAGTGGAAGAGAATCCTGACATCAGGAAAAACAGTAAACGCTCCTGGAAAAAGACAGAGAGCACCAAAGTCTGGACTTACAGAGAACTCAGACTGAGCTCCGTATCGAGACCGCCCTGCAAAAAGGCCAGGACAGTAGGAAGAGGAAAAGCATGAGACAGATCCCTGTCAGCACACAAGGTCGACCAGACTCAGTGATAGATCTTGGAAGAAACGGGCTGAGAAGCGCGCAGCATAGTAGCCGCCACAGCAGGAGAAAACCCGTCACCCCAAAATCAAGGATTCAACATATAGGCCAACAAATTGAGCCGAAGAACATAGTCATCCACAGAGAACCCTGTAGAAGAAGAAGAGCTGGACGAGAGGAGAGCCAAAATGACTCCACCACGGATAGGGTCAAACCCCCAGATATCATGGTTGACAATGTCAATCCAGAACAATCGAAAACATCGGACAACATACAATTACAATGTCCGTAACACCCATATTAACATAGGGAGAGAAAGAAAGATGGCCAGAGACGACGTCCAAGGAAGGACATGCATCGGCATCAGAATTAAGGAGTCTCTCAACAGAGAGCAAAACGGCTTAACCTTCCTGTTGCGTCCCATTGCCAGTAGATCCACTGGGGGATTCCCCATCTCAAACTAGGAGAAGAAACATATCCTAATGCAGGTCCACGTTCAATGTCGACCGCGTGACGACTGAGGAAGTCTGTCAAGACGGTGTCCACTCCTGGAATGAGCACTGCAGTATGACAGGAACAAGAACTTCTGCTGAGGACAGAATGGCCTAGACCTCTAATCAAGTGGCGAGACTTCGTGCCCCTCCCTGACTGATGAAATAAGCCACTGCCGTGGCATTGTTGGACTTGTCCACCAGGTGAAGCACACGAAGATGTAAAGAAGGGACTCCTTCATGAACCACTTCCCCTGGGCGCTAAAACGACCCAGAACAGTTCCCCAGTCCAGGAGGCTGGCATCCAATGAGACCTCGGTCCAGAGGGAAGTAGAAAAGATCTACCCAGTAGGAGATGGAAAAAGCCCAACCACCAACTCCAAGCTCAACTCGACCTGAGGAGAGAGAGCGTTAGCTTCAGAAGATCTGGTTGGACCTCCATATTGCAAACCTCGAGGTTCCCTGGCGTGTACCATGGTAAATGGAACCGCCGCAATCGTGGAGATGAACCACCCCACCAGAGAATAACCTCAAGGCCAGTATCCGATCGCGGGATAGGATCATAGGATCCTGAGAGCAAGTTGATGGTTACCTAGTCCAGAAGGAAAACCATGGACCTCCAAGATCGAACAGAACACCCAGGAGGTGAAACGGAACAGGGTCTGACTAACCCTATTTCACAATCCAACCATGAAAAGAAGGAACAGAATACAGGTCTGGACCTGCTGAAGAAGAAGAAGGCCCACAGCTGATGCTTGCGTAATGCAAGTGGTCCGTGAAGAAGAAGTGTGATGCCGTCCTGAGAGAGGACGGATATCAAGACCTCCAGCCCCGTTGGAAACCTGGGGCCGATGACAGACCAATGGAAGGCCGAAACTGAAAACGACCTCAGGCGCAGGCAAACCATAATACTGCCTGCTCTCTAGAAGGACTGGGAAGTGCAAAACGCATCCTAATGTCCAGAGGAGCTAGAAACCCCCCTGCAGCGAATACTGTGAGCAGGTACTCCTGACGAAAAGGAGACTGCACTACAAAGGAATTAAAGGATCTTTCAGATCCAAAATGAGGTGACATCCGACAACCCTTCTGTTCATTTATTAATTGTTGTTGGTCACCACAAAGAGGCTAGAATAGAATCCTGAACCCCTGACCACAGGGGGGGGACCTATTCCAGGACATCCTTGTCCAGAGACCCGGAAAAGCGTCTTCAAATAGACAGCTACTCTCGTTTACCTGAGAAGAACGAGAAATTAAAGGCGAAAAGGTGGGAAGGAAAGGGATCTAGTATCCCTCAGACACCACCAGAAAAGCTCACAAGTCCGACACTGAATAATCCCACGGTGTCGAAGGACATTCCAAAGCAGTCACGAAATCCTGGGCTTGTAAACGGCCTAGGGCTGCAATTGCCTCATGTTCTGGAAGGAACGTGGAACAGATAGAACCACCTGGTTCGTTTGAACGTGACTGAGAGAACAGGAACGAAAAGACCGGTTACGCGTAAACGGCAACCCTTATATTTATTTATTTGGTTAGAAACCAAGGGTAGAAGAGGCACTAACCCCTAAAGCCCTTTAGTCAGTTCCTTAGTTTGGAACCAAACAAGGAAGTACCCTCAAAAGGCAAAGAAAGGAAAACTTTCCTGGAGGCAAAGAGAGCAAATCAATTTCAAGTCAAAGCGCACGCCAAACCACCACAGAAGTAGTGGGGGCCCTTGCCCGGCATCAAGGGCAGGAGCAGAAAAATAGCGTTGATCTAAAGAGACAATAGCAAGGAGACACAATGACTCCGAAGGAAGCGCATTCAGACAGACCTCCAGTGGGTTGCTCAGTCCAGACTGCAACAGCCCGGTCAACCCATGCTACAGCAAAGGCTGGAATCATAGCGGACCAAAAGAAGCGAAAACGAGCCTGAGGGGGAACCTCAGTTACCTGTCAGTCCAATCTTGCAGTGTCAGAAACATGTAGACAGTAAGTTGAGACAGTCTAGATAAGGGTGCGTCCACGTTAAAGGAATGAACCCATGTAGCCATTTCTGTTTGAGAAAAGGGAAAAGGTTTAGCAAATATTCTAGACACTGAAGAGGACTTGTCTGGTCCATGTTCAAGGGGCTTCACAGGCACCTGAAAAACATCAAAGGGAACAGAGTGAACCTCCTGAACCGATGGAATGTTGAGAGTGGGTAATACAGCCCTGATCAGGCCCTCAGTAGAGGGTTCAGGATCAGCTACAAATGGGTCCCTTAAGAGACCTGAAAGATTCCAAAGGAGCACCAATCCTCAACATTCCAAACTAGCAACAATTCTTCCTCAGAAGAATCTAATCAGGTGCTCCCTGAGGTTGAGGCAGGGAGGATCTGATAATCGAGGGGGTCTGTGTCAACTGAAATGCCCCCTGAATCTGGGATGCAAAGAGCTGTAAAGAGGACCCAGTTGCAGCCTTAAACTCTTGCACCCAAGCTGGCTCAATAGCATGGCTGGAAGGCCCTGGGTTGCTGCCAGGATCTCCAGCCTGCTGGGCAGAAATGACCAGAGAACACTCTAGGTAGCCCTGTGTGGCAGGAAGAGCAGTGAGGAATGAGGGATACTGAACCCCAGCTTCCTTAGTCATAGGTCTAGTCCCTAGCTCCAGCGGTATAGACATTCATACATTGTCAAAATAACCAACTGTACAATGAATTACCCAATTGTAGTGTGTAAGATTGATATTTCACCCCAGAAAAGCTAAATATAGACTGTTCTGGCAGGCGAAGGGTCAATCTGCAGAGGAGCAAAGAATTGTCCAAGCGCTGTATAGGATACCGATTGAGAAAAGTGCCCAAGATGGCTGCCGCGACGGGAGCCAATCAGAAATTAGGCACGAAGCGAGTGTTCATGGGAAATGTAGTTTTTCCCAAAAAGTACCCCAAAAGAGCGCCCAAAGCCCCCCAAGCCCCCAACACACTTGAACTATAAACCGGATGATAGAGCAAGGGTAGACAAGAAGCATGAGCCCTCTCTGAAGTTGCTTAGTGAAGCGGTTCCAGAGATACGTCCCGAACAGTGTAAGCCCATTGAAAGTAAAGGAGCAATGGCGTCTGTGCGGTAAAGCGCGCCATAAAGGTGCAGTACATAATTTTTAATAAAAGTAACCCCCAAAGGGAAAAAGGTTAAAATACATAGCAAACACATGTACATCAGAATAAAACACTACCCTATAAAGGAAGTGTCCCAAAACCCTTATAAAACTAGTCAAACCAGCAGAGAAAGGGTTATTATGCCATATAAACTGCTCCAATACCATAGACATACACAATATATATATATATATATATATATATATATATATATATATATATATATATATAAAATAGGATTTTAGTCTTACCTGTTAAATCCTTTTCACTTAGTCCATACAGGTCACTGGTACTCTGGGAGGCGATTCGCCCCTTTAATAGGCAGGAACAATTATGCAAATGACTGCAGGGGGCGGAGCCTCCCCTCCTACTTAAGCAGCCTTCAGGCCAGAGCCACTAGATTGATTTGAGACACTAAACTGACCCAAGGTAAGCAAGAAGAAGACTCCTGTGAGCATGCCCCGAAGGTCTCCCACTGAATGCCACAGGAGAGCCAAGCATGGTCCCTTGACAGGGTGGGAGACCAGTGACCTGTATGGACTAAGTGAAAAGGATTTAACAGGTAAGACTAAAATACTATTTTCACTGTCGTCCAATACAGGTCACTGGTACTCTGGGATGTACAAACATTGAGCTGACCCAGAGGCGGGAAGTAAGGCAAGGACCAGGTGCAAGGCCCAAGTCACTAGAACTGCTATGAACCAGATAATTACATAGCCCAAAATGTAAGCATCAACGGACACCAACCAGGGGAAAAACAATCCCCGAACTAACACAGCACACTGAACTAGAGCCAACCGGGCTCAACAGTAAGGGAGCACTAAGGATCACAGAGCGGAAGACCTAAACAGGCAAAACTGCCTCCAGGACCTTCCTTCCAAAACTGGCATCAGCCAAAGCCAGTACATCAACTCGATAGTGCTTAGAAAAAGTGTGCACAGAGGACCAAGTGGCCGCTCTGCACAGTTGATCAGCAGATGCCTGATTCTTGTAGGCCCAAGAGGCCCCAATAGATCTGGTGGAATGGGCAGTCACCCGGAAGGGAACATGCTTATTCCGCAACTTATAGGCTTCACGGATGGTAGCCTTAATCCAAGAGGCAATAGTAACTTTGGAAGCCGGTCTCCCTGCCCTAGGCCCCTCAGGAATGACGAATAGAGCGTCAGACTTCCTGATAGACTCGGTGCGATGAACATAAAACTTGAGGCAACGCACCACATCCAACAAATGGAGATCACGTTCCTTGTCAGATGAAGGATTAGGGCAGAAAGAGGGAACCACAATCTCCTGATTGATGTGAAACTCGGACACAACCTTTGGTAAGAACTCCTTGGTAGTGCGAAGCACAGCCTTGTCCTTGTGGAACACCAGGTAAGGAGGTTTACAAGACAGAGCTTGTAACTCAGCTACCCGGCGAACTGAAACAACAGCCAAGAGAAAGGCCATTTTCCAAGTCAAGAGACGTAGTGGAATTGAAGCCAAGGATTCAAACGGGGGTCGTTGGAGAACTCCCAGCACCAAATTGAGATCCCACTGGGGAGTGGGACTCATGAAGGCAGGCCGAACATGAGTCATGCCTTGGAAAAAAAAACTTTAACATCAGGAAGGACAGCAAGCCGTTCCTGGAAAAACACAGACAAGGCAGAAGTCTGAACTTTGAGGGAACTCAAACTAAGTCCCTTATCCACACCGTCCTGCAAGAAGGCCAGGACAGTGGGAAGATGAAATTGAAGGGATAATTTCTTATCAGTGCACCACGCAACAAAGGTTGACCATATGCGATGATAAATCTTGGAAGACACAGGCTTATGAGCACTGAGCATCGTCGACACCACTGAAGGAGAAAATCCTTTCCGTGCTAGAATCGAGGATTCAACCGCCATGCCATCAAATGGAGAGTCTGAACATCCTCTTTCCACAGATATCCCTGAAGAAGTAGATCCGGACGAGCAGGAAGTGGAAATGGTTCCGCTACTGACATGGCCATCAACTCCGGATACCAGGACTGGCGAGGCCAGTTTGGTGCAATCAGAATGACAGGACAACGCTCCTGCTTCAACTTCTGGATGACTCTGATCAACAGAGGAAGAGGAGGGAAGATGTAGGCCAGAGGAAAATCCCAAGGAATTGACAAGGCATCCACTGCTAGAGCAAGAGAGTCCCTCCACCGGGAGCAAAACTCCGGCACCTTCCTGTTGTGTCTGGTAGCCCTCAGGTCCACTACAGGTACCCCCCACCTCAGGGTGAGTAGGTGAAACACCTCTGGATGAAGAGCCCATTCTCCGCTGTCGACTGTGTGACGACTGAGAAAGTCTGCCATGACGTTGTCTACGCCTGGAATGTGAACTGCAGAAATGACAGGCACGTGATCTTCTGCCCAGGACAAAATATCCTTGACCTCTAACCAGGCGGTGCAACTTCTGGTGCCGCCTTGCCTGTTGATGTAGGCCACGGCTGTGGCGTTGTCGGACTCCACTCTGATCGGACAACCGTCCAGTTGCGATTCCCAGTGTCTCAGGGCAAGCCGGACAGCACGCAGTTCCAGAACATTGATGGAGAGAAGAGATTCCTCCAGACCCCATTTCCCCTGAGCACTGAAATGACCCAACACAGCACCCCAGCCCCGGAGGCTGGCATCCGTTGTGATCGTGGTCCAACGAGGAACTAGAAAGGATCTCCCTTTCAGGAGATGAGAGAGATCCATCCACCAGTGCAGACTCGACTCGACATGAGGAGGTAGAGAGACTGACAGATGTTGATGATCTGGATGATTCTTGCACGTCTGGATCACAAATCTCTGAAGTTCCCTGGAGTGGGCCATGGCAAATGGCACTGCTTCGATCGTGGAAATGAACTTCCCCACTAGAGACGACAACTTCGGTACCGGAACTCTGTCCATGTCCAGAATCCCAGCCACTCGGATGGCTATCTGATGAGCCACATCCTCCGGTAGAAACACCATGCATTGGTGAGTGTCGAACAGGAGACCCAGGAACAGAAGTCTCTGAGATGGGACCAAGTCAGACTTGTCCAGATTCAGGATCTAGCCATGACGGGTCAGAGTGTGTATACACCTCTGCAGTTGCTGGAGGAGAAGCTCCGCCGAGGAAGCTTTTAGGAGGAGATCGTCCATGTAGGGGGTCACCCTGACCCCATCCTGATGAAGCACAGCTATCAAGGAACCCAACACCCTCTGGAAGACCTGAGGAGCTGAAGTCAGCCCAAAGGGAAGAGCTGAAAACTGAAAGTGTCCCCTGTGGCAGGCAATCCGGAGATACCGCCTGCTCTCTGGATGGATAGGGATGTGAAGATATGCATCCTGAAGGTCCAGGGATGCCAGAAATTCCCCCGGAGACATAGCGGCAATCACAGAGCGCAGGGACTTCTGGCGGAAGTGGGAAGTCACCACATAGGTATTGAGATCTTTGAGATCCAAAATAGGACGAGCCCCTCCATCCTTTTTGGCCACCACAAACAGGTTGGAATAAAATCCTGAACCTGTGTCCTCCGGAGGAACCAATTCCAGGACCTCTTTGTCCAAGAGATCCTGAATAGCGTCGTCGAACAGACGTCTTTTTGCAGGTTCCTGAGAAGGACGAGTAAAATGGAACCGAAAAGGAGGAAGGGAGGAGAAAGGGATCCTGTATCCCTCTGACACCACCTGAATAACCCATGGGTCCGCCACTGATTCCTCCCAAGTCCGGCGAAAGATGCGGAGACGACCACCTACAGCTGGATGCGGACCCGGGTTCGGCGAGTCATGCCGAAGCAGTCTTGGAGGTCTTGGCCTTGGGGGCCACTTTGGGCTTCCAGGACTGTTTGGGCTTGGAGGAGGAGCGCGTAGCGGGAGGACCCGAGTGGGACGTGGAGCGTGTCTCAGTCTGAAAGGAACGAAAGGACCGATTGCGTTTGGCTGGAAACTTCTTCTTGAATACTGAGGGCAGAAGAGTACTTTTACCACCAGTAGCCTCGCTGATCATTTCTTTGAGTTCGGAACCAAATAGCAAGTTCCCCTGAAAGGGCAAGGAAAGCAAGGCTTTCTTAGAGGCTGTATCAGCAGACCAAATTTTCAGCCAAAGGGCATGTCTGGCCACCACAGATGAAGTGGAGGCCCTCGCCATCATGCGCACAGCATCAAAGGCAGCATCAGCAACATAATTTTGTGCTTCAGTAATGTTAGCAAGGAGCTGCAACTGCTCAGATACCGGTGCATCCTGGCGGACTGCCTCAGTCAGTCGTTCAGTCCAGGCCGCAATAGCTCTATTAACCCACGCCACTGCAAAGGTTGGACGCATGGCAGTGCCTATGGAGGCAAAAATAGATTTAAGAGAAAGTTCTAGCTTTTTATCCGTCCAATCCTGCAGAGCAGAGGCATCAGAGACAGCCAAAGCAGTAGATTTGGATAGCCTGGAAACAGGAGCATCCACCTTGGGGGGATGAACCCATTTTGCCAGTTCAGTCTCAGGAAAGGGGTACAGTTTAGCAAACTTTTTGGACACAGAGGAGGATTTGTCAGGATTCCTCCACGCCTCAGAGACTAGACGGGCAAGGGTAGGGTTAGTTGGGAAACACACAACAGACTTAGAAGGTTTCTTTTGAAAAACATCAGTAGGATCATAAGTAGATTCCTGAGTCAGAGGAAGGTTGAGCGTAGTTAACACAGCTCTAATCAGACCCTCAGCAGAAACTTCAGGGTCACATTCATAAGGGTCCCCAATGGACCTGTTAGACTCAATAACAGTGCGTTCCACAGCATCAGAATCCTGTAAAAGTTCTTCCTCAGAAGAATCAGACACATCAGGAGCTCCCTGTGGCTTAGGCAGGGAAGTCCTGATAGTAGAGGGGGTCTGCCAAACCTGGAGAGCCCCCTGAACCTGAGAGGGAAAGAGTTGGAGAGTGGATCTGAGATCCCTAGTGGCAGCTTTAAACTCTCTCACCCAAGTTGGCTCAATAGCATAGCTGGAAAGCCCAGGGTTGCTATCCTGACGATCAGTAGGGCATAGATCCCCCAAACAATCACTAGGTAGCCCAGAGTGACAAGAGGAGCAAAACACAATGGGGGAAACAGACACCCCATCCTCCTTAGACTTGGGTCTAGCCCCCAGCTCCAGTGGAGTAGACATGCTCACAGCGTCAATATACACCACTTAAACACTATCACCCAGTAAAAGTGTGGAAGATTAAAGTTTCACCCCAGAAATGCCTAAATTTGGACTTATCTGGCCAGCGAAGGGTTAATCTGTTGAGAGGAGAGAAGGCTCGGTCCCTGCGTAGTGTACTCGCTGAGAAAGAACACCAAAAAATGGCGGCCGTCAGGCCAGCCAATCAGAAACGAGCGCGAACCGGGCGCTCACGGGAAATGTAGTTTTCTCATAAAAGTACCCCAAACAGTGCCCGAAGCCCCCCTGAACTCCCCACACCTGTAAAACATACACCGGATGATAGAGCAGGAGCCTAGAAGAAAAATGAGCCCTCTCTGAAGTTGCTGTGACAAGCGGTTCCAGAGATATGTCCCACACTGTGAAATCTCATAGAGAGTAAAGGAGCAATGGCGTCTAAGCAGGAAAAGCCGCGCTTAAAGGCGCGGAACACCAATTTTAATAAAGTTATCCAAACTTCTAAAAAGTGATCAAACATGTACCAAACACATAAGAAACATGAGAAAAACAATACCCAAAGCTCCAAAACCCAGAGAATACCACAGAAAATGCATAAACAGTAATAATGCAATAAAAACACCCTATGAGTGCTGGAGTGCATTGCAAACTCCCAAATACAAACCCATCAAAGGGACACTGTGGGGACAAGTGGACCTTCAGCACTCAAAGGGTGGCTCACCTTTCTTGCAGGACTTCAGTCTTCAGGTGACCATGATAAAGTAGGAATAGACCAGAGGTAAATTCCCCAGCAGGGAAGCTGCTTGACTCAAGCTGTTCCCTCTTCAGGGCATAAGGTCCACAGAAAATCCCTGGAAGCTGCACCAGCCACTTAAAAGAGGGCAATTCACAGCCATGGTCACCCTCCTAATGGTGGTATTCCATATTTGAATAAAAATAACAAAATACTAAGATGAATGCATAGATGTTCTCTACCTGGTGTGCACAGCACCCAGGAACAAATCAATCTAGTGGCTCTGGCCTGAAAGCTGCTTAAGTAGGAGGGGAGGCTCCGCCCCCTGCAGTCATTTGCATAATTGTTCCTGCCTATTAAAGGGGCGAATCGCCTCTCAGAGTACCAGTGACCTGTATTGGACGACAGTAAAATATATATATATATATATATATATATATATATATATATATATATATATATATATATATATATACATAAACACCCAATGAGTGCTGGAGTGCGCAATGAGAACTCCTAAATACAAGCCCAGTTAAAGGGATAGTAATACTTAAAATGTAAAAAAAAATATGTTGTAGGGTTTATCCCCCTGAGTAAAACAAGAGTACTCCCACTGCTGAGAGGTGTTTTATTCAAAAGTTATTAATTTTCAAAGTTGAATTTTTTAGGTGCAATATCACAGTGGCCTGAAATTGTACAGTGGCGCTGTTGCTACACGATCCTATGGACAACTCTGGTCAGTTGACCATAAATCTCCATAGGATGGTGTAGCAACAGCGCCACTGTACAATTTCAGGCCACTGTGATATTGCACCTAAAAAATTCAACTTTGAAAATTAATAACTTTTGAATGAAACACCTTTCAGCAGTGGGAGTACTCTTGTTTTACTCAGGGGGATAAACCCTACAACATATTTTTTTTACATTTTAAGTATTACTATCCCTTTAAGGGACACTGTGGGACAAGTGGACCTTCAGCACTCAAAGGGTGGCTCATCTTTTCCTGCAGATCTTCTGTCTTCAGGTCACCAGTGAAAAAGGAGTACCTCAGAAAGGAATCCCCAGGGAAGTTACTTGAAATCAAGATTATTCCCTCTTCAGAGCTTAAGGTCCACCAAAATGCTCTGGCTACTGAAACTAGCCACTTTGGAGAGGGCATTGTCAGTCCTGGTAACCTGCCTAATGGTGGTATTCCATATTTGACAGAAAATAAAAAAAGAAACTAAACTTGATTGAAAGATGTTCTTCACCTGTGTGTCTTACACAGGAACAAACAATTCTGGGGGCGGGACTGGATGAGTCACCTTAAGAGGGAAGGGAGGCTCCACCCCCCTGCATACATTTAGAGAATGTTCCTGCCTACTTAAAGAGGACTGACGCCTCCCATTGTACCAGTGACCTGTATTGGACGACAGTGAAATAATAATTCCTTAAATACACACCGATTTAAACTGCGAGACCGCTCTAGCATTCAAGTATTTAAACATCAATGCAAATTTTTATTTCTCCCCTATAGTGCAGATGGTTTACTCCAGAATTGTTCCTGTTTTGTGCATAAGGTTCAGTGTATTCTAAGGACACAATATGAATGTAAGCTCAATCAGCTTTCTTGTACCTGATGTAAAAGGTCTGCTCGCTCCGTGTGCTTTTTCCTGCTCTTGTAAGCCGATGCTCGATTACTCTGTCTTCTTTTTAACTTACTAATATCTGGTAACACTTCTACACCATGCTAGGGGAGAAAGATAATTGAAAGTAAACAAAAGTGTATTAATTGAAGCAGCAAAAATATAAGTCATAGACTAACGTATCTGTGATTTATTCTTGTGTAGTATAAAGGGAAGTGACATCACATAACTAAGCCACTCACTGGAGGGGGAGCTTTAAGGTGAGATAATTGCTCCAATCCCTATGTCATTCTATGGAGCCCTTGCACTGAGGGTCTGGGGGTATATGGACATGATTCAGAGCAAAAACAGCTACTGGATTAAATGTTTATGCCAAATGCTAATCTATTAATGTTAAAAATTCTTACTATAATTCCACTAGTTATGACGGGGGGGGGGGGGGGTTGTGGTGGGCAGTCTATGGGCATTTTGCGTACTTTTTTTACTCTACGCCTTGTTTAACCCCTTAACGACCACGCAGTTCAGGGGTGGGAAGCTCTAGAGGACCACAGCACTTTTTTCCCACCAATGCATTCTGGTATTGCAGCATGGAGTGCAGCTGCACTGCAATCCCAGAATTCCATAACATGCCAGGACCATCACCGGTCCTTAACGTTCGGTGGGTACGTCAGCCGTCTTTAAAGGTGTTAATGCGATGTACTAAACAAAACGGATTGTGGTGGAATGCTATGGGGCAAGAGTAAGCGCTTTGCTGGTATTAAAGCCTTAACGACAGTGGAGTGTGTCATATATGCATATATCATATTCTGTAGTACATACCTCTAGTGCAGCCACTGGTGTTGATAGCAGACGCCAATGGAGCTGTGCTGGGGGATTTGTACATTCACCCCAACAATCACCATCTATAGAGCAAACTAACTGTATCATAGAGAGGAATGCCATTGCTGTAAATAGGGGTTTTTAACCCCCTGAATGCTAGAGATTCCTCCAATGCATTGTGAAGCATTTACCCCCCCCCCCATGGTGCAATTGGCTTGCTCTAGAATTGCACCTCTTTAGCCTGATGAATAAGGCCCTAAGATCTCCAAAGAATAACACTGGCATTGGAGAGTTTACCACACTGGAGAATTTATCTCACTTTTATCTCATCTTAGTGCAGTGGTCACCACCCTTATCTTCTAGTTTGCTTAACAGGCCTCATCTTTAGGATTTGTTTTCTTGTGCACTGGTTTTACACCCCCTCCTGTTGCAGTTTACAGTGAAAGGACACATTTTGGTGCTTGTGAAAAAAATCCACAAGTGTCATACAGTTTTGTTTTGTTTGTTTTTCTCCACAGACTTAATATATGTTTGGTTTATGGATATCCCCTAACATGACTAAGAAATGTTACCCAAAATGCAAAAAAAGTTGTTTATTGAAATTACAACAGTGTATTTCTTCTACGTTACACTAGTAAATGCTCAGGTTCTAAGATTAGTATTGACTCATCTTTCTAACACACTGTGGGCTTGATACTATTACCACTGTAAAATAAAATAAAATAAAAGTCCTCTTTGATCGCTATTGGAGGGGCTGTGGTGGCAGGGTTGATATCCTCAATATCTGATGGACTTGCCCTGTCATACAGACCTTCTGGTCCAGGGTTGCACAGTTTTTTCACCACCTTTTTTCAGTTAACATCCCTCTAGATCCGCAAGCATTCATATGTGGAGGTACCACAAAAGATTTGTCTCAACCACTTTTGAGACTCATCGCTTATATCCTAGTAGCTATCAGATGCCACGTGGCACAATTTTAGAAATCCTCCACCATGCCCTCACTCCAATTAGTCCTTCGTAAGGTCTTCTACATTAAATTGATGGAGTATCTAACATTTGAGCTCTGGGGTTCCCAGGAAACATATTTAAAGATCTGGAGCTTATGGGATCTAGCTATGGAATCTCCTCACCTGCCTGATTTTTAGTACTTTGTAACCTTGGTCCATGGTTTTTTTTTTTAATTATTATTATTTTCCGAATGCTTGATCGTGATACATTGAAGTGGTTTGTTATTCTTTTATTTTGTTTGTTTTATTTCATTTATTATGTACTATGCATTTGTGAGTTATTTGTTTCTCTTGTTTGTCTTATAAAACTCAATAAAAATTAAAATAAAAAATAAAGGTGCCGTCAGTAGTTTTAAGTATATTAAAAGTCAAAGATGTCCAACTAGGAACAAACCTGCAATACAAATTTGCAGGCACTATAGGGATGGTGTTCTACCCAGGATGCAATCTCTTTTAACCCACTAGTACCTTTGACATAGAGAAAATATCCTAAAGCATATCATATTGGTCCTGCCCTTACAGCAGTCCAACCACGAAATGCCAGGCAATTCCTCTCTGAACAAGAGCAGCAGCCAACCACAGACGTATGGTTCGGCCTTGTTGGGCCTCACCGGTGAGGTGTAGCTGATCTTGCTAAGCACTGTGAGCAAGGGGCCCAATGCTGGATTCCCCCATTACCCTTGGGGTGACTAATCCCAAGGGTAATTTGCAGATGTATATTAAAAGTCAGAGATGCTCAACTAGGAACGAACCTGCAATACAAATTTGCAGGCGCTATAGGAATGGTGTCCTACCTAGGTGCAATCTCTTTTAACCCACTAGTGCCTTTCACAGAGAGAAAATATCCTAAAGCATATCATATTGGTCCTGCCATTACAGCAGTTCAACCACAAAATGCCAGGCAATTCCTCTCAGAAGAAGAGAAGCAGCCAACCCCAGACGTACGGTTCGCCTTGTTGGGCCTCATCAGTGAGGTGTAGCTGATCTCTCCAAGCACTGTGAGCAAGGGGTCCAATGCTGGATTCCCCTGCACCCTGGGTAGGACACCATTCCTATAGAGCCTGCAAATTTGTATTGTGCCAAGTAATAGTATTCAGATGGTACAACTGTGTGTGCACTGTCCATAAATCCTTTGGCCCCTAACAACGCGTTTAGCGCCATTAATAGTATCAAGACTCTCATGTCTTGTTTTTATTCATAGGTCTACCCATAAAAATTAGCTACTGAATGTGATACTTTGTTTTCCAATTTGCATTACAGGCACAACATAATATGAAATGAACTATGGAATACTATATGCTACATATTTTTGCTTGTATTTCTACCCCTATGTTAGGGTACAAAACTGTTACCAATGTAAGTGCTACGGGAAAGAAAATATTTTTCTATTTTCACCACAACGGAGATACTAAAATCTATTAAGACCATGGCATTTCCTATGTTAGACAGCACTGCCTGCCTGCCTTAGGAAAAATGGAATCCCACTGGTATAGGTTTGCGTACAAGATATAGTTCTTGCTGATCGCCTAACTACACATATATGTAACTAGCAATATTGGCACAGCTTTTCCCATGCGATTAATAAAACAAATTATGTATGACTAATAGGAATGGTTTATAAAAGGTAGTGTGTTATGAAGACATCCTGAACAGGAGTAGCCATTATGTGTGTTATTCACCACACTGCAACCCAATGCTGGATATGTTATCTGACAGTAACAGGGTTAAAGCAGAACTACCACTGCTAAGCAACTTTGTTTCTAATAATTCCCTATGTGGCGAATAGCTGCTTAGTAGCGCTAGTCGCCAGAATTATTACCTGGTTATGGAGAAATATGCATTCATCCTCGGATGACAGGCAGGACGGAGCGCGGACATTTAGCCCTAGTGACGTCCTTGCGCCTGCGCTGTCAGTCCCAAACGGCTGTAGGTGTTGTTGCTAGGAGCCATTCGGCTCCGGAAGGGACTGACAGCGCAGGTGCGAGGACGTCACTAGGGCAAGATGTCCGCGCTCCGTCCTGCCTGTCAGCCGAGGATGAATGCATATTTCTCCATAACCAGGTAATAATTCTGGCGACTAGCGCTACTAAGCAGCTATTCGCCACATAGGGAATTATTAGAAACAAAGTTGCTTAGCGGTGGTAGTTCCGCTTTAAATTATTAAAAGTGGATTTACATGTAGAACTATTTTCCCCTGACATCCAGGGAAATCCAGAAAGAAAACAGAGTTTTTAATGACTGGCTTGTTGAATTTTCAGTGCTTAACCCTTTCAGTTTTAAAACCTGTGTACAAACACATTGAAAAGCATGGTGCTACATAACTCTCCATCAGTGAGCGTGAGTGAGAGAGTGTGCATAAGCAAGTGTGCATGTAGTATTTTGCATACAGCATTTTGCATATAGAGAACTGCGTATTGCTTAACATATGGCATATTGCGGATAGCGTATTGCATTTTGCTTATTGTGTAGTGTTTTGCGTGCAGCACTTTGCTTAAAACTTTTTATGTTGCGCATATAGCGCAGCGATTCTCAACCAGGGTGCCGTGGCACTTTGGTGTGCCATGAATAATCGACTTCGGGTGCCCCAGCACCTCCATAAAAACTTTGACAAAATGTGAATACTCAGTTTTAAAATCTCAGGTATAATACGCACCTGTGTATAATACGCAGGTGTATATTATGCCTAAGATTTTAGGGGAAAACAAGAGTGCCTATGTATAATACGCACCCTTGTTTTCTCCCTTACTACAAAAAAAATATAGTGTTACCAGACCTCTTCCCTCCCTCCCCTGGCGCTTCGCTTTGAAGATAAACCTTACTTTTGTGCAAGTGAACTGCCGAAGAGAAGGCAAAACTTCTTGCACTTGCCACCCGCTTCCTTCAATTGGGCTTACAGGACCTTCCTCCTCCAGTCAATGGTAATGCCCTGATACAGAGGGCATTACCATTGGCTGGAGGCAGAAGGTCCTGTAAGCCCAATTGAAGGAAGCGGGAGGCAGGGCGGCAAGTGCAAGAAGTTTTGCCTTCTCTTCGTCAGTTCACTTGCACAAAAGTAAGGTTTATCTTCAAAGCGGAGCGCCGGGGGAGGGAGGGAAGAGGTCTGCTAACACTATATTTTTTTCATTGTAAAAACTCTTGTGTATAATACACCCCCCCCACTACATATAAGGTGAAGTGGGGTCAAATTGTGCATATTATACCTGAGATTTTACGGTATATTTCTGGAAATGTTTCAGCACAATCTTTTTTTTTGTTATTCAAATTGTGAGACATAAAAAGAGCTATATATATTTATGCATTTGTATTCTCCATTACGTGCTTGATAAATGACCTATAAAATGTTAGGTGTGCCCTGAAATTTCCAGACTGCACATTAGGGGTGCCTTCAACGAAAAGTTGAAAACCACTGATACAGTGTATAGAGTTTTGCATATAGTGTAGTGTAGCGTATTTTGTATATCATTTTGCATATTGCATATAGGATTTTGCTTTATGCATATAGCATTTTGCGTGCAACGTTTTGCATATTGCATTTTGCGTACAGCGTTTTGCTACTGTGCTTTGCGTATAGAGCAGGGCTTAAAATTGGAAGTCCTTTGCTACTAGCCAGACCTGAAATTTATTCGCCACTGCAAGCCAAAACATACCCACCAGGGCTGAATTTCTACTCGTCAGGGCTAAATTTTCAATCGCCATTGGCTAGTGGCGAGTGGGAATTTTGAGCCCTGGTATAGAGTATTGCATTTAGTGTATAGCTTTCTGCTTAGAGCTTATAGAGTATATCATGTTGCACATAGAGTTTTGTGTACAGCATATAACATTTTACATGTGGTGTTGTGTACAGCGTATATCGATTTGTATACTTCCTATAAAACTCCAGATCTCTTACAAAATTCTTCTCGCCTCTACCCCTTCCTGCATTTCCACTCTGATCTCCCGCTATACCCCATCCCGCCACTTACAATCAGCCAATAACAATCTTCTCTCAGCTCCTCTTGTGTCTACAGCCCTCTCACATATAAAACCTTTTTCTCTCATTGCTCTTTATTGGAATGCTCTACCATCCAAGCTGGGCCACTGCACCTCTCTGATGGTCTTCAAGTCACGATTGAAACTACACTTTCATAACAAAACTTAAATATGTTACATGGCACTTACTTTGTACAACTTAGGCTCTTTATAAATGATATACTTTATGTCCCCTAACCAGAACTCTGGCCCTGTATCCAGCACTTGACCCTTATGTACTCTGTATATCTCCTATTACCACTTAGATTGTAAGCTTTCGGGCAGGGACCTCATCTCTAGTGTTTCACTTTGCAAAACACTTGTAACCCTGTATTGTCAAAACCCTTCAATTGTAAAGTGATGTGTACACTCCTGTATGTGTTTAAGTGTCGGTGTGTTTGTGTGTTCTGTATATGTGTCAATTTGTGTGTGTCATTGTATGCCCCTGTATGTATATAAGTGTGTCAGTGTGTGTGAGTCTCTGTAAGAATATCAGTGTGTAAGTATGTGTGTGTTTTTCTCTATATGTGTATCATTGTGTCAGAGTGTATGTTCTCTATATGTGTATCAGTGTGCCAATGTGTATGCTCCTCTTTATGTGTATCAGTGTGTCTGCTTATCTTTGTGTATCGGTGTGTTAGATTCCCCCCCCCTTGACTACTGATTCCCCCTTTGACTTTCTTCCCCCTTGAAACTCTTGATCCCCCCCTTGACTCTTTTTTCCCCATTTGACTCTTTATCCCCTGTTGACCCCCCCATTTTGACTCTCTCCCCCCTATTGACTTTATCCCCCTCTAGTCTTGACTGACCCTCTTTTGCCTCTTTCCCCCCTCTTGATGCCCCCCTTTCCTCCTCTTACCTCTTGAGTCTAACTGATCCATGATATCTCCAGTCTCTTTTCCCCCACTGCCCACACTGAGAGTAACCAGGACCATGTGATACGTGGCGAAGCAGACTTGGTGCATGCTGGGGGTTTCTTCATCTTTCTGGGCGCCACTATAAAACTTGTTCTGAGGACAGTGCAGATTTAAAAGTGCTATCCAGATCAATGAAGAAACACGAAGTATGCACTGTGTCTGCCTAGCTGCGTGTCGCTACTGTCAAAGTCGGGCAGGCTAAGATTTTCTGGGCTCTCCCCTGCTATGCCACTGACTTGGGCAGTAAATGGTGAGCGGGTGGGGGCCCAGCCCAGGCCCCCAGAGAATGTGCCCCCTAGGCCGGCGCCTACCTCGCCTATAGGTGGCGCTGGCCCTGCTCACATCCTCATACAAATAACACTCTTGATGCTTGCACTTTTTCACACCCCTCTGCTTCCTCTTCAATAGCCCGTGTCTCCTGGCCACGCCCCTCCGTCCATTGCATTAAAAAAAAAAAAAAAATAATCAGTATGTGTGGAAAACCATAGCCACTTAAACAGTTAATAATAGTTCCTTCAGTAGGACTAGGGTCTTGCCGTGTAGATTATCCCGTCTCCTGGTGATTTCATGCTGCACGCTCATGTGCTAACTATATATTTATATACTGCAGTGACTTGGCCAGGGTTAACAGCCCCACCAGCACTCCTGCATTCCATCTCTTCCTTTCTCTGTTAATTCTTCTCCCCCCACACCATCTGACCCTTCCTCAGCCCATTCTCCCCTCCTGCACACCACATTCCTTCTAACTGTAAGGAAACTCATGACCCCCTGTACAGCCATGCTTTACTTCAGAGGAGACAACGTAATGCTTTCCACGCACCCTGGCCCTGAATGGTTAATAACCCTTCTTCCGAGTAGGACAAGTATACTCCCAGGTACCTTATCACTGATCCCATTTGTTTACATACTTTACACCAAGAGGAGATTGTCCATCACTAAAACACCCACTTCCCCCTTGAAAAAAGTTGAAGACTATCTACAAAAACAGGCTCCTCTCACTCAAAGCATGCCAGTACAGAGAAGTAGTAATAAACTACAACCCACCACATATTTCCTGCACAGCTGAAGCCTTAGTAACTATTTCATTTCCACAAGCTGCCTAATGCATTGCAGAGCAATGCCTTCAACACCCAGGGCCGGCCCAAGACATTGTGCTGTCTGGGTCCAATAATGAAATGCTGCCCCCCACCGCCAATAAAACCATGCCCACATGGTTATGAAAAGGTTAACCCCTTAAGGACCGGCGCGCACACGCGCAGCCGGCACTTGCGGACCACGGGACATTTTTTTTTTTTTTTTTTTTTAGTGCTTCCGGTTCAGGACTTCTGGAGTGGCGTGCAGCCGCGACGGGAGCCCTGAACTCCATGCCGTGCGCGGCAATGGTCCTCAAGAGGTTAAAGTGGTGTCCTGTGTGACTGATACCTAACACTGCTGCAAATGTAAAAAAGACAGTTCTAAAATATCCTCTAAAATTTTTAGATATTTTTTGTAACTGTCCATTTTTTACATTTGCAGCAGTATTAGATATCAATCTCACACACAGGACACTTTAACCCTTTCATAACTAGGGATGTCTGCTCCTGTACTCAAATGGTAACCCTAACCCTTTGAGAACAGGAGCAGGAAATTCTGACCCTTTGAGTACAGGAAACTTACTCTTGTTTATACCAAATTCTGCTCTTGTTCAAGTGTGCTGCAATCTAAATAATGTAGGGTAAGGGGAATCCTATGGGAATTGGAATACTAAAAGAGTTAACTTAATGTGTTTACCTATGGGAGGTCAAGGGTGTTTAACAGCACTGGCAGGAGACAGAAGTCTGGGTCCTGGGACTGGAAATGAGGAACTCACTGCACTGGAGATTGCAGAACTCGATCGACTCGGAATAGATGTGAATGTGGTGAGTGACAGACATTCACTCACAATCCATGAATGCGTCCCAGCTCTTCCATCCCCTCTGCCTCACACGCACCCCAACCAGCCAATGAGGACGGACCATTGGGCAAAGATGCTCCTCTTTAATTGGCTGGTGGTGCGTGTAGATACTAAGCCCTGTGAGATGTGAGCACAGTGAGTGGTGTCA
Organism: Rhinophrynus dorsalis; assembly: GCA_037306005.1. Taxonomy (NCBI): domain Eukaryota; kingdom Metazoa; phylum Chordata; class Amphibia; order Anura; family Rhinophrynidae; genus Rhinophrynus; species Rhinophrynus dorsalis. The sequence goes on from CM074722.1 coordinate 419,302,658, forward strand.
CTGAAGAGGTTGAAAAAGCCACAGCGCAGGAGCAGATTTCTGTGACTCTTTATTGTCCCGGTGGTGGGTGAGGTGGGACGCAGGACGCAGACCTGGCGCCCAAAAGAACATGCCTGGGGCTGCAGATTGCCGCCCCTGTCAAAGTGCCGACTGGGTTCCGAGGACCCACCAGGACCCATGTAAGGACCGGCTCTGTCCCTGTCTGATCCAGAGACAAAAAGTGCCACCACTACGGTGCAAGACTGCCACAGGCACATCACTATACTGCATACCATACACTGGGTAATTGGCACATGATGTAACACACCATGTTAAACTGTGAGCTCTGTCACTGTTTATGTAGGGTAGGGGAGGCTTCTGAGCTCTGTCAGTCTCCCCCCACGTGTTGCTCTGTTTATCAGTGTCTGCAGGGCCGGATTTGCCATAAGGCAGACTAGGTATCTACCTACAGGCGCACCCCACAGAGGGGTGCCTGTCACTGAAATCAATTTTTTTAAAAAATATTTTTATTCGCAGCACTCGTGCTGCACACAGTGGCAGCAGTAACCAGCCACATAGTAAGGTCTGTGCCTTCTTCAGCACAGACCTGTATGCTGTTGCTCCCTCGTCAGCTCTTTAGTAATGCAGAGCGCTGGGAGATGACATCATCTCACAGCGCTCTGAATTATTGAAGAGAAGACCGAGCGGGAGCAAAAGCATACAGTGCATAAGGAGGCACAGACTTTTCCTGCCGCTGGACTACCAGGGAGGTAGGAAATGGATACGGGGGGAGGGGCAATGTGAAGATGATGGAGGCAGTGTGGAGCTGATGGGGACAATGTGAGAGCAAGTTGGTGCTGATGGGGGCAATGCGAGGGGAAGTTGGAGCTGATGGGGGAGAGTTGGAGATGATGGGGTAATGCGGAGATGATGGGGGCAATGTGAGAGAAAGTTGGGGCTGATGGGGACAATGTGAGAGCAAGTTGGAGCTGATGGGGGCAATGCGAGGGCAAGTTGGAGCTGATGGGGGAAAGTTGGAGATGATGGGGTAATGTGGAGATGATGGGGGCAATGTGAGGGAAAGTTGGGGCTGATGGGGCAAGCTGGAGATGATGGGGGCAAGTTGGAGATGATGGGGTAATGTGAGGGCAAGTTGGAGCTGACGGGGGCAATGGAGCTGATGGGGGCAATGTGAAGATGATGGAGGCAATGTGGAGGCAAGTTGGAGCTGATGGGGCAATGGAGATGATGGGGCTAGTTGGAGATGATGGGGCAATGTGGAGGCAAGTTGGAGTTGATGGGGCAAGTTGGAGCTGATGGGGCAATGTGAGGGAAATATGGAGCTGATGGGGCAATATGGAGCTGCTGGGGGGCAATGTGAGGGCAATATGGTTATGTGGGGGGTAATGTGGAGATTTGGAGCATTGTGTAGGTGTCCAATGGAAATGGCCATTGGGGGGGGCGCTTCAGATTTCTGTGCCTACAGGCTCCTGAGATGTAAATCCGGCCCTGAGTGTCTGGGTGTGTACTCCCTTCTCCGTGAGACACACTGATAACTGAGCAGCACGAACACTGCTCCTCAGACTGAAAATATGCACACCACTCAAAATGTTATACTGTGTGCGATCTGTCACTATTTATGTAGGGGAGGCTTCTGAGCTCTATCTGTCTCCCACACGTGTTGCTCTGTTTATCAGTGTGTGTGTACTCCCTTCTTTGTAACAGACACTGATGACTGAGTAGCATACGCACTGCTCCTCAGCCTGCAAATAAGCACAGTAGCCTCCCCCTCATACACACTTACAGTGCTCACACAATTAACCCTTTCAGTGACAAAAGCGGCTAGCTGCATTGACCAGTGCCTTGCTCATCCCTCTGTCTCAAAGACGGAATAGCTTCATTCACAATCCATCCTAAGGAGCCCAACATGCAGGTTAATAAAGTGAAGCCTGTCTTCCCACATCACTTTCTGCTCCTCTCACCCACTCAGGTTTCTCAACCCCAATCCTACATGTTCAACCTTCCACTATGTGTGCCCTCCATCTGTAACAAGAATTAGGGCCCATATGCACAACTCTAGATCACTTGTGGGGGGGGGGGGGGTAGATGATAGATAGATAGATAGATAGATAGATAGATAGATAGATAGATAGATAGATAGATAGATAGATAAAAAGAGGAAGCACATGTGCTCTCACTCAAATAGTCTCACACACACGCACTGTTGGAGAGTCGTGTAGCGCAGTGCTTTGCAATGTACCTTTTTTGGAGCTGAAAGGGCTAAGCACTGGAAATTCAAAGAGCCAGTCATTAAAAACATTGTCTCCTTTCTGGATTCCCTGGATGTCGGGGGAAAATAGTCCTACACATAAATTTACTTTTACATTTTTTTTAACCTCATCAGTGCCACACACGTATTCAATGCATTGGGGGTTGCAATACATTAGATAACACACATAATGACTACTCCTGTTAAGGATGTCTTCTGTACTCTGTCTTCATAACACACTTCCTTTATAAAATATTCTATGTTTATTTAGTCATGAATACAACTGAACTGCACTTTTGTTTTTTTAATTTGTTTTATTAAATGACATCGGCAAAGTAGTGCCAATATTATTAGTTATATATAGAAAACTATTTTTTTTCCAGAACAAATTAAGCTTTATCGTGGTTACTCAAGAGAGGTACATTTTCCCATTGTGCAAGAAGCTGTGATGGCAAATAACCAGACCAGGGATCTGTGACTACCAGCTGAACCTCTATGGGGTCAGACAGTGTACGTGGGGGGGGATCAGTGACTACCAGCTGAACCTCTATGGGGTCAGACAGTGTACGTGGGGGGGGATCAGTGACTACCAGCTGAACCTCTATGGGGTCAGACAGTGTACGTGGGGGGATCAGTGACTACCAGCTGAACCTCTATGGGGTCAGACAGTGTACGTGGGGGGATCAGTGACTACCAGCTGAACCTCTATGGGGTCAGACAGTGTACGTGGGGGGGATCAGTGACTACCAGCTGAACCTCTATGGGGTCAGACAGTGTACGTGGGGGGGATCAGTGACTACCAGCTGAACCTCTATGGGGTCAGACAGTGTACGTGGGGGGGATCAGTGACTAACAGCTGAACTTCTATGGGGTCAGACAGTGTATGAGGGGAGGTCTGTGACTACCAGCTGAACCTCTATGGGGTCAGACAGTGTACGAGGGGAGGTCTGTGACTACCAGCTGAACCTCTATGGGGTCAGACCGTGTACGAGGGGGGTCTGTGACTACCAGCTGAACCTCTATAGGTCAGACAGTGTACAAGGGTGGTCTGTGATGACCATCTGAACCTCTATGGGGTCAGACAGTGTACGTAGGGGATCAGTGACTACCAGCTGAATCTCTATGGGGACAGACAGTGTACGTGGGGGGATCAGTGACTACCAGCTGAACCTCTATGGGGTCAGACAGTGTACGTGGGGGGATCAGTGACTACCAGCTGAACCTCTATGGGGTCAGACAGTGTACGTGGGGGGATCAGTGACTACCAGCTGAACCTCTATGGGGTCAGACAGTGTACGTGGGGGGATCAGTGACTACCAGCTGAACCTCTATGGGGTCAGACAGTGTACGTGGGGGGGGATCAGTGACAACCAGCTGAACCTCTATGGGGTCAGACAGTGTACGTGGGGGGGATCAGTGACTACCAGCTGAACCTCTATGGGGTCAGACAGTGTACGTGGGGGGGATCAGTGACTACCAGCTGAACCTCTATGGGGTCAGACAGTGTACGAGGGGAGGTCTGTGACTACCAGCTGAACCTCTATGGGGTCAGACCGTGTACGAGGGGGGTCTGTGACTACCAGCTGAACCTCTATAGGTCAGACAGTGTACAAGGGTGGTCTGTGATGACCATCTGAACCTCTATGGGGTAAGACAGTGTACGTAGGGGATCAGTGACTACCAGCTGAATCTCTATGGGGACAGACAGTGTACGTGGGGGGATCAGTGACTACCAGCTGAACCTCTATAGGTCAGACAGTGTACAAGGGTGGTCTGTGATGACCATCTGAACCTCTATGGGGTCAGACAGTGTACGTAGGGGATCAGTGACTACCAGCTGAATCTCTATGGGGACAGACAGTGTACGTGGGGGGATCAGTGACTACCAGCTGAACCTCTATGGGGTCAGACAGTGTACGTGGGGGGGATCAGTGACTACCAGCTGAACCTCTATGGGGTCAGACAGTGTACGAGGGGAGGTCTGTGACTACCAGCTGAACCTCTATGGGGTCAGACAGTGTACGAGGGGAGGTCTGTGACTACCAGCTGAACCTCTATGGGGTCAGACCGTGTACGAGGGGGGTCTGTGACTACCAGCTGAACCTCTATAGGTCAGACAGTGTACAAGGGTGGTCTGTGATGACCATCTGAACCTCTATGGGGTCAGACAGTGTACGTAGGGGATCAGTGACTACCAGCTGAATCTCTATGGGGACAGACAGTGTACGTGGGGGGATCAGTGACTACCAGCTGAATCTCTATGGGGACAGACAGTGTACGTGGGGGGATCAGTGACTACCAGCTGAATCTCTATGGGGACAGACAGTGTACGTGGGGGGATCAGTGACTACCAGCTGAACCTCTATGGGGTCAGACAGTGTACGTGGGGGGGATCAGTGACTACCAGCCGAACCTCTATGGGGTCAGACAGTGTATGAGGGGAGGTCTGTGACTACCAGCTGAACCTCTATGGGGTCAGACAGTGTACGAGGGGGGTCTGTGACTACCAGCTGAACCTCTATAGGTCAGACAGTGTACAAGGGTGGTCTGTGACGACCAGCTGAACCTCTATGGGGTCAGACAGTGTACGTGGGGGCTCTGTGACCAGTAGACAGAGGCACCAGCATAGGGGTCAGAAAGCAACATTTTCTTTGACTTAAATGGGACTTTTTCACCAATGAGCTAGGAAGAGGTTTCAATGCATTGCTTCACAATGTATTGGTGACCACCCTAGAATTCCAACGGTTAAAGAGATACTAATGTCTCATGATAAAATAGGATTTTACTGTTCTTACCTCTTAAATACTTTTCCCTTTAGTCCATATGGAACACAGGAACCATGGGGTTGTGTCCCTCCTTTGGAGGGCAAGACAAGTCTCAAGACACAGTCTTGTGGGTGGAGACTCCCTACTCCTTCTCCAGCTCAACTCTCCCCTGTCCTGAAATCCCCAGAATGAATGTGTCTGAAGCCACACAACAAGGCAAGTAACAGAAAAAGAATGTTTCCTTGGAGAAGAAAGACTCTAAAAAGGACTCTGCAGCCCAGACAGGCAAGACCAAAAGCAAAAGTTCCCTTTCTCTGGGTGGGAAACCTGTGTTCCTTAGTGACTGGATAGAAAAGGATTTAAGAAGACCACTAAAATCCTATATGGAACACAGGTACCATGGAGATATATCAACACTAAGCTCCCAGAGGTGGGAAAAAGGAGAAAGGACCTCACACCCGTCCCCGCGATACCAGAGTTCCTCAGGACTATCCAGTATCAGAACAGCCCAAACCGTGTCAGCGGACACAGAACTCACACAGCACACAAGAACAAGAGCCAACCGGGCTCAAACAACTGAGCAACAGAATGGCGATCAAGTGTGCAGGCCCTCAAACAGGTAGAGCTGCCTGCAGGACCTTCCGACCAAATATGGCTTCAGCCAAAGCCAGAACATCAACATTGTAGTGTTTTTCTAAGGTATGCAAGAAGGACCAAGGCCTAATTCTTATAGGGCCAGGAAGTCCCTCACAGACCTAGTGGAATGTGCGCTGCAACCTTAAAAGGAACAGTAGGTTTGCAAGACAAAGCCTGCAACTTAGCGACTCTGTGGACTGAGACCACTGCCAAAAAGAAAAGCCATCTTGAGCATCAACCAAATCTTAAACCACAGAGTGCAACTGAAAAGGCTGAGACCTTAGAGGACAACTTGACCGCATCAAAAAGCCCCTGAGTCACATAATTGTTGGTCTCTTTAACGTTGACCAAAACGACCAACAAATCCTCCTTGGAAACCTCGGCAAGGACAGCTTCCATCAACTGTTCGCCCTACATGGCAACAGCCCTGTTAACTCAAGCAGAGGCAAAAATAGGTCTTACTGCCGTTCCACTAGCTGCAAAACTGGTCCTGAGGATAGAGTCCCGCTTGTTGTCAGTTGGATCCTTGAGCCCTGCTGCATCTGCCAAAGGCAGCGCAGTAGTCTTAGCCAACCAGGAAATAGGGGGATCCACATTAGTCGGAGAGGCCCACTGCACCAAAGCCGTCTCCGAAAAGGGATACTGCTTAGAAACCTTTTGTTGTTGGATAGCCATTTGTCTGGGGTCTTTCACTTGTCCAGAAGTATCTAGTCAGGATTGGCGTTAGGGGGAAAAACAAGGGAAGACTTCTTAGGCCTCTGGAACACATTTACAGAAAACCCCTCATTAGAAGTGTCAGTGTCCTGAAGTGTCTCCAAGACAGCGCTAATAAGCCCCTCTGCTGAGGGAAGGGGGTCATTTGCAAGAGCCCTCATAAAAGTAGGAAGAATACTCATCCTCTCCCTCAGAAAATTCTTCATCTGAGGAAGCCCCTAGAATCTCAGGAACACCCTGAGTAACTGGAGCCCCGTATTTAAAGGTAGTGGGGGGCTTCCAAGACTGAAGTACCCCCTGAAGGGAGAACGGAATTTGGGCCACTGAAGACAATCACCCAAGACGGTTCTTGTGCAGTGCTGGAGGGTCCCAACTGAGTAGTAGGGGCCAAAGCACAAGAGGGGCATAGAGATCCTGAATACTCCCTAGGAAGCCCCGTGTGGCATGAGGAACAGTAAATGAAAGGTGTAAGGGACCCCCCTGAGTCCTTAGCTTTATATTTACCTCCATGCCCTTTAGAATCCACCACCCTGACAGAAAAAGTGTCCCAAACTAGTATAAGCACTAGAAACTAAACCCAGACTGATAAAATACCCTTGAAAGGCCAGAAAATGCACTTATCTGGCAAGCGAAGGGTTAATCTGGAGAACGAGAGCAATGAGAGTCTGCCTCTACGTAGGATAAGCAAGAGAGAAATAAAATGGCGACTGGAAACAAGGCAGCCAATCGGAAGAAAGACCGAGTAACTGGCATTCTGGGAAATGTCTTCTCAGTTGCTGTTGCTTAGCAATGCCTACAACTCCATTTGTGTAATCATCACAAGCTTCCAGACACTCAGGACATGAAACGGATCAAAGAGAAAAAGGAGCCAAGAAGATAGAGCCCTCTCAGACTACTGTATCTCAAAAGAGTGCAGAGATATGTCCCAATGAAGTAAAAGGAGCAAAGATGGTGGTGAGCGGGCTCCCATTCTTAAAAGGGCCACTACAACAAATCTGAGCAAAATCAACTAAGTCACCCAGAGACCCAACTACCCCACAGAATATGTGAGGGCAACCTACAAATGAGATCCCAAAGAAAGGAAAGAGAAAAACAGACCCACAACACCCCAAACTAGAGAAAACCAGCAGAGAAGATTAACCCTGGCAAACTGCAGCCATCCTTGCTCCAAAGCTCTGGAAAAGTATGACAGAAAATAAAATTACCCAACGTGATTGCAGGAGCCTTAAGGGCTCAAAAACAACTTCTGCATGGAGAGGCACAGTACTGTGACAATGTGGACCAAGGCACTCAAAGGGTTACTAACCAGTCTTCTTTCTTCAGGTGAACATTGTAACAGAGAGCAAGCAGAGGCCCAAGGGACTCTGCTGGGAGGGAAAACTTGGCAGCAAGATTCCCTCCACAGGTCGCGAGAGAACAGCGAGCACCCGGCAGAGGAGGGTAAGGTAGATCAATAGAGGCAAGATGGGGCATCAAGAGTGGTTGAAGAAAGAGGCAGAGAGGGGGTCAAGAGGGAGAAAAAGAGGCAAAAGGGACTAAGGGGGGGGGGAAGAGGCAAAAGGAGGAAGGATCAGGAGAAAAAAGGAGGGGGGCCAAGAAGAGGCAAAAGGAGGGGGGGGATCAGGAGGGATTGAGAGAGAGGCAAAAGGGTGGGATCAAGAGTCAAGGAGGGGGAGAAAGGGGGATCAAAAGGGAGAGAAAAATCCAAGGCAAAAGGAGGGGACTCAAGATAGGGAGAATGAAGCAAAAGGTGGGAATCAAGAGGGGGTGAAAGAGGCAAAAGGGGAGAATCAAGAGATGGTGTATCTCTATGTATGTATGTAATTTAAAGTACTAGCGGATACCAATTACCGATACTTCTTTTGCGGTCATTTGCCAGTTTCCCAAGTACGTAAAGCATATATGTATTAGGTACTTGGAAAACTGGCAAATGACCGCAAAAAAAGTATCGGTAATTGGTATCGGCGAGTACTTTATAAAAGTATCGGTACTCGGTCTTAAAAAACTGGTATTGGTGCATCTCTAAGAAAAAGAAATAAATAAATAAAAGAGTGTTTCCTGCCAGCCATTCTCATTGCAGGACACAGTCATTCTGGAGATTACAGGGTGGAGGAAGGTTGAGATGGAGAAGGAGTAGGGAGTCCCCACCCATCTTTTGAGATGTGTCCTGCCCTCCAAAGGAGGGACTCAGCCCCGTGGTACCTGTGTTCCATACAGGCTGTAAGATAAGGTATGCTTTGATCATTCCTTACACTTTGGCAACCTTGCAGAGTGTGATTACAATGTTCTAATCGATCTAATTTATGTGTAATTATATTAAAGTTTCCCCCTCCACCCTTTTACATACATAACTATTCTGTCTTCATATCAGAGTAAGTTGGATGACAGACAATCCTCTGTCTATCAGTATAAGGAAAACCCTGCTCCACCTTGATGGACAGGTTTTTTCTTAGAGCGATACAAGATTGTCCCTCATCCAGATCTATCCATATCTCAAAGCGTTCGCTACCCCTCTGGCACTCAAAGGGTTAAACTGCAGTTATTATTGTGGTAGCTAGGTGGTACTGATCCTATCACCCAAATGACTTTTGAACTCCAGATTACAAAGGTGCTGTTTGATTAAAAAAATAATAATAATAATCATTCTGAACGGAGATAAATTTGAATGAAACAAATGCCAGCATTTGGATACCCTTGTTTTACTCAGTAGGAAAAGCCCTGTAACATGTTTTTTTAAATAAAAAAAAAAATAATAATAAAAAATGTACAACTTACTTTATTCAGCACTGATATTTCCTGAGTTGCATCCAGTAACTTGTCTGTTCCACAGCTTTCTTTGTGGCAGTGTTTCATGTTTCAAAAGGGCTACTTCATATATTTTAAATATTGTCAGTAAAAAAAACAAACTACGTGACTACGACCGGATTTAAAAAATATTTTATCAATGTAATTGAGCCGTTAAATATATAAATAGATTCAATTAAAAGCAATCTTTCTACAGTCATGTGTAAATATATCCATTGCATAACTGTGTTCTTCAGTTCAAGCTAGAAAATATATATATTTTTTTAGAAAAATGAATCCACTGCAGGGCAAATATGCAAAAAGTATACTTTAAAAAATGCTTTTATACACTGCGTACATTATTTTAATAGCCATAATTATAGTTAATTAAATATAGAACCATTATGTATTATGATTAACTATTAAGATTACACATTTATAGCAGAAAAGGCTGCTTTTGAAAGAACATGAGCATTAGAATGAAATGTGCAAAGCAAATAGCAGATGCAAGAGCTGCCAATACTTCAGCATGCGTTCAAATGAATGTAGTTCTGCAATTGTTAATTTTAGAGGAATGAAAATGTAACTGGTCCTAAAAAACGATATGTTGCATGAGTCCAAAGTCTGAAGATTTCTGTTCTCGCAGTTTTATGGTACTAATCCAGAGAGGATGATGATGATTCTACATCCAGCCTGTAATATCACCTTCAGTTTCGGTTTACTCTAAATAAAATGCTGCGAGGAAATTAGAATAGTCGGGACGTCATTAGACAGTCCTGTCTTCTGATTGGACGATGTATGGTTTGGAATGCAGTGTTAGAAAGTTGATAGGCTGAGCTTATGTCTAGGGGAATAGCTGTCAGGATAACGGTCAGGCCCCTGAACAAATGAAAGGACTTGAAACATTATTTGTGTTAACCGTTTGAGTGCCAGAGGGGTACGCAACGCATTTGCTTTGCAATGTGTTGCGTACACCCTGGCACTCAAAGGGTTAAATTCGTAGCAACATTTAACCCTTTAAAGATCAGAGAGGCGTGCACCGTAGACCGTCATACCCCTTTGAGTGCCCGCGGAGTATGCAATTCACATCTCTCTAGCACTAAAGGGTTAAACACTTTAGCACACTCACAGGGTTATTCAAATGCGTTTACACACCCTTCTTACACTCCGATGGTTAACGGGATATTCACACATCGTTTTTAACAGCAACATGGTTTTAATTTTGGGATTCATTTGTTGGCAAATACCAACCAGTTTGGAATCCAGGGAATTCATTAGAATCGCCAGATCACCCCTTTAAAAGAGGACACATGAAAAATGCCTGCAGTATTAACCCTTTCAATGCCGGGGGGGGCACAAAGCATTGCAAAAGTATTGCGTTGAGTACTCCTCTGGTACTCAAAGTGTAAATACATGTGGGCCATTGCAACCCAATGCAGCAAGCATTTTTCGTGTCCTCTTGTCAAAAGGGCTATCATTTCCTTTAAGAGTACATCACGTTTAACGAATTGATACCTAGAGAGCCTAGAGGTATCAAAGACCTCTATACCAACCAAGAGAAAGGGTTAATACATTGGAATTGACCCCTTTATCTGTTTACCACTTGGTTGGTAGAGATGTCTTGCATAACTCTATATCAATGTATACATGCCTACCATGTGTCCCTCTTTAGGTGGGACAGTCCCTCTTTTAGACCCAAATCTCTCTTTCCCACCCTGATGTCCCTCTTTTTAGGAGATCAGACTGCGTGGTATGTATATGTGTATCACATTGCTCCACAGCAATAAAACTCACATTATTGCTTGTTTAAAGGTCAGTATGTCTTTATAAATTAGTTTGTGTAAATAAAATGCATTGGTCTTATTATACGTCATTTATTAGGTTACACAAGGAGATGTCAGTAGGTGAAGAAATAGCCTAAAAATTCTTGGTAATGCCCCACCTGCCAGCAACGCCCCCAGAAACACCCCCTAAAACACAAGTGTCCCTCTTTGGCAATTTGAAATGTTGGGAGGTATGATGTGGGTTCATAGATCAAAGGGTCAGTCTTAATCAGAAAGGTGCTAGTAACCCTTCCTGTGTATCATGTTTTACTATATTAGGTTTAATCATTTACCTCAGCCAGTTGTTTAACTAGGGACTTTAAACTGCATTGAGATATAAGCACCAACCCACTACCTGTAAACAATTAATTGCTTTTTCTGTGATAAATTATTAGGTTAGAGAAATATTTGAGAAAACCATCTGCACCGCAGATATGACCAGAGCTTACTACTGAAGTGTTGTTATAGTAGTAATACTGCAGAATTTACAACTGATAACAGAGTTATACTAGTAATGCCACAGAGCTTACAAATAAAATGGAGCTACTCTAGTGAAGTTTACAATTGATATACAGCTACACTAGGATATCACAGAACTTACAAATGATGTTGTATTACACTAGTGATACCATAGAGCTTACACTTGAAACTGAGGTAAGCTAGTGATATTACAGAGCTTATAATTAACAGGTGCTACAGTAGGGTTCACTAATAAAATGTCGCCATCTGTTTGGCAACCAACAAAATGGCACATTAAAAATATCTCCTGGTTGAAATGGGCGACATTCTGATGTTGCAGGCTTAAGTGTTTAGTATAACGGAAGCCCAAGACACCGGAAGGTCCTGAGTCGTCGTATCCGGACTCTCTCGCTTCGAGGTCGGCTGAATCACATCAAACCTCTCGGTCAGACCGTGTCACCGTAACGTCGAACCCGCCTCTCAAACCATCGGTCACCAGTTGAAATGGGCATTGGCCATGGGTAGTTGATAGACCTTGCCCCCTGCTACATGTACTTCCACGACCCGATTGGTTTTGTAGCGAGGGGATAAGCAGACGGGGTGGACCAGGGTCAGGGTGGCTTCGGTGTCCCGCAATCCAGTGACTGGGTCCCCACTAAGGTACACAGTCTGCCGGTGTTGCTGCCGGTTGTCCTCACCGATGTTTTGCAAAAGGGCAATTTCCTGGGACAGCCCCCATTCACAATGCCTCCCAGACAGAGGTTGGACATCAAGGGGTTCGGGCCATTCTGGGTCGTATGATAATGCAGGACCACCATAGTGTCCATTATCTCCAATGCAGTGAGTGTTCTAGGGGGCATTTTGGTGATCTGAGGCACGGTGCTAAAACGGGTGGGAACTTGATACCTGGGGGTCTGTTCCCATGGTTCAGAGTTTCGGGGAAGATTCTTCCGTCCCATGGGGCAATTTTACTGCAGGTGTCCCTTCTGACTGCACAGGAAGCAGGTAACCTCTGTGGTGGGCCTCCTCCGTGGTGGGGAGGGAGCCTGGCCCTGGTTGGTTCCTGGGCAAGCGGAAGAGTTCACAGCCTGAAAAGCTTTAGCCCCTCCTCCCCGGCAGGTCGCTGGAACCGGTTGCCCATCTTCCTAGTGTCCTCGTATTGGTCAGCCAGTTGGGATGCCTCTGTAATAGTGCATGGGTTGCAATCCCGCACCCAGTCCCTAATGGAGTCTGTGATATTCAAAAAAATTGTTCCATCGTCATCTGCTGGCAACAGTCCTCAAAAGTTTAGGCCCCGCACCCCTGCATCACATTGGGTGCAGCCCGTTCCAGTCCATAGGCCCACTCCGTATGAGACTCCTGGCTCCTCTTCTGAGTCTCCCTGAACTGCCGGCGGTACGTGTCCGGGGTAATGGTGTACTGAGCCAGCAACCCCTCTTGACCTCCTCATAATCCAGTATGTTGACATTCGGTACCGCCCGGTAGGCCTCCATAGCTCGCCCGTGAGCTTCCCAGCGAGAATGGCAGTCCATTGAGTTTGATCCACTCGTAACAGCTGGCACCACAGCTCGAAGTCCAGCAAGAACCAGTCAATATCTCCCTTCTGATCATCGAAGGCAGGAAAAGTTTGATAATTGACAGGCAGGGTCACTCTCTCCAGGTCGGAGCCTAACTCTGCCGCTGCATTGTGTCGAGGGGCCTCCGATAGGGTTTTATCCCAATCTTCCCTGGCCTCTGCCATTAGGCAATCGACTACCTCCATCGATGGGTTAGGACCGTACAGAGCCAACCACTGAGCCACAATGTTGGTGACCGGATCCTCGCCGTCGAACAACCACCATGCTCCGACATTCTCCCCATGTCCTCGGTTCGACATAGGCTCGAGCATCCGCCGGGTCGATCCCGTAGGTTCGGATAGACCGGCGAAAGGTGCAAAATTATCCTCAGATGGTAATTCCGTCTGTCTTGTCAGTTCTGCTGCCTCCACGTTGGTCTCCAGCAAAATTTGGATCAGGTCCTGTTTTCGCAAGTTCGCTGCTCTGCATCCTCGTTGCAAAACCAGCTTCTGTAGGGTAGCCAGCGGAGCATGTTTGTACAGATCCGCCATTTTTGTTGTCAGCCTGTACCTCTTTTGATGTTTTAGGCCTCTTTTAGCGAGAGTAGTCTGTTGCTGAAACCTAGGTCAAGCCGGTGGCTGTATCTCCCCCGGATGCTGGTTTCAGTTCGATCAAGCCGTCGCTGAAACCGGGGTCAAGCCAGCAGCTATATCTCCCCCTGGATGCTGGTTTCAGTTCAATCCCGTCGTCTGCCACTAATATAACGGAAGCCCAAGACACCGGAAGGTCCTGGGTCGTCGTATCCGGACTCTCTCGCTTCGAGGTCGGCTGAATCACGTCAAACCTCTCGGTCAGTCCGTGCACCGGAACATCGAAACCTCCTCTCGAACCAGGAGTCGGTCACTTTCGAGTTGATCCACCCTTCGATGTTCGATTCCGCGCCGAATGATTCGAGCAGGTGCCGCAGAGCCGAACAGGAGCGGAGAAGATCGAGGCAATGCGGAGAGCGGGTCGACGTTGTACTCCAATCAGTGAACAGCTCAGTTGCCTATGAGGATGGGAGTCAGAGAGGACTCTTTAAACCACCCCGGCAGAAGTAACCACGGAGACTGCTTACTCCAACATGAACACTTTATTGCCAGAACGCACACACTTTTATACACAGTTGAAACAAAGGAACAATACTCGGGGAAGGGCCAGGTACACTAAGGGCGGGAGTTATTCTAACGGCCAATGACCATGGGAGCAACATTCCTAAGTAAAACCCGACTGGTGGGTTCTCAAGATTATGAGGAGTAGGGTGGGACATGGGACACAAAGTGCCAGACTTGATGATATTATCTCCCAGCAGGGGTCACAGTTCCCAATGAGTCCCAATACACACTTTGGTGGACAAAGGCTGAGGCTCAGAGAGCTGTTAGTACCAGTTCGAATTATCCCACCTTTTGTCCGACCAATGATAAGTCCTGAAATGTCCGGTTGTCCAATGAGCTTTGCGATCGTACGATCCCGTGTCAACCGTGGCCGCCGTCCATACCGGGCAACCAGGGTTTCGAGGCTCCAAATATAGTTCGTACCACCCCGACCCGCAAGAATGTCGATGATTATTGAACAAACGCCCCAGTGTCCATAGAACAAACCCATAGTCCCAGTAACGGTCTACAGCCCGTTACATTTAGTAGTCTCCAGCCATCAGAATGTAGCATTATGCTTCACTATATGCCAGCAATACGTTCTGAGTTGATAGTCTTGTGTTCCAATGAGGACTCACTGCGTGCTTGCACATCCTTCTGGCTGTTAATATTCACCACCATATGCTTTATTGGGAAAATCTAAGGCATTCATAGGAGAGATGCACAGTGCAATGCAGTTCTCTGACTCCAATAAGTGTCTCCAAGTAGCCTCCATCTTAACCCTTTGAGTGCCAGAGGGTCCGCAACGCATTGCAAAGCAATGCGTTGTATACCTCTTTGGCACTCAAAGGGTAAATATAAAGTTATGTTCACCAATAAGCAGATCTTATGTATAAACAAAACATTGTGACTGTATGTATATTATGGGGCCAACAGAAATCAATTCATAACACCGCTGTGTTAAATCTTTGTCCAGGATGTCACTGACTTTGGTAAAGAAATTCTGATTTCTATTTATGAGAAGCACACGTGTATTTTTCTGGAAAAAAAAGACAAAATATCACAATAAACAGTGATTAATCAACGCATTACCAGTCACTGTAGCTTACTAGGATGTGGAGAAGACAGAGAGCTCTCAATCTCCTTTCAGGTCTGCCTCTCAGTCTCCTCTTAGGTCTGCCTTTCATTCTTCTCTCTAGTCTGATTGTCTCGTGTAGAGAGGAGACTGATAGGTGGACCTGAGAGGACCAGAGCCCAGGAGCAGAGATGTGCACACCAGTGTAGGTATACTACACACAGAGGAGGCTAGAATAGCAAATATCCTCTCGGTATACAGAGTACAACAAAAGGGCTGATTCAGAGGCAGTACTGTGGGAGAGAGAGAGAGAGAGAGAGAGAGAGAATGGTCAATAAGTAGGCTGGAGGTCAAGGAATACTGAGCTTAACAAAGTCAGGAGGAAGTCCAAGAGCATGGAGCACAGAGGTCAGCGAAGTCAGGAGGCAAGCCATGGTCAAGGAGCATGGAGGTCAGAGAAGTAGAAAGGCAGCCAAGGTAAGTAACAGGAAACACACAAGGTGCAAATGCAAGGGAACGAGACCATTCAACTGAACACAGAAGGAAGGGCCGCCCAGAGTTCTATAGAGATCCTGCACCGTGCTGACGTAATTGAGATGCAGCTGATGACCCGGTAATTCCGCTCCTATGCTCAGCACTAGGAATAAAAGATAGCTGCAGAGCCCCCTTTATGCTCTGCCTGGTAGGACGGAAGCACCTCCCACCACTCGTGTGAGTCACAGAGAGGTGCCCCACAACTTGCCTGTGCAACGAGGTCACCAGATGCTCCACATCCCAAGTAAGAAGATACCAGGCCTCAGGGTGGCAATGAGTCATGGCATGACCGGTAGTAGTTCTACTCACATGTAAAGATGGCCACTAATAATAAATAAAATAAAACATGTAGGGGAGCTCTTAATATTCTTGTAACCACACTTGACAAATTAAAGGTTCAGTGATGTACTCACAATTGGTTTAGGCCAGTTTGTCCTCCTTGTCTGTTTCTGTGCTATGTATGATGGCAAACTGGAACTGAATCCATCTCATGGTATGCAAACAAGTGTCATTGTCATCTCATCCCTCCAATTATACCTGAAATATGCCTATATACCCATGCTTTCGCCATGCCTTTACCAATTTTACAATGTTTCAGTGTCTCCTTCACCAGTAGCTCATTTGGATATTGAAATGTTGCTTAATGAGCCATTGTCACGATGCCTGGCAATGATTACCTAGACTCTAATTTTAACTGCCACTGTGAGCCACGGTATATTTATGGAGCCATGCTAGAGTGCAGAGTGTTGACAAACCACTGCACAGACTTGAAGTGGATGAATCAGGGTAAAGGGTAAAGCACAGACCATTTGAGTTAGGCTATGCTCAGGACAACTAGGCAGGGTCTGTAAAAATAGTCGCAAGTAGAATCTGTACCCAGGCGTTGACCAACAGAACTAGGCAAGATACTGAGGACTGACTGCAGTACGGGAAATGAACACTAGGAAGAGTAACTGGAGTTTTGCTGCAATACAGACTCTGGACACAAGGTGAGCTGGCTGGAGATAAGCTGCAGAATACTGAGGGAGGCTTAGGGGAAACCATCAAAATCAGCACAGCTGGAGAGCCACCTGAGCAGGACTCAGTGCAGCAAATTCTTAAAGGTTCAAGCTGGAAGCAGCACAAGCAGACTCAGATAGCGAAGGACTGGAACTGGATTGGTTCAACAACCACATGCAAAACTTCATAAAGCAACATAAGCAGTGAAGACAAGAATTGATCCAGTTCAGTAACTGCAGATCTATACAGGAGCAATAGCAAACAATGAAGTAGCAAGGAACTGTACTGGTCCAGCAACAGAACTGGTACAGCAACAGCAGATCAATGCAGGAGCGGGCAGTAAACAATACTATGAACTACAACAGGACTGATTCAGCAACAATAAATCAATGAAGGAACAAACAGCAAACAATACCGAGGCAAAGAACAGAACTGATTCAGCAACAAGACCTGTATAGCTGCAGTGGGTCAATTCAGAACAAACAGCAAACAAAATAGTAGTCAGAAACAAAAGCCATCATATTTGAGCACTAATACAATACCGTGAATAGTACTTTATTGATTCTTATCTATTAAGTGTTTGCATTATTTTTAATTGTAATAATAAAGGTTACAGGAGTACATCAATCATAAGCATTTACTTCTCTCCTTTCTCATACTAAATATACATTGATGTGATTGTAGCACCTTGGGGGAATATTTGTATAAGAAGCAATAAACCTATTAATTAGGAATTCTTGCTAACTGAAGTTCCCCTATCAATTGTACTTAAAGGAGCAGTAAACATTTTTTATGAAAAAATATTTATTGTAGGGATTTTCCTATTGAGTAAAATAAGGGTACTCCCACTGCAGAGAGATTTATATTTCCAGAGTTATTACAGTTTAAACCCATGTTTTTTTACATTAGCAATGCCCTCTAGTGGTCAAGTTCTAATTAGATTTCCTGTTAGAGTCTAATGGAGAGGAAAGTCAGAAAAGTCAGAGACATACAATTCTCTATAGAATGTGATAGAAACTGCCAGTCACTTCCTGTCAGTTCGAACTATCAGGACGTAAACACAGTAAATTCACTTCCTGGTTATTTAAACTGCTATAAATTTTGAATAAAACATCTGACAGCAGTGGGAGTGACCTTGTTTTATTCAGCAGGCAATACTCTATAAAATATGTGTTTTCATAAAAAAAAAGTGTACTGCTCCTTTAATTATTTACTAATAGTGCAATTTCTAACCAGTCTCATCAGAAGCAAAAGCCAGTCAGTAACTGGAGAGCAAACAGATAAGAAGATACACAGGATAAGGCCATATTTGCATAGGTGTACAGGGGAGGTGCTACATAGCTGCCACGTTGGCCAAACGTAAACAGAGTGAAGACACTTTGCACATGATGTTTGTTTCACATCTTTCACGTATTACTTTTAGATATTTTATGTACTTATTCTGCCTTTATTTTTCCTAAAGTACTTCAATAAAGATTTATATATGGTGGTAATGTGACTTTATTCTTAATTATTTTAATGCTGTTAACAATTTGTGGTGTTTTTTTCTTCTGTACTGGGTTATACTGGGTATCTCATCCCTTCAGTGCCCGAGACTTTGGGAATTTTTTTGTACCCTGTTGGCCGAACACATTTGCAGCATATTTCCATCTGTTTGACATGATTCCTGCTGGTAATTTTATAATATATCTTACATCAGTAGTGGGAAAATTAATGGAGATTATGTTAAAGGAAAGAATTGTTGAATATCTGAATATGAATAGCTTGCAAGATACCAAACAGCATGGGTTTACAGCAGGGAGATCTTGTCAAACTAACCTCATAGATTTTTTTGACTGGGTAACTAAAATAATAGATCAAGGGGGAGCAGTAGATATAGCTTATCTAGATTTCAGTAAAGCATTTGACACTGTCCCTCATAGAAGACTCATAAATAAATTGCAGTGTTTGGGTCTAGATGTAAAAATAGTGAAATGGATAAAGCAATGGCTGAGTGACAGGAGACAGAAGGTGGTAGTCAATGGAGAATATTCGGACGGAAGGAGTGTTACTAGTGGAGTACCGCAGGGATCTGTACTGGGGCCCATTCTTTTTAATATTTTTATTAGTGATATTGCAAAAGGTCTTCAAGGAAAGGTATGCCTTTTTGCAGATGATGCAAAGATCTGCAATAGGGTAGACATTCCAGGGGGGAAAATCCAAATGGCGAATGATTTAGGTAAATTAGAAGAATGGTCAAGAGTGTGGCAGATGCACTTTAATGTTGATAAATGTAAAATAATGCACTTGGGACATAAAAATCCAAAGGAAAAATATACCATTAAGGGTACTGTGCTGTCAGAGACAACAGAGGAAAGGGATTTGGGAGTAATTATTTCAAATGACTTAAAGGTAAGCAGGCAATGTAATAAAGAGATGGGGAATGCAAGCAGGGCACTGGGTTGTATAGCTAGGGGCATTAGTAGCAGAAAAAGGGAAGTGGTCATGCCACTGTACAGATCTCTAGTTAGACCTCACCTAGAATATTGTGTACAGTACTGGAGACCCCATCTCCAGAAGGATATTGATACTCTAGAGAAAATTCAAAGAAGGGCTACTAAAATGGTGACTGGTCTACAGGAAAAGAAATATCAGGATAGACTAAAGGATCTGAATATGTATAGCTTGGAGGAGAGAAGAGAGAGAGGGGATATGATAGAAACATTCAAATACATGAAGGGATTCAACAAAGTACAGGATGGAAGTATATTTCAAAAGAGTAAAAACGTTAGGACAAGAGGCCATAGTCTAAAACTAGAGGGACACAGGTTTAAATGTAATGTAAGAAAGTTTTACTTCACTGAGAGGGTAGTAGATAAGTGGAATAGCCTACCAGCAGAAGTGGTAGATGTCAATACAGTGACAGAATTTAAGCATGCATGGGATACATGCATAAGGCGGTCCTTAACATAAGAAAAGACCAAGGACCAAAAAAGGTTTGAGGTTGTGTGTTTTTTACACAGTAGGAAATTGGGCAGACTAGATGGGCCGAATGGTTCTTATCTGCCGTCAAATTCTATGTTTCTATGTTTCTATATATATATATATATATATATATATATATATATATATATATATATATATACAGTTCATGCAAGGTGATCGCACTCACAGGACTTCAGTTCGGTGTGAAATGTTGTTACATATTTATTGAGATCGACGTTTCGGCTATCAGCGTAGCCTTTATCAAGATATATATATATATATATATATATATATATATATATATATATATATGTACTAGCAATGTGGGACGGTGTTGCCCGTCATGTTACTTAGACAGACAGACACTGTCACACACACAGATTGTCTGACACAAGCATACAGACACATGCAGTTACACACACACAGTGTGTCACACTGTGTAACACACATAGAGACACACACACACACATTATGTGACATATGCAGACAGTTTGTGCGACACACACACACACACATAGTAAGTGAGACATGCACTGGGGATATACATATGCTCATAAGAGCTGTATAAAATGTTCTAATTTGGTTTAAAGAAAGTGGGTGACAACAGTACTATTGTTTTTGAATTCATTGGTATTATGGTGGACACATTGACCACTGTTAGGTGTGCAACTGGACTCTGAAGGGCAACTGAAAAAGCTTAAGAAAACACATGATAGTTATGGGCCATCTGTTCAGGTGGTAGACAGGGGATAGCACTGGTCAGCAGAATATACTGTGCATATGATTTAAAAGTCTGATTATTTAAGCCTTTGAGTGCCAGAGGGGGTACACAATGCACTGCAAAACAATGCATTGTGTACTCCTCTGGCACTCAAAGGGTTAAAGATTGTAAACATGAGAATGACTTGTTCCCTATGGCCATTCCTGGGAACTTTTGTCTTCTGGAGTCCCCATAGGAGACTCCTGTGGGTCAGCTGGGGGATATAAAGTACATGAATGTCGTCAGAAAGGGGGCGGGGCTTATTAGCAAGTGGGGGTTGGGGCTTATTAGGGAGTGGCACAAAAGTACTGGTAGTGAAAGAGTTATTAAAGTGCAGCGTTAGAGGCAACATCACTGTAACACAAAGCTGTGAAAGTGAAGCAGGCAAAACGGCACATGAACAGTGTGCCAAGTGAAAATATAAGCAGAAAGGTCTCCCTCACCTATTATTGATTCTCCACACAGGCATTTTTTTACATTTTCACCCCTTCCAATGTACTAAAATCTTCGAATACTATGTGACTTCCTATTGCATTCATTAGCTACTACTCATCCCAAAAAAATGGTATCCCATTGGTATGGGTTGACATACCAAAGGGGTTCCAGAAGCACAAAATTACATCTACCTGTTTTCTTTTTTTAAATAGGCTGTCTGCACTAAAATGGTTCTATTAGCGATATGTTGGAAAGGTATGCAATGCATGCCATTTTGGAAAGCAGACATTCACTTGCTTCAAATTTTACAGTTTTATATTGAACTTGTTATTGTGGCAAGGACAAACATTTTCTAAGGATCACTCCACAAACATGTGTTATTGGAGGATTTTTGCCTGGGATTTTGATCCCTGGAACAAACTGTGTATGCACTTTAAAGCGGAACTGTCACCAACCCCCCCCCCACACACACACACACACGCACACACTGAATCAAATGGAAATATATTAACCCATAAAAAATTGTATATTTTAATTGGCAAAATAACTTCAATGTATCCTGAAACACGCATTTCATGTTCAGCACAGACAAGGGAGAGCGCAGCTATCTTTCCTCAGTTTAAAATGATTGGCAGCACTCTCCCGTCACTTGCCTTTCCCTTGTTCTCCCGAGTGTGCCTAAACAGCTGCCTGAAGGCAGCAGCGACATGAAAGAGCAAGCCGGGCAATGAATACACAGTAAAATACAAAGTTGCTTTATACTGTGTATTCATTGTCCGGCTTGTTCTTTCATGTCACTGCTGCCTGCAGGCAGCTGTTTAAACACACTCGGGAGAAAAAGGGGAAGGGGGTGGGCAGGCATGTAATGGCACAGGGGGACTGTTGGCAATAGAGCTGCATGCCTGCGGCCCCGCTTGTGCCAAAGGCAAGATGAAGAGTGTAAGTGTTTTTTTGCAAAATGTGGCCAGTTTGGGGAAAAAATACATCACTTTCCAGAGGTTGTTTTGCTTCCATTTGCATATGGGAGGAATATGTAAATAGGTGATAGTTTCCCTTTCATTTCAAACTGAGCAATGATTTTCTGTTGTTTCTATTCAAAAAGTCCCCAGATATGTTTATAGTGAATGAATCAATACCTTTAATTCAGTTCAGGTCACATATGAAATATTAGGGCACACTTTACCTTGGCTCTCAAAGTGTTAATGCAGATCTTCTTATATAATATTCTTCCTGGTAAAACATTTTCTAAATAAATAATTACAAAATAATGCAGATTCTGGGTTAGAAAAGGGTTAGGGTTTTCTGTTAATGAGGTGGGTCATAAACAAGAATTTCATCCGTTTACAAGAAGGAAAAAGTGAAAGTTATGACACGATGCTGGTTATAGAATGTTCACAGGAACTGATAAATACATGAGGAGATCTGGACAGACCCCAGGGATTCATTGTTTGCACATTGCTACAGAGCTTGGCAACTACCTATTTTATCTTAGAATGTAATGGCAATTTAGTATTTATAACTGACACTGGATTATTAAATTGCCAGTACTAAAGTTGGCAAGGGTATAAAGTGGTAGGCATTTCTCAAACTAACAATGGTAATGTAAAGCCTATACTTGAAATGAAAAGTAAAAGAAAGTACAATTGAGGCAATGTTAGTGCATACCTCCCAAGTGTCCCTCTTTAGGAGGGACAGTCCCTCTTTTAGACCCAAATCCCTCTGTCCCTCTTTCCCACCCTGATGTCCCTCTTTTAGGAGATCAGATTGTGTGCTGTATATATAAGTGTATCACATTGCTCCACAGCAATGTAACTCACATTATTGTTTGTTTAAACATTAGTATATGTGTTTATAAATTAGTCTGTGTAAATAAAATACTTTGGTCTTGTTATAAGTCATTTATTAGATTACACAAGGAGGTGTCAGTAGGTCATGAAATAGCCTAAAAATTAATTGGTAATGCCCCTCCCACCAGCCACACCCCCAACAACACCCCCTAAAACACAAGTGTCCCTCTTTGGAAATTTGAAATGTTGGGAGGTATGTTAGTGTTTTGCTAACTTCTGCAGATATGTTTTATGAAAGGAAAGTTCTGTATAGTTTTTGTTAGCAACATATAGCACACTTTATTAAATATTGACTTTTAGTTATTTCACTTAAATAACAGTGACTGCCTTAATAATTTAGTATCTCCATTAGTGATGATCGAGCACCCCAATGCTCGGGTGTTCGGGTGCTCTGACCGAGCGCCCCCGGAGGCTCGAGTGCTCGGCCGAGCACCCGAGCCCCATTGAAGTCAATGGGAGGACTCGAGCATTACACCAGGCACCCCCTGCTCTGATGAGGGGAGGGTGCCTGGTCCATAGGAAAAGGGCAGAAAATGATGGAAACACCACAGAAATGGTTCAGGGACAGCATAGGGAGGATGTCTGGATGCATCTTGGACTCCAACGTCGCTGCTGGGAACGATCTTTCGCCCGTAGTACGCCATTTTTACAGACTGATCGTAAAACACACAAAAAGGAAGATAAAAACGACTTTAGGCGAAAAATTGTTACCAAACAGTATTTGCTGTATATTTACTTGTATATCATCTGCAAATTCTGCAAAAAATTTCATCGATTTTTCGGAACTGGGGCCATGATTAAGAGGGAAACGTGCGCAGAGGCAAATTCTCCCAAAAATTTTCTCGATTTTTCTGAACTGAGGCCATGATTAAGAGGGAAACGTGCGCAGAGGCAAATTCTCCCAAAAATTTCCTCGATTTTTCTGAACTGAGGCCATGATTAAGAGGGAAACGTGCGCAGAGGCAAATTCTCCCAAAAATTTCCTTGATTTTTCTGAACTGAGGCCATGATTAAGAGGGAAACGTGCGCAAAGGCAAATTCTCCCAAAAATTTCCTCGATTTTTCTGAACTGGGGCCATGATTAAGAGGGAAACGTGCGCTGAGCCGACCATCTAAAACATTATGGGTGAGGGTCTGCTGCGGAGCTGACCATCCTAAACATTATATGCGAAGGCCCGCTAGTGAGCTGACGCTATAAAACATTATATGAGAGGGCCCGCTAGAGAGCTGACCCAATAAAACATTATATGAGAAGGCCCGCTGGTGAGCTGACCTATACAAAAATTGTCAAACTGCGCCCGCTGGTGAGCTGGCCCTATATAAAAATTATACCACAGGGCCCGCTGGTGAGCTGGCCCTATATAAAAATTATATCACTGGGCCCGCTGGTGAGCTGGCCCTATATAAAAATTATATCACTGGGCATATGGAAGAGAGTCAACCATATACCCGTTTTTTGGGTGGAAGGGGTGAATGGGAATACAGAGTATTCCCATCATTGTAAATAACATATATAAAGTGACTTTATGTTCCCCCGGGGCTTTCCTCCAGTGGAGTGGAGAAGTCAGGGGAAATCCAGGCCTTGTTCATTTTTATAAGTGTCAACCTATCAGCATTTTCGGTGGAAAGGCGGATACGCTTATCTGTTATGATGCCACCAGCAGCACTAAATACCCGCTCAGACAGAATGCTGGCGGCAGGGCAGGCCAGCACCTCCAAGGCGTAGAGTGCCAGTTCATACCACGTGTCCAGCTTGGACACCCAGTAGTTGTAAGGCACAGAGGGATCATTGAGGACGCTGACACGGTCTGCTACGTACTCCTTCACCATCTTCCAAAACTTTTCCCTCCTTGTGACACTAGGCTGCGCATCAGGGTGAGGGTGCTGGCGGGGTGTCATGAAGGTGTCCCACGCCTTGGAGAGTGTTGCTCTGCCTTTGTCGGAACTGCTGTGTGCTCCCCTTTTCTCCCCTTCTCGGTTGGCCAAGGTAGCACGTACTCTGCCGCCAGCGTTGTCAGATGGAAAATTTTGGAGCAATTTTTCAACAAGAACCTTCTGGTATTGCACCATTTTGCTTGTCCTCTCCACCGGAGGAATGAGAGATGAGAAATTCTCTTTGTAGCGGGGGTCCAGAAGGGTGAACACCCAGTAATCCGTGTTGTCTAAAATGCGTATAACGCGTGGGTCACGGGAAAGGCAGCCTAACATAAAGTCAGCCATGTGTGCCAGAGTACCAACAGGCAAGATTTCGCTGTCCTCACCAGGAGGATGACTCTCAATCTCCTCATCCTCTTCCTCCTCTTCTGCCCACCCACGCTGAAGAGATGGAACTAAAGTTCCATGGCTACCCTCTGTAGCGGAGGCAACCGTGTCTTCCTCCTCCTCCTCCGCCTCCTCCAATTGTCGCTGAGAAGACGAAGTGAGGGTGCTCTGGCTATCACCTTGTGTAAGCTCTTCCTCCCCCATTTCCACCTCTTCCACATGCAAAGCGTCGGTTTTAATTGTGAGCAGCGAGCGTTTCAGTAGACACAGAAGTGGGATGGTTACACTGATAATAGCGTTATCGCCACTCACCATCTGTGTCGATTCCTCAAAATTGCGTAAAACCTCACAGAGGTCTGACATCCATTCCCACTCCTCACTTCTGATTACAGGAAGTTGAACGGAGAGGCGACGACCGTGTAACAGCTGGTACTCCACTACTGCCCTCTGCTGCTCACAAAGCCGGGCCAACATGTGGAAGGTGGAGTTCCAGCGCGTGCTCACGTCACACAGCAGCCGGTGAGCTGGCAATTGTAAGCGCTGCTGCAGCTTCAACAGGCCGGCTGAAGCTGTAGATGACTTACGGAAATGTGCACACATGCGGCGCACCTTGGTCAAGAGATCATGCAAATTGGGGTAGGTTTTTAGAAATCGCTGAACCACTAAATTAAATACATGCGCTAGGCATGGTACGTGTGTGAGCTTGCCGAGCTCCAAAGCCGCCACCAAGTTACGCCCATTATCACACACAACCATGCCTGGTTGCAGTTTGAGTGGCGAGAGCCATTGCTCGGTCTGGTGACTAATCCCCTGCAACAGCTCTGAGGCCGTGTGCTGTTTGTCCCCAAGGCAGATCAGCTTCAGCACGGCCTGTTGACGCTTCCCCACTGCAGTGCTACACTGCTTCCAGCTACCGGCTGATGGGTGAGTGGCGCTGCGCGCAGAGAATTCGGAGGTGGAAACGGAGGAGGAGGAGCCAATAACGTAGGTGCTGGCGGAAACCCTGATGGAGGTAGGGCCCGCAATCCTCGGCGTGGGTAGCACCTGTGCCATCCCAGGGTCCGAGTCGCTCCCAGCCTCCACGACATTCACCCAGTGTGCCGTCAGGGAAATGTAGCATCCCTGGCCACAAGCACTTGTCCATGTGTCAGTCGTTAAGTGGACCTTCCCAGTAACTGCATTGGTCAGGGCATGGGTGATGTTACGGGACACATGGTGGTGTAAGGCGGGGACGGCACACCGGGAAAAGTAGTGGCGGCTGGGGACTGCGTACCGAGGGACAGCTGCTGCCATCAGGCTGCGGAAGGACTCAGTCTCCACAAGCCTAAATGGCAGCATTTCAATGGCCAGTAATTTGGAAAGGTGTGAGGTTAGTGCTATGGCCTGTGGGTGGGTGGCTGGGTATTCTCGCTTGCGCTCAAATGCCTGGGGTAACGACATTTGGACGCTGCGCTGGGACAGGGAAGTGGATGTGGTCGCTGATGGTGTTTCAGATGGTACAGGTGCAGGGCGGGAGGTATGCGGGCCTGCGCCTTCGACAGGCGATTGGCCGGCACCGAAAACAGGGGAAGAGGAGGCAGTGGTGTGGCCTGCAGACACAGATTGGCGATCCGGGCGTTCCTCCCACTTATTACGGTGCTTGGATGCCATGTGTCGGATCATGCTGGTGGTGGTGAGGTTGCTAGTGTTCATGCCTCGGCTCATTCTGGTGTGGCACAGGTTGCAAACTACAATTCTTTTGTCGTCCGCACTTTCCTTAAAAAAACGCCATACCGCGGAACACCTACCCCTTGGCAAGGGAGATTTACGCAAGGGGGTGCTCCGTGGAACATTTGCGGGCCGGTTTGGTGCAGTCCGCCTTCTTTCTGTAGCCACACCACTGCCTCTTCCAGCCTGTTGCGGTGCTGCAGATGGCTCACCCTCAGGACTGCTGTCATCGCTCGGCTCTACACCTTCCCAGGTGGGGTCAGTCACCTCATCGTCCACCAAGTCCTCCTCCACTTCCTCACTCTGATCATCCTCCTCATGTCTTGATCCCACCACATACTCAGTCATTGACAACTGTATATCATCCTCCTCATCAAGGTCTTGAGACAGTAATAGTGGTTGATTTAATGGCAACTGTGTCTCATCATCATCATCATCCACTTCTTTTGACCTTAAATGCCGTTCCCCTCTGTCATCTTCTTGTGATTGGGTACCCTCTAGAGGTTGTGAATCAGGGCACAAGATGTCATGTTCCTCTGCAAGCGTGCTTGGAGAGAGGTTCAAATTAAGGATTGGTGATGAGACGAGCTCCTCACTATATCCCAGTGTGGGATCACTTCTTTGACCAAACCCTCTATGGTGGGAGGAAGGATGATCAGGGTGAGGATTATGTTCACCAGACTCTTGGCTACTGAGAGTGGACTTGGTGGAAGACAGGGTGGTGCTTAACAAACTGGAAGCAGTATCAGCTGAAATCCAACCGACCACCTGTTCGCAGTGGTCTGACCTCGAGAGTGATGTCCTGCAACGCCCTGTAAACTGAGACATGAAGCTAGGTATGGTGGATGTCTTTCTTTCTTGTGCTCTGGCACCAGGCACAGTTTCTACGCGTCCTGACCCGCGCCCTGAACTATCAGGATCACGTCCACTTCCCCGTCCCTTTTTACCCGCCTTCTTCATATTACACGGAATATGTGCTGCAAATCTGCAACTTTGCACAGTAAACAGAATGTTCTCCTAATATGCAACTTTGCACACTAAACAGAATGTGCTTCTTATCTGCGGCTAGGCACAGTGAATGGAATATGTGACTTTGATATTTTACACTTTGCACAGTAAACAGAATGTTCTCCTAATATGCAACTTTGCACACTAAACAGAATGTGCTTCTTATCTGCGGCTAGGCACAGTGAATGGAATATGTGACTTTGATATTTTACACTTTGCACAGTAAACAGAATGTTCTCCTAATATGCAACTTTGCACACTAAACAGAATGTGCTTCTTATCTGCGGCTCGGCACAGTGAATGGAATATGTGACTTTGATATTTTACACTTTGCACAGTAAACAGAATGTTCTCCTAATATGCAACTTTGCACACTAAACAGAATGTGCTTCTTATCTGCGGCTCGGCACAGTGAATGGAATATGTGACTTTGATATTTTACACTTTGCACACTAAACAGAATGTTCTCCTAATATGCAACTTTGCACACTAAACAGAATGTTCTCCTAATATGCAACTTTGCACACTAAACAGAATGTGCTTCTTATCTGCGGTTAGACACAGTGAATGGAATATGTGACTTTGATATTTTACACTTTGCACACTAAACAGAATGTGCTGCTAATCTGAAACTTTGCACACTAAAAAGAATGTGCTGCTAATCTGCAACTTTGCACACTGAACAGAATGTGCTGCTAATCTGCAACTTTGCACACTAAACAGAATGTTCTGCTAATCTGAAACTTTGCACACTAAACAGAATGTGCTTCTTATCTGCGGTTAGACACAGTGAATGGAATATGTGACTTTGATATTTTACACTTTGCACACTAAACAGAATGTTCTGCTAATCTGAAACTTTGCACACTAAACAGAATGTGCTGCTAATCTGAAACTTTGCACACTAAAAAGAATGTGCTGCTAATCTGCAACTTTGCACACTGAACAGAATGTGCTGCTAATCTGCAACTTTGCACACTAAACAGAATGTGCTGCTAATCTGCAACTTTGCACACTAAACAGAATGTGCTGCTAATCTGCGGCTAGGCACAGTGAACGGAATATGTGACGTTTTTTTTTTAAATCTCTGCCCCCCCAAACAAAATAAACTGCTGCCCCCACACACAGTAGTCCTGAAAAGGACTTTTGGGTCTTTTTTTTTTTTAAATCGCTTTTCTTCTCCCTACACTGACTTTCCCTTCCTATCCTCATCTCTCCCTGGCTAAGACTGAGCCGAACTCGCTGGTCAGGTGCTATACAGCACCCGATCACGGGTTCTGGCCAGCCAATCAGTGTAATGCCAGCAGCCAACATGGCTGCTGGCATTTACACTGATGTCAGAGCCTCCCTGCACGTTTATTGGCTGCGCAGCAGCCGCGAAACGTGCGGGGAGGAAACCCGAACATGGCGGGCGAGCATATGCGGTACTCGTACGAGTACCGCCATGTGCCGAGCAGAGCGATGCTCAAGCCGAACCGAGCTTCGGCCGAGCATGCTCGCTCATCACTAATCTCCATATGTTTTTCTTTACAGAGCTCTCAAGGTCTGCCCCTATTAAAAGTCCTTGTGCACGGATAATGGAAGGAGCCAGAGTGAGCATTACATTCCTCATGTGTCTACACCAAATCTGATTAACCACACCATCTCTTCCAACCTAAAGTCTGATATTTATTTCCGTAGCTGAGCAGTGCTGAGGTGTTCAGAAAAATACAGAATGAGGTTTCAACACTAAACATCAGAAGCTGGCACCACTTATTTCATCAGTGAGGACTTTTGTCTTAGCTTCCCCTGGACCTGACACTTTATTCTCTTTTGTTAAAAACTCTCTCTTGCTCCCTCTTTCATTCGCTCTCTCTCTCTGCCTTGCTTACTCCTGTGCTCTGTCTCTCGGTTTGCAGCCGAGCCTCCTTTTAACCCTTTGGGCATCCTATTGAAATGTCACCCTCTATTTGGTGACCATTGCAGGGTGACCCTTAAGCATGCAACATCAGACTGTCACCCTTTTGATGCAGATTATATTCTGGTGTCTCCCTTTTGAAGCAAGTGACATTATGATGTCGCTAATGAACTATACAGAACTTTTGATGGTTGCCAAATAGAGGGAAACATTTCAATAGTAAACCGGAATGAAACCTCCTCGCACTCCAAATTCATTCACATGAATTCCTGGGTACCCTTCATTCCTGGGTTTCACTTTAGGTGATATATCTCCATAAATATTTATATATAACAACAACCATATACCCAGGTGCCCTAGGACTTTACTGCCATGTTGAATAGGCACTTCCAGTTCTAGAGAAAAAAGTAAACTCTGTCATATACCTTAGGCTGGTGGTCTCCCTCTTGTATAACTCCAAGGTCCCACTCTCTTCTTCTTACTCCTAGCCAGTGATATTCACTTCTCGAATTCTTCCAAGTTCAGGACACCCTGGCCACCACAGACATACTGATCTAGACTGGCAAGGGAAGCTAGTTTGAGTGCAGAGAGACATCCTCTACAATGCATGTATAATTTAATTTGGCCATATGAACTGTTATGGCCACAGCCAGGCATAAAATTCTGTTTCCTTGCAGACTCTGTAGGTGGGGGCATAATCCTTCTGCCCCTGCCAGCTGTCAGACAGGAGTCCTGAGTACAGCCCAGAAGAGGACAGATGTCCTACCAAGAGATCAGTTGTGCCAGGAAAGGGCCCAGCAGTAGATGTCTCAGGAGAAAGGTGATGCTCCATCTGCAGAATCTGCCAGAAAACAAAATGTGTGGATGGCTGCAGCCATAACTGTTCATATCACCAACTTAAAATCTGAGCATATTTTAGAGGACAAGCCTCTCTGGTACAATTGCTAAGAACAACAGGAATGCTGAAGTCAAGTACAGGAATTTGAAAATCACAGAATTTTCCTTTGTCACGTCCAATTGGTCTCTCACTATGTCTGGATGTGTTTCTTCATGAAGACTACTTTTGGATGCATTTCATCATAAAAACTTTTTCAAGGACTTCATGTACAGTACCTGCTACTATATGCCTAAGCATCTCCTATGTTTGTGAATATAATACATGGTGTGTTTTACTCCCAGAATTCCAAGCCCGTATCTGATACTGGCTTGGCCATATGTAACCACATGGCCCAGCCATATCATATATGAATTTGACGATCTCCCACTGAGCCATTGGTTAACTTTGTTGTTTAATCAGACTTTGTTTGGTGGACTCTCCTAGTGCCTGCTTCTGGTATTGATCGCCTATCCCATCAATACCAGTGACCTGAAGAGAATTAGAGATTTCTTTCCCACCCTCCACAAGCCAGCAAATCCCAAGTTCCCGGGTTGAGTAGGAGGACTGGAAAGTCCCACTGGAGTCATTGCTGACATCAGTGATGATGAAGAGGGTTCTCCAATTCTCCTGCACCACTGTACAATTTCAGGCCACTGTGATATTGCACCTAAAAAAATTAAAATTTAAGCTATAATAACTTTTGAATAAAACACCTATTAGCAGTTGGTGTACTCTTGTTTTACTCAGGGGGATAATCCCTACAACATATTTTTTTTTACATTTTAAGTATTACTATACCTTTAACTCTTTGAGTGCCAGAGGGGTACGCAACGCATTGCTTTGCAATGCTTTGCATACCCCTCTGGCACTCAAAAGGTTAACATCAGCATCAACTAGTGATAAAATGGCAAACTGTTTTTTCATAATGCAATGTGAAAACGTCTGAGCCATAGACTATGGCATTCCATAGTAAGTGACCCCTTGTGACGCAACAGACATTGCAGCTTAATATAAAGAAGACTGCGAACTGTCATAATGTTTGCAATATAACTCTCCCTGCAGTGAAGGTACCCTTGATTTATTCAGAAGGAAAAGCAATGGTCCTTTAATACATTTATCATAACCCTTTAGGGACCCGAGGGGTGTGAAATGCATTGCTAAGCAATGCGTTGGACACCCCACCCATCCTTAAAGGGTTAAAGCAGTTCACCATCGGTTGCTCCTGATCTGTCTTTTACAATTTTATATTGCTCTCATGATTGTGACAAGGACAAAAATGTGGACAAGCGACACATAGGGAGAAAGCTATGTGGCTTTCTAAGTATCACACCATTACCTCCCAACATTTCAAATTGCCAGAGAGGGACACTTGTGTTTTAGGGGGTGTTTCTGGGGTTGTGGCTGGTGGGTGAGGCACTACCGTGAATTTTTAGGCTATTTAATGACCTATTGACACCTCCTTGTGTAACCTAATAAATGACTTATATCAAGACCAAATTATTTTATTTTACACAGACTAATTTATAAACACATCTACTGACATTTAAACAAACATTAATGTGAGTTTTATTGCTGTGAGCAATGTGATACACTTATATACACACCACACAATCTGATATGCTAAAAAGAGGGACATCAGGGTGGGAAAGAGGGACAGAGGGATTTGGGTCTAAAAGAGGGACTGTCCCTCCTAAAGAGGGACACTTGGGAGGTAAGTTTGCTTATGGGAGGATCTTTGCCTGGGATTTTGAGCTCTGGAACAAAATGCATATACTATACAAATTTCACACTGAGCAGTGACTTGGGGTTGTTTGTATCAAAAATATCCCAGATATGTTGGATATGTTTATAATGAAGTAATCAATACCTTCCATTCAGTTCAGGACACATCCTATATAATAATTTGCTAAAATGTGTGTAACGCCGCAGTCATGTGCAGTAGAGACTGTTGCGCTTGCTGCAGCCATGCGCAGTAGAGACTGCCCGCGGCGCAGCTGATACATAGGTCAGAGCGTCCGGCTCTGTATCAGTGCTGGCAGTGGCACTGTGGCCCGTATAACGGGCTCTTCAACTAGTATGAAATATCAGGGCACACTTTACTTTGGCTCTCAAAGGGTTAATGCAGATCTCCTTAAATATAGAATTCCATGTTAGAAAAGGGTTCATTGGTTTCCGGTTACCAATGTGGGTGGTGAACAAGAATTTCTTCCATTTATGGGAGACTGAAACATACAAGAAGAAAAAAAGTGAAAGTGAAAGTTTGGAGACAATGCTGTTTATGGAAAGTGCAAAGGAACTGGTAAATATATGAGTGGGAGATCTGAACAGCCCCATGGGTTATATTGTTTGAGCATTACTAAAGCGCTTGGCAACATTTCATTTCTCTTAGGATGTAATGAAACACTATGTAATCTTAGCAGAGCCACAATTGAAAAAAATACAAAATTAACTCCAGACTTGTATTGACATAGTTGGAAACTGTCTGGATACCAGGACAGAGGCTGATTCTTCAGATTTGGGGAGTTTTTGCTCTTTCCCAGTGTGTTCCTCCCAATCCCCTCCCACTTCTCTTCCTTCCCCAGCCTATTCCTCCATTTTTTTGTATATTTATGAAGCCCCGCCCCACTCACAATTAAGACTCGCCCCTTTTTGTGCAAATAGTGTCATTTATCTCCCCCAGCGGCACCAGAGGACTCCCCTCTGGTGAGTCCACAATGCAAAGTTCCCAGGTATGTGTATGGAAACAGTAGAGGCACTCACTCCTCAGTTTAAAATTGTAGGAGATATATAGTACAAGGACATAATAGCTTGATTCTCAGGTATACACTTGCATATTAATGGCATATGAGAAGACAGTTCATTTAGGAAAAACAAAAAAAATCTCACCAAGGCTGGATATCCGCTAGGTATCATCACACGGTCCAAGGTTGTGGACTGGAACAGCTTCAGTTCTCCATTTTACAGTCATAATGACGTTTAGTATGCCCTCATGGGGGTGGGTGTTTGTAAAACTTGTAGTTGTGGATAATAAATCTTTGTTTTTATTGCCACGCTGACTCCAGACCTCGTAAATGCTGCTTCACCTATATTCATTTAATCTTCACTTCACATCAACTGCACAGGTGAATATATACCTCCCAAGTGTCCCTCTTTATGAGGGACAGTCCCTCTTTTAGTCTCAAATCCCTCTGTCCCTCTTTCCCAACCTGATGTCCCTCTTTCTAGGAGATCAGACTGTGTGGTATGTATGCAATACAACTCACATTAATGTTTGTTTAAACGTCAGTATATGTATTTATAAATTAGTTTGTGTAAATAAAATACTTTGGTCTTGTTATAAGTCATTTATTAGGTTACGCAAAGAGATGTCGATAGGTCATGAAATAGCCTAAAAATTATCGGTAGTGCCCTGCCCACCAGTCACGCCCCCAGCAACACCGCCTAAAACACAAGTGTCCCTCTTAGGCAATTTGAAATGTTGGGAGGTATGGGTGAATATATGTCTGATACACAAAACTTTAAAATGGAGATTTGAAGCTGTGCCAGTTCACAACCTTGGACAGTTCCTCTATGGACTGTCTTCTCATATGCCCATACCGGGGAACTTTTCCATATAGACTCCATGGAGAGGGGAGTCCTATGCTGCCGCTGGGGAAGATAAATGACACAATTCATGTCAAAAGGGGGCGAGGCTTAATAGTGACTGGGGATGGGACTTAAAAAACATAAAAATCTTGGCGGAATAGTCTGGGGAAGGAGGTGAAGAGCGCGGGAGTGGGAGGAACACAGTGGGAAGGAGGAGAAGTGGGCAGAGTTTTAGTAAAAACTCCCCACAGCCGGAAAAACAGCCACTGCCCCGGAGAACCGGTAATTAACAGCTAAATCCGGAGACTCAGGGGCAAAACCGGAGAGTTCCCAGCTATGTATATGCCATTAATATACACATGTATACCTGAGGATCGCACTACTACAAACTCAACCTACATATCTCCTGCAATTTTAAATTGAGGAGTAAGTGCATGCTCTTAGGATCTAATGGCTATTAATCATCAACAACTGGCACTGGATTATTACACTGGCAGTACTAAAGTTGGCAGAAAGTAGAGGTAGACACTTCCTAAAGTACGAATGTCAAAGCAGAAGTTATATCTCTATTAATAAAAGGACAAGGCAGGCAGGATGCCCAGAGGAAGGCACTGGAGTGCCGAAACTCGTTGGATACCTGAGAGGATACCCGTTAAGGGAAGAAATCGGTGTGGAGCAGTGTGTCTATCCGGATCGTAGAGGCGAGTGGAGAGGACTTTGATTTGTATCAACGGTTATATGTTTGGACTCGATCTACAGGGATAGTGCAGGGGAAGACGTCCCGTTGTTTCTATGCTTCATATCTGTCTACACTTGTGAGTGCATTTCTATATAATATATAAATTCATATGAGATGATACTGTCCCATGTGTGTTTTTATTTTTTATCTTTTTGAGGAAATATATCATTGGGAAAATTGTTTGAAGGCACATATTCAAGAGGAGCAATAAGTGAGTGGCCAACTGGCACACATTTGGAATATAGTACGGATTGTATTGATATACTACACTATGTATTGTTTTTCTCTTTATTTTTCATGTTTTTATGGATGATCTTCACTAAGTTTCAAGTCTAAGTATCGCGCCATACTTAAGTTGTTCTTTATTAATCATCAACAACTGGCACTGGATTATTACACTGGCAGTACTAAAGTTGGCAGAAAGTAGAGGTAGACACTTCCTAAAGTACGAATGTCAAAGCAGAAGTTATATCTCTATTAATAAAAGGACAAGGCAGGCAGGGTGCCACATTCTCAGTCTCCGGCCACACACACACCCCTCCCTTAACCAGGGAGATACATGAAGAAACATGGTCGCCTCATACACACCAACTCAGGCCTACTCCTGCTCCACAATCCACACTCTTTCCTTATGTCCCAGGAGCCAACTATGCTACCTGTATCTCCACCGTTGCTCTGAACACATTTGCTCCTACCTTCTTCGGTCTGCACGCTGTGTGGCCCAGTTTATTCCTCCACTACACTGAGTGCTCCAGGTACAGGGCAAGCTCCACTCGCAATGCAGTGGAGAAGAGGACACCTTCCAAGTGCTACTTACTATTCATATGTCTTACATCGTTCTAGAACCAACGAAACTCCTGATATACTTTGCATTACGTGCACCAGCGGCTATGTCAATCCAATCGACAAGCCATGCACAGAAAATGATTACTTAACCCTTTGGGCACCCCTCTGGGTTATGTAATTTTTTAATGTGCATGCCTTGCAGACGGCATTGACATTGTGACTGCTGCACTTAACGCAGATTATGTCAGGAATTTCGTTGGTAAATCATATGAATAGTAAGTAGCACTTGCAAGGTAGCCTCTTCTCCACTGCACTGGGACCCAATATCTTACACCGGGGAGATTTGAGACTCCGAATGGGGAGAAGTGAGACAGACAGCCGTGCTCTCCAGCTGCTTCTGGGTTGGCACTGCAGTGATCAGCCTGTCTCACTCACAATGGTGCACAATTCCTGCACGTGCACTGAAATATACAATTTCACCTTTGAGTGCCAGAGAGGTACGCAACGCATTGCAAACCGATATTTTGCAGACTTAAGGTTGCCACCTTTTCTTAAAAAAAATACAGACCATAGCATTCACTCCATAGACTTAACATTGAACAGGAGCCAATTTTTTACCGACCTGCCGGTAAAATACCGGCTGGGTGGCAACCCTATGCATACCCCTCTGCCACTCACATAACTCACTCAAAGTACTTGTGTGCCTGCCTTACCTCTTCCTTCCTGTATCCCCCCTGTCCCTCCCACCTTCCCTTTTCTTAACCCTTTCAGTGCCACTGTGGTGTGTTTGTTACCCCTGTGCCATTGAAACTGTTTTAATGTCTCTCCCCTCTCTCTCCCACCTTCGCTGTCCCTTACTGTGTCTCCCACCTTCTCCATTACTTTATGTCTCCCCCCTCCCCCGTACTTCTTTCACATTCTACCATCAGTAAATCAGTCGTTAACGGACCGGGAGGTAACCGGAATGTACATCAATCTTGTGTGTGAGCCCTGTTAGCCTTTTTACATTACGCCCACTGTTCCATAGCACTTGACCTTCTATCATCAACACTATTATGTCTTTTATCTATGTGTTTATATTTTTTTTGGCTACAATAAATACTGCACTTAAAGGAGCAGTAAACTTTTTTTATGAAAAAATATATATTGTAGGGATTTGTCAAATTCTAATTAGATTTCTTGTTAGACTCTAATGGAAAGGAAAGTCAGAAAAGTCAGAGACATACAGTTCTCCATAGAATGTGATAGAAACTGACTGTCACTTCCTGTCAGTTAGAACTATCAGGAAGTAAACACAGTAAATTCACTTCCTGATTATTTAAACTGCTATAACTTTTGAATAAAACACCTGACAGCAGTGGGAGTGACCTTGTTTTATTCATAAGGAAATGCTCTGTAAAATATGCATTTTCTAGGGCTGCAACAACTAATCGATATTATCGATAAAAATCGATTATGAGAATCGTTGTCAACGATTCTCATAATCGATTAGTTGCAGCCCCAGACTGCCGCCGCCGCCGCCAGTGTCAACCTGCACTTCCCAATCCCATCGGGCCGTGATGACATACAGACAGAGAAGAGGAAGAGGGCAGAGGCACCGGAAGAGAAGCGCTTGCTGCCAGCAGACTGATCGTTACTGTCTGGCTGCAAGCGCTTCTCTTCCGGTGCCTCTGCCCTCTTCCTCTTCTCTGTCTGTATGCTATCACTGCCCGCAGGGGCGCGTGATGATGCGGGCGGGCAGGAGGGAACTCAGAGACAGCCAGCCACAGGGGACCGGCAGCAAGTGCAGCAGTGACAAGGAGAGCGACAGTCTAGAGGAAGAGCGGTACAAAGGGGAGAAAGAAGTACAAGGGAGGAGAACGAGACACATGGGGAAGAAAATACATGGGGGAGAAAGAGATGCACAAGGGGGAGAAAGTACATGGGGGAGAAAGAGAGGCACAAGTGGGAGAAAGAAGTACATGGGGGAGAAAGAGGCACATGGGGTAGAAAGAAGTACAAGGGGGAGAAAGAGAGGCACATGGGGTAGAAAGAAGTACAAGGGGGAGAAAGAGAGGCACAAGGGGGAGAAAGAGGCACAAGGGGGAGAAAGAGAGGCACATGGGGGAGAAAGAAGTACAAGGGGGAGAAAGAGGCACAAGGGGGAGAAAGAGAGGCACAAGGGGGAGAAAGAAGTACAAGGGGGAGAAAGAGGCACATGGGGTAGAAAGAAGTACAAGGGGGAGAAAGAGAGGCACATGGGGTAGAAAGAAGTACAAGGGGGAGAAAGAGAGGCACAAGGGGGAGAAAGAGGCACAAGGGGGAGAAAGAGAGGCACATGGGGGAGAAAGAAGTACAAGGGGGAGAAAGAGGCACAAGGGGGAGAAAGAGAGGCACAAGGGGGAGAAAGAAGCACATGAGGAGAAAGTGAGGCACAAGGGGGAGAAAGTGAGGCACAAGGGGGAGAGAGAGGCACAAGGGGGAGAGAGAGGCACATGGGGGAGAAAGAGAGGCACATGGGGGAGAAAGAGGCACATGGGGGAGAGAAGTACATGGGGGAGAAAGAGAGGCACAAGGGGGAGAAAGAAGTACATGGGGGAGAGAAGTACACGGGGGAGAAAGAGAGGCACAAGGGGGAGAAAGAGGCACATGGGGGAGAAAGAGAGGCACAAGGGGGAGAAAGAGGCGCAAGGGGGAGAAAGAAGTACATGGGGGAGAAAGTGAGGCACAAGGGGGAGAAAGAAGTACATGGGGGAGAAAGAGAGGCACAAGGGGGAGAGAAGTACATGGGGGAGAAAGAGAGGCACAAGGGGGAAAAAGAGAGGCACAAGGGGGAGAAAGAGAGGCACAAGGGGGAGAAAGAAAGGAGTACATGGGGGAGAAAGAGAGGCGCAAGGGGGAGAAAGAGGCGCAATGGGGAGAAAGAAGTACATGGGGGAGAAAGTGAGGCACAAGGGGGAGAAAGAGAGGCACATGGGGGAGAAAGAAGTACATGGGGGAGAAAGAGAGGCACAAGGGGGAGAGAAGTACATAGGGGAGAAAGAGAGGCACAAGGGGGAGAAAGAAAGGAGTACATGGGGGAGAAAGAAGTACAAGGGGGAGAAAGAAAGGAGTACATGGGGGAGAAAGAAGTACAAGGGGGGAGAAATAGAGGTGCAAGGGGGAGAAAGAGAGGTGAATAGACCCCATAGTAAAATAATAACAATGACGCATGTTAAATGTATAAAGTTTTTTATTCTGCTGTTTGTTATTAACACTCAGTTTGTTCATTAAATAATTTTAAATAATGAAAAATTAGCATATTGGGTTTTTTATCCGATTAATCGAAAAAATAATCGGCCAACTAATCGATTATCAAAATAATCGTTAGTTGCAGCCCTAGCATTTTCATAAAAAAAGTTTACTGCTCCTTTAAAGCGGAACTTTCAGATAATAGCCAGTCGCCATGCGTTCAGTAAATGCATGGCGACTAGCTTGAAAATATATGTCTTACCAAAAAAAAATACTTGTGTGTAAAGGAATCCGTTCCGTTTCGGGACTGACAGGCAGGTTAGTGCGGTGTATGCCTCTGCGCCGTCAGTCCCTTCCGGTGACCATATGGTGCAAAGCAGTCTACTCTATGGAGACCAGGACTGACTGCGCATGCGCACAGACTAGGGGCTCGATCCAAATGTTGGCGTCGCCAGAAAAAACTGGCGACGCTGGTTTTAACGTCAATTGAGCAATGCAAATGTTCTACTAGAAACAAGCGACGCCAGTTCTGAAACACACTTCGCCCGTCGCCAGAACAGCAAGATCTCACCCATAAAGGATAATGTACAAGCGACGCCAAAAGCCATTCAAATGTTGGAGTTAGGGCTAACGCGCGTTAAATTGCAACATTTCTCTCCAGAAATCTAACGCCTATTTTTTTTGGAGAACAACACACAATGCAGAGTACAAAACCATCGTCGAGGGAAATAAAACAGAGAAGCAGGTCATCCAAGGACAGAACCCAAGCATACAGGAGTCAGATATTAACCCCTGCAATGCCTAGCAAATACAACAACAAGGCCTACAACAGTGCTTCACAACCCCTCCACCTAAGACACCCCTAACATGCAATCTGGATATGCCAGGGCATCCCCTGAGGGCACAAGGGAATACCCAAATAAAAAAAACATATGCCCAACATCAGGTACCACTGTGACAATGGCAATGAAGAGAAATAGTGCCTCAAATGTCCCATACACACATCTCCCCAGAAATGTGTAAAATCAATATTATCAAACACCAATGCAGAACATAGCAACATGGGAAAAGTGATGCACCCTGAGCTGGTGCACATGGCGCACCAACATCACATGACACCCTGGTTGGGAACCACTGGTCGACACCAGACAAACAAGTCACAGACAAACAATAACAATCAAGCAACCCCACAGGGACAGGGGGAACGCAAAGCAGCACAACATAAGCCATCCCAACACACCTTTGAACAACAGGGGTTAACACACAACACCACATGCACACCTGTCACTCCAGCAACAAATCAAGCTCACCTATGTAACCTCAGCAGTCCATGGAGACAAAACACACACCTGACAGCTACATACCAATTACAAATAATCACACCACTAACCACAGACACACCAGAAAACAATTACCTGGATAACTCACGCACTACCATTAGTCCATTATGACCACATGATACACAAAAAAGGGAAGAAAGGAAGGGGTTAACCAGCCATAGGAGAACCACCAGGCAGAGCCCCCCCTCAAAAAAAATGAAGAACTGGCGCACACCACAGGAGTATACCAAACCAAAGCTTCATCAGACAATGCAAAATTAATCAAGTGAATACATCAAATCAATCAAAAAACATCCAGCACAGGAATATGGAGTCATGAAGACATTCCAACATTGAATAATGCCTCCATAGACTGAGAGCAGGTATATGTAAAGCAAACGTCCAATACCATGTATACACAAACAAATCAAAGTGGCCCATTAGCAATGTGCAATATCATCAGACATATAAAGTGCAACATCATAATAATCCCCAAAGTATGAATACATCTATACCTATCTCTATGAATATAAGGGGAGGGCAAACAATGTGACCCCTGGAGTCATGGAGATGAGTATATGATGTGTATTCATACTTTGTTCATGATCACCACTTTGCACCTCACATGTATGATTATATTGCATATTGCTAATGGGCCACTGTGATTTGTTAGTGGATACATGGTTTAGCACGTATGCTGTACATATACTTGCTCTCAGTCCATAGAGGCATTATTCTATGTTGGAATGTCTTCATGACTCTTTATCCCTGTGCTGGATGGTGCACAATTGACTTGATGTATTCACTTGATTAATCATATATTGCCTGATTAAGCTTTGGTCTGGAATACCCCTGTAGTGTGTGTCACTTATTAGGTGTG
The DNA here is from genome assembly GCA_037306005.1 of Rhinophrynus dorsalis. Classification (NCBI taxonomy): domain Eukaryota; kingdom Metazoa; phylum Chordata; class Amphibia; order Anura; family Rhinophrynidae; genus Rhinophrynus; species Rhinophrynus dorsalis. The sequence goes on from CM074722.1 coordinate 419,343,660, forward strand.
TTGTTGGGGGGGGAGGGTGGGCACCGCCTGGTGGTTTTCCCTGGTTGGTTAACACATTCTTCTCCTCCCTCCCCTTGCTATCATTGCATATCCCTATGAGTGCACCTCAGCTGATCACAGTTTAATCTTGAGTAAGGAGTTATGTACATAGCTGGTGCAATTCCTCCCCTTTGTTTTGGTCCCATCACCATGACCACATGAACAACACCTTACTGCTGTTTAACAGTGACAGCCCACCCTCCTTAGTTGTAGTGTGAGAGAGACACTGACAGAGAGACAGACCAACACCAGGATGTACACATGCTTGTACCTAAGACGACAGTGGAGGCGAATGTGTGAGAGGGTTAGGGCTCATCCCCCCGCCTCCAAGCACCCCTGTCCAACAGCTGTCCCCTGCTGCAACTGTTCATGTTCCCGCTGAAGGCCTGCTATGCTGACTTGTTTGTATATGTGTGTGTAGCACAGTGAATATGCCACTCCATTGCTTATCAATGCCTTGTCTAGGCGTCAGGACCATGTGAGCTGTCCATCAAGGGGATGGCAAGCAGAAATATGTATGTGTGTCACAAGGACCCTGAGCACACACCTCATCAGTATGTAGATCAAGATCCATGAAATAGCTCCTCTTTATCATGGGTCTTGGTTTACACACTGATGTGTGTGCCCACTCACATATACATATGTCTGCTTGCCATACCGTGATACGAACCCCATGAAATCATGATGGCTCGATGACACCCTGACAAGCAATGGATTGTTCACTGTGTCAAATAACCAAGCTGTCCTCGTGGAGTGCAAGTAAGGTCTCCAAAGCAGTGATGACCAATGTGTTGTGTACACCTCTGGCACTCAAGGGGATGATGATGGGTCAGCAGTAGCATGACTGTTGTGTTCGTAGTGCACCTTCCAGTCTTCTTTTCATCCTCTGCAGGCATCCATGGCATGACCCCTCATGGTCCGGAAGTTTATTCCGGTGACACGTTGAATCCACGTCCATGGGGATCACCTGTTGGTGTCCATGTCAATTACAAATCTGATCACACATGATTATCATGTGTCATTGATCAACCCCTCCCCTGTCAGGGTTTAAAGGTATAGTAATACTGAATATGTTCCATGAACCTAACTAGTAGGGTTCATCCTCCTGAGTAAAACAAGGGAACTCCCCCTGCTTTGCATTCCAAAGTTAGTTCAGCTCACAGTTGAACATCATACATCAAATCTCACAGTGGCCTGAATTTTTACAGTGGTTCTGTTGCTACACCATCCCATGGACATTTCTGGTCACAGCACCTTGAATCTACATTGGATGGTGTAGCAACAGTGCCACTTGACCATGTGAGACCACTGTGGTTTGCCTATGTAAAAACAAGTGCGAGCTGACATAACCTGTGAATGAAACACCCTTCAGCAGTGGGAGTTCCCTTGTTCTACTCAAGGGTATGAACCCTAACACATATTTGTTCAAACATTCTAAGCATTACTATCCCCTTAATTGAGATTATGTTGTTGATCTGTTGATATATCTAATGTGTTCATGTTGTTTAAGTTCAAGGCACATCATGGAACAACACCCTGATGTTGTTTGGCTTTCCAATGTCTGTGAGTTGAACTTGGACAAACATGTCTGAATGTGATGTGTGTGTACACCCTGCTGTAAAAGCTTGTGATGCCAGTCATCATGCCTGAGTTGTGTTCACTGCATAGCTGGACAATGCATTGGAGACAACTCATTCCCTGACACCCATGTTAGATGTGCCTGAGTTGTGTTCACTGCATAGCTGGACAATGCAGTGGAGACAACTCATTCCCTGACACCCATGTTAGATGTGCCTGAGTTGTGTTCACTGCATAGCTGGACAATGCAGTGGAGACAACTCATTCCCTGAAACAAACCACATCCTAAATAGGAAACATGCATGGACACAGATGTTATGACAAAGTGACAAGATTTATTTAAAGGGCCTGGAGAAGGTTGGCCTCACTTTTTTTTCCTTTTTGGAGGGTCAGGGGGGGAGCTGTAGAGGAGGATTCCCTCCGACTCTGACGGGTTACCCGAGGGGGTCTGGTGGATGGTGGTGGTGGTGGTGGGGGTCGTGGCTCGCTGCTGGCTGGTGAGACATCACTGGACCCCTCCCGTGATGGCTGGCCCATGTCCTGCTGCTCATCCTGCCTGCGGTTGGAGGCCCGCATCTTGACCAGCATGTTGCCCAGTACCTCCATCATCCCCGTGTGAAACTGGAGCTGCTGGGTATTTGTCACCACCTGTTGAGCCTCAATGGCCCTGAGGCACCCCATGATCCGCCCTAGAGTCATCTCCACCCGTCTAAGGGCTCGGACACACCTCCTAACCAGTGTCAGCTGCTCCCCCTGGATGGCCACACATGTTGCGTCAAGGGCCGCTGTGCCAGACGGGGTTACAGGAGTGGAGACCCTAGAAGCTGGTGCAGGCGGTGGTGTGGCGTGGGTGAGCAGACTCCCATGGGGTGCCTCAGGGGGACGTTCAACATCATGGGTGCTGTGTGGGGAGAAATGATGCTGCTCCCTGGACCCGTCACTCCCCTCGGATCCTCTGTCCCCACGTTGTCCGACCAGTGGTGGTGATGGTGTTGGTGGTGGTGGTGGGGTGAATACCTCCCTTCGCAGGGGACGTTGTGGCTCACCCAGGAGCCCCACATGTTCATACCCCATGGGCCATTCATATGTGGACTCCTGGGTGTCCTCCTGCCACATATGTCCCCGTGGCCTAGGGGTTGGGCCAAAGCTGGACAGCTGGGGCTCTGGCACCATCTGGGGCATCAGGTGCCTACCCGGCGGTGGTGGTGGGGCCTGGTAGCCCAGATGTGGTGGGGCCTGGTAGCCCTGCTGCTGTGGGGCCTGGTAGCCCAGATGTGGTGGGGCCTGGTAGCCCTGCTGCTGTGGGGCCTGGTAGCCCAGATGTGGTGGGGCCTGGTAGCCCTGCTGCTGTGGGGCCTGGTAGCCCAGATGTGGTGGGGCTTGGTAGCCCTGAGGTGGTGGGGCTTGGTAGCCCTGAGGTGGTGGTGGTGCCTGGTGGGGCTGAGGTGGTGGGGCTTGGTAGCCCTGAGGTGGTGGTGCCTGGTGGGGCTGAGGTGGTGGGGCTTGGTAGCCCTGAGGTGGTGGGGCTTGGTAGCCCTGAGGTGGTGGTGCCTGGTGGGGCTGAGGTGGTGGGGCTTGGTAGCCCTGAGGTGGTGGTGCCTGGTGGGGCTGAGGTGGTGGGGCTTGGTAGCCCTGCTGCTGCTGGTGATGGTGGGGTGTGCCCTGGGTGCCATGGTGAGGCTGCTGCTGTAGTGGGCGTTGTGGTGGCAGTGCCCTGGATGTGGTAGCCTCCTCAGAGGAGGTGCCTCCGGAGTCCTCCACACGGGATGACTGGTGTGCTGTGTGGGGAAATGACATGATGCAATCAGTGACGTGAGCCATGACAGGAGTGCTGCAAGACTATTACATTGACATGTGAACAGTTGAGTGGCAGGATGGTATTCATTGCATTGCTTAGCAATGCATTGGTTACCATCCTGACACACATTGCTTAGCTTGACTACATCACATACATTGATTCCACTGACCTACAGTGGTGGAGATTTGGTCATCATATGCATCCTGAGCAGTGGGTATGGCTCGGCATATATCTCATTGCTATCCCCATTCATCAGGATCCATGTGGTGAGCAAAAGTGAACCATCACACCTTGAATGCCACAAAGCCACTGCATGTCCTACACCTAGACCTTAACAGCAAACAAACACACTAGACCGCTAAACACAGCAATGCACCAGTAATGACCTATGACTACAGTCCAACCAATGATGTCGGCAACAGTAATGAACACACCAAGCACACCAACCAACATGATCTGTGGAACCCAGCAACACAATCATCTGCTGGAGGACACACAAACACACCCTTGACAGCTAAAATCCGAACACACAGCAAACATGTGCATGGTTAGACTGTACTATTTGCGTTTGCTTCTACCTTTTCCCATGTTATGCTATGGAGACTAAGCACTGGTATGTCATGTGTTGTTTAGATCTCAGTGCATTGTATCCTCAGAATAACACAGGGATTGCAGGTGTGATGACACTGCATTTGTCATGTACACAAAACAAAAACCAATGTGGCTAACCAATAATGTAATTCATGAAATAAATAACAAGAAAGCGGCATTTAAACATTATAAAGCTGAGGGATCAGTAGAGGAATTTTCAGAATACAAAAATGCCAACAAAACCTGTAAAAAGGCTATTAAATTAGCTAGACTAGTGAATGAAAAATATATTGCTAAGGAGAGCAAGAGAAACCCAAAAATAATCTTTAAATACATTAATGGCAATAAATTAAAGGCTGATAATGTTGGATCCTTGTTAACTGAAACAGGTGAGATGGTCAAAGGGGACAGAGAGAAGGCAGATATTTTAAATACTTTATTTTATTCTGTTTTTACCAAAGAAGACCCAATGGACAAGAATCTGCAAAATACTTTTACAGAACAGTCACAGCAAACATGGGACTGGCTAACACAAGAAAAAGTGTTCAAAAAATTGAATGGTGTTAAGGTAGACAAAGCTTTGGGGCCAGATGGTATACACCCACTTAAAGGGATAGTAATACTTCATTTTAACTTTATTTTATTTTGTAGGCATTAAAAAAACATGAATGATGTAAGTTTTATCTCTGAAACCTTTATGATTTAAGAGATATTCACAAACAAAGTATCCCCCCCCTGTTCAACCAGATCAGAAGGGAGATGCCCAGGTAGACTGCAGAGAGGGACAATCTTCAATTAAGATAATGGAAAAAGCTGAAAAACTTGTCAAGGGGGGGAGGGCTTTCATTGTTTCATACAAAGAAAATTGTCCCCTTCTGTTATCTGTACTGTCATACAACCAGACTCACATCTGAGAAGAGATGGCATACACTAGGTAAAAGGGGCGGGGAGGGGAACTTTGCTTGTGAATATCTCATAAACCATAAAGGTTTGAGAGATAGGACTTATATCATTCTTCATGTTTTTTTAATGCCTACAAAATAAAATAAAGTTAAAACGAAGTGTTACTATCCCTTTAAAGAGCTAAGCCAGGCCCTGGCCAGACCGTTATATTTGATTTTCAGGGATTCTTTTATCTCCGGTATGGTACACATGGATTGGCGTAAAGCAGATGTGGTGGCCATATTTAAAAAGGGATCAAAGTCACAGCCAGGAAATTATAGACCTGTAAGCTTGACATCTGTGTTAGGGAAGCTGTTTGAAGAGTTGCTAAGGGAATTTATTCAAGAATTCTACTGGAACAGGAATATCATTAGCAGGAGTCAACATGTCTTTGTGAAAGATAGGTCTTGTCAAACCAACTTGATCGCATTTCATGAAAAAGTGAGTAATGATATAGATGCGGGAGCGGCGCTTGATGTGATCTATTTAGACTTTGCCAAGGCATTTGATACGGTTCCACACAAGAGGTTACTGTACAAATTGAATGAAATTGGCCTAGGGGAAAACGTTTGTGTGTGGATTGGAAATTGGCTGAAAGATAGAATGCAAAGAGTGGTAGTAAATGGCAAGTTCTCCAGTTGGATAAATGGAGTACCTCAGGGATCTGTCCTGGGTCCTCTTCTTTTTAATTTGTTTATTAATGACCTCCCAGAGGGCATAGGGAGCCATGGATCAGTGTTTGCCGATGACACAAAATTAAGGAAGGTAATAAGGTCTGAACTGGATGTGTCTTCATTACAAGAGGATTTGGACAAATTGAGTAACTGGGCAGGCAAATGGCAAATGAGATTCAATATAGACAAGTGTAAAGTTATGCATTTTAGGTATTATTATGAAAATGCAACATATAGTTTAAATGGTGTTTCTCTGGGGAAATCTACTAATGAAAAGGATTTGGGAGTAATGGTAGACAATAGACTTAGCAGTAGCATGCAGTGCCAGCTGGCAGCTGCAAAGGCCAATAAGATATTGGCATGTATTAAAAGGGGCATTGACTCAAGGGAGGAAGATATAATTATGCCTCTTTACAGGTCCATGGTAAGACCCCACCTAGAATATGCTGTGCAATTCTGGGCGCCCTTTCTGAAAAAGGACATTATGGAGAAAGTGCAAAGGAGAAACGGCATCTTAGAGGGGATATGATAACACTATATAAATATGTTCAGGGCCCATACAAAGAGCTCTCCAAAGACCTGTTCATTAACAGAACAGTACATAGGACAAGGGGCCACCCGCTTAGACTTGAGGAAAGGAGATTTAATCTACAACAGCAGAAGGGATTCTTTATGGTAAGGACAATAAAGGTATGGAATTCACTGCCTGAGGAGGTGGTGCTATCGAATACATTAGATGCCTTTAAAAAGGGCCTGGATACTTATTTAAGAGAGCATAACATAGAGGGCTATGTACGTTGTTATTGTTGGGATTGATATTTAGTTAGGGCTTGTTAATCCAAGGAGAAATCTGATTGCCATTTGGAATCAGGAAGGAATTCCCCCCCCATTCAGGGCAGAATTGGAAGTTGATATATTGAGGGTTTTTTTTTTTTCTTGCCTTCTTTTGGATCAACAATGGTAAACAGGAATAGGAAGAGGGTTGAACTATATGGACACAAGTCTTTTTTCCACCTAAATTACTATGTTACTATGTTACATTGTCACCTCTTTCTGACACCCTAGTGAGTGTCCCCACCATCAGTCTTGTGGATCACATATGTCCTGCAGAGTGGGGATGGCGGGGAATGCCCCCTGGCCATCCCTACTCTGCAGGCTACATATGATGCAGAAAGCTGAACCTTGACTATTCCACTTAGACTAACTACCTACATGTACAATGCCTAGCCCTGACATGCAGTCACAATACAATAGGAAACACACCAATTCCCCTCCTTGCTATTCTCTGTTAACCCTTTGGTTGCCAAGGGACTAGCCAATGTATTGTCGACCAATGCATTACTCATCCCTGTGGCACTCAAGGGGTTGTGTGCAGACCTCTTTGTCACTCTATGTATGACATTGTGATACACATAACAGTTAGATCTGTGACTGACACATGACAGTGTGCATTGTTTTTGTGCTGTGCATGATATTGTTTTAGAAAGCATGAAGGTGGTTCAACAGGGACTTGACCATTACCATTCAGGATGGTTCGGTCATGTATTCTGTCCTTGTTTGACGTCCCTCCAAGCTGTGTGGGTGAATTGTGGTGTGGAATGCTGTCCATGTGTTCAGGTGTCACTGTGTTGGCCTCTGTCTGGTGGGTGTCAGGAGTTGTGTGATGATGTGTGTGGGCCTTGATGCACTTACCAGTGGACTGGAGACTACTTTCATCCCCGGTGTCACTCCATCCAGGGACACCACACACCATGATGGAGGAGATGGTCCTCCGCACGGCCTCCTCCCACTCGCTGTATTCCACATGCAGGGGCGGACCACCCCCTGTTCCAGCAGCGTGCAAGGCCTGCTCGCCCATTTTCTTCTTCACCTTTACAAAGATGGACAGAAATGGGAAAAGGGTTGAAGTAGATGTACGCAAGTCTTTTCTCAACATACATTACTATGTTAATATGTTACTATCTTACCTTTGCCTTGCAGTCTGTCCACCTCTTTTTCACCGACTCCAGGGACCGGCTGCGGTTGGACACAGCATTGACTGCATCCACAACCTCATTCCAGGCTGCCTTCCTCTTGCGGGACAGACCAGCTACAGGCCCCTTGAGGAACAGGATCCTGTGCCTTTGGACCACAGCCTCACAGAGGACAAGGTTTTCCTCCTCTGTGAACTTGGGCTCTCTGGACCTCTCCTCCTCCTCACCCCCAGAGGTTTGTTGAGAGCCCTGGCTGTGGCTCTCCAGCCCTGCCTGCACTGGCCCTGGCTGTGTGTGTTGCAAGGGGACTACCCCTCGTCCCACTGTCTCTGCCCCTGCACTGGATGTGCCTGCTCTCTGGTGACTGCCCCTCCGCCCCAGGGATCTCCCTCTCCTTCTCCTACCCTGACCAGGGATGCCCCCCTGAATCTCCTCCTCCTCTCCTCCTACACTCCCCACCCCTCTCTCTTCTCCTCTCCTCTCCATCTCTCTCACCCACTCACACCCAGGCACTCACTCAGGCCCTCACACACTCACTCACTCTCTGTCACTCACTTGCACTCACAGACTCACACTGTCAAAGAAAATATAAAAAAAGTGTGTGTGTTTTACAAAAAAAATATGGACTATGTGTATGTGTGTATGGATGCGTGTATTTGATATGTTCAAAAGTGTATTGTGTCGCTTTGTGTGCTGTCAAACTCTACTTCTACCTGTCTGTGTGTGTGCCGCCTCAACTCTCTTTCTCTCAAAACTAACCTCCGCTCCTTGGGTCCTGATATCTAGCTCTTGGGAACTCGATAACAGACAAAGGTGCATAGGTGATTTTGGGTCTATTTATAGTTTATTCCACTAAACTTGCTACTTTGGGGTGCTGTGATTGGCTGGGGCTTGGTAACGTTGGACGTTTCGCTTGTTTTTTATTTTTGGAGACGTTTTCTCGCGTTTATCGTGTATTTGGCGTCGACGATGAGGTCAAATTGTAGGCGACTCCAGTTTTGTAGTTTTCGTGTGTTTTGTAGGCCGTCGCGCGTTAACTCTTCTGGGTAAGGAAGATTTGAATCTCTCGTTACCCAGTTTTGTTTAACTCGCGACTCCAGTTTTTTTCTTCACGCTAGTTTTAACGCCAACATTTGGATCGAGCCCTAGATGTCTGCTCTCTAGCCTCAGTTCCTTTCTCCAAACGGGACGGATTCCTTTAGAAACAAGTATTTTTTTTTGGTAAGACATACATTTTCAAGCTAGTCCCCATGAATTTAATGAATGCATGGCAACTTGCTATTATCTGAATGTTCCGCTTTAAAACTTTTTTCATGTGTGCTCAGTTTCTCTTTGTATTTTTGGCACTGTGGGAACACACCTACAATGTATATTTGCTTCTGTTACTAACTTTAAACTTTGTAATGTTACGTCCTTCCTTTGTTCATTCTTCCATGGGCAACGCCGTGCTCATTTTGCTAGTATCAAAAGAAGTAAAAGAAAGGACATTATAGAAAGCATTTTAAGCAAACAAAGACAAGTTCAATATAGTTTTGTTAGAGATGCATAGCACTCTTTATTAAATATTGACTTTTATTTCACTTAATTGGTAGTGACTGCTTTACCCCTTTGCTTACCATTGCTCTCGCACTCAAAGGGTTAATAATTTAGTCTCCTCCCTGTGAGTTTCTTTAGTATCAATGTGTCCAGGGCCGGATTTGCCATTAGGCAAAGTAGGCACCTGCCTAAAGGCGCACGCCAACAAGGGGAGCCTGCCTTTAAAAAAAAAAAAAAAAAAAAACTAGCCGCCTCGCTGGCTGCGCCGGCAGCACCCACTCACATTGCCCGCCCCCCCCCAGTCTTGTACCTGATGGAGCTCCCTCGTCAGCTCTGTAGGAATGCAGAGCGCTGGGAGATGACATCATCTCCCAGCGCTCTGCATTCCTGAACAGGAGACCGCGCGGGAGCTCCATCAGGTGCAAGACTGTGCCAAAGGAGGCACATCCAGATCTCCTACCATGGAGGTAGGAAACGGACAACGGGGGGAGGCAATGTGAGGGCAATGTGGAGCTAATGGGGGGCAAGTTGGAGCCGATAGAGGGCAATGTGGAGTCAATGGGGGGCAAGTTGGAACCAATGGAGGGCAATGTGGAGATGGTGGGGGCAAGTTGGAGCTGATGGGGTGGGGGGCAATGTGAGGGCAATGTGGAGCTGATGGGGGCCATTGTGAGGGCAATGTGGAGCTGATGGGGCAATATGGAGCTTATGGGGGGCATTGTGAGGGCATTATGGAGCTGAAGGGGGGCAATGTGGAGCTGATGGGGCAATATGGAGCTGATGGGGGGCATTGTGGAGCCAATGGGGGGCAAGTTGGAGCCAATTGAGGGCAATGTGGAGATAGTGGGGGCAAGTTGGAGCTGATGGGGTGGGGGGCAATGTGAGGGCAATGTGGAGCTGATGGGGGGCATTGTGAGGGCAATGTGGAGCTGATGGGGGCAATATGGAGCTGATGAGGGGCATTGTGAGGGCAATATGGAGCTGATGGGGACAATGTGAGGGCAATGTGGAGATGATGGGGGGGCAACGTAGAGATTAGGAGCATTGTGGAGGTATCCAGTGCAGATGGTCCACGGGGGGGAGGCTTCAAATTTCTGTGCCTACAGGCTCCTGAGATGTAAATCCAGCCCAGAATGTGTCTGAATTAGAACAGAGGTTATTCAGTTCTTACTGTGTATCTGAGATTGCACGGTCACCTACTACCTGCTATTCACTGATTGGCTTCTAATGAAGCCTCCAGGTTGTTACATTTGTGCCTGCATTATTTGTATACAAGTCTGGGATATTTTTATGTTCTGGCTCTACAACTGATCTGTCTTGGAGACTCAGTTTTCTACTGTTCAATACTGGTAACTTATGGCGTGAAATGTGGCCCTCCTGGACACTGTGTTGGTGCAGCATTCCTGAAGGTTACGGTTAAGTCAGGACACTGGTCGTGCAGCTGGTGTAGCCTGAAGGGGAGAGGTGTTGCCAAGTAACAACACCAAGGGCATGAAGTGGTGAGCTGCCACAGAGGGTGGCGAGGTTGGACTAAGGACATCTGGTAAAAGGCCTCCCCACCTAGGTAGCTGCCCAGCTGGGGGTCCGGGTAGTGCCGTTCCCATGCCAGGACACCATGGCCCAGGACCACCAAATTATGAGGGTGGGTTCATGGGTTTAAATAGTTAAATAGGCTTTAATAAACCGTGATCTCCTCCAATTTACTGTGTTGTGTCATTATTTATTGAGTGTAATAAGTGTATAGTAGAAAGATAGAAACATAGAAGATTGACGGCAGAAAAAGACCACCTGGTCCATCTAGTCTGCCCTTTAGTATTCCTTTATTGTTATCTTAGGATAGATACATGTTTATCCCAGGCATGTTTAAACTGTGTTACTGTGGATTTATCAACCACCTCTGCTGGAAGTTTGTTCCAAGTTTCTACTACTCTTTCAGTGAAATAATATTTTCTAATGTTTTTCTTGATTTTTCCTCCAACTAGCCTCAGATTGTGCCCCCTTGTTCTTGTATTCAGATTCTTATTAATCACACTTCCCTCCTGAACCTTGTTCAGTCCTTTAACATATTTAAAGGTTTCAATCATGTCCCCCCTTTCTCTTCTTTCCTCCAGACTATACATATTTAGATCTCTGAGTCGTTCTTGATAAGTTCTATGCTTTAGACCTTCCACCATTTTTGTAGCACTTCTTTGAACCCGCTCAATTTTAGTTATATCCTTTTGCAGATGAGGCCTCCAGAACTGTACACAGTATTCCAGATGTGGTCTCACTAGAGCTCTATACAGAGGGATCACAATCTCCCTCTTCCTGCTTGTTATACCTCTAGCTATGCAGCCAAGCATACGATTTGCTTTCCCCACCGCCTGGTTGCATTGGTTACTCATCTTGAGGCTGTCAGAGATGACCACCCCCAAATCCTTCTCTTCTGAAGTCTTTGCTACCACAGAACTGTGTGTATACACACAGATTGTGTGTGTATGGTTGTGGCATTTTGTTGGGTATTGGGGTAAGGAAGGAAGGAAGAGGGGGGTATGTCATGCAAGTATCATGGCCTTGATCAATTTAATGGTTAATGTCAAAGCACAGTGTCTGCTTCCTTGTAGAGTTCTACATCCGACATGAGTCCCTGACACTAATAAAGGGAGAAGGGGATGCTTAACTTTGCAGTCTCTATAATGTGGCAACAAATTGCAATCTATAAATGTGATAATCCAACATAGAAGTAGTGTGAGTAGTTCAATATTAATCTTCAATATAGTTCATAGGGGAGTTGAATAACTAGTATCTCCTTCAGAATCCTGTCAGGTGGATGCCCCCCACTATACATGTAAAAATTTATAAACTGCAAGATGCTGTAAAAAAGACAAAAAAAGAAAGGGTGCAGACCCATGTAAGAGCAAACTTGTAGGATTAGCTTGGAACTGATTGATTAATTCATGAAAAGAGCAGTGCTTTTCATGAATGAATGAATGAACCCAATGACTGGGTTCACTAATAGGAGAAAGGGAAGGCAGCAATTGCATTCCTTGTTGCCATCAGTGATCACCTATCCTACTGGATAGGTGATCAATGCCAAGGGGCATGAGGAGGAGTCCTGATGCCCCCCGTGATGTCTGATGTATATTCTTAATAAATAAGAATTTTTGTTTGATGCCCCCGCAGTGTTATGATTTCTGTTTTTAATAAATAAGCATTTTTTTATACAAAGGCAAGGGTATGCAGTCACATACTTTGCCTATTAACTCTTTGAGTACCAGAGTGGTATTGCAAAGCAGTGCTTTTCATGAATGAATGAACCCAATGACTAGGTTCACTAATAAGAGAAAGGGAAGGCAGCAATTGTTTTCCTTGATGCCAGCAGTGATCACCTATCCTACTGGATAGGTGATCAATGCCAAGGGGCATCAGTAGGGGCCTGATGCCCCCCATGATGTCTGATGTATATTTTTCATAAATAAGCATTTTTGTTTGATGCCCCCTGCCATGTCTGATGTATATTTTTAATAAATAAGCATTTTTTACACAAAGGCAAAGGTATGCAGCCGCATACTTAGCCTATTAACTCTTTGAGTAACAGAAGGGCATTGCAAAGCAATGCGTTGCATACCTCTCTGGTACTCAAAGGGTTAACTTTTGAGCGACATATGCAACTGAACAAAAAGGGCAGCATGTCGAATAAAAAAATGCGAAGGTTTAATATGTTAGAAGTGGCCAGCATGCCGGATTAAAAAAGGAGGTGTAGTATGTTGGAGGGGGGCAGTGTATGTCGTATTTATCACCACTATGTGTTAGCCCCACACATACTACCTGACAACCCAGCCTTCTTCCCTTGCCCAGGCAGAGGCCATGGAGATTTTTGGCTAGCAGTGGGCAAGGGGTAAAGTCTGGAGAGGGTCAGACAGTGTACATGGGGATCTGTGGTTACCAGCAGTCAAGGGAACAAGTCTGGGGGCCAAGCAGTGTATATGGGATTTATGGCTACCATTGGGCATGGGAACAAGGCTGGGGGGCAAGTGGTAGCCATAAATCTCCATAGATGCTGCCTGACCCCCAGTTTTGTTCCCCTGGGAGTGCACAACACATATCATATATGATACATAGCTAAGGGGATAATTGTGTAGTGCTTGGTGTACTTTTTTTAACTACAGGGGTGAGAAATGCACATCCCTATGGAATTCAGAAGTATAAGGGAGTGATGCTGTCCATGGTGCTGAAAGCATTCTGTTTACTCTCCTACTGGCCAAGTAGTGAAGCATAGAGAATGTTGTTGAACTTCAGAATTGGCGTAGTGTTGGTGATGTGTGAAGGAAGGACGTCCCTCCCAGATCGACAGCACTTAGACAGTCCTGTATGCTAATAGTGACCTTCTCTTCCTCTCCTCTTGCATCTGATAATTTTAGTGAATATGTCGATGTATGTACATCAAAATGTTGAAGTGTTTCAAACACATTAACAAAATCATATCGCCACAGCATCGACCTTTAGTAAATCTAGGCCTATATCTTATTCATATTTCTGCTCTGTGTATGGCACTTGTGAGCTAAAAGAGACTGTACACAGTCCTAGTTAGCTCTCTGCACACCCTTGCAAGCTCATGAGCCTAATTGAGCATCTCTGACTACTTCTTCTTCTCTTTATATGCAAATTGCTCTTGGGGTTAACACCCTAGGTGTAATGGGGGAATCCAGAGGTGGTCCCCTTGCTCACAAGTGCCTAGAGGGATCAGCTTCACCACCCCGACGAGGCCAGCATGGCTGAAACGTATGTCTGGGGTTAGCTGTTTTCCCTGTTCAGAGGCCATTGTTTGGCATTTCCTGGCTGAACTATCATTTTGTCAGGATATGTATGAAATGCTTCAGTATATTTCTGCTCTGTGTATGGCACATGTGAGCTCAAAGAGATTGTACCATGGTTGCAGGACACAGCCCTATTGAGCTCTTTACATGCCATTGCAAGCTCATGAGCCTAATTGAGCATCTCTGACTACTTCTTCTATTTATATGCAAATTGCTCTTGGGGTTAACACCCAAGGTGTAATGGGGAATCCAGATGTGGTCCCCCTGCTTACAAGTGCCTAGAGAGATCAGCTGCACCACCCCAACGAGGCCAAACATGGCTGAAAAGTATGTCTGGGGTTAGCTGTTTCCCTTGTTCAGAGGAGAATTGTCTGGCATTTCCTGGCTGGACTATCATTTTCGCAAGATCTGTATGAACTGCTTCTGTATATTTCTGCTCTGTGTATGGCACATGTGAGTTCAAAGAGATTGTACCATGGGTGAAGGACACAGTCCTTGTGGACTCTTTGCATACCCTTGCAAAATCATGAGCCTAATTGAGCCTCTATGACTACTTCTTATTCTCCTTATATGCAAATTGCTCTAGGGGTTAGCACCCTAGGTGTAATTGGGGAATACAAACGTGGACCCATTGCTCACAAGTGCTTAGATGGATCAGTTGCCCCACCCCGACTAGGACAAACATGGCTGAAAGGTATTCTGGGGTTAGCTGTTTCCCTTGTTCAGAGGAGAATTGTCTGGCATTTCGTGGCTCAATTGTCATTTTGGTAGGACCTGCATGAAATCCTTTAGAATATTTCTGCTCTGTACATGGCACTTGTGAGCTAAAAGAGATTGGACCATGGGTACAGGACACAGTCCTACTGAACTTTCTGCACTCCCTTACAAGATCATGAGCATAGTTTAGCATCTCTGACGTCTTCTTCTCTTTATATGCAAATTGCTCTTGGGGTTATTCACCTTAAGCAATGGGGGAATCCAGACGTGGACCTGTTGCTCACAAGTGCCTAGAGGGATTAGCTACACCACCCTGACGTGGTCCAACATGGCTGAAACGTATGTCTGGGGTTAGCTGTTTCCCTTGTTCAGAGAAGAATTGTCTGGCATTTTGTCGAGGGCCCACCCTACAAGAGGATGGTATGTGTGCTGCAAGTAACCCCACTTGGTGCAGAGAGGGCCACAGTGAGTATGCGCAAGCAGCACTACTTAGTTTAGATGGTGAGGAAAACTCCCCAAGGCAAAGGTAGGATACCCAAATGCAGGAAATGTGAGACCCAGGCCTACCCCAGAGCATACACATATAATGGAAACTATATACATATACGAGGAATAAGCAAGGGTACCTGACAGTTCACAGAGCACACCTGATGATGAAGCAGAAACAGCAGATGTGATGATGGGCAGAAGAGTATACACAGGGAGCTGAGAGTCCACAGGGAGCAGAGCACTCCTGTTGATGAAGCAGGAG
This sequence comes from Rhinophrynus dorsalis, assembly GCA_037306005.1. Lineage (NCBI taxonomy): Eukaryota > Metazoa > Chordata > Amphibia > Anura > Rhinophrynidae > Rhinophrynus > Rhinophrynus dorsalis. Next base: position 419,359,055 of record CM074722.1, read on the forward strand.
CAGTTGAAGTGATGATGGGCAGGAGAGTATCTACAGGTAGCTGAGAGTCCACAGGGAGCAGAGCACTCCTGTTGATGAAGCAGGAACAACTGAAGTGATGATGGGCAGGAGAATATCCACAGGGAGCTGTGTGCTCCTGTAGCAAGCAGGAACTGCTGGAGTGAAGATAGGCTGGAGAGCATCTACACAGAGCTGAGCACTTCAATAGAGGTAGCAGGTAAAGCAGAGAAGGGACAACCAGCAGGCGGGGTCAGAGTCCAAAGCAGAGGTCAGGGCAGGCGGCAACAAGGGGGTATCCAGAAAACTAGCCAAGGTCAAACACGAGAGATCAAGATAAGAAGAAGAATGCAGCAAGGCAAAACGGTACTCAAAGAACAACTGAGCGTCGGCTAACCGAAGGCGCTGCAGTAAATACAGGAAGCCGATGACGACACAATGGCGCACATGGGGAAGCAAGAGACGCCGACGTGGTTGACTGGAGACAACCCAGACGGATCTACCGAAGTGCCGACACATTTCATGGCTGGATTGTCAATTTGCAGGACTTGCATGATATGATTTAGAATATTTCTGCTCTGTACATGGCACCTGTGAGCTAAGAAATATTGGACCATGGGTGCAGGACACAGTCCTACTGAGCTTTCTGCACACCCTTACAAGATCGTGAGCATAGTTGAGCATCTCTAACATCTTCATCTCTTTATATGCAAATTGCTCTTGGGATAGTCACCATACGGGTAATGGGAGAATCCAGAAGCTATTTCCCTTGTTCAGAGGATAATTGTCTGGCATTTCCTGGCTGGACTGTCATTGTGGCAGGATCTGTATGAAATGCTTCAGTATATTTCTGCTCTGTGTATGGCACATGTGAGCTCAAACAGATTGTACCATGGGTTCAGGACACAGTTCTAGTGAGCTTTCTGCACACCCTTACAAGATCATGAGCATAGCTGAGCATCTCTGACAACTTCTTCTTCTCTTTAGATGCAAACTGATCTTGGGATTAGCACCCTAGGTGTAATGGTAGAGTCCAGATGTGGTCCCCTTGCTCACTAGTGCCTAGCGGGGTCAGCTGCACCACCCCAACTAGACAATACATTGCTGAAACGTATGTCTTGGGTTAGCTGTTTCCCTTGTTCAGAGAATTGTCTGGCATTTCCTGGCTGGACTATAATTTTGGCAGGATCTGTATGAAATGCTTCAGTATATTTCTTCTCTGTGTATGGCACATGCGATCTCAAAGAGATTGTAAAATGGGTGCAGGACACAGTCATAGTGAGCTCTTTGCATACCCTTGCAAACTCATGAGCCTAGCTGAGCATCTATGACTTCTTCTTCTCTTTATATGCAAATTGCTCTTGGGCTTAGCACCCTAGGCGTAATGGGGGAATTCAGACGTGGGCCCATTGCTCAAAAGTGCCTTGAGGGATCAGCTGCACAACCCAGATGGGGCCAAACATAGCTGAAACTTATGTCTGGGGTTAGCTGTTTCCCTTGTTCAGAGGAGAATTGTCTGGCATTTCGTGGCTCAATTGTCATTTTGGCAGGACCTGCATGGTATGCTTTAGAATATTTCTGCTCTGTACATGTCACTTGTGAGCAAAAAGAGATTGGACCATGGGTGCAGGACACAGTCCTACTGAGCTTTCTGCACACCCTTACAAGGTCATGAGCATAGTTGAGCATCTCTTACGTCTTCTTCTCAGTATATGCAAATTGCTCTTGGAGTTATTCATCTTAGGCAATGGGGGAATCCAGACATGGACCCGTTGCTCACAAGCGCCTAGAGGGATCAGCTGCACTACCCCGACAAGGCCCAACATAGCTGAAACACATGTCTGGGGTTAGCTGTTTCCCTTGTTTAGAGGAGAAATGTCTGGCTTTTCCTGGCTGGACTGTCATTTTGGCAGGATCTGTATGAAATGCTTCAATATATTTCTTATCAAGGTACCCATGATTGCCCTCTGATAGCGCTGTCATGATGTGCGGGCGACATTGTCTATCACTTCCTGAGTGTTGCGCTTATGCGCATTCGCTATTCTTATAGGCCTATAGTAATTGTCAGAGTGAGTCTCCGCCTACTTGCTAGGCCTTATAGGCCTCAGTCTGCCAGTACTCCTTTGCCCTTTCGTGGTGTACCTGTGCGCTAGCTCTTGTGATATTCCTATGCTCTGATCTGTGTATGACCTCTGCCTTCTGCTCCAGTCTGACCCTTGGCTCCGTCTGACTGTCCTCTCCGGTCTGACCCTTGGCTCCGTCTGACTATCTGCTCCGGTCTGACCCTTGGCTCCATCTGACTATGCGCTCCGGTCTGACCCTTGGCTCCGTCTGACTACCCGCACTGTGCTGACCCCGGTTCTGGCTGACTATCCGATATGGTACTGACCTTGGCTTGGCTGAGTAACTACTCTGTGTTGACTCTGGTTCCGGCTGACTATCTGATCATTTCCGGCCCTTGGCCTGATTGACTACGCTCTCATGCTAGACCGTGCTCTAGCTGGTACAAGCTGCACTCTGTATCCTCCCGCTGCACCGGACATTGGATCTGGCTATCCTATTCTGCATGTTACCTATGGTTAGTGCCTTTGGGTATTCCCTAGTGTTCTGGGGAGTTGAGTCACCATTGCCTTCACTACCTTAGAGTTCTGGGGTATCTCTAGTTGCCATTGCCTGTAGGTTTACCCTAGCATTCTAGGGGAATTTTCTCATTTTGTCTGGGATTTTCCGCTTCACCTGTGCTAGTAGCTACTGCTGTCCTTGCTACTATTACGTTCTATAGTCAGATTGGGATAAGCCTCCCTTCAGTAAGTGGATCATGTGCTGTCTCCATACCTGGCTAGTGAGGGTTGGGGAAGTGTTGTGCACTGTCTCCACACCTGGTCCTGTGAGGGTTGGGGTAGTGCCTTTTCGTATCATTTCTGTTCTTATTTTAATTAAGATATCAATTTTACTGTATCTGTACTTGTCAGTGTCATTATTCCACATTCACTTTGTGACAGTTGTGCTCTGTGCATGGCACATGTGAGCTCAAAGAGATTGTACCATGGGTGCCGTACACAGTCCTAGTGAACTGTTTGCATACCCTTGCAAACTCATGAGCTTAATTGAGCATCTCTGACTACTTCTTCTCTTTATATGCAAATTCCTCTTGGGGTTAGCACCCTAGGCGTAATGGGGGAATACGGACATGGACCCATTGCTCACAAGTGCCTAGAGGGATCAGCTGCACAACCCCGCCGAGGCCAAACATGACTGAAAGTTATGTCTGGGGTTAGCTGTATCCCTTGTTCAGAGGAGAATTGTCTGGCATTTCGTGGCTGGATTATTATTTTGGCAGGACCTGCATGATATCCTTTAGAAAATGTTTACTCTGTACATGTCACTTGTGAGCTAAACGAGATTGGACCATGGGTGCAGGACACAGTCCTACTGAGCTTTCTGCATACCCTTACAAGATCATGAGCATAGTTGAGCAACTCTGACGTCTTCTTCTGTGTACAGGCAAATTGCTCTTGGGATTATTCACCTTAGGCAATGGTGGAATCCAAACATGAACCCATTGCTCACAAGTGCCTAGAGGGATCAGCTGCACCACCCCGACAAGGCCCAACATGGCTGAAACATATGTTTGAGGTTAGCTGTTTCCCTTGTTCAGAGGAAACTTGTCTGGCATTTCAAGGCTGGATTGTCATTTTACAGGAAGTGCATGATATGCTTTAGAATATTTCTGCTGTGTACATGTCATTTTTGAGCTAAAAGAGATTGGATCATGGGTGCAGGACACAGTTCTACTGAGCTTTCTGCACACCCTTACAAGATCATGGCCATAGTTGGGCATCTCTAACTTTTTTATCTCTTTATTTGCAAATTGCTCTTGGGGTTAGTCACCATACGGGTAATGGGAGAATCCATAAGTGGACCCATTGCTCACAAGTGCCTAGAGAGCACAGCTGCACCACCATGACAAGGCCCAACATGGCTGAATCGTAAGTCTGGGGTTAGCTGTTTCCCTTGTTCAGAGGAGAATTGTCTGGCATTTCCCAGCTGGACTATCATTTTGGCAGGATCTGTATGAAATGCTTCAGTATATTTCTGCTCTATGTATGGCACATGTGATCTCAAAGAGTTTGTTCCATGAGTGCAGGACACAGTCCTACTGAGCTTTCTGCACACCCTTACAAGATCATGAGCATAGTTGAGCATCTCTGACGTCTTCTTCTCTTTATATGCCAATTGCTCTTGGGGTTAATTCACCTTAGGCAATGGCGGACTCCAGAAGTGGACCCGTTGCTCAAAAGTGCCTAGAGGGATCAGCTGCATCACCCTGATGAGGCCAAACATGGCTGAAAAGTATGTCTGAGGTTAGCTGTTTCCCTTGTTCAGAGGAGAATTGTCTGGAGTTTCGTAGCTGGATTGTCATTTTGGAAGGACCTGCATGATATGCTTTAGAATTTCTGCTCTGTTCATGGCACTTGTCAGCTAAAAGAAATTTTATCATGGGTGCAGGACACAGTCCTACGGAGCTTTATACACACACCCTTACAAGATCATGAGCACAGTTGAGCATCTCTGACGTCTTCTTCTCTTTATATGCAAATTACTCTTAGGGTTATTCACCTTAGGCGTAAAGGGGGAATCCAGACGTGTAACCTTTGCTCACAAGTAACTAGAGGAATAAGCTGCTCCACCCCGATGAGGCCCAGCATGGCTGAATCTTATATCTGGAATTAGCTGTTTCCCTTGTACAGAGGATAATTGTCTGGTATTTTCTGTCTGGACTATCATTTTGGAAGGATCTTTATAAAATGCTTCAGTATATTTCTGCTCTGTGTATGGCACATGTGAGCTCAAAGAGATTGTACCATGGGTGCAGGACACAACACCCTATGTGTAGTGGGGGAATCCAGATGTGGTCTCATTTCTCACAAGTGCCTAGCTGGATCAGCTGCATCACCCCAACGAGGCCAAACATTGTTTAAACTTTTGTCTGGGATTAGCTATCTCCCATGTTCAGAGGACAATTTCCTGACCTTTCTTGGCTGGACTGTCATTATGGGAGGATCTGTATGAAAGGCTTCACTATATTTCTTATCTGTGTATTGCACATGTGAGCTCAAAGACATTGTACCATGGGTGCAGGACACAGTCCTTGTGAAATTTGCATACCCTTGCAAAATCCTGAGCCTAATTGAGCATCTATGACTAATTCTTCTTTTCTATATATGCATATTGCTCTTTTGGTTAGCACCCTAGGTGCAATGGGGAAATCCAGATGTGGTCCCCTTGCTCACAAGTGCCTAGCAGGATCAGCTGCACCACCCCGACAAAGCCAGACATGGCTGAAAATAATTTCTGGGGTTAGCTATTTCCCTTGTTCAGAGGAAAATTGTCTGACATTTCCTGGCTGGACGCTCATTTTGGCAGAATCTGTATGAAATACTTCATTATATTTCTGCTCTGCGTATGGCACATGTGACCTCAAAGAGATTGTACCTTGGGTGCAGGACACAGTCCTAGTGAGCTCTTTGCATACCCTTTCAAACTCATGAGCCTAACTGAGCATCTCTGACTACTTCTTCTTCTCTTTATATCCAAATTGCTCTTGGGGTTAGCACCCTATGTTTAATGGGGGAATCCAGATGTGGTCCCCTTGCTCACAAGTGCCTAGCAGGATCAGCTGCACCACCCTGACGAAGTCAGACATGGCTGAAACGTATTTCTGGGCTTAGATGTTTCCCTTGTTCAGAGGAGAATTGTTTGGCATTTCGTGGCTGGATTGTCATTTTGTACGACTTCCATGATATGCTTTAGAATATTTCTACCTTGTACATGGCACTTGAGAGCTAAAAGAGATTGTACCATGGGTGCAGGACACAGTCCTACAGAGCTTTATGCACACCCTTACAAGATCATGAGCATAGTTGAGCATCTCTGACTATTGCTTCTTCTCTTTATATACAAATTGCTCTTGGGGTTAGCACCCTAGGTTAATGGGGGAATCCAGACATTGACCCCTTGCTCACAAGTGCCTAGAGAGATCAGCTGCACAACCCCGACAAGGCCCAACATGGCTAAATCTTAAGTCTGGGGTCAGCTGTTTCCCTTGTTTACAGGAGAGTTGTCTGGCATTTCCTGGCTGGATTGTCACTTTGGCAGGACCTGCATGATATCCTTTAGAATATTTTTGCTCTGTACGTATCAGCCTGTACATCAGGCTCTTTGAGACTGCATTTCTTGTGACTACAGACAAGGGAAGAGGAGTTAGAAAAAATCTGGAGTTGGAATAGAATCAGGAGTTGGAAATCAGCAGAGCTCTGAAGTGACAATCATTTCAAGGGAGTTACTGCATTCACTTTGAAAGCTGGTTACTTACTTTAGAGTGAGCATTAGATGACAGTATAAATATTATTGAATTGTAAAATCAAGCATGAGAGATAGCAGGTTAGACAATCTCACGCAATTCACTTCTTGTCACATGTTTGAACACTTGGAGCAGTCATTCCAGGGGACATACCACTGTGCCAAGTGTGAGCATATTTTCTTTTCAGAGTCTAAGATATTGGATTTGGAAAGAAATATTGCAACATTAGAGACATTGGAAACCTGGAAAGGAGTTTAGAACTCACAGAGAAGGTAGTATGTGGGGTTAGTGGTGAAGAGGGTGGAGTTGTAGATGAAGAGCAACATGTACGCAGCTGGGTAACAGTAAGGAGGGGAGGTAGTGGGCAGAGGAAGAGGAAGGCCAGTTGTGAGTTGACTCAGTCCAACAGATTTGCAAGATTGTGTGAAGATGTAGATGAGGATAGCTCAGAATTGGCAACACTGGAGAGGGCTAATTCCTCTAGCAGCCAGGGGAACAGTCCTCCTTCCAGGCTAGATGGGATGCAGAGTAAGCAGAAACCAAGGCAGGTGGTGGTAATAGGGGACTCTATTATTAGGAGGGTAGATAGGGTAATCTGCCACCAGGAACGTGAGTGCCGAACAGTATGCTGTCTCCCGGATGCTCGGGTTTGGCATGTTGCGGACAGGGCTGATAAATTGTTGGAAGGGGATGGAAGTGATCCAGCTGTCTTGGTACATATTGGTACCAGTGACAAACTAGGAGGGAGATGGAGGTCCCTAAAGAATGATTTCAGGGACTTAGGGTGCAAGCTCAAGGCAAGGACCTCTAAAGTAGTATTTTCTGAAATACTACCTGTGCCATGCGCCAGTGCATGTAGACAGAGGGAGCTCAGGGAGCTTAATGCATAGCTTAAGCAATGGGGTAGGAAGGAGGGTTTTGTGTTCTTAAAGCACTGGGCTGACTTTGCCCTTGGGTACAATCTGTATAGAAGTGATGGATTGCACCTAAATGGTAGAAGAGCCTCTGTGCTAGGGGAGCGAATGCTAAGAAGCTTGGAGGAGCTTTTAAACTAGGAAAGGGGGAAAGGGTATAGATAGCAAAAATTGGGTAGATAGAGCAGATAGAAACCGGGTCCAAGTAAATGACCAGGGGGGTGAAGAAAGGGTGGGGATAAATGTAGAAAATAAGGAGGAATTCCTAGTAAATGAAGATGTAGATAAAAGGCATGTAGGGAGTGATATATGTATATGTATGATATATGTTAATCATATGCTAGCAAATGCAAGAAATATGGTAGATAAAATAGGAGAACTAGAATTGCTGGTGGTTAATGACCAATTGGACATAACTGGTATAACAGAAATATGGTGGAATGATGCACATGACTGGGCTGTAAATATAGAGGGCTATTCCCTGTTTAGGAGAGACAGGATTAATAGAAAAAGGGGAGGTGTGTGCTTATATTTGAAACCAGAGTTACATCAAATTTTGAGAGGTGATATTAGTGAGGAAACTGGCCAAAATATGGAGTCCTTGTAGGTAGAAATTGAGACTAAATGTGGTGTAAAAGGAAAAACAAAGGTGTTGGTGGGTATATTCTACAAACCACCAAATATTGATGACAATGTTGAGGCCCAACTGCTACTGCAAATGAGGAAAGCTGCCCAGTCTGGGCATACTATAATTATGGGAGATTTTAATTATCCAGATATCAACTGGAAAAATGAGACCTGTCAGAGTGCTAAGGGTTTGAGCATACTTCGTGAAAGCTACATGTCACAAATGGTGGAAGTGCCGACAAGAAATAACAATATATTGGACCTAGTGACAACAAATAACACAGAAATTGTATCCAATATTAAGGTAAGTGAACATTTGGGAAACAGTGATCACAACATGGTTACATTTGAGATCAGTTTGGCAAAGCAAAACTGTATAGGTTCAACCAAAACTTAATTTTAAAAAAGCTAACTTCAAATTATTAAGAGCTTCAATGCAACACGTTGACTGGGATACATTATTTAAAGACAAAAATACTGAGGATAAATGGTCAGAATTCAAATTTAGGTTGCGGAAATGTACCCAACAGTATATACCCATGGAGAAAAAATGTAAATTAAGTAAGTCACAGCCAATGTGGTTAAGTGCACATGTAAAGGAGGAAAGGGCAAAGAAAAAAAAAAGCATTCAAACTATATAAGTCTGCAGGAACTGAACATTCTTTCTTAAAATACAGGGAGTGCAACAAAGATTGCAAAAAGGCAGTTAGGGTAGCAACAATAGAAAATGAACCTCGAATTGCAAGGGAAAGTAAGACTAATCCAAAAAAGTTTTTCAAATATATAAATAGCAAAAAACTTAGGGGGAGTGCATTGGACCATTCGAAAATGAGATGGGTGAGTTGATTAGTGAGGAAAAGGAAAAGGCCGATGTTCTAAACACTTTCTTTGCATCAGTATATACAAGGGAGCAAGGAATGGTAGAAGAGCCTCAACAAGTAACTAATAAAACAATACAATTATCAGATATTGGGTTAACTCAAGAAGATGTCATGGGTAGACAGAACAAACTTAAGACTGACAAAGCACCGGGTCCTGATGGTATACATCCAAGGGATCTTAAAGGGATAGTAATACTTCATTTTATCTTTATTTTATTTTGTAGGCATTAAAAAAACATGAAGAACGATATAAGTCTTATCTCTCAAACCTTTATGGTTTAAGAGATATTCACAAGCAAAGTACCCCCCCTGTTCAGCCAGATCAGAAGGGAGGTGCCCAGGTAGTCTGCAGAGAGGGACAATCTTCAATTAAGATAAGGGAAAAAGCTGAAAAACTTGTCAAGGGGGGAAGGGCTTTCATTGTTTTCATGCAAAGAAGATTGTCCCCTGCTGTTATCTGTCTGGTCTTACAACCAGATTCACATCTTCTAAAAGTAACCAATGATATCCAGACTGGCATAGAAAATGGTGAACTCACTGGAGCTATTTTCCTAGATTTCGCTAAGGCCTTTGACACAGTAGACCATAACATTCTTATCAGCAAACTCCATAACTCAGGATTGGGTAATAATTCTCTAAAATGGTTCCGATCCTATTTATCAGACAGAATGCAGTATGTGTCAGTTGCAAACAATGACTCCCGTCCGCTCAAAGTAACAAGTGGAGTTCCCCAAGGCTCCATTCTTGGCCCTCTTCTATTTTCTCTTTTTATAAATGATCTGCCCAAGGTTTGCAAATCATCTTCAGTACACATGTATGCAGATGACACCATAATCTATGCTAAAAATTCTAGCATATCACAACTTGAAACCGAATTACAACATGATTTCTACAAAGTGGAAAGATGGATAACACAGAACAAACTTTTCTTAAACACAGATAAAACAGTCACAATGATATTTGGCACAAAGCACAAACTGCGTAAACTCGACAATATCCACCTATCCATTGTGACAGAGTCTAATCGTAAATTGGCCCCAGTAGACTCCTACAAATATCTTGGCATGTGGCTTGACCCTAACCTCAATTTTGTTCACCACATTGACAAATTAACCTCTAAACTTTATCCCAAAATAAGTACACTTTATAGAAACAAATTATGTCTAAATACCCAGGTGAGAAAACATATTGTACAACAGATGCTGCTGCCAGTCATAGACTATGGTAACGTAGTATATGCTCCAGCACCAGAAATCCACCTCAGTAAACTTGACACTCTACATAATTCATTATGCCGCTTTATCCTCCAATGTGACTACACTACCCATCATTGTGACATGCTTAAAGAACTAAATTGGCTAACACTCAAATCTAGACGTGACCTTCATCTTTCTTGCTTAGTACACAACCACTTCTCTGGAAAACTACCACAATACCTAAGCAGTATGCTCACCCCAGCTCTCCATACTAACTATAACCTCCGCTCCACTACTAACAACTCACTGCGTATACCACAATACAAGAAAGAAGCAGGAAGATCTGCCTTCTCCTTCAGAGCTCCAAAAATCTGGAACAATCTGCCGGAAATAATTACATCTGCACCCAGTCTAAAATCCTTAAAAGCAAATGTTTGTTTATATCTAAAAACAGTGTGTAACTGTAAATAATCCCATTATTTAATAAGTATGTATATTTCTGTATGTTTGTATATAATGTCTCACAATTAGTGTAAATATGTAACCTTTTACTGAAAACTATCCAGGACATACTTGAAAACGAGAGGAATCTCAATGTATTCTTCCTGGTAAAACATTTTATAAATAAATAAATCTGAGAAGAGATGGCTTACTCTAGGAAAAAGGGGCGGGAGGGGGAAACTTTGCTTGTGAATATCTCTTAAAACATAAAGGTTTGAGGAATAAGACTTATATCGTTCTTCATGTTTTTTTAATACCTACAAAATAAAATAAAGATAAAATGAAGTATTACTATCCCTTTAAGGAACTCAGTGCAGTGTTGTCAGCATCCCTATATTTACTCTTTAAAGATTCTCTCACCACAGACTCAGTGCCATAAGATTGGCGAAGAGCCAATGTAGTGTCTCTTTTTAAGAAGGAACTAAAACAGAACCTGGAAACTATAGACCTGTGAGTTTGACCTCTGTAGTGGGAAAACTGCTAGAAGGGATAATACGGGACTATATTTAGGATTACAACACAAAAAATAAGATCATTAGCAGGAATCAACATGGTTTTATGAAGAACAGATCATGCCAAACTAACTTTTTCAGCTTCTATGAGGAAGTAAGCAGCAACCTTGATAATGCAAGGCAGTTGATGTAGTATATCTAGGGCAGCACAGTGGCCCAGTGGTTAGCACTGTTGCCTTGCAGCGCTGGGGTCCTGGGTTCAAATCCCACCAAGGACAACATCTGCAATGAGTTTGTATGTTCTCACTGTGTTTGCGTGGGTTTCCTCCGGGTACTCCGGTTTCCTCCCACACTCCAAAAAAACATACTGATAGGTGAATTTAGATTGTGAGCCCCAATGGGGACAGGAACCAATATGAGTGTAAAGCGCTGCGGAATCTGTGTGCGCTATATAAATAAAGGATTATATAAATAAAGGATTATATATAAATAAAGGATTATATATCTAGACTTTGCAAAGGCATTTGATACAGTGCCAGAAAGAAGGCTAGGGTATAAAATAAGGAAATAGGGGCTAGGAGATGACCTTTGCAATTGGATACAAAACTGGTTGAGGGATAGGAAGCCGTGTGGGGTTGTAAATGGACAAATCTCCAATACAGTTAAAGTGAAGAGTGGAGTACCTCAGGATTCAGTATTAGGTCAGCTGCTTTTTAACATGTTTATAAATGACCTAGAAATAGATGTAGATAGCAAATTATCAATATTTGCAGATGACACTAAATTATGCAGGGTAATTAATTCAGAACAGGATAACTGCTCTCTTCAGAGGGATTTATACAAAATGGCAGATTGTGCAAACAAATGGAATATGAAGTTTAATGTGGGGAAGTATAAATTCATGCATTTGGGAGGAAATAATCAAAAGGCTACTTATAAATTTAATGGAATCATTTTAGGGGACTCATTGCTAGAGAAAGACCTCGGTATCCTTGTCAACTACAAACTTGGAAACAGTGACCAGTGTCAAACAGCAGTAGCAAAGGCAAACAAAATCCTGTCTTGCATAAAAAGATGTATTGAAGCAAGACTGGATAACATTATTTTGCCATTGTACAAATCATTGGTAAGACCTCACCTTGAGTATGCAGTGCAGTTTTGGGCACCAGTTCTAAAAAAGGATATACTAGAACTAGAGAGGGTACAGCGAAGAGCAACAAAATTAATTAAGGGAATGGAGGACTTGACTATGAGGAACGACTAGACAGACTTGGTTTATTTACTCTAGAGAAAAGATGACTAAGAGGAGACCTTATCACATTGTACAAATAAATGAGAGGTTAATAAAAGGATCTCTGCGGTGAGCTATTTATTCCAAGGCCTGTTCAGAAGACCAGGGGACAACCCTTGAGATTAGAGGAAAGGAGGTTTAGACTTTAGCAGAGGAAGGGTTTTTTTTTTTAGAATGAGGTCTGCAAAATTGTGGAATTCTTTGCCCAAGGAGGTGGTTATGGCAGATACAATGGATACAGTCAATAGAAGATTAGATACATGTCTTTCCAAAGGGAACATACAGAGTTATACTGTTTACTAGTAGGCAGATCAGGAAAGTCTGATAAAGACTAACTTATTTGGTAGCAGGAAAGCTATAAAATTACTGGGGTATGAGGAGAAGGTTGAACTTGATGGACTTGTGTCCTTATTCAGCCTAATTTACTATGTTACTTGTAAGCTAAAAGACATCGGACCATGGGTGCAGGACACACCCTTACAAGATTATGAGCACAGTTGAGAATCTGTGACGTCTTCTTCTCTTTATATGCAAATTGCTCTTGGGGTTAGTCACCATACAGGTAACGGGAGAATCCAGCAGTGGACCACTTGTTCACAAGTGCCTAAAGGGAACAGCTGCACCACCCCAACGAGGCCCAAGATGGCTGAATCGTATGTTTGGGGTTAGCTATTTCCCTTGTTCAGAGGAAAATTATCTGGCTTTTCCTGGCTGGACTATCATTTTGGCAGGATCTGTATGAAATGATTCATTATATTTCTGCACAGTGAATGGCATATGTAACCTCAAAGAGATTGTTCCATGATTGCAGGTCACAGACTTATTGAGCTCTTTGCAAACCCTTGCAAGCTGATGAGCCTAACTGAGCATCTCTGAATACTTCTTCTTCTCTTTATATGCCAATTGCTCTTGGGGTTAGCACCCTAGGTGTAATGGGAGAATCCAGAAGTGGACCCCATGCTCACAATTGCCTAGAGGGATAGGCTGCACCACCCCGACGAGGCCCAACATGGCTGAATCGTAAGTCTGGGGTTAGCTGTTTCCCTTGTTCAGAGGAGAATTGTCTGGCATTTCCTGGCTGGACTTCATTTTGGCAGGATCTGTATGAAATGCTTCAGTATATTACTGCTTTGTGTATGGCACATTTTATCTCATAGAGATTGTACCATGGGTACAGGACACAGTCCTAGTGAGCTCTTTGCATTCCCTTGCAAACTCATGATCCTAATTGAGCATCTCTAACTACTTCTTCTTCTCTTTATATCCAAATTGCTTTTGGGGTTAGCACCCTATTTGTAATAGTTCAATCCAGGTGTGGTCCCCTTGCTCACAAGTGCCTAGAGGGATGAGCTGCACCACCCCAACAAGGCCAAACATAGCTGAAACGAATGTCTGGGGTTAGCTGTTTCCCTTGTTCAGAGGAGAATTGTCTGTCTTTTCCTGGCTTGACGGTCATTTTGGCAGAATCTGTATGAAATGCTTCAGTATATTTCTGCTCTGTGTACAGCACATGTGAGCTCAAACAGATTGTACCATGGGGGCAGGACACAGTCATGGTGAGCTTTCAGCACACCCTTACAAGATCTTGAGGATAGTTGAGCATCTCTGACTACTGATTCTTCTCTTTATATGCAAATTGCTCTTGGGGTTAGCACCCTAGGCGTAATGGGGGAATCCAGATGTGGACCCCTTGCTCACAAGTGCCTAGAGGGATCAGCTGCACCTCCCCGACGGGTCCCAACATGGCTGAATCTAAGTCTGGGGTTAGCTTTTTCCCTTGTTCAGAGGAGAGTTTTCTGGCATTTTCTGGCTGGACTATCATTTTGGCAGGATCTGTATGAAATGCTTAAGTATATTTCTGCTCTGTGTATGGCACATGTGAGATCAAAGAGATTGTACCATGGGTGCAGGACACAGTCCTAGTGAGCTCTTTGCATATCCTTGCAAACTCATGAGCCTAATTGAGCATCTATGACTACTACTTCTTCTCTTTATAAGCAATGTGCACTTGGGCTTAGCACCCTAGGCGTAATGGGGGAATCCAGACCTATTGCCTACAAGTGCCTCATGGGATCAGCTGCACCACCCCGACTAGGAGGAGAATAGTCTGGCATTTCGTAGCTTGATTGTCATTTTGGCTGGACCTGCATGATATGCTTTAGAATATTTCTGCCCTGTACATGGCACTTGTGAGCTAAAAGAGATTGGACCTTGGGTGTAGACACAGTCCTACTGAGCTTTCTGCACACTCTTACAAGATCATGAGCATAACTGAGCATCTCTGACTACTTCTTCTTCTCTTTATATGCAAATTGCTTTTTGGGTTATTCACCTTATGTATAATGGGGGAATCCAGATGTGGACCTCTTGCTCACAAGTGCCTAGAGGGATCAGCTGCACCAACCTGACGAGGCCCAACATGGCTGAAACATGTGTCTGGGGTTATCTGTTTCCCTTGTTCAGTGGAGAATTGTCTGGCATTTCCTGCCTGGACTGTTATTTTGACAGGATCTGTATGAAATGCTTCAGAATATTTCTGCTCTGTGTATAGCACATGTGAGCTCAAAGAGATTGTACCATGGTTGCTGGACACAGTCCTATTGAGCTCTTTGCATACCCTTGTAAGCTCATGAGCCTAATTGAGCATCTCTGGCTACTTCTTCTCTTTATATGCAAATTGATCTGTGGGTTAGCACCCTAGGTGTAATGGGGGTCTCCAGAGGTGCCCTATCTCTGTCCTTATTCCTGTCTATCTCTACCCCTATCTTTCTCCCTATCCATCTCTATCCCTGTCTCTTTCCCCATCAATCTCTAGCCCTTTCTATGTCTATATAGCTATCTTATCTAGCCATCATATCTATCTAGCTATCATATCTATCTATCTATTTATCTATGAATCTCTCCATCCATCTCTATACCTATATCGCTATCCCGATCTATCTGTATCGTTACCTATCTCTATAACTATCCCATTCTCTATCCAAATACGTATCACTATTTTTATCCCAGTCTGTATCCCTATATATATCTATCCCTATCTATCCTAATTCTGTAGCTACCTGTGTATCTCTAGTCTATCGCTATCTATCTCTTTCTTTATCTATGTATCTATCTACATACCTACCTATCTCTATCCCCCTCTATCTTATCTCTATCTCCATCCCTATCTATCATGTCTATATCTATAGCTACCCCTGTCTATCTGCAACTCTATCCATATCTACCTCTCTCTATTTCTGTCTTATCACTATCCCTATCTATCTCCATCCCTATCTGTCTCTTTGCCTATTAATATCTCTATCCCCATTCTTATCTCTATCCCTATCTCTCTCAATATCTATCTCCAAACCTCTTCCTATCCCTATCCTTTTCTAAATCTATCTATCTATCTATCTATCTATCTATCTATCTATCTATCTATATCCCTATCCCATTCTCTATCCCTACTCCTATCCATATTTCTATCCCTGTCTCTATCCATATCTATTACTATCAATAACTCTAGCCATATCTATATCCCTATCTATCCAATTATCTCTATAGCTAATCCTGTCTTTCTCTAGATCTATTCCTATCTAACTCTGTCTATATGTCTGTCTATCTGCCTATCTATCTATCTATGTATGTCTCTATCTTTATCCATATCTCTCTCTATCTCTATCCCTGCCTCTGTCCTTATATCTATCTATCTCTATCCCTAAATATATGGCTATGAATCCTATCTCTATAGCTACCACCTATCTATATCTATCCTTGTCTATTTCTATCTTTATCCTTTTCTGTATCACTATACCTATTCTATCTATCTATCTATCTATCTATCTATCTCATCTATCTCTGTCTCTATATATATCTTATATTTATCCCTATCTCTGTTCTTATCTTTGTCTATCCCTATCTATATCTATCACTATATATCCCTTTCTCTGTCTGTCTTATCACTATCACTTTCTATCTCTATCCCTATCTATTTATATCTCTGTCCTTCTCTCTCTCTCTCTCTCTCTCTATATATATATATATATTGCTATCTCTATATATCTCTATCCCTATCTCTGTCTATCCATATATCTATCTCTTTCTCTGCCTCCATCCCTATCTATCCTGTCTATCTGTAGCTCTATCCCTATCTAGCTTTATCTATCTTGTTTATCTCTACAGCTACCCATGTCTATCTCTAGCTTTATCCCTCTCTCTCCATATCTATCTATCTAATCTCCATCTATCTCCATTCCTATCTATCATGTCTGTCTCTACAATTACCCATTTCTCTCTATAGCTCTATTCCTATCTGTCCTTATATCTTTTTTTCTGTCTCTTTCTCTGTCTGTCTATCTATCTATCTATCTATCTATCTATCTATCTATCCATCTCTATCCCTTTCTATCTGTCTCTAGCTCTATCCCTATCTGTCTTATCACTATCCCTATCTATCTCTGTCCCTATCGCTATCTCTGTCCTTCTATCTGTTGATATCCCTATCTATCTTTATCCCTATCTATTTCTATCCCTATCTTTCTCCCTCTCTATCTCTGTTCCCAT
Organism: Rhinophrynus dorsalis; assembly: GCA_037306005.1. Lineage (NCBI taxonomy): Eukaryota > Metazoa > Chordata > Amphibia > Anura > Rhinophrynidae > Rhinophrynus > Rhinophrynus dorsalis. The sequence goes on from CM074722.1 coordinate 419,375,820, forward strand.
CTCTATTTCTATCCATGTCTCTATCCCTTTCTATGCCTATATTTATCCTTATCTATCTCTATCTTTAACCCTACCTATATCTATCCATAACTCTATCCTTTTCAATCCATTTTCTACAGCTACCCCGCCTATCTCTATCTAATCCTATCATTCCCTATCCCTATCTGTCCTTGTCTATCTCTATCCCTATATCTATCCCTATCCCAAACTTTATCTCTATCCCTCTTTCTATCCCAATAACTATCTCTGTCCCTATCCCTGTCTCTATCACATTCCATCTATAACTCTATCCTTATCTCTATACCTATTGCTATCTATCCCTATCGATATCCCTATCAATCTCTATCTATCCCTGTCTCTCTGTCTCTATTCTTCGGTCTCTATCTATGTCTCTCTATCTATCCCTATCTATTTCTATGTTTATCCCTTTCTGTAGCGCTATACCTATTCCTATCTATATAGCTATCTATTTATTGCTATATGTCTTTATCTCTATACCTATATCTGTTCTAATCTATGTATATCTTTCTTATTACCTTCACTTTTTATCACTATCCCTATCTATCTCCATATCTGACCTTATCTCTCTCTTTCCCTATATATTGCTATCCCTATCTATCTATCTATCTATCTATCTATCTATCTATCTATCTACCTATCCATCTCTATGCCTATCTATCCCTATCCCCATCTAGCTGTATCCCTATCTATCTCAATCCCTATCCCTATTTCTTTCCATGTCTCTATCCCTATCTTTATACCATTCCTTCTCTGTCTTTATCCCCATCTATATCTATCTCTATTCATAACTCTATCCTTTTCTAGCTCTACAGCTACACCGTTTAACTCTGTCTAAGCCTATCTGTATCCCTGTCTATCCTTATTTATCTCTATCCCTATATCTATCCCTGTCTATCTCTATATATCTCTATCCACAACTCTATCTATCTATCTATCTATCTATCTATCTATCTATCTATCTATCTATCTATCTATCTCTATCTATATCCCTGTCTCTATCCTGATCCCTGTGTCTGTATCTCAATTCCTCTGCATATCTCTATCCCTATCTTTATATCTATCCATAATCTATGGCTATGAATCATATCTATTTCTATAGCTACCACCATCTATCTCTATCGAATCCCATCTATATCTGTCTCTATCTATCCTGAACTATCTATATCCCTAGTCCTAAAGCTAACCCTATCTTTATCTCTATCCCTCTTTCTATCCCTATCATTATCTCAGTCCCTGTCACTATCTCTGTGTCTTTCTATGTCTCTATCCCTATCTATCTCTTACTCTATCCCTATCTCTATACATATTGCTATCTATCCCTATCAGTCTCTATCTATCTCGTCTCTCTTGCTCTCTCTATCATTCTCTCTATGAATCTGAATTATAGTTTGTGAGATAGTAGCTTTTAAAGTTCCCCCCTTCCTCCCCTTTCTCATACGTCAGCACTGTAACTGACAGAGGAGGATCCTGGCCCCGGGACCAGCAGAGGCTCTCCAGCAGAGCCGAGATAGAGCTACTTAAAATGAAATAATTCAATGGAACGGTCTACAAAGTGTGCCTGGTTTGCAAGCACAGTTTGTAGACTGTTCCAATTAATTATTTCATTTTGAGTAGGCTATCTCGGCTCTGCTGAAGAGCCTCCACCGGCCCCGGGACCAGGATCCTCCTCTGTCAGCTACAGCGCTGATGTATGCGAAAGGGGAGAGAGGTGGGAACTTTAAAAGCTACTATCTCACAAACTATAAATGTTTGAGAGATGGGAGTTAGGTTATTCTGCTTCTCTTGTTAATATCTACAATATTAGACATTTTTACAACAAAGTATTACTATCCCTTTAATAAGATATAACAATGATCTGTGTAGGTGCTCTTTGTGTGTGTTTGAGGGAACAGTAATCCCTAGTACTATTCTACCTAAAAAGTTTGCACCAGTAGCAAGACCCTCTGTTCCAATAAACAGAGTATTAACGATCTCAAATGTTTCCCTTTTGAAATCATACATAAGTCACCCCATGGAGACAATAAAGGAGCGCCTCTCTCTCGCAAGAGATATTTGGATTTATAAACTGAACAGCTGCAAACCTAATGATCTTAATAAAAAAGTTCACTTTTATTATGTGTAATGTTAATCCCTAACCTCTCTTTTCTTCCATTTGTTTCTATGGGGTATGAGTGATGAATCAATATGGCACTGGTTTAACTTTGTTTCAGTTCGCTATCAAAATGTCGCCCTCTATTGGGCGACCAACATAACGGTGCATTAACCCCTTAAGGACCGGGAAAATCTGAGGTTGTTTTCCCTTAAGGACCGGAGCAGTTCTGACCTTTTTGACTATATCTTTGTTCAGCAATGTTTTCCCTCTAAGTCTTTTATTCCACCCCCATAAATTATATACTGTTTTTTTAAGCACAAATAGGGCTTTCATTTGATACCCTACTTATATGGATAACCCACCATTTACTTTATTAAAATTAAAAAAAAAGGTAAAAAAAATGTAAAAAAACATCATTTTTGGTTTTTCTCTTTGGATCAATTGGGCACAAAGGGTTAAAATTTTATGGAGACTGCATGAAAGGTATGACCGGTCAGTCATACCTACAAAATGCACAGTTTAAAGTAGCCACTGTCCCCCCTGGGTGAAAATCCCCATGTCCCTTTTTCCCACCCTATTTTGACACTTTTTATCCGTGACATTTGGCGGTGTATATAAGTGTATTACATAGCTCCACAACAATCACACTTACACTTTTGTTTAATTAGATTATTATTTTTTTTTAAATAAAATATTTTTGTAAAAAAAAAAAAAGTGTTTTGTGTTTTAAAAAAAAAAAAAAAAATTATTGCAGGTCAGAAATTGACCTGCATTTAGCAAGCCTTTGGCACCAGCAGTGAAGGGGTTAATACCCCTAGCTGCTGTATTTACTTTCACCACTAGGTGTCTCCTGTCTACTTCTGTCTCCGTTACTTTCATAGCAACGGAGCCAGAGGCAGACTTGACAGGCACAGACAGCATGCTTTCTTTGCTGTCTGTGTCTGTCACTTTGCCGGTACATGTGATCGCTGGAACGGCGATCGCATGAATCAGCAAAGGCAAGAAAGGCTGAGACTGAATGCCCCGGTCTCGGAGCATTCAGTCTCAGCCTGGAATTAATGATAGCAGCGTGCACGGAGGCACGCTGCTATCATTTAAGCCATTACGGTCCTGGACCGTCATGGGTCCTTAACGGGACTGCAACCCATGACGGTCCAGGACCGTCATGGGTCCTTAAGGTGTTAAACATGCCACCGGCATGAAAAGGGCAACATAAGAATCTAGCCCACATCAAAAGAGCGAGATTCTGATGTCGTGGGCTTAAGCATCCCACATTTGAGAGCAAGAGGGGCACGCTTGCTCCGGAACCACTCAGCAAAGCTGATGCTCCCCTCACAATTTGGTCTTTTGGGTACTTGACTTCATTGCCTAATGAGAATTCCAGACCTGCATATAAACAATGTATTCCCCATATAGTACAAACATTACAGAGTCACAGTATAACTATGGTTGGCCAAGCCAAGCAATGTAAACAGAAAACAACCCATACTTTGCATTAACACACAGATGTTTGGGTATATGGAAGTCCTACTTTCCACTTGCATCCAGGTCTGCTGTTGTATACTAGAGATTGACATCTGACACATTTATCATACTAAATATGAGGCACACTGGCCTATGTTTATCAAGGGGTCTGGAAAATACTTCTGCTATTACTGCATAAACATTTTTTGAATGTATTAATGTGTTTGAATGCTTTACATAATAAGCAGCCTACAGTGATTTCTGCGCACCCATCTGGCACTCAGAGGGTTAAGATTGGCTGCATTCTACCAATATCACAGCTCAGGAAATACTAGGAAACAAGTGTAATAACAATCCATTGTTCCTGGAGAAACTATTTATATGAAAGCTGTCTGCATGTGAAGTGGACTTTTTGCTGCTTGTGCTTCAAGAGATGGACTGAGCAGGAGTGAGTAGGCATTTCAGGGCATGCTGTTTCTCTGCACCCTGGCACAGTATGTGCGACCGAGGAGCAGAAGAAATCAATAAAAAATCCATGCTTTTCCTTATGCCAACTGTAGGTGTGACATTATAGGCTTATTTGCACACAACTTATGCGCAGAATCGTGCTGATGTGTCTGTACGTAGGCACAAGCTCCTGAATAGCAGAAGCACAATTAACCGTTTCATTGCCAGAGGGGTACGCAACACATTGCTTCACAATGCATTGTGTACAGAGCCAGTGCAAGGATTTTTGCATACACAGGCGAAGGTGCATTTTGATGCGCCCCCCTCCGGACACAATCCCCCCCCCCCGACCTTGCCACAATCCCCTGCCCCCCCCACCTCCACATTGCCCCTTCCACAATGCTCCCTTCACCTCCACATTGCCCCTTCCACAATGCTCCCTTCATCTACACAATGCCCACTCTTCTCCACAATGCCCCTTCCACATTGTCCCCTCATCTCCACATTGCCCCTTCATCTCCACAATGCCCCTTCATCCCCCTTCCACAATGCCCCCTTATCTCCACAATGCCCCTTCCACAATGCCCCCTTATCTCCACATTGCCCCTTCATCTCCACAATGCCCCTTCATCTCCTTTCTACAATGCCACTTTATCTCCACAATGCCCCTTCCACAATGCTCCCTTCATCTCCACAATGCCCCTTCCCCATTGCCCCTTCCACAATGCTCCCTTCATCTCCACATTGCCCCTTCATCTCCACATTGTCCCTTCCACAATGCTCCCTTCATCTCCATAATGCCCCCTTATCTCCACAATGCCCCCTTCATCCCCTACCTTGAGTCCCTGGTAGTCTAGCGGCATGCCATAACTTAGAGCTCTGTGCCTCCTTGGGCACAGAGCTGAAGCTCCCGCGAGCTGCTCTCAGTAATGCAGAGTGCTGGGAGATGATGTCATCTCCCAGAGCTCTGTATTACTACAGAGCCTGGGTCTCTCTGCATTGTGTCACATAGACGCCGTAAGGGAGCGCTTGGTAGTGTAAATCAGTGCTCCCTCGTGGCAGATATATATATTAAAAAAAAAAAAAAAAAACCAGCTTCCCCCTTTTCGGTGCCCCTCCGTTGCAGCTCCCTAAGGCAGCTGCCTGTCCTTCCTTAATGGTAGCGCCGGCCCTGATTGTGTACCCCTCTGGCACCCAAAGGGTTACTGTTACTCCCCTGTTTCATACATTCCCCTTATAAATGTTCCAGGTCATAGTGTATTCTTCCTGAGCAAGCATACCCCTCTTGCACTCAGAGGGTTAACATACATGGATGTAAGCACTGACAGTGGTTTTATGTGTGATTCCTACACACATGCTCTTGCGAGTGTTCTCATTGGCTGCACCAGAGAAGGCGCTGTGTGTAAGAGCTGCAAGATCAAATGCACGGACTGCCTCAGGTTTAACTCAGGTTTAAGGGGACAGAAACTTGTATCCGCAAGGTAAAATAAACATGGTAAATAAATCTTCCTTTTAGCAGGGACAACTATTTGCAGGCATCACTATTTGAGGTGCTTAGATGAACCTCTGTACCTATAGTACACCAGGTGACCATTTTCAAGGACTGTGTAGTAGAAGTGGAGCAGGCATGTCGCACATGGGTTTACTATTGAAATGTGCGACAATTAAGCCTGTGACATCAGAATCTTGCCCTTTTGATGCACACGAGGGTCTGATGTCGCCCTTTTCATGCTGGCAACATGTTTAATGAATTGTTTTGTTTTTCGCCCAATAGTGGGTGACATTTCAAAAGGATACCGTTTCATCCATGGTTTTCAATACGATAGTTATTTGTGTTTGGTCTGGTTGCCATGACACCCAGTGGGCCAGTTCTGCCACCAAGGATGAATAAATATGTATAAAATGTTGTTTATTTATCAGTTCTGTAACAACTATGCTATATACCTAAGGAAAGTCTCTTTGAGGACTGAATGTTGTATGGTGTTTTAGTGGATATGCTTAATAAAAGCTAAGTTTTAATTAATGGTATGCCACGACCAAGCCTTTGTACCGATTCCTGCAGGGTTGAGTTAGTGGCTGCTCCACTCATTGCTTGATCAGAGACTGGCTCCTATGTTTCTAAGAAAGGCAAATCAAAATGATCAAATCTCATATTACCAATATGATTTCAGCTATGCATAATCACATTAATAATATTGGGTTTGAAACGTTAGACATATTGTCCATTTCTGAACCCACAGGAGCCAGTCACTGAACACACAGGAAGAGGAGTAGTCAGTCAGGCAATGGATTGGCTGAGTGCTCATTAACCCCTGAGCTACCAAAGCAGTTTAGTTGTAGTCAGGGAAACACGGCCAAACTTTCTAGGAAGAATAGTACTAGAGTTTCAAGTTCCTATGCGTTTTGTGTAGTAACACAGATACTGAAACAGAAAGCTACAAAAGATTATGGAGTAGAATTTGTTAAAGGGCAAGGTCCCTTATCTCTTGACTAATGTAATGCTCACTTCTTCTCTCAGAGGATTTACTAAAGTTGTTTTCACAAGGAACAGAGATGTTTTGGCTTTGTATTGGGAATGTCTCAGTACCCTGAAGAAAAACATTTTTTGCCATTTTGAGCAGGGTTTCCATTGACCCTGTTTTCTACAGACTTCTAATAGAAGGATCACCTTTTCTACCATAGCACCCAGTGAAAATCAGCAAACCAATAGAACCCTATTCATTAAGCTAAAACTTGCAATTTTAGAGCATACCAACTTCACCACATGGGTGAAATGTACATTCCCAATGTTTTAAATCAGACTTTTAACCCCTTGAATCTCAGAGAGGTCTCCAACCAATGGCATTTAGGTTTTCATTAAAAAAAAAGTACTGCTCCTTTAAATAAATGGGAATATGCAAAATGTTGACTTTAGTGTTAGTAATGTCCCATAATATTTTTTATAGATTAGAAGAGGATAAAAAAAGAATCTTATTGCCACAAACCCCATCTCTCAAACCTCTATGGTTTAAGATATATTGGCAGTCAAATTTCCCCCCTCCCCTTCTCTTGATGTCAGCTGTAAAGGTGACAGAAGGAGATCAGTGTTGGCTGACATGATGAGGCTCTTCAGCAGAGCCGAAATCCCATTATTAGAAAAGAACTACTTCATGGGAACCGTCTACAAAGTGTGCTTGCAAACCAGGCACACTTTGTAGACCTTTCCAATTAAGTAATTATTTTCTAATAACGGGATTTTGGCTCTGCTGAAGAGCCGCCGTCTGGTCCCCAGACTGGGATCTCCTGCTGTCAGCTAGATGCTGACGTCAGGAGAAGGGGAGGGAAGGGGGAACTTTGATTGTCAATATCTCTCAAACCATAGCTGTCTGAGAGTTGGGGTTTGTGGCAATGAGATCAGAAATGGATCCTCACTCTGCAATGGAATGGTGAAAAAGCAAAAAATTCTGGACAACAAGTTGATGCCTATGTATATGCCACTGTGTATGAGTGTATCTGAGATGAGGAGACAGGAATTTGTACAGTATGTTCCAATGCAGTTCTCTAGGTGTGAGTGATGTCTGGCAGTGATTTGTTCTATACTTGTTCTATATATGGAAAGGGATGGATTTAAATGTCAGGAGCCTCTAGGCAAGACACTCTATGCCATTAGCTCCACCTGTGATCACACCCCTGCTCCTCATTTGACCTCTTCATGTGACCCCACTCCTTGTCCCAACCACGAATGAAAAAAGCTTTTGCCTCTTGGTTACTAGAGATATCTCCATTCCATTCCTCTGCAATCTATATCCAATTGGTTAAATAACAGCCTATAAAGTGGTTGAAAACTAATGCAGAGATGCTATTGTTCTGGCCACACCCACAACTCAGAATGTGGGTGTGGCCAGCATAGCCAGGATTTTTGACCATAATAATGTAAAGTTGTTAATAGGAGGGTTATTACTAGGTGTTAGTGGTCCTTTAAGAAATTGGTCCAAGCTTTACTATAAAATAGGCAATGGGTCTTATACACAAGAGAAAAGAAAAACAATTCTGGGTCAAATCAATTGCATCATAGGAGACAAATGCAAATTTCCTACATCCCCACTGATTTAAATGGGGCTTTTAACCTTCTAAATAGAGAAGAGGTCTCCATGCATTTGAAGCAGTGTTGGAGACCTATCCAGAAATTCAATGGGGATATTTTTGTATTTCGCTTTTTTGCTGTAGTTGGTTTGCTCCAGAATGGCACTTTTCTCTTGTGTGTATGGCATTATGTACTTGTCACCACTGCTGGGTCAGTGCTTTTGTATGCAGGGTAAAGCTATAAAAACTGTTACCCCATGGGGTAGTGCATGTTTGCAGATCAACTGAAGATTGGGTGGAAAAAATTAAGAGTTCCTAGGGTGCTTCAACATCATAATACATAATACAATTGTTTAAATAATGGATTTTTGTGTTGCTACTCTCTTAAAGGGATAGTAATGTTTCACAATAAAAGCAGCTCCAATTAATCTTCTTAGTATTTGAGCCATGGAGAGTGTTGTTTCAATACTGTAAGAGTTGTAGTTCAAGAGTAATTGAATGATAACGTATCCTACCCTCCCGCCCCTTTTAGTGATGTAACACTGCTCACCTCAGAACAGAAAGACTGTCCTGATGGATCGCAGAGAGGAACAATCTTCAGAGTGAGCATAAGGATAAACCTGAAAAACCTGTCGGGTGGGGGGCAGGGTTTTCTTTATGCTCACAGTAAGAAGATTGTCTCTTGCTGTGATCTGTCTGGTCCAGGGACCAGATTCCACATCTGAGGGGAGGTGGCTTACACTAGGTAAAAGGGGCAGGAGGGGGATATTTTATCATTCAATTACTCTTGAAATACAACTCTGATAGTATTGAAATAACACTCCCTATGACCCAAATACTATGAAGATTAATTGGAGCTGCTGTTTTTGTGAAACATTACTATCCCTTTAAATGATTATGAATTGTTTTCAATTTCTCCTTGCTGTGATCATAGTACGGACAATGGATATGCATTATGTGGTACACAATTATTTCCAACATTGGCAATACGATACAATGCAGGGCAGAGCCAATGTCAGGCTAGGACCCATAATGCAAAGTACCTTGGTGACAGCCTCAGTCATCCCCAGCTTGTGCTTTGATCCCAGCAGGAATACACATTGGGATGCACAATGATTCTGTACTAAAATAGGCACTGTGACTGATATTTTTTTGGTGCTGTACCCACCTGACATCTAGTTACTAAGCCATTTATACCCAAAAACTCTCCTCTTTATATTTCATGTCGAGGAATGTTCAGTGTGGGCGTGTATGGGAATTTCAGAGCATTTGGTACCTCAACTCCTTGTTTCTCTCCATTTACTGGCAAGGTGCAGAAGAAATCAGAGGGAAAACACTTCTTTTGTCCCATGGATACTATAGAGTTGGCATTTGAGTGCTGACTCCATTAAAGTTTTAAGGATGGCAGTGTGTGTGTGCAGTACGCACTGAAGAGATCGTGCACACCCAGTGGTACAGGTGAATGTTTTTTATGCTTATGTAGAAGTGCAGAAAGTGATCTGTGCTGGCGGATTTTATACATTTCACTCAAAGTCTTACAGATAAGCATGAAGTAAATGCAAATTTTAACACTTTACCAGATAATACAATAGTAAAACAATATGCTCTGAAATCAAAGCTTATCACAGATGCTCTCCTTAATCCCAGATATTCTTAGGATAGTGCTGTCCCTAAAATATCATTTGTTTCTGGCTCTCAAGGACTGGACTAGGCCTTACCTGAATTACATTGTATATATTTGTTTAAAGGGATAGTAATACTTCGTTTTAACTTTATTTTATTTTGTAGGCATTAAAAAAACATGAAGAACGATATAAGTCTCATCTCTCAAACCTTTATGGTTTATGAGATATTCACAAGCAAAGTTTCCCCCTCCCGCCCCTTTTTCCTAGTGTAAGCCATCTCTTCTCAGATGTGAATCTGGTTGTAAGACCAGACAGATAACAGCAGGGGACAATCTTCTTTGTATGAAAAGAATGAAAGCCCTTCCTCCTTGACAAGTTTTTCAGCTTTTTCCCTTATCTTAATTGAAGATTGTCCCTCTCTGCAGTCTACCTGGGCACCTCCCTTCTGATGTGGCTGAACAGGGGGGGGGATACTTTGCTTGTGAATATCTCTTAAACCATAAAGGTTTGAGAGATAAGACTTATATCGTTCTTTATGTTTTTTTAATGCCTACAAAATAAAATAAAGATAAAACGAAGTATTACTATCCCTTTAATACTGACACCACTGCTATGTGCAATTAGAAGACTATTACTAGTCTGCCTACACGGTATCCAAATATAGCAGAGTTGTATGTAGGGGGGAGCTGTCAGTGCTGCTAACTGTGCTGTGTTTGTACTATAGCTCACAATGTTTATGAACAATGAAGTCGCCTCTTTACTCACCTCTCCAAGACTCCCACACTCTCTCTCCCCCTCTCGTTAGAACCCAACTTTATCTGTTGTCTATTTCACGTATTCAACCATGATTTTGGGGGCAAAGGGATTAAAAATTCGTGATTTGTCTGCAAGAGAAGACAAAGTTGTATTTTTCACCTATCTTTTCCAGCTGAGAAAGTGTGGACGAGGTCGTACAACAGCGGAGGGGAGAGGGTGAGGAGCGGCACGGAATCCTTAAAGCAAAGTTTGGTATGTGTCTCAACTATTTAATTCAACACAGTAATTCACTCACATTTTGATTTCAACATGAGAAATTTAACAACCTAAGGTCTGCTCACTCTTAAGTCGGTTTGGAAATACATTCGTGCTTGTACATTCCTCAAACTCCAAGCTAAATAATATAGCACATGCTGTGCAACAGTTTATAATTTTAAGCAACTATAAAAAATGAGTTTATTGGTTCTATGGTCCAACGTTCAAGATGCTATGATTGTAAGTGCATATTTCCATGTTACTTTTCAGTGATATGTAACACAGTGCATGAGATGCAACACAATATAATATCTATTTTGTTTTTACTAAAACTACAAATGCACAATGGTTACCCTTCTGGTCAACTTAACTGGGGCCGGCAAGAGTGAACAGCCTTTGGTTTTATAAAGTCACAGGCAAAAGGGAGTAGGAAAAACAGTTAAAGGATAAACGTTGGAGAAAGTTCGGCAGAGATCGGATGCAATTTCATTCTCAGATTAGGCCGTGCCACGGGAGAGAGGAATAGAATTGCGGGGAATCCTCCGGAATTACATCTTTAATGCATCTTAACTTCCAAGTCTTGTAAATAATGGACAATTCTTGCCTGAGGGGAGGGGTAAAGGGATGAGGAAGGGATGGGATAGACTGAACATGGTTCGTAGACAAAGGGTAGCAAACTGTTTGTGCAGCACAAAGGAAAACAGGAAGCAATAGTCTGTAGGCTCAACACAGTAAAGCAGGGTGTATTCTGATAGAAAAGTGATAAAAAGAGCATGCAGGAATCACACAGAACATCCAAAGAATATACGAATAATCCAATAAACTCCTTTCCTAAATGTAAAACATCTGTTATTTGTTTAATTATTACTTGTAAAAAATGTTTTGAACAGTTTATAATTTGCTGTATTTCTATAGTTTTCACTGTATATCCTGTATTCAGTACATGTAGGATCTGTTTTTCTGAAAATCCCTTGAGGCCAGAGATCACCAATGCCTTGCAGTGTTATGGGGATCTCCAACATACAACAGATTAATGTTACCACTCCTCAGTTGGGTATATCTTGTTGCTTATGCATTGAAAAGAACAGTACAATTGCAGAGTCTATCTAATACAATGGAGGTTGTGTGCATATGTAAGCACATGACACACAGCATGTCTCTAAAATCACATTTTACTCTCAATGTTATGGGTCGGTAACCTGTGGCCCTCTAGCCATATGTAAACTAAAAGTCCCAGACTCCTCTTCCCAACAACAGAGCTGTAAATCACCAACAGCTGGAGGGTCAAAGGTTCCACACTCCTGTTTTATATTATTACATTATGTTTTAAACCTCACCAGCACAACTGTGCAAACTTAAGAAGTAATTTCATTTCTTAAAGGGATAGTAATACTTCATTTTAACTTTATTTTATTTTGTAGGCATTAAAAAAACATGAAGAACGATATAAGTCTTATCTCTCAAACCTTTATGGTTTAAGAGATATTCACAAGCAAAGTTTCCCACTCCCGCCCCTTTTACCTAGTGTAAGCCATCTGTTCTCAGACGTGAATCTGGTTGTAAGACCAGACAGATAACAGCAGGGGACAATCTTTTTCCTATGAGAACAATGAAAACCCTGCCCCCTTGACAAGTTTTTCCCTTATCTTAATTGAAGATTGTCCCTCTCTGCAGTCTACCTGGGCACCTCCCTTCTGATCTGGCTGAACAGGGGGGGGGGGATACTTTGCTTGTGAATATCTCTTATACCATAAAGGTTTGAGAGATAAGACTTATATCGTTCTTCATGTTTTTTTAATGCCTACAAAATAAAATAAAGATAAAACGAAGTATTACTATCCCTTTAAAGTGATAGTAAAGTTGTTTAACTGGGAAAAATTATACATATATATATATATATATATATATATATATACATATATATATATACACATACCTATTACAGCTCAAACCACACTGCATCATTTTTTGTACTGTCTCTGGAGAACTTCTGTATCTGACAGTTGTTATCCATTAAAAAAATACAAATAAACCAACAGCTCCACCTAGTGGTGGCTTATCATTAGCTGTCAACCTTGTATTACTCATCAAAATACTTTTTTTTTTTAATAAAACAACTTAACTATGACTTTAACTACCACTATTTAAAATCAACTGTTATATAAACATATTTTAAAATACAGATTAATACATTCTGATATTTAAAAGAAGAAAAACATTCCTTAGATAAGCTTATTTGAAGATATTGATAAACTTATCTATAACAATGACTGACTAGATAAGCACTACTAGCACGTCTGATGTACTAAGAAGAACTACTACAAGCCAAGTGCATCATAGGAGAAAATAAAAATACCCACTGATTTAAAGAGGACATGAAAACCCTTTGAATGCTAAACAGGTCTCCAACACATTGGGGGTTATGCACTAATGCATGATAAAGAGCTGATAGAGTTGAGATGACTTCTCCAGTTACATCACTTCTCAAGTTCCTATGCTATTCTGTAGAGCTATGCACTAAGATCTCCAAAGCTGGTGAAATCTTAGTGCATTGGCTCCATAGAGTGAAGTGATATCACTGGAGAAGACATCTCCACTTTATCACCGTTTAAGCACTCCTTAGTGCATTTCCCCCATTGCCTTTCTGTGGTGCAGATGGTTTCCTACAGTTCTTCATAGTACATTAGCCTGACTGTTCATCTGAGATAGTGCATACAAATAGTTAGTTTTGGGGGATAGTGTCCCTTTAATACCCCAAAAGTTTTAGGCATAATTAACTGAAAATAATATATAAACTCTCAATTCCATTTTTTCTTAGGAATGGAGGCAAAATAAGCCATATGGAAGCTTCCATTTACTTTTCTAGCAGCCATCACTGATGCAACTCGAAGGAGTGAACACATAATGGGTCTTACACACAAAACTAAACAAGAGTAATTCTGGAGTAATCTAACTGCACCATAGGGGACAAATATAATTTCCCATTGATTGAAATGGAGCTTTTAACCCCTTGAATGGTAGAAAGGTATCCATCACATTTGAAGCAATGACTCAGAGACCTCTTTAACATTTGAGGTGTTAAAATCCACATTCAAATCAAATAGACTATCAGGAATTCTCCTTAAGTCCAACTGATTGTACTTGGGAACCTTCAAGCCCAAGCCCCCCAAGGTATCAAGGAGGAATGAAGATGGGAATGTCCAAATGAGGTGTTCTGCATCATAATGTTGGTGAAGCTTAAAGGGATAGTAATACTTCGTTTTAACTTTATTTTATTTTGTAGGCATTAAAAAAAACATGAAGAATGATATAAGTCTTATCTCTCAAACCTTTATGGTTTATGAGATATTCACAAGCAAAGTTTCCCCCTCCCGCCCCTTTTACCTAGTGTAAACAATCTCTTCTCAGATGTGGAATCCAGTCCATAGACCAGACAGATAACAGAAGTTGACACTCTTATTCCTATGAAAACAATGAAAATCCCTACCCCCCTTGACAAGCTTTTCAGGTTTTTCCCCTATCTTAATTGAAGATTGTCCCTCTCTGCAGTCTACCTGGGCAGCTCCCTTCTGCCCTGGCTGAGAAGTGTTACATCAGTAAAAGGGGCGGGAGGGGGACACTTTGCTTGTGAATATCTCTTAAACCATAAAGGTTTGAGAGATAAGACTTATATCATTCTTCATGTTTATTTAATGCCTAAAAAATAAAATAAAGTTAAAACGAAGTATTACTATCCCTTTAAAGGGATAGTAATACTTTAATATTACTAATCCCCATATTGTAGCTATTTCAAAAATAATTCAATTGCTCCCAGGTTCATCTCTCAAACCTTTATGGTTTGAGAGATAACTGAACGCAAAGTTCCCCCCTCCCTCCCCCTTCCCTGAAGGCAGCGTTGTACTGACTGCAGGGATATCCGGTCTTATTTTCATCAGGCTGCTCTGCAGCAGAGCCGAGATCGCGTTAGTAGGAAAAAAAAAAATTTCACTGAAACAGTCTTCTACGTGTGCTTGCAAACCAAGCGCATGTAGAAGACCATTTCAGTGAAATAATTATTTTTACTAATGCAAACTCGGCTCAGCTGCAGAGCCACAAGACTGTCGTCCGACAGTCTTCCCCTGCAGTCAGGTTCAAAGCTGACTTAAGGGAAGGGGGAGGGAGGGGGGAACTTTGGGTGCGGTTATCTCTCAAACCATAAAGGTTTGAGAGATGAACCTGGGGGCTATTAAATTCTTTTTTTTAAATAGCTACAATATGGGGAATAGTAATAATAAAGTATTACTATCCCTTTAACTGAGGAAGGCAGGATAAGATTGGAGGATATTGCCCTTAAATGGGAGGATTGGGTTGGGAGTAGGCAGAATTACGGGGGAATTTAGCAATTTGGAGAATCAGCCTCTGTCCCCGAAGACCCAGTAATTAAGTCTGAATAACAGGCTTATTGTTATCACAGAGGTGAAATAATGAGTCAAATTATATGTTTCTATAGATATGAGGAGAGAAGAGAGAGGGGGAATATGACAGAAACATTCAAATACGTAAAGGGATTCAACACAGTAATGGAGGGAAGTACATTTCAAAGGAGTTGAAGTGTTACAACAAAAGGTCATAATCTAATATTAGAGGGACAGAGGCTTAGATGTAATGTAATGAAGTTTTACTTCATTAACAGGGTGGTAGATAAGTAGATTAGTCCACTAGCAGGAAGTGGTAAAGGTTAAAACAGTGACAGAATTTAATTATGAATGGGATAAGCATAAGATTATCCAAGCACCAAATAGGGTTTGAGGGTTTTGCAGTAGGAAAATGGGCAGACTAGATGGGCCGAATGGGTCTTATATGCCATCCTATTTAAATTCTATAACATAAACTACAAGAAGAAGATTCTGTAGGCTGTGACATCATGAGTGTTAGTGGGCTTTATATATAAAAACAGATTGGAGCAATTCTGGGTTAAACCAACTGCACGTAGGGGATACAAAAACTTATCAAAACTCTTTCAGTGCTAGAGAGGTCTCCAACGCACTCGCCATTTGTGATAACATTCCTTATAAATTGTATACTGTGAGGACAATTTATTTTGCATTCTCTTTTAAGCTGTGAAATTATGTTGGATAATGATGGCTCATTGTAGTTCTAAATAACCATTAATCCAGCAATAAAAGTGTCTGTCAGATTGTTCAGTTTGATTTGTGTTGGTGATATTATGTATAAAAATCTGTTTTAACCCTTTGAGTGCCAGACGGGTAACCAATGCATTGCTTTGCTATGCGTTGGCTCCCCCTCTGGCACTCAAAGGGTTAAATATCTATATCTATTTCTCTATGTATCAGTCGACATAAATGGCCCAGCATTGCCCAGAATCTGTGTAACATCACACCAATATGCTCAGACACCAAAGTGCCAGTTTCACCACAGGAAAGACAGAGGTAATAAAGCAGAGACAACGTCTCCACTGATATCACTTCTCCAGTTCCTATGCTATTCTGTGGAGCCAATGCGCTAAGATGGCTCCAGTTTTGGAGATCTTAGTGCATAGGCTCTATAGCAGTGGTTCTCAATCTTTTTTTGCTCGGGGCACCCCTAACACGTAATCTTGAACATTCGGGGCACCCCTAACATATTTAATGTACTTTATCAAGGGCATAATGAAGGGTACAATAGATAAATATACAGTGTTATTATGTCTTATAATCATAATACCATACCTAAACATATTGTGCATAACAATTTCTAAAAATCTTTATTTAAAAATCCATTTTTGCTAGTCTTTATAGAAGAACACAGGGCACCCTAAGCTGATGTCCGTGGCACACCGAAGTGCCCCGACACCCTGGTTGAGAATCACTGTTCTATAGAATAACATCGGAACTGGAGAAGTCATATCACTGAAGAAGTCATCTCCTCGTAACCACATTTTTATCACACCTTAGTGCGTAACCCCCCTTTGTCTTTCATTCTGTCACTCTTGCTCTTCCCTCTCACGCTCTCACCCCTCTAGCTGTCTCCATATCGGTCTCTCTCTCTCTCTCTGTTTATATATATATATAATCTGTCTTGTGTGCTATGTTGGGGGAGATTCACTAAGTGATAAAGAGGTGATAAAGAGATGACTTCTCCAGTGATATCGCTTCTCCAGTTCCTATGTTATTCTGTGGATCCTATGCGCTAAGTTTTTTGCAGTTCTTAGTACATAGGCTCTATAGAATAATATAGGAACTGGACCAGTGATATCAATGGAGAAGTCATCTCCACATTCTCACCTCTTTATCACCGCTTAGTGAATCTCCCCCCGATGTTCTTTCGCTTTCTTTTACATGCTTTGTAGTGTGCTCTCTCTCATGTTCTCTTACATTTACATGTGTTCTCTTGCTCTCCCTCTCTATTTTTTTCTATTGCGCTCCCTTATTCATTATCTTTTAATACTCTCTCTTTCAGTTTGATTTCTCTCTCTATCTTTCTCTATCTGCTCCTCTCTGTGAGTCTTTCCCTGTGCCTGCCTGTCTCAGTCTGATGGGATTGAGGCGGGGGGGTTGAAGTTAAGCAAGAGCTGGAGACACACAGATTGTTCACCGCTACTTTAATCTGTGTATATTCGAGCTGTAGGTGTTCTACTAACTCAGTGTCAAACAGCATTCCTACATAATTTAGGCAGAGTAGATTTTTGGCATATACATCACATTTCACAGGTGCTGCAGTGAAAAAGACTGCACTAATTATTGCAACACTTGTAAACTAATAGGGAGCTCTGCTAAGTTGAAACATCATTTTGGCATTAAGCCAAGCTTTTGCTGGCGCTTGCCATTTTTAGTTTGGCTGCTAGGACATAGTTCACTGCCTTGTAAAGGAGGACTACAAATCCCAGAATACATTACACCCCACTATGGTGGAGTAAGGCTTCTGCAGCTCAAACATGCTTTTATAACTCAAATTACAATCTTTAGTCTGGTCACTAGGTGGCACTGTGCTATTGTTTCAACTAAGAAAGCTTTAGTCTATGGTCGCACAATGTGCGACCCGCGTGACCCCGACTGGAGGACTTCCAGTTGCCCGCTTGGTCTACTGGGAATGAATCAAGCTGGACAAAGACTCAGTTGTGATAAAATCTTGGAGTTCAGTCTCTTTCCAGGGCACCAGAGGGAGTCTCCTTTCAAACCCCCTCCCTTTTATTGTTCTACCTTGTTAGTCTGCTGAGATTCAAAATGCAGCCCTGGATTTCTCAACAGGCTTCCTCCTAGTGGAAGAGACCTGCCGATGGGGCAGTATCCAAGCGATAGGGTTAAAGTGGAACTATCACTTTGTAACAAATTGGTGATTTTGAAAAGACCATCCAAAATCACACATGTTTATATTTGCCATTTGTATTTTAACCCCTTAAGGACCAGCGGTCCCGGGGCGTGCCGTCCCTTAAGGACCACATAGGAAACTTTGACATGCCGCCCCACGTGACTGATCACGTGGGGCGGCACGTCAAACGGGGCACTGGAAGAGATCGCTCCGGTCTTGGAGCGATCAACTTCAGTGCCCGGTATTACTCACCGCGCTCCTACAGAAGCGCGGTGAGTAAAAGTACGTGACGTGCCAGGACCGTCACTGGCCCTTAAGTGCCGGACCAGCGTGACGGTCCTGCCATGTCAATGGTCCTTAAGGGGTTAAATAACAGTTTAGGAGATATTTTTTATTTGTCAGTTTATGTAGCTGAGCAAGTACTTCCTGGTAGGAAATAGCAGTTGGTAATGAGTATTTTTGAGTCCTCCATGGATGTCTTGAGCACTTACACTAACTGACAAGTAAACAAAGCTAAATATCTTATAAATATTGTTTCAAATAACAAAGGAATTACATAAATATAGTTTGCTTAAGAAAGCTCTTTTGAAAGCAATGTACTGGATACTGCTCTAATGTTCAAGGGGTTAAAAGTCCCATTTAAATCAATGGCAGCACTGGGGATATGTATTTCTCATATACACCACACAGCATTCAGAAGTTATTACTTCCAATTAGCAGAACATGTTAAAGCGGAACCATCACCTAGATTCAGACTTTCCTAGTGAGTTTTAATAGTTAACCGAAGATTAGAGCTGGGTGTATTTTAAAAAAAAATTGCTTACAAGTGCAGATATCAGCCCACCAAAATCAACCCCAATAGCATTGTACACGGAGTTTGCTGTAATGCTACAGCACAGAAACCCAGTTTCGAAGGGGAGCGTGAACGCTCTTCCTGGGGCAGCTGGGAAGTCAAGCAGGACATTCAGTCCCGCAGAATGCGGAAGTGCCCAATTTTGATGGGCTGATATCTGCACTTGCAAGCAAATTTTTTTAAAAATACACCCAGCTCTAATCTTCGGTTAACTATTAAAACTCACTAGAAAAGTCTGAATTTAGGTGATAGTTCCGCCTTAACTCAGGCAAGGTCTCGTTTCAAACCAACAATCTTCATGTGGTATAACTTGTGTTTTCAACATTCAAGACAGAATAATGGTTTTGGTGCATTCAAAGAACTTTCCCTCTCAGCTCAAAATCACATACTTGCAAAAAAACAGAAAAAACGCACTTCCATATCCAAATTCATATTTGTAAAAACATTCTTTATTGTAGTACATAGATTAAAAAAAGTTGTCACATGTTCATACACTATATGGAGAGACTTACAGTTATGAAGCTGCAAACCAGTAGATGTGAAAATGTAGCATCGTGCCGATCAACGCGTTTCGTGTTGGTCTCTGATCATGACTAACTGTGTAATACGCGAAATGCATTAATCGGCAAAATGCTTCATTGTCATATCTGTTGGTTTGCAGCTCCGTGACTGTAAGTCTCTCCATATAGAGTATGAACATGCAAAAACATTTTTGGAGGTACTTTAAAATTTTAATCTATGTACTACAATAAAGGTTGTTTTTACAAATATGGATTTGGATACGGAAGTGATATATGTATTTCTCCCCTATTGTGCAGTTGGTTTGTTCTAGAATTGCTCCACATTTCTGTAAATAAGTCCATGTGATTGATTAGTATTGGATGCAAACGTGCACATTTCTGTTAGTCAATTGAATGAGAAAATCCTTTATGCAATATTTAACTCCATAGATGCTAAGGACATCACCAGTGCATTTCTTCACAATGCACTGGAGACATCTCTAGATGCAAGTGGTTAACCCTTTGAGTGTCAGACACTCAACGGTTTAAAATTTAGTCCATCGTCTATTTGCCACTCCGTAGGAAAAAGGCAAAATTCTCAGTTCTATTATGCCAGTATTTTACATATGATTCTCTTCACAAAAATAACATATTGGGGGAGATTCACTAAGAGGTGGTAAAATGGAGATGACTATCACTTCTTCAATTCCCACATTATTCTGTGGAGCCTATGCACTAAGATTTCTTCAGCTTTGGAGATCTTTGTGCATAGGCTCCATAGAATAACACAGGAACTGGAGAAGTGATATCACTGGAGAAGTCATCTCCACTTTATCACCTCTACGTGAATCTCAACCATAGACCTTTTCTGTAAAGAAACAATCAGTTGTTCTTTGAGTGTAATGCTTATTTTCTCTGCTACCTACCTTAACCCATTAAGGACCGATGACAAAACCATCACATCGATTCTGGCATTTAAGGACCGGTAAAGGTCCTGGCATGTCATGGAGTTCTGGGATGGCAGCGTGGCTCGCTCTGCCATCCCAGAATACAAGGTGCCAAAACAAAAAGAAGCGGATTGGGTGGTCGTTAATGGAGTTAAATAAAAACAACTTAGTATTCTACTGCTATCTGATTATTCCATGCATTTCCTGGACACATGTTTGTGTCCCAGAAACTATAAAAATTATGCAACAAGAAGAGTTCCCAAGCAAACCAGGGGCTATCCAAAAGCTCTGTGTAGGCTGTACATGATTAGTTGCAGAAACCCAATCTAATTAAAGAAGAACTAACACTCCTAACTATAAACATTGGGAACTTTCTGTTATGGTGTTGTGTGGGATATAATTGACGCGGGGCTTACCCACAAGTTGGGGAGTGGCCTAACGAACACATCACCAAAAGTAGGAGGAATATGCTGGGGAAGGAGGAGAAGTGGGTGGGAAGTTGGAGGAACAGACTGGGAAGAAGCAGAAGTGGGCAGAGTTTCAGTAGAAACTCCCCACATCTTGAAAATCAGCCTCTGCTCCGGAGTCCCGGTACAGGGGTGTCAGGTAAGACCCCCCCCTTCTATGAACCGAAGTGTGAGGGGAAGGGGCATGGCTTTGGGGGGGGGAGTCTGGGTGTTTTATAAATATTGTGTGTTCAGGGTCAGGGTATTGGCTCCTTGTCCCTGAAGGGATGGTTTACCCTAATGTTTATAAATATTCCCCATGAGGCTTCGGCACCATTTTGTGCAGTGAAAAAGTCAGAGGGGGAATAGAACTTTTGATTCCCACCCTCCCTGCCCCTTTTTTAGTGGTTTTGTCACAGTGCTGATGTCCTGTTGGGAGCGGGGGTGGGTCCTCACCAATGGTTAGAAGCGTAATTGTCCTGTTGGGTTTTGGGGAGTTAGTCTCCCACTCGTGGGCTACAGGCGCGAACGGGAACTGAGACTCATGGGAGTTGTGTTGTCATCATGCCCCCCTGGCCTGTGCTGGGGAGCAGGCACACTGTTTTGAATGTTATTAATAAAATGCTTTTTGCTTCCCAGAGAGCGGTCTGTGTCCTTTCTTGGGGGGGGGGGGAGAGGAGGCCTTATGTTAGTTGTCAACCTCAGCAGTCATGATTATAATCCCACACTTACGTTACTATGGCCAGAAAATCTTAATGGCTCTTAAGCATTTTCTCCTTCAATCAGTCCTGTGTGTCATGTCCATGGAGGCAGACATGACAGTTGCTAGCAGGACCACAAGATATCAAACTCTGCTCAATGCACATGGTAATCTTACCTCTTAAAGGGATAGTATTACTTCAAAATTACTATCCCTCATATTGTAGCCCTTAATAAACTGAGTTAAATGACACCAGCGGCATCTCTCAAACCTTTATGGTTTAAGAGATAGCCGCTTTCAAAGTTTCCTCTCCCCTGCTGTCAGCGTTCTGCTGCCAGCAGGAGAATCCGGTCCCGGGACAGGCGGAGGCTCTTCAGCAGAGCCAATATCTCGTTATGGAAGGAAAAATTATTAATTGAAACAGTCTTCTACGTGTGCTTGGTAACCAAGCACATGTAGAAGACTGTTGCAATGAATCATTTTTCCTTCCATAACGAGATATCGGCTCTGCTGAAGAGCCTCCTCTTGATTCAGAGACCGGATTCTCCTGCTGGCAGCAGAACGCTGACAGCAGGGGAGAGGAAACTTTGAAAGCGGCTATCTCTTAAACCATAAAGGTCTGAGAGATGCCGCTGGTGTCATTTAACTCAGTTTATTAAGGGCTACAATATGAGGGATAGTGATTTTGAAGTAATACTATCCCTTTAAAGGACCAGAAGGGTGTGCTTCTCAATGCTTTGCACATCCCTCTGGTGATTAAAGTGTTAAGTAGGCTCATGTAGTTGAAGAAAACTGCCAGCAACTGTCATGTCTGCCTCCATGGATATGACATCCTGGACTCACTGAAAAAGTTACCTCTTCAGCAAAGGCAGAAAGGCAAATTTTACAGGAGCAATTACGATTTTCTTAATATGAGGTGTTACTTCTCCTTTAATTCTATATGTGTGTCATGCACATTACAGGAGCTAGAAGCAGATTTTTTATGAAAAAAAAATATATACATTGTAATTATTTTCTTGCTGTTTAAAACAAGAGTGCTCCCATTACTGAGTTATTAATTCAAAAATTAATACAACTCAAATGTGTGTGTTTTGTTTTGTTTTTTCGTTAAACCACAATTTTCTGTTTTGGTCACTAGGTGGTGCTGTTATTATAACTTGCTAACTCAAGCACTCCCATAGAGTGTATTGTAAGAAAACAAATGTATTTTACCCACCAGTTGACTCACAGAAAATATGTTTGAGCTGTAATAACTTTCGAATGTAAAATCTACCAGCAGAAAAAATCATAATATATATTTTTTTCATAAACAAGTGTACTGCTTTTTTAATCTTTTCCATAAAACAAATTACTGTTATACATGTTTAAGCTGCACTTTCCAGCACAATTTAATGAATTCTTATTTGTGGTGATATTTAAATTTAATGTGTTTTCCTATCACCTCCAAAATATGATCTACTACCTATCGCCCTACATTACTTGCTGGGACATTTTTACTTTTAAAATGTCAGTATTGCCTTTAAATTACGACTTTATACTATGTGTACCTTTAAAACATAACTGTCAATCTTCTGGTTTATAATTGGCCTGTTTTATATAATTTTTACACTCCTTCTGCTTTTTTTTTTTTTTCTCTTTAAAGGAATACATACACAAAAAATGAAATCCATTGATACAAATTTAAATATCACATCCTTACAGCTAGGATATGTACCATAAAATCTCATGTATAATACACACCTGGGTATAATATGTAGGTGTAAATTATACCCAAGATTTTAGGTTAAAATAAGAGTGACTATGTTTAATTTGCACCACTGTTTTCCCAATCTAATCACAAGTTTTTGGGGAACTGATTTATCCTCATTCACCCATCTCAATGCGATCCCAGCTTCCCCTCCTGCTGCTAAGCCCCTCCCGAGTCATCTGTTACAGATGCACAGCGGGCGTTATGCTTGCATTTGGCTCCCACTACACATAATGCTCTGTGAGGACCTTTTAATTGAAGCTAACGGTAATGTAGTGCCCTTCAACTAAGGTGGGTGGAAGGATGGGGGAGCAGTAATAAATATATGGGATTTTTTTTTCTTCGTATATAATATGCAACCCCCACTTCACATAAGGTGAAGATTGGCAAAACTGTGTTTATTATACCTGAGATTTTAGGGTGAAAAAATTAATTATTCTTATGTCGTATTTCTAAAATGCATTTGTAAATCTACCTGTCCAGCGAGCATTTATTTTATGTTCTTTGCACTGTCTGTGTTGAGAGAGAGAAGACCTAACATCAGTTAAACTGACTGTGATTAGTGCTCACTGGTCTTGTATTGTTATTTTATTTCAGCACATTCACAGATATCCTGGACAAAAATGGTAGCCCCCGGAGCCCTGGAAAAGCAGGGAATTGCTGCTCCCTCAGGTCATGTGTATGATCAGATTTTGTTTTTACACATTTGCTGAGCCACCAGGGAAAAGCTGAAACTGACTGCTCCAGTCCTGGAGCAGTCAGTTACAGCCTCCCTGCAATGATCATAGAGTGCCCTTGTGCGGGCTGCAATCCTTAAAGGGATAGTAATACTTGAAAATAATTTTATTTTATATTGTAGCCCTTAAAAAAACATTAAAAATGATACAAGTGTTATCGCCCAAACCTTTATGGTTTGGGAGATATTAGCAAGTAAAATAAAGTTCCCTTTTCCTGACTGTTTTAGCCAAGTCTGCCATCTAGTGGACAGATTTGGAATCCGGTCCACAGATTAGCTGGCAGCTCTCTAGCAGTTCCGAGATCATGATCTTTAAAAATAACTACTTCATTGGAACTGTCTACAAAGTGTGCCTGGCTTGCAAGCACACTTTGTAGACCATTCCAATGAAGAAATTCTTTTTAAAGATCGTGTTCTTGGCACATCTGGAGAGCAGCGGCTGGTCTACGGAACGGATTCCAAATCTAACAGCTAGAACAGTGATGTCACTCCAGGGGAAACTTTACTTGCTAATATCATCCAAACCATAAAACTTTGGGAGATAAGACATATCATTTTTTATGTTTTTTTAAGGGCTACAATATAAAATAAAATTATTTTCAACTATTACTATCCCTTTAATCCTTGCCATACCAGCACTGTCATCCTTCCTTAAAGAAGGAATCCCTGTGATGGTCCTAGCACATCATCCGCTTTAATGGGTTAATGGGATAGTAATCCTTTATTTTACTTTACATATTATGCGTTTGCAGAGAATATAAAGTCAAACCACCTATACTATTGTAATTATTTTTTCCATCTTCACCAATTTCCTTACTCTTTCATATCCCTGACAGTAAGCTCCCTGGATTTCTTACCAGAAAGCCTTCTGTCAGGGGCTATGAAAGCATGTCTAATGATACTATATAGAAAAGCTACAATGTAAAAAAAAAATATATAGAGAATTCAGCAAAAAGAGCACTCATTTCTGAAGGCTGGTGTTTCATTGTATCACAGTTCCGTTTTGTTGGTCAGTGACCAGAAAAATCTGCAACACAGACATAACTTCAGGGGGTGCAGTTGTGCCAGAGCCCACCATCTAAGGTGGCCCCATGTGCTCCAGGGTTCAATAGGTACTAGTTATGCACCTGTGAAAATATTTTTGTTATGGGTCACAAAAACATTTTTAACCCCTTAAGGACCGGCATGCGTGCACACAGACAGCACTTAAGGACCACTTTTTTTTTCATTCCGATTCAGGGCTCCTTGAAAGGAGTGCAGCCTCGCGGGGAGCCCTGAAATTGATGATGTACATGTACGTCCTGCATCGTTAAAGGGTTAAACAGAGCCATCCAACGACGAGTTACGCCACTGCTCTGGAAACAGAAATTCAGTAAGCTTACTGTCAGGGACATTAAAGGGTAAGACAAATAAGTGAAGTTGAAAAAATAAATGATACAAATTATATGAAATTTGACTTATGCTGCTGCACTTGCAGAATATGTAAAATCAAAATAAAGGGTTTCTATCCCTTTAGCAAACAGTTTCTGAACAGAACAATATACATATTCCTTAAAAAAGCAAGGTTAGAGTTATAATTTTGGGATCTAACATAGAATAAATAATTTTTACAGATGCTAGGTGGAAGTACATGATAGTTAAAGGTATATCCACCAATTTACGTTTTAGACATTAGTCTTCCTTTAAGAAATGATGTTGGATTGCTTTGGTTTGGATATACTTTTTCCAGCATTAGTAACACTGTCATTACAGCTTCAGAAACACGGCAAACAACAAGAGGTATCTAACACATTGCCACCTAATGCATTGGATACCTCTCTGGCATTCAAGGGGTTAAAAGACAATTAAACTTTTTTAATGAAAAAATAATACTGTAGGGCTTTTCCAACTGTGTAAAACAATGGCACTGCCACATCTGGGAGACGTGTCTTTCCAGAGTTATCACTGTTTAAACTGTTGTTGTTTTTTTGGATTTGTTTGTTTTTTACATTAACAGTGTCCTCTATTGGCCAGAAAGTGAATCTATAGTTCACTAATGGGGAGATATACTAAGGTGGGATCAACAGGTGATAAAGTAGAGATGACTTCCCCAAACTCTCCACTTCCTATGTTATTCTTTGGAGCCAATGCACTAACATCTAGGCAACCTAAGAAATCTTAGTGCACAGGCTCCATAGAATAATATAAGACTTGGGCTCTTTATCACCTCTTCATCACCGTTTAATCACTTTTAGTGCATAATCTCCCAATGATCAGACAGTTGTTCTATTACATTGTGTGGGAGAAGTGACTCACCTCTCCCACACAATGTAATACAACAGCTGTCTGACTCACAGGCAACAGTTCTCTATATAGTGTGGTAGTAACAGCTTTATCCCTTACGGACAGTTTGAAGGTTATAACTTTTTATTAAAACACATGCCAACAGTGGTTTTACTCAGCTGGAAAGGCAATATAACATAAAGGTGTTCATAATAAAGAATACTGCTACTTTAATAACATTACTTTGACCTAGAATTAACCCCTTAGTGACCAGCCACGCGCACCCGCGGCCGGCACTTAACGAAGGGGTTTTTTTTCGGCATTCTGATGAATTACTTCCTGGACGTACATGTACGTCCATTGTCACTAAGTCACAGTTTCTGTGGTACGTACATGTACGTCCATTGTTGGCATGGGGTTAAAGGGATAGTAATGTTTTATATTAAGTATATCGTTGAGTATTCTTTATTGAAAACAGAACAGTTTGCGCTATATTTAGTACCTTACTTTTAAGTTGTTCTCAAGTTATTCAATATAGAAGGATCCCCCCGCCCCTTCTGACCGCCTCCCACTGAATCTTCATTCTGGGACCGGACAGACGCAAAGAGGGACAAACTTCAGTAAATATAAGGAACACCCTGCCATCCTTGACGAAGGAGGGTAGGATTTCCCATTGCATACTGAAGTTTGTCCTTCGCCGCATCCGTCCGGACCAGACAGAGCTGAAGCAGTGACGTGGCCAGAAGGGGCAGGCAGGGGATCTTTCTATATTCAATAACTTGAGAACTATGTAAAAGTAAGATACTAAATATAGTGTAAACTGTTCTATTTACAATAAAGAAGACTCAGCGATATACTTCATTTAAAACATTATTATCCCTTTAAATATCAACAACAAAAATGGCTGCCAAAAAAATCTGAACAGTTATTGTATGACTCTGTCAGCTTTAAACTATAACCAAAGTCTCCATGTGTTAGCGCCTTATTCATCAAGGTCAAGAGGTACAATTCTGGTGCAAACTAACTGCACCAAAGGGGGAGATGAACATTCCC
The DNA here is from genome assembly GCA_037306005.1 of Rhinophrynus dorsalis. Taxonomy (NCBI): domain Eukaryota; kingdom Metazoa; phylum Chordata; class Amphibia; order Anura; family Rhinophrynidae; genus Rhinophrynus; species Rhinophrynus dorsalis. Next base: position 419,403,073 of record CM074722.1, read on the forward strand.
ATTAATTTAAATGAGACTTTAACCCTTGAATGCTAGAGAGGATGGTAGCATTTAAGGGGTTAAAAATCCATTCATGTCAATGGAAGTTTCCAGACTTTCCACTTCAAACCTATGGTGTATTAAGTTTGAACCAGAATGGCACATCTGTGTCTTGATGAATAAGGTGCATATTTACTTATAATTTACATAATCTATAACAAAAGGGCATAACCTGGACTGTATATGTAGATAAGCAGAGCCATGAAAATATTATGATTTCTGCTTCTGACCTGATGATAACTCACTGGGCATTTCGAGATCCTCATTATAGAGAAACTCTACATTCTCTGTTTCTCTGACCTACAGAAGAGGAAAAAAGGGCCTAACCTATTATGTTAACTATGGCACATATTCACCCTTATCCCTCCCTTTTGCTGCTTCCGCCCCCTCTCGTTTTTACTGAAGTTGGAACTGGAGCTCTTTAAGACCTACTACAATCACGTTAATGTGATCTCCCGCCATCTCTCTTTGCAGGCCCACTGGAGAACTAAAGAAGAGGCAGAAAGGCAAAGGCGATAGTTGGGTTCATGTGAAAGGGTGTAGTATGGATTAATAGGTTGGGCTGAACTGGCTTGCGTACCCGTTAGCGTATTTCTCATAGTACTCTGCAGGGCTGTAGGCTGCTGCTCCTATGCTATACTGAGAGAAAGCTGAGGCATAGGCTTGACTGTAGCTCTGACTATAGGCTTGAGATGCGCTGTAAGGATCTGCATACTGTGCCAAAACTGCTGCCGCAGCTGCTGCTGTTCTTCTCCCAACAGGGCTTCTGTCTCTGTATGCTGCTGATGCTAAGGCTGCACTAAGAGATGGGGGACCTGGAGGGACTGCAGCTACAGGAGCAGCAGGCAAGGCCGCAGCAGCTGCAGCCATCACTGCTGCTGGTGTCAGAGCTCTGTCATAAGTCGCTCGGGCTCCAAGACCACTCCTTTCATAAAGGTCATATGTATATCGCTCATAATACTCCCTTTCATACCAGGAACGTGGTGAGTAAGGTGAGAAAGTTGGTGCAGGAGGAGGCAGACGCCCACGATGAAAATAATAGGCAGGTGGTGGTGGTGGAGGAAGTGGTGGTGGAGGGGCAGGTGATGGACCTCCCACTACTGCTGTGGCAATTGTCTTGGGGTTCTTTGCAGCATTGTTGCTCTTGGACAATGTAACAAAGATCTTTTGGTCCTCCAGTGGAGTGTCATTGAGGTGCAAAATGGCATCCATGGCTTCTCTCTCCTTGGCCATGTGCACAAAGGCATAGTTCTTGACAATGTCACATTCTACCACTTTGCCAAACTTCTCAAAGAGCTCCTTTACTTGGGATGTGGTGGCCCTGCTTGAGACGTTACCCACATATATCTTGGTTGCATTCCGTATCTTGGAAGTGGCGTATTCCACTGTGAGGTGAGAGCCATAGAACTCTTGTTTGTGGAGCTCCCCAATAGCACGGTGGGCATCTTGCTCTCTTTCCATGTGGACAAAGGCATAGTTTTTTAAGATATCACACTCATTAACCTGCCCATACCTCTCAAAGAGCTTCTTCAACTCTTCAGGGGAAGCAGATGGCGAAACTCCACCAACAAAAATCTTTACCATGACTGAGCAGTAGAATACCAGGAATCCCAATGATTTGTTTGCTATTAATATAAAGATAAAAAAAAATGGCATTAGAAAAATAATATCTAAGTTCTTTCTTCTCTCATTATGACCTTTTGGGAGAGGATTAGAGATTTAGCCTAATTCATCAAAGCACTTAACATTCATTTACATGCTCCTGGTTAAGTATGTGCTGTTCAACATCAAGGGACAGTAAAGGGACAGTAATGTCCCAGAAAAAATCTTTATCGTTTTGTAGTGCTTAAAAAGTTCAACTACATGAACAAATCCTATCTCTCAAACAGCTATGGTCTGAGAGATATTCGACACTAAAGTTCCCCCCTCCCTCCCCTTTCCCTGACATCAGCGCTGTGCTGACTGCAGGGGTTTGCAAGCACACTTTGTAGACCATTCCAATGAAGTAACTCGTTTTAAATGACATGATTGTGGCTCTGCTGAAGAGCCTCCTCGTGTCGGCCGACACGGATCTCCTGCTGTCAGCTTTACAGCTGGAAACGGCAAACTTTCAATGCGAATATCTCTCAAATCATAGCGGTTTGAGAGATAGGATTTGTTGCATATAGTTGAACTTTTTAAGCACTACAAAATGATAAAGATTTTTTCTGGGACATTACTAAAACTTTAATATCCCAACATTCTGTGCTCCCAGCAAAGAACTCCCAGCATTCTGTGCTTCCAGCATTCCATGCTCCCAGCACAGAACTCCCAGCATTCTGTGCGTTCGGGCAGTCTCTACTGCGCATGACAGCTTCTGACAAACACTGTAGCAAATTATTATATAGGATTACACAGTGAGTAAGAGCATTGCAGGGACTGTGGTTTATTATTGAAATGTTGCCCTCTATTTGGCGACCTTTAAGTGCGCAACATCAGAATGTTGCTCTTTTGATTTGGGCGACATTCTGATGTCACAATTTGGATTCAGGCAACATTTTTAATGTGTTGTTTTGATGGTTGCCAAACAGGTGGCAACATTACAATAGGATAACCTCCCAGAAGCACTTAGTTCTCTGTGCTGTTTTTTTACAGTGCATCATTTTTACATTATTTCACTGTATCTGCTCTCACAGTCCCTGACAGAAAGCTTTCTGGACACAGGTCCAGGAAGCTGAATTTCAAGGGCTTAAAAGAAATAGGTAAAGATGAAATAAGCATAGGCAATTTGACTTTATATATTCTGCAAGAGCATAATTTGCAAAGTCAAAATAAAGGATTAGAATTCCTGTAATATCCTTTTAAGGACTTGAGGGATGTGCAAGGCATTGCTTGTAGTCCAATGACCAGCCAACAACAAAGCAATTTCCTTTATTACAGGTGAGTTAACCAATTTTTATTGTGCAGGATAGTGCAAAGATTTGGAGGAAAAACACACCCACTTTGTCATACTTTACTACAGCTCAGCCCAGCAGTGTATGCAAATCACAGATACACACAGTTCTTATATAACTACCCATGACAGGATAAATTATGTACAATTGTGGTCACTGGGAATTCTTTTATCTCCTAATATTTACCCCTACTTACTTTAAAGGGCCTGTAAACTATAATAATCAAAATATATGTATCTTGTAGGTATTTTCTATTGAGTAAAACATGGGTACTCCCAATCTTGGGAGGTATTTCTTTCCAATTAATTTGACATTCTTCTGATAGTTTGCTCTCAAACTGTTTCTTTGCCAGGTACCACTGCTACTATTTCCATCTATGGAAAGCTCCTTTCTGCATCTCAGCTTTCCACAGGCAAGAATAGCCACAGCGCCACCTGGCTGCAAATAAATATTTAAAAACATTCAATTTTTGCTCTGTAATATATTTTAACTAAGCTACATCCCAATAGTAGAAGTACCCTTGTTCTATTCATCATAAAAAGTCCTACAAGTTCACAGTAAGGGTTTACTGCCCCTCCCTTTGGGTGCCAGAGAGGTATTCAATGCATTGCAATGCAATTCCCAGTTTCAGTGCTCCCTCCAATTCAGTAGTAACCAGCCCTGGTCCTCAAGAGCTACCAACAGAGCATGTTTTCAGGATATCTCAGCTGGAGCACAGCTGAACCAATTAGTGGCTCTGTCACTTTATCTGGTCCTCCTGTGCTCATTCGGTGATATCCTGAAAACATGTAGGGGTTATGCACTAACGCATGGTAAAGAGGTGATAAAGCAGAGATGACTTCTCCAGTGATATCACTTCTCCAGTGTACTAAGATCTACAAAGCTGGATAACGTACAGCTGGAGAAGTGATATCACTGGAGAAGTCATCTCCACTTTATCACCTTCTTATCATGCCTTAATGCATCTCCTCCGCACTGTTTGTAGCTCCTGAGGAACAAGGTTGGCTACCCCTGCTCTAAAGATTGCACGGAATACCGGAATATGCACCATGCAGCCCTCTTCAGTTTTCATTGCTATTTTCACTGTTTCAGTGCTGGGATGCTCACCTTATTGAAAGCACTGATTCCTAAAGGTAACTTTCAAGTTACAAATATTTTTATACATATGTTGGTGTTGTTTTTGATTTGTTTTTTGATTTTTTCAGAACAAATTCAGCTTTTTCATGGTTCCTCAAATGAGGTAAATTGTGCCTGTGAAAAGCAATGTCATAAAAACAACAAAATTTAAAAAAAACACTTATTTTACTAATATTTTCCTAATAGCATACACTATGCATCAAAAATATTTATGTAGGTTGTGAAATTGTAATTATTTTTAAAAGCTCTGCATCCCACCACGTATACTGATAACAAATATGCACCCTGTACAGTCCCCTAATTAACAGGAGCGCAAAAGGGTATGTTCAGCTTTATGAGGTAAAAAGTACATTTGATTGGTTACATGGTAAACCTGCCCTAAAACAGCTGAATAACTATATATTTCCTAAAAGCAGACTTACAGATCAGAAAATGGCTGAAGTTTCTTCCTCTACAAAATGAGAAATGTAGTTAAAAATTGTGTTTTTCAGGAAGATGCCAGAAATGTACACTAAAGTCACAATTTAAAGGGATAGTAGTAGCTGAAAAAAAAAGTACCTCCGTTTGATCCTCATATAACGTGTGCCATGTAGAGCTGTATTTCCATTTTTTTACATTTTGTAGTTCAACAGTAATTCAGTTCTAAAGTATCCCCTTCCTGCCCCTTTTACCTTCTCTATGTCACCTCCCCTCAGATGTGGAATCCAGTCATGGGACCAGATAGTGTGCAGCTAGGGACAATTTTCATCCACTGAGAATAAGGAAAACCCTGGACCTACTTGACAAAAGAGGGCAGGATTTTCTTTATGCTCAATGAAGATTGTCCCTCGCTGCGTTCCATTCGACCGGCTCAGAGAGGCAGCATGACATAGGTGAAAGGGGAGGTAGGTGGATACTTTAGAACTGAATTACTGTTGAACTACAAAATGTAAAATATTGAAATACAGAAGTACATGACCCATGTTATATGAGGATCAATCTGAGCTGCATTTTTTTCAGCTATTATGATCCCTTTAACCCCTTAAGGACTACATGACGTGCTATGACCGTCACGGTCCTTATACCTTAAGGACCAGTGGCGGTCATAGCACGTCATGAACTTTTTACTTACATCACTCTACCTCGAGCACTGTAAGTAAAAACGGGACCTAAAATTGATCGCTCCAAGACCACTGCAATCTCTCTTAGGCCTCAAAGCAGCGCGCCAGTACGCGTAACAGGTCATGTGTACCGGCGCATCGGCAAGGATCAAAGCGGTCCTTAAGGGAAGGTAACTTCCCTGGACCGCTGGTCCTTAAGGGGTTGATGTACAACAGCTAAAACAAGCTTAGCGTAACAAATAAAACAGTATACAACATGAATACCACATATCTCTTGAGTTAGCTCCTACCCAAAGTGTATAGTTGTCCAAATGTAGTTTCTTCTCGAGGCCCCCAATTTGGAAATAGTACATAATAGAATTTGAATTTACACTTTCACGTAGATTATCAAAATGCACTACACATAGTTTTAAGGCTTAACTGCCTCATAACATTAAAACTCAAAAATCATACATCACCTGAAAACAGATATCCCACTGCATCAAATAAAGGTTCTCTTATTTCCTAATGTCCCCCTGCTATATTGTTCACTTGGTGATCAATAGTGGTGACCCTGCGTGTGAGAGTGACTCACCTGCCTCCACGCAGCCCGAACATCTAAGTCAAATGGGTGCAATTGGTGGAAGCCACCTATGTCATCAGTGACATCATCTGTGTCACAGATGACATGGGTGGCTCCCCTTGTTCCACCCACTCAACCCAGAAGTTTTGTATTTTGGCAGGGTAGTCATGTTCCCCAGCACAGTCACGATTAATGACTGCTCAGTGCTATTGCCTAGGCAATCAACAGTTTGGATTCCAAGTCTGAAAGGCAATCCCTTAGACAATGCAAGTTTAATAAAAATTGGTTGTGTAGTTTTCAACTACCAAACTGCTTACTGCTTAGACTTATAGCCCAAATTAATTTATGGATTGTCTCCAACACTGGACAAGGGTCCTGATGTGTACTGCAGATTTTTTCTAAACTAGTAAATTGGATCAGTAGAACCAAATAAATTAGTTTTTAATGTTTAAAAACACAAGAGAATGTATGGCCATAACATAATTTATGCACATGTCCAGTAAAGACCTCTTAGTGAAAAAAACCCTGAATAGATGCAGTACCAGATTTTGTTAATAGATGGCAATGAACGACTACAAATGAGATTTGATGAAATCTCAAATGTGAAAAGAAACCTAACCACTGCTAAACTGCACAGAAAACGTAACAGATGAAGTTGAGCATTAGACTGCTATGACATGGTTTGAAATATCACTGCTGTGGCAACATTTTAAACGGATTCTAATATTCATTGTGAGGAGTAGAGATACTGGTTACTTGCAAATGATGTTGCCCCAAACTTACATGCTGTAATTGTTATTAACTGTATAAGTCTGCAGGGATCTAAAAAAAACCAGGGTAATGTCATATTCAGTTGCAGTCAAACAAAAGAAGCCCTGCTCTCCTCCACACAATAGTGCTATAATGTGCCCTGTGCTAAGAATCTGTAATAACTCTATATAAATATAATTGAGGATTTAATTTAGTTAGTGCTATAATGTGCCCTGTGCTAAGAATGTATAATAACTCTATATAAATAAAATTGAGGATTTAGTTATGTTTTGGCCAAAAGATATAAGCTCACCAACCCTGTCACTGTACCTCAATATATGGTGAGTAACTACACTAATATACTAAATAAACCTAAAATTAAAAATGGAATTAAAGGGATAGTAATACTTAAAATGTAAAAAAATATATGTTGTAGTGTTTATCCCCCTGAGTAAAACAAGAGTACTCCCACTGCTGAGAGGTGTTTCATTCAAAAGTTATTAATTTTCAAAGTTGATTTTTTTAGGTGCAATATCACAGTGGCCTGAAATTGAACAGTGGCGCTGTTGCTACACGATCCTATGGACAGCTCTGGTCCCAGGACCATAAGAGTGGACCCTTTGAGCATGATCTGTATTTATCTTGTAAGGGTCCTGAGATGTACACAATGTATACAAATAAATACAAGTATAAAGTGGGACTCACCTAATATGTAAAAGACTTGTTCCAGGCCTGGGATGTGGGTGCCCACCCAAAAGGACCGTGTATACTCCAGCCCTCCTATACAGGCAAATTGTTCCCACCCCCAGGCCTCTAGAGGAATTACTATTCACATGCAGACAGGGAAGTGTGAGCTGAAAAATCAAATTAACCCCAACTTAAAGTGATATGTATTTAAAGGCAATGTGATACAGAATATGAAGAAATATAACTAGTGTTTTCATAATAGAATAGAGAGGTCAGAAGCTGCTTTAAAGAGCTATGGGGAAAGAAGTTTTTATTGGTTTTATTCAGTTGCAGTGCATTTCAAAGTTCATCATATTTAAAGGGATAGTAACACTTAATACTGAATAAATATACATTTTGCAGGGTTAATCCTGCATAGTAAAACAGGGGTACTGCTGCTGCTGAGAGATATTTTATTCAAAAGTTATTGCAGTTCAAACTCACATTTTTTGGGTGCAGTACTTCCATGGTCTGAAATGTTATAGTACTACTGTTGCCATGGGCAAACTACAGGGAGTGCAGAGGTTGCACTTGCACCAGGGCCCAGCATCCAAGAGGACCCCATCTTTTCCAAGGTCCAATAACTTCTAGTTATGCCCTGTGAAAATATACTTGTGATAGGGATTCCAAAAATATTTGCACAGGGGCCCTCCAATGACTAGTTATGCCACTGGTTGTTTCTACAGCATCCTATGGATGGTTACAGTCAACTGACCATAGCTGTGCTGAGACCGCTTTAGCAACAGCGCCACCATACAGTTTCAGGCCATGGAAGTACTGCACCCAAAAATACAAATTTGAGCTGAAATGACCTTTGAAAAAAGTCACTGGGCAGCAGGTGTACCCTTGTTTTACTCAACAAGTCAAACCCTGCAAAATATACCTTTTTTTCAATATTATGTTCTATTATACCTTTAAATATGATGAACTTTGAAATACACTACAACTGAGTATGACCTTACCCTGATTTGTAAGCTCGCTGCAGACTTTTACAGTTAAAGGGATAGTAACGTAAAATAAATGCCCCGCCGAGTATTCTCCATAGTTTTTTCTCCATGCCCGGCATTATTAGAATAATGTCCTTTTTGTAGTTCAAGAGTAAATAAGTTATACAGAGTCTCCCTCCTGTCCCTTTTACCTCTTGTATGCTGCCTTCCCTCAGATGTGGAATCCGGTCGCTTGACTGGACTGCTCGAAGCAAGGGACAATCTTCTTGCTGGGAGCATAAGGAAAACCCTCCCCCTGAAGGAGGGCAGGTTTTTCCTTATGCTCACTGAAGATTGTTCCTCTCTGCACTCCATCTGGACCAACTTACAGAGAATCCTATATAATAATTTGCTAAAACGTGTGTAACGACTCAGTCTTGTGCAGTAGAGACTACTGTGCGTGCTGCAGTCATGCACAGTGGAGACTGCCCGCGCCGCAGCTAATACAGAGCTGGACGCTCTGAAACAGCTTCCCGCTCTGTATCAGCCGCCGCGAGGGCAGTCTCTACTGCGCATGACTGCCCCGTGACCAGCTGGCAGTGGCACTGTGGCCCGTGTAACGGGCTCTTCAACTAGTAGTTACATAAATGAAAATGGCGGAGGGCGACTCTTTATAACTCTTTCTCTAGTCATCTCTACATGTTTAAAGCAGAACTTTCACCACACATAATCCCCCCCCGCCCAAATCTATGACCTTTATGATAAATATCGCAATGCGGGCAGTTTCACCTACTACAGAATTTAACTGTAGGTAAACCATGGCTCACATCTTCAGATGAGACAAGAGAAAGTGCAGCCATCTTTCCTCTGTTACAGCGCTCCCCCCGTCATCTGCCTTCCCCTTTTCCTCCAGTAGTGTGTCTAAACAGCTGCCTGCAGGTAGCAGCAACATGAAGGAGCAAGCCGGGCAATAAATACACACACTGATAAGTGCAGGATGTTGCTTTTTACTATGTGCTCATTGCCTGGCTTGCTCCTTCATGCCGCTGCTGCCTGTTCAGACACACCACTGGAGGAAAAGGGGAAGGTGGTGGACGTCATATATTGCTGGGGGATTGCCGGTACCGCAGACAAGCTGAAGACTGGATTTTTGTAAATGGTTTTTCTGAAAAACTGAACAAAATTTAAAAAAATTACATGACATTGTATCTTTTTTGGCTTCCATTTTCATATGGGAGCAAGAGGTTCAAAGGTGATAGTTCCCCTTTAATTACTTAGATTTTTGTTTACATTTCACATTTATATTATTCAGCTTCTTCAGTCTGTAACTAATGTGCATTCAGTCCATTTTCACTATAAGTGTTTATCCTACGTTTTGATTTATACAATTTTACTCCATCACCTGATTTTCTTATCATTCAGTCTCTGTTACTGCTAATTTTTTATTTCTGTTAAAATGTATAATATTATTTATATTGATATAACATATTTTGATGTGTTTTCATCTCCCCTATTTTGTTTTTTTACTTCCTGGATTCTATAGGCATCTGCAATGTAAGGGGTTAAAAAATATGCTTTATTCAAATTTTAACTTACAAATCAAGGGAGTGTAATTAGCATGTCTAATGTGGGTCAAGGTACAGGATTGAAGAAATAGATGTAAATTAAGTGGACTTGAAGAAGACGTAACATCTCCAGTAATAACCTCATTTGCCTTACTATGGCCAAAACAATTCTAATGGCTCCATGAAGACAGACATGAACGTTGCTAGCACAACCACAAGACACAAACTCTGCACCCTGGACATAGACATGACCAGAGTGGAGTGCCACATATTGCTTCACAGAGCATGTGCACTCCATTTGAATCATTGTAGGGTTAAATAGGCTCATGCACTCTGCCTGCTTCAGCTGGAAAAAAGTTGCTGGTTACTGTCATGTCTGTATCAATAGACATGACATCCAGGACTAATTGAAGATGTAATCTCTTGAACAAAGGCACAGTAGCAAAATACATAGGCTCTATTAGGAGTCTATGGCGATTGTAAGAAAAGTATGTGTGTGTGTGTGTGGGGGGGGTTGTGTCTTGTGGTTGCACTAGCAACTTTCATGTACTTTAAAACTGTGAAAATTAACTGATTTTGTTGTCAATAATTTTGATCCTTTGATTTCATTTGAGAAAGCACTAATGGAAGGAACCAAATATTGACCAATAATATCACCTGGCTTTCACATCATTAGGGGCCGTATTCAGGAAGCTAAAGAGATGCAATTCTGGACCAAATGAAATGCATCATAGGAGACAAATAATAATTGCCATTGTTTTAAATTGGGCTTTTAACCCACTGACTATGTTGGAGGCTTCTCTAGTACCCAATGGGTATTTTCATTTGTCAGTGGTGTTATTGGTTTACTCCAGAACTGAACCACTTTATCTTCCTTGATATGACTATAACTGCTAAGCTGCTGTTCTTTACACTCATTTATGGTTACTTATCTATCTGTCTATATATCTATCTATCGATCAAGGCCTGTGATTCTCAGTCTAAGGGTATGCCAAAAGATCAGATTGTAAACAAATCCCTTCAGTTGGATCAATTTAAATGACTGAGCAACTGATTATAAACCTATGACCAAGCAGGTATATCTTGAACATTTTTTCTTAGTGTGTGTGTGAAGAAATAATGTTAAAAAACACTAATGTACATAAAGCAAAGTTATTATAAAATTAAGAAGATTCAGGACCACTTACTCTCCTGTGTGTGATGATGCTATAATCAATTAATTGTTTAGAAAAGATGTAGTTGTGTTATTAAGTTGTGCAGTAGCATTACAGACCAGAAGCAGAAACAGCAGCAAATGTTGGTTATAGAAGTATCACCAAATGATAACAGGTTGTATTCTATTGCAAGCAATACATTCTTGCACTGAATTATATTTTATAAATGTTGTTGTCTATAAGAAAAATAAAGATGATACAAGTGACAAACTTACCACTTGAAACACAGTTCAGTCCAATATTTAAAGAATATGATACAATTTAATGAAACTTACTAATTCTGACTATTGACTATGTAACCTTATTTTCATTATCTATCTATCTATCTATATATATATATATATATATATATATATATATAATCCTTTCTTTATGCTCTCTCAATTTCTTTTTTTATTGTCTATCGATTTACCCACTTTCATTCTCCATTTTAATCGAGTCCCTGCATCTTTTCTCGTCCCCGTTTTTCCTCCTGATGTCACCCCATTCACTCCCCTTTCTTTTTCCATCTCCCATTATTTTCCCCTATTTGCTTTCCTATTATTTCACTCCATCACCGCAAAACATTCAGTTTGAACCTTCTTTAATGAGTCCCTATATCCTTTCCAACAACGATCCCATTGTATGTTTCTTCATATAAATGATTTCTCCACCCTTCTTTATTTCTCCCTTTTTATTTCTTCAGCAGGTTGTTTATTTGTTTTAGCAGTATTTCCGTACCCTGTGCTTCCAGCCCACATCCCTCTTAATTTGATATCTAATATATTTCCTTATACCATTTTCTCTATACGCCCGCCTGTTTTCCCTCTGCCCCTTCAACTCACCGAGACCCGTGCCCAGACTCCGACACACTAAAGATGGCCGCCCTGTCTTTCCATACGCCAGCCACGCATAATCACCATGGCAATTGCTCACCAATCGCAACTCGGTGGTACCCGACGGTATTTATCCTTTGACATCACTTTTATTTCACACTCTCAACCGTCTTTATTGATAACAATTATTAACACTACAAAATCAGCCTATATTGTATTTGCAAGGTGCGCAAAAAGCTATATCTCTGTAGTGACAGACTTTATAAGCTGCAGACACGATGAAGCGCCAATATTTTCTTGTGATAACAGTGAAATAAAATGTGGGCAGCAGTATGAAATATATAGGGCCCTGTGTATAAAATAAATTGATGCAATTGGGTAAACCAACTGCAAAAAAGGGGACAATTCAAAATCTCCATATTTAAATGGGGCTTTTAATTATTTTGAATGATAGAGAGGTCTCCTGCAAAGGAGCGAGTTAGAGACCTAGCATTCAAGGGGTTAAGAATACAATTTAAATCAAGGAGCAGTTTATTTGCCCCATGTAGTGCAGTTTCTGTATTCCATGTGTCTTATTGTCATAAGGCCCAAAGAATTGTAGTAGCCTTTTGCTCCTTTGGTAGAAAGCACAGGATCACTAAATGATGGCAAAGCTTCACTTCTCAAAAAGAATAGGACCAATGTATGAAACACAGGTGCTGTGCATAGTGAGCACCCATCTGGTGGTGTTCAATAGGTCTGTCTGTACTCCTGGGTAATTACCAATGCTTATACCAATATGTGCAGATATAGCTCTACTGGCAGACCATCTAGGAGTACCTTTAAGTTAACCCTATGAGTGCCAGAGAGGTAAACCACGCATTGGTTTGCAATGCATTGCATATTCATCTGGCACTCCAAGGGTTAAGCCATATCTTAGATAGTACATAGCACTCCCAGATTTCATACACCCTTTGCTGAAAAATTATTAAAACATAATAAAGATCAGTCTTGCATTTTTCAGAAATGGAGTTCTAGATTTCTTGCTACATTTTATAGGGGTGCTGCACTTGGAGAGCACTGGTTGCTGACAATCTAGCCTTGATTCCATTACACAAGAATGGATCTTTGGCCAGGAAAAGAGTTGGAAAAAGGCTTTTATCCTCTTGCCACAATACCACTCATTATACAACTTATCAAGGTGAACTTGGATTGCACTGCAAGTAAAAAGTTCTACACTCTAGGAAGAAGTCACATATTACGCATGTATGACCTCTGCCCTCAACCCACTGGCTGAGAGGAAAAGGTTACTCCGGGACACACACAGGATGCTGTCCTGGAGTGGAGTGTGTATGTGTGTGAATGGAGTGTGAGTGGAGCAGAGTGTGTGTGTATGAGTGGAATTTGAGAGTGTGTGGGAGTGGAGTGTGAGTGAGTAGGCATGTGCTTGAGTGGAGTTTGTGAGTGGAGCAATTGTGAGAGGGAATGTGTGTAAATGTGTGAGTGGGGTGTGTGTGAGTGGAGTTTTTGTGAATGTGCGACTGAGTAGAGTGTGTGAGTGGAGTCTGAGTGGGTGTGGAGTGTGTGAGTGTGTGCTGTGAGTAAATGGTATCTGTGTGGGTTGTGTGAGTGTGGGGTGTATGAATGTGGGCGTGAGTCAAGGTGTGTGTGAGTGGGTTGTATGTGAATGGGGTGTGTAGGATGTGTATGTGTGAGGTGTGTGAGTGGAGTGTGTGTGTAATTGGGGTGGTGTATGTGAGTGGAGTGTGTGAGTGGGGTGTGAATAAGTGGAATGAGTGATTGGGGTGTAAGTGGAGTGTGTAAAATGACTGTGTGCGGTGAGTTGGTATTTGTGAGTGGGGTGTGTGGAGTATGTCTGAGTGGACACATGTGTGTGTGTGAGTGGCAGTGTGTGGAGTGAGTATGTGTGTGTGAGTGCATAGTGTGTGTGTGTGTGTGTGTGTGGCTAAGTATGCATGGGGTATGTGTGGAGTGTGTGAATAGGGAGTTTGCACACGCAATACATATACACGCACAACACACACATTCAGCACATAAACATGCACATCACAAATACATGTGCGTACAACAAATACTCGCGTACAACATGCAATACACATGCACAACACAAGCAGACAATACACACCCACAGACAATACACACACACACACACCCACAATACACACGCAATACCCAAACACACACAATACACACATTACACACACATGCCCACAATATACACACACATGCACAAAAAACACACACAAACACATACACAACACACACGCAATACACACATGCCCAAAACACCACAACACACATTCACAATACACCGCAACACACACAATACACGCACGCAAGAAACACGCACTAAACACACACAGGCAATGCACAAACACACACACACAACACACTCAATACACCCACTCCACAAGCAATACACACATGCAATATACATACATGCACAACACACACAAATACACGCGAAATACACACATAGTACACATACCCACACAATATACGCACAAGCAATACACATACAAACACAGTATACACACAAACACAATACATACAAAACACACATGCAACACATACAATAAACACAATACACACACAATAAACATATAATGTACGCAAAAAAAACCCACCCACAATATGGACATTACACACACACACAATAAGCAAAATGCTATGTGCTAAACACTATACTAAATACGGTATATGATCTATGCAAAATGCTATATGCAAACCACTATAAGTAATCTGCTATGTGCAAAAACCAAGATACTATATGCAGTACTCTATACACAAAATGCAACAGGCAAAAAGCAATACGCAACACACTGTACGTAATGCGCAAAATGCTTTACGATATATACAAAATGCAATATGATATATGCAATATGCTGTATGCAAAATGCTATACGCTATATACAAAATGCAATATGATATATGCAATATGCTGTACGCAAAATCCTTTACATAAAATGATATGAGCAATACGCGAAACAATATATGCAAACACCTATGTACAAAAGCAATGTATGCAAAATGCAATGCTCAATACATCATACGCAAACTTCTATCCACAAAATTCTACACGAAAAATGCTATGTACACATAGCAATACGTACACCACTATATGCCGAATACAGTACAGAAAACACTATATGCAATATGATATACGCAATATGCAAATAACTATATGCAAAAGTTATAAACAAAATGCTATACGAAACACACCATGCGCAAAATGTTTTACGCAATATGCAAGACACTATATGCTATACACAAAACGCTATATGCTATGAACAAATTGCTAGATGCAAAATGCTATATAGAGAACGATATACGCAATAAGGTATATGCAAAATGCTATATCTTATACACAAAATTATATATACTCTATACAAAAAATGCAAAATGCAAAACACTTTAAGAGACTACAACAACCTAATTCTGCTCGTGTGAAGGAATTGGAGATACAAGCGGTTAAGGATCCCAGGTAACTTAGTTACTATTTTTTGCCATACTAGGGATATACTTACCGCGTTAGTCGGGAGAAGATATTGAGGTATACTCTGACCTGCCCGCTAAAGATAACAGTTGATTTAGATCCTTTTCAAGATCATCATATGGTATACATTCCAGCTTGCCCACTACACCCAGTATTACATGACTAGATACAGTGATTATTGGTGGTTTTGTGGAGACATATACCGATATACAGAACTTCATACAAGGATTTTGGCAAGATATTTACATTTAGTGCACCAACGTAGCTCCGGAGCAATATTATTGTGTTTATATTTTTGTATTAGTTATAGCGTTTACGGACTCTATCCATATTAGTCAGTGCATATATTGATTGTGTTTTATATGCTTGCTGTTGTATGTATTTTTTTGATAAATATTAATATACTGTATATGTTGCATATTTACATCTATTGATAGCGCTCTCCTATTTTGTAGTTTATATATATATATAAAATGGTCTGGAAGCACTCACAGTTCTAGAGTAAATTGCCTGGGTGCAGTCAATAAAGCCAAGTAATACTAGAACAAAAGTTCAAAGCAGCATAAACAGGACTTCATAAAAATAGTAATTTATTGTCGACAATAAATTACTAACTGCTTTAAACTTTTGTTCATCCTATATAATAATTTGCTAAAATGTAAAGACGAAGTCATGAGCTGTAGAGACTGCTGTGCGTGCTGCAGTCATGCACAGTAGAGACTGCCTGCTCCACGGCTGATACAGAGCTGGACGCTCCAAAGTATCAGCAGCGGCGTGGGCAGTCTCCACGAGTGCGTGTTTTGTTCAAAGTGCTCCTTCCATGAATGTTTCAGGCGCTTGTAAGCCCTGTCCCAACTCATCCATTTCACTCCTCAAACACATTAAGCGTGCCCCGGTGTGTGCCTGTCACTGATCCAGAAACCAGCTAGGTCTTCAAAAACAGCCATAGCCTTTATATATAACTAGTTGAAGAGCCCGTTACACGGGCCACAGTGCCACTGCCAGCCGGTCGCGGGGCGTGCATAGTGGGTAGTCTCTACTGCGCATGACTGCAGCACGCGCAGCAGTCTTTACTGCGCATGACTGGTCGTTACACACGTTTTAGCAAATTATTATATAATATTAGGCTGGCCATATTTCATTGAGACAAAAACGGGACAAGGGTGTAGGACAGATGGACAGTGTTTCTCTGGGGAAATCTACAAATGAAAAGGATTTGGGAGTTATGGTAGACAATAGACTTAACAGTAGCATGCAGTGCCAGCTGGCAGCTGCAAAGGCCAATAAGATATTGGCATGTATTAAAAGGGGTATTGACTCAAGGGAGGAAGATATAATTGTGCCTCTTTACAGGTCCATGGTAAGACCCCACCTAGATATGCTGTTCAATTCTGGGCGCCCTTTCTGAAAAAGGACATTATGGAACTAGAGAAAGTGCAGAGGAGGGCTACAAAACTAGTAAGGGGAATGGAAAGTTTTAGTTATGAAGAAAGGCTAGAAAAGTTAAACTTGTACACACTAGAGAAACGGCATCTTAGAGGGGATATTATAACATTATATAAATATGTTCAGGGCCCATACAAAGGGTTCTCCAAAGACCTGTTCATTAACAGAACGGTACAAAAAACAAGGGCCACCCGCTTAGACTTGAGGAAAGGAGATTTAATCTACAACAGAGGAAGGGTTTCTTTACAGTAAGGACAATAAAGGTATGGAATTCGCTTCCTGAGGAGGTGGTACTATCAAATACATTAGATGCCCTTAAAAGGGGCCTGGATACTTATTTAAAACAGCATAACATAGAGGGCTATGTTTGTTAGCATTGGGATTAATATTTAGTTAGGGCTTGTTGTTCCAGGGAGAAATCTGATTGCCATTTGGAATCAAGAAGGAATTTGTTCCCCTCATTTAAGGCAGAATTTGAAATTGCTATATTGAGGGTGTTTTTTTGCCTTCTTTTGGATCAACAATGGTAAACAGGAATAGGAACAGGGTTGAACTAGATGGACACAAGTCTTTTTTCAACCTAAATTACTATGTTACTATGTTACTAAATCAGAACTTTCTCTCTTTATCACTCACACTAGTGGTTTTGGTATTCAATAATGTACACTGATTGTACTCACTAGATATTTTCTTGACAGAGTAGCCCAACACAAAATTATGAAACTGTCGTGGATGTGGAAACACTATCCCTCACTGCACTGTGAACACCGGTATGGAATAGAGTGACCGAGCAGAGGATTAACCCTTCCGGTGTCTAGCTGTAACAGAAGAGATATACTTCTAAGAGCACCTCCGTATCAAATGCTATCCAAGGATTAGCCCCAAATGAAAAGTCACTCACCGGATCGCAGTATATACAGTCAGAGGCGTAACTAGTATCCACTGGGCCCTGGTGCAAGAATTGCCATGCCCCCTTCCACATTGGCCCCCCTCAACCACATTGGCCACCTACACATTGCCCCTACCACATTGCCCCTTTCACAATGCCACCATCCCCACATTGTCCCTTCCACAATGCTCCCATCACAATGCCCCTCATTCTCCACATTGCCACTTCCACAATGCCTCTTCCACATTGCCCCTCAATCTCCACATTGCACCTTCCACACTGCCCCTCAATCTCCACATTGCCCCTTAAAACAATGCCCCCATCAGAATGCCCCTCATTCTCCACATTGCCCCTCAATCTCCACAATGCCCCCATCTCCACATTGCCCCATCCACAATGCCCCTACTGACCCCCCCCCCCGTCCTCCTACCTCGAGTCCCTGGTGGTCTAGTGGTGTGTGACATGACAGATCTGTGCCTCATTCGGCACAGACCTCTGACTGGAACTTAAGCTCCCGCGCGGTTCTTAGTAATGCAGAGCGCTGGGAGATTTTGTCATCTCCCAGCACTCTGCATTACTATAGCGCCGGCTGCCGGGAGTTCAGCTGTGCTGCCCTGTTTCATAAGTTGCTGCAGGTGCGTGGCGAGGGGGTTGCAGGGGGAGGCCGAGCCCCTGAGAGTGACAGGCCCGGTTGCAGGTGTGACCTCTGCAACCCCTACTGTTATGCCAATGGATACAGTACACTATACACCCGACCTGGCGTTAACCCAATACGCTGTTAGATCTTACAGATTAATTTAATTTAATTTATTGCATTTTAATTTATTTCTCCAATACACATGTATCCCATTGTCATTCTGGGTGTGATTGTGTCTCTGTTGCTACAGGAATGGTATGTTATATCTTAACCCATTTCTTAAGTATATATGCACAACATTTTCTCCATATGTGTGATCGCGTCTCCGTTGCTATGGAGATTATCGGAGCGCAACGGAATATAAGATCAAGGCTTGAATTAGATCTCGGTCTTTCACGTTCCTAGCCTTGCTCTGAATCGCCACGCTGAGGAGACACGATAATGTAGACACTAAAGGTATGTTGTAAAAAGGTATATATATGAGCACAGAACAGTTTTAAACTTTATCCCCCGATGAAGTGGGTTTATCTCACGAAACGCGTTGGGACTTTTACTTAATAAAAGTATTTATATCCATATACTTCCGTGGCTTTTCCCGTGCATTCTCCACATCCATCGGTAAGATCTAACAGCATATTGGGTTAACGCCAGGTCGGGTGTATAGTGTACTGTATCTACTGCGATCTAGTGAGGGACTTTTCATTTGGGGCTAATCCTTGGATAGCATTTGTTACGGAGGTGCCCTTAGAAGTATATCTCTTCTGTTACAGCTAGACACCGGAAGGGTTAATCCTCTACTTGGTCACTCTATTCCATACTGGTGTTCACAGTGCAGTGAGGGATAGTGTTTCCATATCCACGACAGTTTCATCATTTTGTGTTGGGCTACTCTGTCAAGAAAATATCTAGTGAGTACAATCAGTGTACATTATCGAATACCTAATCTCTAGAAGTTACTCTCAGATGTGTGCACTCTCTTCTTCTTTTCTCCAGTTGCTGATTTGCGATAGGCGCCACTGAGGACGCCAGAGATAGAAGCTGCCACGCTGGAGTTTCATTGTATTAATTACAACATTATTTATTAGAAGGACTATATTTGCTCCTTGTGTTTTCATATATTCAGTAGCTGGAGCGCTGTGTTTGTTTTTTCTTGAAACACTAGTGGTTATACTGTGTTTACAGTATGCATTGATTACCATAGAGTCTTATGACTCATCGTCATATCACTGTCTAAGACACTCTATGGAAATTTACCATAGACTTGAGAGTTTTAGACAATTATGAGTCACTTGAGTCATAAGACTCTATGGTAATCAATGTCTACAGTAAAACCGCTAGTGTGACGAAAGGAAGTTCCAATTTACTTTATCTTATGAGAAATAAACAAGCTGTATTCAGTTTTTTACAAAAAATTAAAAACTATATATAAGTTATATTAAAAACGGAACAAAATTGACATTTATATTAAAAAGATGGGACGGTCTGGAATTATGAAAAAAAGGGTACTGTCCCATTTAAGATGGTATGTATGGTTAGCCTATATATAATATTGGAAGGTTGCAGCACTCACAAGATTTGCTAGAAGATCAAAAATGTGCAGATTTATCCAGGCCTCAGAGTGGGCTGAAATGTTGATCAATAAATCTGCATATTTTTGATCTTCTACCAAGTCCTGTGAGCACAGTTGTTCCTTTCTGATTGCATAGCTGCCAACCGTCCCTATTTACCCAGGACAGTCACGATTTTGGGGCCCAATTCCTCTGTCATTCCGCATTAACAGTTTGCCCCACTTCCCAGGTGCTTGTGCACCCTTCAGTTCTCATCACACAGTTCCCTCAGCCGCACCGATGAAAATTGAACCATGCCCGCCTGTTGCACTTCATAATAAGCACACATGCTGTAATGTACATTTGGCTGCCTCCTTAGTTCACCTCCTAAGTACCAGCATCATGCAGATGCCGGCGCTGAGCCAGGTGTGTGTGTGTGTGTGGGGGGGGGCGCACATATACCCATGTGGAAAATGATCCACTCTCTGTGTCAGTCAGTGGAGGAGAATCCTCTTACTTGGGCAGAAGCAGAGTCCAAGAAGAGTGAAAAAAGTCCTGAGATTGATCAACTCACTTCTTGAGATCAGTTGGTGCATAGCCATTATAGTAAAACCCTCTCCCTTCCTCTCCATTGCCGTTGGTTATTTGCAGTCTTTGGACCCCATGTGGCACCTGTATGTGTATACGGTGGGTGAATCTAGCTTCTCTTTGTTTCTGCTGATGCTGGTGAGATCAGGCATGAGTGTTAAAGGTTGGGTTTGATCACAGCCATCGTGATTTATGTCATGTTAACCCACTGGTCTCTTCATAGGTAAGGTCTAGAATACATTGTACTGCAATATGGTCAAGACTTCTCTAGCTGCGACCAAGGAGTTAAAGGGATAGTAATACTTCGTTTTAACTTTATTTTATTTTGTAGGCATTAAAAAAACATGAAGAATGATATAAGTCTTATCTCTCAAACCTTTATGGTTTATGAGATATTCACAAGCAAAGTTCCCCTCCCCGCCCTTTTACCTACTGTAAACAATCTCTTTTCAGATGTGGAATACAGTCCATAGACTGGACAGATAACAGAAGGGGACACTGTTATTCCTTTGAAAACAATGAAATCCCTGCCCCCCTTGACAAGCTTTTCAGGTTTTTCTGTTATCTTAATTGAAGATTGTCCCTCTCTGCAGTCTACCTGGGCAGCTCCCTTCTGCCCTGGCTGAAAAGTGTTACATCAGTAAAAGGGGCGGGAGGGGGACACTTTGCTTGTGAATATCTCTTAAACCATAAATGTTTGAGAGATAAGACTTATATCATTCTTCATGTTTTTTTAATGCCTACAAAATAAAATAAAGTTAAAATGAAGTATTACTATCCCTTTAATCCAACATGACTGAAAGGAAATAGGTTAACCAGAAGCATGATGTGGGTAGCTTGCTGCCTTTTGCAGTGGACATAAGCAATTAAGCTGCTGTTAAATTTGCATCTAGGATGTTAAACATAGCCCTAATATGTCATTTTATTATATGTGTATATTATGAATACTAAATTTATATGCTTCCCTGAACACCAATGTCTTGCCCATCCCTCTGGTCCTCATTGAGTTTTCTCATTACAAGAAATGTCTCAAATCAGTTTTGCTTTGAAGATGTGCACTAGCATCCTAGGAGTTAGCATTCGGCAATTATCAAAAGGGCAAACAAAATATATACCCAGAATTATCATCTTAAACCACTGGCAATGGGGTAAGAAGATAATTAGATATATTTTATTGGCCCTTTAGCTGATTGATAAATACTAACTCCTAGGATGCTAGTACACATCTCCAAAGCACAACTGATCTGAGACTATTTCTTGTGAAAGTTAACTCTTTGAGGGCCAGAGTGGCAAGCAATACATTACATACCCCTCTGGCATGAATAGGTCATAAAATAATGTAAATATTATCTGTAATGCCCCGTCCGACCACCAGCCCCGTCCACAATAACACCCGCTAAAACAAGTGTCCCTCTTTGGCCATTTGAAATGTTGGAAGGTATGCGACTGTACACACTTCTACAGCTAACTGGCACACCGGCAAGTTTACCCATTTTCAGTGAGTGCCCAACACATTGACTTTTATATAAATCTGTGTGTGTGTGTGTGTGTGTGTGTGTGTGTAGAGCACTCACTTTCTCAAAATCACAAAATGCCCAAATGTACAGTCCCTAAATGAATAGCAGTATCATGCTAAAGAAAAAGGTAGCTAGCACCCACAGAATTTTGTGAATATGGCAAAAGTGATTTTATGAAGGTCAAGGTTTTGGTCCTTGACGTCTTAATAAAGGTCATCACGGACCAAAATGTTGACCTTAATAAAACCACACATATATATATATATATATATTTTTTTTTTAAACTTCATCCCTTATAGAAAATTATTGTGAAGGTTACTTTTTGTAATTCTGATAAGAATAACTATATATATTTTACTTTCCAAAAATCCTTGACAAATGACCTATAAAATGTTAGGGGTCCCCTGAAAAGGCCCTAATGCCTCTTAGAACATCTTTATCAAACAAGAACAGTAACAATGCACTTAAGCTGTAAACATCTCATTTATATTTCATGATTAAAGTTGTTCAAAATGTATGTTATGATTAAAGTTGTTCAAAAAAAAAAGCTAACGCCTCCGTCTCCTTGACGACACATCTCTTACTTGCATCCCATTGGACAGTTGAATCAATGGCTTGTCAGGGCCCACAAAGGGCGGGACTTACAGATGATAGAAAAGCAACTCGATCAATAATAAAGCGGAGATTGTTGTAATTTTCTTGTGATTGGTTAGCGTCTCCTGACAGAAGTCAAAGAGAAGGAAGAGGCGACTTTATTTCAACATGGGGTTATTAACCATATTGAAGAAAATGAAGCAGAAAGAGCGGGAGGTCAGGCTTCTCATGCTGTATCCTAATGGTGAATAGAAGTGCCGATGCTTGCTGGCGTAGCAAAGTGTAGTCAATTTGTGGGCGACCCGTGGCTTTCTATTCAAGTTTGCTTAATCATCCTCAGCATGTCAACGATGATGGGGAGCGTAGACCAGTGGAGACAACCTGGTGTTCTCCAGCTGTTGAGAACTACAATTCCCATTATCCTCATCCGGTCATTGACTGTGGAAGATGGGAATTGTAGTCTAAAACAGCGGGGAAACTACTCTGATTGTAGCCTAACAACTGTTGTAGGGCCAGTGATCACTGTTGTAGTTATCTTTTACAACGCTTGGTCCATGTATGGGAAACGGGCGCATTTGTTATCTGCTTATTTTAAGTAATGGTGGGAGTGATGTTATAAACTGACTTTACTTTCGTTTAACTGCGGACACGTGAAACATGAATATTACATGGCTCTTCATCGATCAATGGAGCCATGTAGTCTGCATTTTTCATAGGTGTCATTAGTTAGTCCCTTGAAGACAAAAAGGGTGTGGTACGCCACACTGGTCCTTAAATGGTTAAAGCAAACGTTTGGCCAGTTTACGGTTTTATCAGATATTCGGGCAAGCTGAGAGCTTCATCTAGTTTTGTGCAGTTATCATTTTAACTGCATGGATTTTCGTTTCATGCTTAGGAGTGTATAGCTAGTGAATACTGGTGGACGGTATGATATTGGGGCCATATGCAGAAAAGATAGACATTTAGAACAACACTGGAGCTACATACTTGAACCATAAAGGACAAATGAAAATGTTCATTTATTTAAATGTCTTTTATCCTCTTGAATACTAGAGAAGCCTACAAAGCATTGATTTGCAGAGGGGTGGCCAGGTACTGTTTGAGGGGGCTAAAGATCCATGTCTCACACTTAAAGCCCACTGTCTTGTTGCCAGCTTGAGACATATCCAGGGCCTGTGCCACCTATAGGCGAGGTAGGCGTCAGCCTAGTACGCACATCTACTGGGGGCGCAGCAGCATTGCCCCGCCAGAATGCCTGCCTCCCCTGCTCACCAATTGGTGCCCAAGTCAGTGGCATAGTGGGGGGAGACCAGAAAATGTTGGACAGCCTAATATTTTGACAGTGACAGCAGCTAGGACCATGTCACAAGCAGCTACGCTGACACTTTACATACTGGGTGTTTCTTCATTGGTCTGGATACCACTTTTAAACTTGCACTGTCCTCAGAACAAGTTTGAAAGTGGCGCCCAGAAAGATGAAGAAACTCCCAGCACGCATAATGTCTGTGTCGCCGCGTATGACATGGTCCTGACTGCTGGCAATGGGGGGGAAAAGTGACAGCGGGGAGTGGAGACATCATGGAGGACTCAAGACACTGCAGGCCTTCAGGTCAGGAGGTCTTCAACAGTGATCTGCTCCCTTCCTCCTCACATAAAGAGGTAAGAGGGGGAAAATGAGGTTAAGGGGGCATCAAGAGGGGGGAAAGAGGATCAATCAAGATTAGAAGGAGGAGAAAGTCAAAAGGGTGGATGAAGTCAGAATGGGGGGGTCAAGAGGGAGAGTCAAAAGTGGGGAAGAAAGAGTCAAAGGGGAGATCAACAGTCAAGAGGGGGTCAACAGTCAAATGGGGGAGAGATTCAAAGGGGGGGATCAACTGTCAAGAGGGGGATCAAGAGTCAAACACATTAACTAACAGTGTTACACAGAGATAAGCACAAACACTGATACACATACAGACAAGCATACACATTGACACACTTATACACATATAGAGAAACACGCACACTGATACTGCTATAGAGACACACACACACACATATATATAGGGAAGACATGCAATGACACACTGATACACATACAGAGAAACAGACACATACACATATAGAGAACACACAAATTGACAATGGCACTTGTACACATACAGGGAACACACATACATTGACACTTACACATGTATAGGGAATACACACATACATACAGGGATGGGGCATAAAGGGGAGGGACACAAGGGGTGAAGCCAGGGGGTGGCAAAGTGAGGTTTTGCCTAGGGTGGCAAAAATCCTTGCACCAGCCCTGGACATCCTATCCTATCCTATATAATAATACGCTAAAACGTGTGTAACGCCACAATCACACGCAGTAGAGACTGCCAGTGACAAGGCTGATACAGAACGGGATGCTCCGAAGGAGCTTCCCGCTCTGTATCAGCCGCTGCGTGGGCAGTCTCTACTGTGCATGACTGCCCGGTGACCGACTGGCAGTGGCACTGTGGCCCATGTAATGGGCTCTTCAACTAGTATCCTAATAATGCATTGGAGACTTCTCTAACATTCAAGGGTTTAAAAGTCCCATTTAAATAAGTGTTTTTTTTTTTTTTCCATATGTCCCTATATCTGGATGGGTTTAAGTGGACCTATCACTTTGAGATAAGTGTTTGTTTTACAGAAAACTAAAATTTGGCTTTATGGTGTACTAACCATTGTACGAACAACAAATAAAGGTTTGTTTCTCAAACTATTTATATTTCAAAAGAATTGCTAGTACAACATAGACCGCTTTTAATTCCCTTTAAAATTAACTTATCATAAGGTCACCAATCTACTTTATACCAGGTTTTTAACCCTTTGAGTCCCAGAGAGGTATCTGACACATTGGCATGCAAAGGGTTAAGATCATACCTGGGAACCTCTTCTCCTTCAGCCCCCAGAGTGGGCTCACGTGCTGTGACCGGAGATAAGTAAATGCATCATAAAGAGGGTGGGGTTTTATCAGGTGGGCCAGGCTAATGGACATGGTACTTGGGAAATGGGCAGAACAGGGTGGGAAGGAGGAGAAGTGGGCAGAGTTTCATATGAAACTCACCACCACCACTGGAAAACCAGCTTCTGTCCCTGGAGACCTGGTAATAACTAAAAATTGGAGTCTCCAGGGCAGATCCAGAGAATTCCCAGATATGGATAAGATCCATGCACGCTGTAGGACCGTTTTGGTACTAATGATAGATGGGTTAGGGCAGGGGTAACTGATTATTGAACACTGATGTGTTGGGGAGGGGTCTACAACTCCTATTATTCCTAGGTTGATGGGAGCTTTATTCTCTAACACATGTAGGTCCAGCAATGAACTACCAATGGGTTACAGTTTTTATGAACCATTTATACTGCTGCACCCAGTTTATACTGTGGACCCCAGCATTCTGAATTTTTTTTCTCCATATACTAGACAAAACAGAAGGTGGTCTTTCTTTAGAGACTGCCACTCTTTTATTTTGTAGGGCAACTTAAAGTCAAATTGCATATGCTTATTAATAATATATATTGTTTTATTCTTAACACAATCTTTGGAATTTTTGCTAGTTCAGTCAAGGCTGCCTGGTTCTCTCCCTACAAAGAGAGCCTGGGTCCTGGCTGGAAAGCAGGAATATTAGTACTACTATCCCATCTACCAGAATATCCTGGAAGGAATGATCTTATAGGGCTCTTTCACTACTGTCACTGCTTACTCACAGCATACACAACATACAAAACGCTGATTTGTTCTGTATACACGTATGTGGATTATGCCTCACTTCGAAGGTATCCGTTAGAAGTCAGCCATGACATCCTAGGGATCTTAATATGGAGATACTATATACCGAGTGCTCAGGGCCCTATAAGTGAGGTAGGCGCCGGCCTAGGGCACACATGTACTGGAGGCGCAGGCATGCAGCAGAGAGGTGCTGCGCGTGCAGCAGAGAGGAGCTGCTCCCGCACGCACCACGCTGGGCACCGTAACAGTCAGGTCTGTGTAGCTGCTTCGCTCCCTCATCGCCGTTGGCTCTTTAGTAATGCAGAGCGAGCTGGGAGTCAACATCTCCAGGTGCGCTCTGCATTACTGAAGAGAAGACTGCGCGGGAGCTCCAGCAGCTACAGGTCTGTGATGGGGGGGCAAGTTGGAGCTGAGGGGTCAAAGTGGAGCTGGTGGGGGGCATCCCTTACAGGCATCTCCAGAACAGGGACAAACTGGCCCAGGGGACAGAGAGAGGACAATCATGAAAACAGGTAACAAATAATGAAAAGAGGTGGGATATAAAGGGGTGGGACACAAGGGGCAGAGCCAATGGGCAGCAAAATTAGGTTTTGCCTAGAGTGGCAAAACTCCTTGCTCCAGCCCTGTGAGTGGTTTGTATACCGTGAGTGACTGGAGAAAAATAACTGTTTTTTTCATTCAGCAGGGATAATGATATATTTTATCACTATCATTTCTTTCCAACCAGGGACCAGACTCTCCCTGTAGAGAGCAAACCTGGTAGCCTTCATTGGTCAGGTAGAAAATGACCAAATACATATAAAGTTATAGGCAGTTTGATTTAGTCATTGTTGTTCCCTGGTGCTTAGCAGAACAGTATTTAATTTCCCTTGCAGTTCCTCTTTTATTCCTTAATTCTCTTCTGATCACAGAGGTTTAGATAATGCTGGTAAAACTACAATCTTAAAGAAGTTCAATGGAGAGGATATTAACACCATCTCCCCAACACTAGGATTCAACATCAAGACCTTGGAGCACAGAGGGTACTGCAACCATGTCTACTTTCCTTCATCTATCATGTCTTTATTATCCATCTCCATGTTCCCTCCCAGCCACCTCCTGTCTTTTGAATGTAATTCTTATTGTACTTGCCTATTGTCACAATGTCCCTCCCCAGCACTGTTCATTCTGTCACATCTCTCCATGTCCACTCCAGTTCCACCTCCACTCACTCACCTCTTACCATATCCTCTCCAGTCACGTCTCTTCCTTCTGTCACTTCTCTACATGTCCACTCCTGTAATTTCTCTGTTCATTCTGTCACTTCTCTCCATTTACCCTCCAGTCACATATGTTCACTCTGACACTTCTTTCCTTGTCCACATTAGAATAGTGATGACAGGTACTCTTTAAAAATGCAATTCAAGCAAGACAAAATCTACAGTTCGGAAGCAAACCACTTGCTCCATAACTGAGAATTGAACATTCCCATTGATTATGAATGGGGCTTTTGACCCTTTGAACACTAGAAAGGTCTCCAGTGCATTGCTACACACTGCATTGGAGACCTCTCTTACACTCAAGGTGTTACGAGCCCTGCTTTAATTAATGGGAATTTGGGGAATGTTTAGTTGTTCCCTCTGGTGCAGTTGATGTATCCCAGAATTATCTCTTCAGGTTATTGAATTGCACCTTAAGTCTCTTAACAGGTATTATCCCTGTTCTCATCTTTCATTATGTCCTGTCCCTGTCTATTATCAATTTTCAATACAGTCACAGTCCCTTTGGCCTTCCTCTAACATGTCCTGAAATGGCCTTTTCCTCTTTGTTACATCTTACCTCCCACTGATTTTGTATTCTGATCATCATTCCTTTCTTTAGGTTCAAGTTGAACATGTGGGATGTGGGAGGTCAGAAATCTTTGCGTTCTTATTGGAGAAATTACTTTGAAAGCACAGATGGCCTCATCTGGGTGGTAGACAGTGCTGACCGTGCGCGGTTGCAGGATTGTGCACAAGAACTATCTGGGCTTTTATTGGAAGAGGTGAGTATTTTCCAGGACAAAATTATAAAAAAAAAATTGTATTCACTTTGCCACAACCTTCTTGAAGGGTCTCTTCAACTACTGTCTAAAGGCTGTATTCAAATGCAGGCGATAAATGTTTCCTCTCGTTTTATCAAAAATGTTCCTATTGATGGGGGTATCTGGAGATAAAAGCAGAGATAAAATTAGCACCTGCATTTGAATCCAGCCCCAAGTCTGTTATGTAAGTTCTTGTACTTTTTATGACGTGATCAAGGTTCCCAACAGCTACAGATAGGTAAGGTGGCAATCTCATCCCTACAATACCAGCTGCTTTTGATTAATGCATATTGCACGGCTGTATAGGAACCATTTTAGCCGCACAGCAGGGGAGAAAGGTGACATTTGGCACTCTGTCATTGAAGATCAGGAGTACAGTAGGTACTAGATAATCGGTAAAATTTTTATATGGGAATAAAAATTATATTGCAGCGTGTCTCCTGCTGAATAAAATAAGGGTGCACTTACAGTTGAAAGATGCTTCATTCAAAAGTTATAGTTCAAATTGTTACAAAGAGGTTGAGCTTTTACTGTCAGTGACTTGGGAGAACGGTAGCCTGAGGCTTATACTGCACTATGAAAACTGTCTGGACGCTTCTTGGCATAGTTGCCGACTGTTGTATAACAACAACATTTAAAATCACAGGAGCCTGGAAGTTCAAGTTCCTAAAATTTGCGTCTGGTGGTTATTTTGTATACTGTATTTCAAATACTGTCTGCCTCCAATGGTTTTTATATATTATGTTCACCCCTGAAGTTTGAGCTTTAATTACATTGAAAGAGAGCATTTCACGTTTTTTTTTTTTTTTTTTTTAATATATACTACACCTTTAAATGGATAGGAGATTGCAGCCATACCTGTGTGTAGCTGTTTCAGGTCAACTATAAAACTAATAGAGACAAGGAGCTAGGGGGTACAGTGGTTCTTATACAGCCATTGATTATGCATTTTTAGGAGCAGTCTGTATTAACCCTTTGAGTGCCAGAGGGGTATGCATTGCGTACCCCTCTGGCACTCAGAGGGTTAAGATATAAAACACTCCATTTAAATCAGTGAAAATCTTCAGAATTTTTATTTGCCTCCTGTGGTGCAGTTGGTTTGCCTCATAATTGCTTTGCTTCAGTCTTTATGGATATAGCTTTTTAAGGGATCGTAATACATCTATTAAGGCAGTGGTTCTCAACTCCGGTGCTCAGGACCCACTAACAGGCCAGGATTTGATGATTTTCTTGTTAGGCACAGGTGAGTTCATCAATATGAATGAGCCTCTGATCACCACACCTGTGCTCTAGCAGAGAAATCCCTAAGTCCTGGCCTGTTAGTGGGTCCTACGGACAGGAGTTGAGAAACACTGTATTAAAGTGATGGTCTGAGCCTTATAGCACTACATGTTCAAAAAATAATAAATATCTCATTACTTACAGTTCTATAGTTCAAGCACTATTTAATCAGAAAGGATCCCCCTCTGCCCCTTTTCCTGCGTCACTCTACCTTTGCCTGATCCGGATGGAGTGCTGCAAGGGACAATTTCCGGAAACAAAAGGAAAATCCTGCCCTCCTCCGTCAAGGGGGGCAGGGTTTTCCTTATACTCGCTGTGTGAAGATTGTCCCTCACTGCATCCGTCCGGTCCCATGACCAAATTCCAGATCTGATGGGAGGCGGGCAGAAGGGCTGGGGGGGGATCTTTTCAGATTTTATAGTGTTGAACTACAAAACTGTAAGTGATGAAATATAGCACTACATGTTCAAAAGTTAATAAAGACGATTCGAACTTTAATAGATGTATTACTATCTCTTTACCATTCTGAGCACCAGAGAGGTGAGAAATGCATTGCTTTGCAAGGTGTTGTACACTGCTCTGGTACGCAAAGGGTTTAATGCAGTGTTATGGCACTGTTTGGTAGTTGTAGGGGGAGGTGAGTGGTAACCTAGTGACCATCATATGAGTCTACTTACGAGACTTATTATGTGTAAACAAGAATGTTGTAACGTCTGACTGCAATGTAGGGAATATATAAAAACATCTTATTGCTTTAAATGGGGTGTTTAATCCCTTACATGTATTTAAGGGGTTTCAAACCTCATTTAGAGCAATAGGGATTTTTGGGATTTTTACTTGTCCCCTATAGTGCAGTTGTGTGCTCCAGAAGTGTACCAGTTTTCTTTGTATATCAGCCTCTCTGGCTTGCATGCAACCTAGAAGTCTGTGGCTCTTGGCTAGAAGCTCTTGAGTTGTGTACATCATTCCCCATACACCACACTTTCAAGCCCTAAATCAGAGGGTCTGTATAGTAGAGGTTCTCAACTTCTGTCCTCAGGACCCACTAACAGGCCAGGACTTAGGGATTTCTCTGCTAGAGCACAGGTGTGGTGATAATAGGCTCATTCACATTGATTAACTCACCTGTGCTCTAACAAGGAAATCGTCAAATCCTGGCCTGTTAGTGGGTCCTGAGGACAGGAGTTGAGATCCACTGCTGTAGAGCATAGGAGGACTCTTTTTTTTTTTCTTCAGATCACGTTTCTGCTACCCTGTTGGTCCTCCAGGACTTCTAATGCAGCCCCAGATTAATTTACAGGTTTCAGAGTAGCTGTTCTGCTATTGGCGAAAGTACTGAGTCACTTATTCCTAGGGTATGGTTCCCCTTGTTTAAAGGGATAGTAATGCTTCTATTGAAGTGGAGGTCCGAGTTTCTCTCTCCTTTTTTTTTTTTTTTTTTTTTTTTTTTTGTCATAGCGCTATATTTCTTTAGTTACAGTTTTGTAGTTCAAGTGCTATTCAATCTGAAAGGCTCCTCCTCCCATCAGATCTGGAGTCCGATGTGGGATCGAACGGATGCAGTGAGGGACAATTTTCACTCAGTAAGTATAAGGAAAATCCTGTCACCTTGAAGGAGGGTAGGATTTTCCTATCTTACTGAAGATTGTCCCATGCCGTGCTCCATCAGGACCAGACTGGGAGGCAGAGTGATGTAGGGGAAAGGGGTGGGAGGGGGAATCCTTTAGAATTTGAATAGCGCTTGAACTATAAAACGGTATGTAAGTAAATATAGAGCTACATGTTAAAAAAATAAATAAATAAAGAAGACTTGGACCTCCACTTTAATAGAAGTATTACTATCCCTTTAACTTTCACAATGAAGTGCTCTCTCTTCCCCCTCTCTCTGTCTTCCCCCCCTCTCTGTCTTCCCCCCCCCTCTCTGTCTTCCCCCCTCTCTCTGTCTTCCCCCCCTCTCTCTGTCTTCCCCCCCTCTCTCTGTCTTCCCCCTCTCTCTCTGTCTTCCCCTCTCTCTCTGTCTTCCCCCTCTCTCTCTGTCTTCCCCCTCCTCTCTCTGTCTTCCCCCTCCTCTCTCTGTCTTCCCCCTCCGTCTTCCCCCTCTCTCTGTCTTCCCCCTCTCTCTGTCTTCCCCCTCTCTCTGTCTTCCCCCTCTCTCTGTGTCTTCCCCCCTCTCTGTGTCTTCCCCCCTCTCTCTGTGTCTTCCCCCTCTCTCTGTGTCTTCCCCCCTCTCTCTGTGTCTTCCCCCCTCTCTCTGTGTCTTCCCCCCTCTCTCTGTGTCTCCCCCCCTCTCTCTGTGTCTTCCCCCCTCTCTCTGTGTCTTCCCCCCTCTCTCTGTGTCTTCCCCCCTCTCTCTGTGTCTTCCCCCCTCTCTCTGTGTCTCCCCCTCTCTCTGTGTCTCCCCCCCCTCTCTCTGTGTCTCCCCCCCCCTCTCTCTGTGTCTCCCCCCCCTCTCTTCCCCCCTCTCTCTGTGTCTTCTTCTCTGTCCTCTCTCTCTCTCTGTCTTCTCTCTCTCTCTCTCTGTTCTCTCTCTCTCTCTCTCTCTCTCTCTCTCTCTCTCTCTCTCTCTCTCTCTCTCTCTCTCTCTCTCTCTCTCTCTCTCTCTCTCTCTCTCTCTCTCTCTCTCTCTCTCTCTCTCAAATCTAAGATATAAAGGCTGATGTTTTAAGAAAATGTGGAGGTATTCTGAGGGAAACTATATCAGTTTTGGAGCCTGTCCAGTAAGACTTCAAGTGGGAGATGTCATCTCCTCTTTATCACACCTTGGTGCATTCCCACTAGGTCTTCAGTACATCCACTTCACTGTCTTAGGCATAATCTCTTAAAGGAAAACTAAAACATGGCCTCCCTGGGAACTAATGCAAAGATGCTTAAAGGGATAGTAATACTTCATTTTAACTTTACTTTATTTTGTAGGCATTAAAAAAACATGAAGAATGATATAAGTCTTATCTCTCAAACCTTTATGGTTTATGAGATATTCACAAGCAAAGTTTCCCCCTCCCGCCCCTTTTACCTACTGTAAACAATCTCTTCTCAGATGTGGAATGCAGTCCATAGACTGGACAGATAACAGAAGGGGACACTCTTATTCCTTTGAAAACAATGAAATCCCTGCCCCCCTTGACAAGCTTTTCAGGTTTTTCTGTTATCTTAATTGAAGATTGTCCCTCTCTGCAGTCTACCTGGGCAGCTCCCTTCTGATCTGGCTGAAAAGTGTTGCATCAGTAAAAGGGGCGGGAGTGGGACACTTTGCTTGTGAATATCTCTTAAACCATAAATGTTTGAGAGATAAGACTTATATCATTCTTCATGTTTTTTTAATGCCTACAAAATAAAATAAAGTTAAAACGAAGTATTACTATCCCTTTAAACAAAACCCACACTAGGAAGAACAACCTCTCTTGTCTCATATGTAGATTCCTTAAACCAGGGACCTCTCCAGCTGTTGGTGACTACAGTTCCCATCATGCCTACCTATCCAGCCATTGGTTGGTTGGGAATGGTGGGAGCTGTAGTCTTCAGCAGCCAGAGAGGCAATGGATGTCTAAACACAGTGTTAAGGCATAATATTTATGAACCTAAGTTTGGCCACGGTGATGTCCGATGTCCTCAGATTCTCCTTTTTCTCCTACAGAGATTGGCTGGAGCAACACTACTGGTATTTGCCAATAAACAGGATTTGCCTGGAGCCTTATCTAAAGATGCCATCAGAGAGGTGAGTGTGTGAGGCCCAAACTGCTGATATATCCTGCACATGTCAGGTGGAAGCTGTTCAGCTATTGTTGAGCTAGAACTCTCTTCATGGTGGCTATGGATTATGGGAGTTGTAATCCAGCAACAGATGGCAAGCCATAGGTTGCCCTTTCTTAGTATATGATATGGCAGCTTGGAAGCTGATAGACTTATACAACTGCTGCAAATATGTCCCAACCAAAACCTTAAATGTGGTCGCACATTATCAGTAATGACTTGATTATATCCTGGCAAAGCATGAATGGTACAGTGTGCTGAGTTCATGCAGAGCTTAAACTGGAACTAACACTTTATAATGACTTGGGTAATTTTGAAAGCGCTTTATATGTCTTTGTAATTTTTTATTTAAAACTATAGATTGACAGGTTTAGCTTTATTATTTTTTTACAGCTTATGCAAATTAGGCAGTACTGGCTTGTCATCCTAGTGTGCCATACGTTTAACATTACACTGTCCCTTCCAACTTCTGGGTGCTACTAGGAAGTACTGACTAATTTGCATAAAATGACAAAGTTAAATCTCTCAAACTAGAGTTTTAGTGAAAGAATGGCTAAATATATATGATTTTGTAAGCCATTTCAAAATCGCCTTTGTCATTCTAATGAATTGGAAGTCTGCGCACCCAGAATGCATTGCACAAAAAAAGTGCTGTGGTCCTCTAGGGTCGCCCACCCCCAGATATGGCAATCGTTCAGGTGTTAAATCCAAATATCTCAATGTTTTGTTTTAAATTATTTATTTCTCAGTTAATGCAAATCTTCCAGGCATGCCAATCAGATTTAAAACACTCCACTGCTCTACGTTTCCAACTGCCACTCCCTACCAGGAAGTAATAGCTCAGCTGCATAAACTGATAAACAAACAGAGCTAAATATATCACTGTTTGAAGAAAAAAAAATGGCTAACAAAATTATAGGTGATTTTGTAAACTCTTTCAGAATAACATATTTGTTACAAAGTGACAGTTCCACTTTAAGATGGGACTAAAATAAGCATTCTGCATTATGTCAAGCTTCAAATTGGCTGCTCATTAATGGAAATGTCAGATCATTGTTAAAGTGGAACTATTAGGCATATTAAAGTGCCCTCCAATTAATTTTTACCATAGCATTAAGCATATCAATAATTTTATCATCCTCAGTAAGTCAGGCATTATTTAAAAATCTAACTTCTTCGGAGACTCACCTGCAGGCCTCTTGCTGTAGAGGCATCTGTGCACCTGCACTGTCCATCCCTGTCTGTACCTTAAGGTACAATGCAACTCCCCCTTGCCAGACATTGAGGAGACAGGGACGGACAGCGCAGGCACATAGATGCCTCTTCGGCAAGATGTCTGCCATGGAGTCTCCGAAGATGTTAGATTTCTAAATAATGCCGGACTTACGAAGGATAATAAAAGTATTGATATTCTTAGTACTATGGTAAAAATTAATTGGGGGGCGCTTTAGTAGTCATGGTGGTTCCGCTTTAATATTAGCTGATTTGGGACTTTGGTTACAAAATATACATATATAGGGAAGGCAGAACCTGTTTCTTTTGTTGTGCAAACTTAATTGGGTATATTTATAAATCAAACATGGAGCAATGCTGGGGCAAACCAAATACACCATAGGGAAGAAATAAAAAAATATTCCCAAAATTCTAATTCATTTAATTAGGGCCTCTTGAATGCTACAGAGTTATCCCTATGTTTCAGTTGGTTTACTTCACTTTTTATCTTTAACCCCTTAAGGACCGGGAAAATCTGAGTTAGATTTGACTTAAGGACCGGAGCAATTTTGACTTTTTTGACTATGTCTTTGTTCAACCATATTTTCTCTTTAATTCCTTTTGTGCACCCACATAAATTATATACTGTTTTTTTAAGCACAAGTAGGGCTTTCTTTTGATACCACAATTATATGAATACCTCATCATTTAATTTGATTAAAATAGAAAAAAAGAGCAAAAAAATTAAAAAAAAAAAACATTTTGCTTATATTTTCGTGTCAGGATTTGCATACAATTAGTTTGACAAAAAAATACCCCTAAATATATTCATTTGCTTCTCCTGAATATAAGAATACCCCATATGCCTAGTATTTCAATCACTTCCTCACATTTACAAGGTAAATATTACAAGATGGATGCCATTATTTCCAACTTGTAATTTCTCAACAATTGGCATGTGAGCATCATAGCTTAGTTGATGGTGCCAGAACCAAAAATGTCCCACAAAGGTGTATCTTTCTGAAAACTAGACAACATAAGGTAAATAATCAGGAGAATTTTGAAGGTTTTTATGCAGCTATTTTTCCAGAAAAAAATTTCAAAATTGTGGAAAAATTTAGGTTTTTTTGCAGCTTTCACACTTTTCAATATTACTGTTGATTTCAAGCACGAGATAGTTGAAAATTTAAAAATATCCATTGTTTAGTGTTCAACTCCTTCTTCTGAGTACGGCAATACCCCATATTCATAGGTTTCTCAAGATTTGGGGGAGCTACGAGGCCCAAATTGGAACAAGCGCGTTTCCAGTTTCACACTTTGAATTTTCACAGCTTGCATCACTGGTGCCATGTCTCATTTGGGGCTGTGTAACAGTACTCCACTCTAAGATTTCCCCCCAAAAGCGTATATTTTTGGAAAGTAGACACCCCAGGCTTTCATTTTATGTATGTTTAAATTTTTTATGCAGCCGTTTTACCACCAATCACTCGTAAATCTTGACGTAAGTTAAAAAAACAGCGTTTTTCACACTTTCACTTCAGTGTTGATGTGAATTTCAAGCACATGATAGGTGAAGATTTTTAAAAATGCATTGTTTAGTGTTCAGCTCCTTCTTCTGAGTATGGAAATACCCCATATGCATAGCTTTTTCATGGTTTGTGGGAGCTGCGGTCCCAAATTGGAACATGCGCGTTTCCAGGTTCACACTTTGAATCTTCACAGCTTGCATTACTGGTGCCATTTCTCATTTGGGCTGTGTAACACTGCTCTTTTTTAAGATTTCCCCCCAAAAGTGTATATTTTTTTAAAGTAAACACCCCAGGCTTTCATTTTAGGTGTGTTTTAAAATCTTGCAAACAGCCATTTTACCACCAAGCCTGTGAAAACTTGACGTAAGTAAAAAAAATTCAGCATTTTTCACGCTTTGCCTTCAATGTTGATGTGAATTTCAAGCACAGAACAGGTGAAGATTTTATAAACTGCATTAATTAGTGTTCGGCTCCTTCATCTAATTACGGCAATACCCCATATACATAGGTTTGTCGGGGTTTTGGGGGAGCTACTGGGCCCAGTTGGAACATGTTAGTTTCCTTTTACAGACATACCATTTTTACAGCTGGTGCCTTGTCTCATTTCGGTCTGTTTGGCAATGCTGCAATTAATTTTACCCCCAAAAGTATATTTTGTAGAAGAGTAGACAACCCTGGCTTTCATTCTATTTGCATCTTATCAATTTTTTCGCTGCCACTGTATCACCAATCCCTCCCAAAATCTGCAGTAAGGCAGAGTAACACCATTTTTCACATTTCTATTTTAGTGTTGCTCTGGATTTCAATCAGATGATATTTGCAGATTTTTTAAATGCTTTACATTAGTGTTGTTACATTGTCTGAGTACGGCAATGCCCCATATGCATAGGTTTGTCAGGGTTTGGGGGAGCTACTAGGCCCAGTAGGGAACATGTGTGTTTCCATTATCAGAGATAAATTTTGATAGTGTTAGATCTAAGGAGGGATGTGTTTTGAAAAATAAAAAACAGGATATTTCAGGGGGAAAAAGTGGCCAAATAATAAAAGAACCTTTACAGCACTACTGCATTGTGCCTGAATGGTATTCCTTGAAACAGTCACCAATGCAGAGGCCAGGTTTGGAAGGGCAATCAGGACAGTAAGTGGTGGTGTCTGTCCGTATTCCCTTTCTGTAGCAAACCCTGCAGCGCTTCTGTGGTTTGTTCTTTTGGGGAGTTGGGGGGATTTTATAAATAAAATGTACTAACCCGGGTCTTGGTGGAATTATTTCAGACGCACCTTGAAATAAAAATATGGAAATAAGTTGTAGCTTTTTACAGTACCAGCTACATCTTTGATTGGGGTTTGCCAGCTTGAAAAGTAAAAATGAATTATGTACAGCAGTCTGCATCATATAGATGGCAACTTTTTTATACCATGCCCTACACTTCCTCATTGCGAGGTATGGCTGCATTAGTTGATCACTCAGATCAACTCCCCCCATGTTTTTATTGTAGTCCCTGATGCAGACTGGCTTTCTCATTACCACTGTCCTGCCACGAACAGTGACTGCCACAGATCTGTCCTCATGCATTGTGGTCCGCATGTAGACATCTTTTTTGTCCCTAAACTTCACTGCCAGCAGCTCCTGTTGGCACAAAGATGAGGACGTCCCAGTTTTTAATTTGGTATCTGAGTATTTTGGGCAACTCCCTGCAATTGCGCCTGACAGTGCCACAGGCCACGGTGTCAAAATAAAACAGACTTAAATAAAAGGGGGCTGGTGTAA
This sequence comes from Rhinophrynus dorsalis, assembly GCA_037306005.1. Lineage (NCBI taxonomy): Eukaryota > Metazoa > Chordata > Amphibia > Anura > Rhinophrynidae > Rhinophrynus > Rhinophrynus dorsalis. Next base: position 419,440,904 of record CM074722.1, read on the forward strand.
TAATTATCAACAAATAATTGATAGCCTTTATTTAATAAGGGGTAAATTTAAATCCCAAACTATTTTCCCACTTGTTCCCATAAATTCGGAGCACCCAGGAGGATCAAGTTTGCTGTCCTTGCCCTCATAAATTCTAAAAGCCTGGGTGTAGCCTGTGGCACTTTCGCACAATTTATAAAATTTTACACCAAATTTGGAATGCTTTGAGGGGATGTACTGCTTGAACCCTAACCTGCCCTTATATTTCATTAGGGATTCATCTACACTAATTTCTTTTTGGGGCATATACACTTGGGCAAACTTTTTCTGTAAATGGCTTATTAGGGGATGAATTTTGTACAGTCTATCATACTGGAGGTGTTCTTTTGGGGGGCACAGGGTATTATCGCTAAAATGCATAAAGTGCAAAATGATTTCAAATCTGGACCTGGTCATAGTCTTGGGGAATATAGGGGTATCACATACGGGGTTTTTGCTCCAGTAGGATCGGATACTTGGCTTTTTTATATACCCATTGCCATTATTAAGGCCCAGAATTGTTTAAATTCTATGATGTCTATGGGTTTCCATATTTCTTCCTTAACTACAAAAGCTGTAGGGTTGGCGGCAGTATACTGGGCTGCATACAAGTTGGTTTGGGACACAATTTCACCTAAAATGTCTTCCCCCAAAAATAAATCAAAAAAATTATCATAGTTAAATCCCTCAACATCAATTTGAATCCCTGGGGTGCCTGTAAATTCTGGTATTTATGGGCAAAAATTTATTGGGGATACCCATTCATTATGATCAGGAGTGGCTGGTGTTGGGGCATTTCTTTGGCCAGATCTTTTTTGCAGGTGCTGGGGCAATTGCCAGGGCAGCTCTTGGGGCATTCCTTTTGGCAGGTATTTTGCAAAGTCTTTTGGCAGGATTTTTGGCAGGTGCTGGGGCAGGATTTTTGGCAGGTGCTGGGGCAGTTGCCAGGGCAGCTCTTGGGGCAGTGCGTCTTTTCTTGATTGAAGGCCCAGCGTCGTCAGTAGAGCTGCTCTCAGTTTCTGAAAACTGCTCTATATCAAAATCTGACGCAGTATCTGTTGCCTCTGAGTCAGATGCCAAAAAGGCATATGCCTCTTCAGCGCTATAACTGCGCTGCATTTTGCCCACTTGGTTTGGTTTTTTTTTTTCCCCTAAACCTAGATCTGTCCCTATACCTTTCCCTAACACAAGTCTACACTAAACCTACCCACCTACCTACCTAAACTACCTAAATTATATTTTAAATCAATTTTTAATTAAAAAAAAAAAAAAAATATTAAAAAAAAATAAAAATTCAGAGAATACAAATACTGTCCCTGTCAATCAGCATTTGCAACATGTGATTCGCTCATCAAGCGAATCGCATGTTGCAACAAACTTTCTACCGGTTGTTCTACCAGTTACCAGTATCGGGACACTTAATAACAAGCAGCCCGCGCTCTCCCATCGCTCCGTGCGGCCGCGATGGGAGAGTTTAACCCTTGACGTACCTGGACCGTCAAGGGTCCTTGGAGCAAATTTACCCTTGACGGTCCTGGTACGTCAAGGGTCGCTAAGGGGTTAAACATGTGCATTGTTGAGCTGTCTTATTACATGAGAGCAAGACTGTAACTTTACTTCTGCGTGACTCTCTCCCTCTACCCATCCCTCCACACATTCAGACCCACTCTAAATCCTGCCATCTTCATGCCTCCATAATCTCCAGTCTCCGTTTCTGCAACGCTCTCCTTACAGGCTTTCCTCTTTCCAAACTGTTCCTTCCTCCAGTTTAATTTTCCTCATTCATTACACCCATTTGTCTTTCTGCACAATGGCTGCTTGTTTAATGTAGAATTAATGTTAAGATCCCAGTTCTATTTACAAACCACTCAAGAATGCTACCCCTCCTTATGTTTATCCTTTGTCTCCAGATTCCTCCCCAGTCTCGCCCACCACATTTTACCATTAACTACTTACTCATCTCTTACACTGATCTACAAGTTTTTTCTAGGGCTTCTCCCACCTTATGGATCCTCCCTACCTTGCTCTATCAGACTCTTCCCTAGCCTTCTGGAGGAGATTCACTAAGAGGTGATAAAGTGGAGATTACTTCTCCAATGTATCACTTCTCCAGTCCTTATGTTATTCTATTGAGCATATGCACTAAGATATCCAAAGCTGAAGAAATCTTAGTGCATAGACTCCATAGAATAACATAGGAATTGGAGAAGTGATAAACTGGAGAAGTCATCTCCACTTTATTACCTCTTTATCACTGCTTAATGAATCTCCCCCCCCCAGATCTTTTTAAAGATTCATGCAATTGCACCTCTTTAGGGAAGCCTTTCCACTCTCTACTGGGTCAAATAATGTGTCTGGACCACATTCAGCACAGGCTCCTAGACTTAGACCTTTTGGGTATATGTATAAAAGCAAAGTGGTGAAATTCTCAGGCATGGAGACCACTCAGGCGTTCACCAAATTAAAATACTCATTTAAATCAATGGGAACTTTTGGGGATTTTATTTTGCCTCCTATGGTGCAGTTGGTTTACCCTGGATTTACACCACTTTGCTTTTAATGAGAGATTTGTATCCATTCCCTCTGCTACCTAGTAACTGTAAGTTCTGTGAAACAGGGCCCTCGTATCCTTTTGTTTCAATGTTCTTATATCTTGTCACATTGTTGTATATCACTGTGCAATATGCTGGCACTTTTTAAATAATTTATCATAACCTGGCATCACTCTCTAACTTCCACCTATCTTTCCTGACAGGCGCTGGAGTTGGATAACATTAAGACTCATCACTGGTGTATACAAGGCTGCAGTGCAGTAACTGGAGAAAATCTCCTGCTTGGGATAGACTGGTTATTAGATGACATCTCCAGTCGCATCTTTACAGCAGACTAAGAAGAATGGAGAACAGAAGGGAGAGGCACTAAAGAGCATCATATTTATTTGTTGAACTAATCCAGAGCTATGGCTGGCACACACAGTGGAGCGCTTCTGTGGCTTGTACAGAGGAGACAGTGCCTGATTATCAGATGACGTACATAGGGATACAGAATATTTGGCATATAGTGGTTTTGTGTTTGGACTTCATCTGATGCAGAAGTCTCTGGAAATGACCTTGTTCAGAAAGACAGAGATGTTGTAAATTAACTGGAGTCTTTCTGGAAGAAACCAACTGCACCAGGGAACGTATTCCCGTTAGTTTAAATGGGGCATTCACTCCAGATAGGTCTCCAGTGTTCACAAGGTTTGGAGACCTCTCTGTAGCATTCAAGGAGTAAAAAATTCCATTTTAAATTATTGGAAACTAGTAGAAGAGCCCGTGTACACAGGCCACAGTGGTGGGCGGTCGCGGTGCAGTCATGCACAGTAGAGACTACCCGCGCTGCGGCTGATACAGAGCTGGACGCTCCGAAGTCAGACCTCTCTGTATCGGCCTCGTCACGGCAGTCTCTACTGCACATGACTGCAGCGTGCGCAGCAATCTCTACTGCGCACGACTGCATCGTTACAAACTTTGTAGCAAATTATTATATAGGATTTGTGTTTGTCCCCTGTGGTGCATTTGGCTTTCCCTGGTAATTCACCATCTTTCTTCCTTTTTTTGGCACCTCACTAGCATTCAACAGTAAAGTCCCATTTAATTAGAACAACCTCCTTCAAATAATAACCTCCCACTTGGCTTAATACCGCCAGAAAATCCTAATGACCTCTGTGAATGTTGCCCTTGTAACATCCCTGGATGTCGTGACAGTTGCTGGCATTTTAGGTGCAATTCAGTAAGCTAAGGAGGTGCAATTCTGTAATGAACAGACTTCATCATAGGACCAGATACAAATACCTACTCATTTAAAGGGAGCTTTTAACTCCTTGAATGCTAGAGGTCTCCATCGCAATTCATTGGAGACCTATCTAGCATTCATGGGGTTAAGTCCCATTGAGGTCAACGGTGTATTTTCACTTCTATCAAACTGTTACCAATGCGCATGTGCTTTTCAAAATATCGAGTTCACAACATCACGGTCGTCAAAACAGCACATGAGAAATGTCACCCTAGTCTAACCTAAACGACCCTCAGAATCTAACTGATACTGACCCTAACCTGTACCACACCCAACGGTAACAGAATGACTGTGACCTAACCTAAATTAACAGGTTACTACTATCAGTTAGGTTTCATTGTTAGGTTACTAACAACCTAACCGATACTGACCCTAACGTAACAGATACTACCATTAAACCAACATACAGTAAGCTAACCTACCCTATCCGACACTAACTTAACCCTCACAGACATTATTTATCTGTGAACATTCTGAAATGGTGACAAAACGCTGGTGCCATTTTGATGCCCACAACGTTGTGAGCACGTTATAATGGAGCTCTCCATGTAAGTGGAGGCATTTCAAAAGAATACCCAAGATTACCTTGCACAGTGAGTAGTTTGAGTCCAATAGTCCTGCTAGCAACTGTCATGTCTGCCTCTGTGGACACTGACATTCAGGGCTGAATAAGGATAGAACAAAGGTAAAAGAGCAACACTCATAGAGGTGCCATTAGGATTGGCTGCACATAATAAGGTATGTGTTGTTATAAGTAGGTATTAGTTTTCCTTTAAATCAGTGGGGACTTTGATGTGTTCCCTATGGTGCAGTTGGTTAAAGGCAAACGTGGAGCAATTTTAGGGACAAACCAACTGCACTTGGGGGACAAATAATAATTCCCATTTATTTTAATGCAGACTTTACCCCTATCAGTGCTGGGGGAGGGGGGTATACAACACTGCAAAGCACTTATTCAGTACTAGAAACCCTATAGAAATAAATGCACAAGGACCTTTTCATAATGGCAGGTTTGAACAAACACCACCATAGAAGACAAATACATTCCAGTAATTTAATTTAACTGGGGCTGTTAACCACTTGAATGCCAGTTCTCAAATGCATTGTTTTATAATGCATTGGAGACCACTAACATTCAAGGCACTAAGAAGCCCCATTTTAATCAAAAGTGATGCTGGGAATTTGTATTATTTCTGTAAGGCGGAGTTGGTTTTCCCCAGAATTGCTTTACATTGCCTTCATACGTAAGGCTCACACAGTATACATAGGCCTAGCACATGGGTGTCCAACATGTGGCCTGTTGTCCAGATGCAGCCCATCTGAGATTTTCAGCAAAAAACATGTATTAACTTGCACACATGAACTAGTAATTCAGTAACACCCAACCACCTGTCTTGCCTCTACTGTACAGTTCAAGAATAGTTCAGTTTGTTAAAGATCAGTATTCTTACTTGATCAATGGCTAGTAATAGGTCTATATCGTGTACCTTTACATGACAAAGTTGTTGTTTTTTTGTTTGTTTGTTTTTTTTAAATTCTCCTTTGTATTATGCCTAAAAAAAAATTCCACATTTCTGAATAGCCGATGAGCTATAAATCACCACTGTTATTGATATGGCCCTTGCACATATGGGTTTCTGATCATGTGGCCCACAACTGAAAAAACTTGGACATCACTGGCCTATTTTTTGGCATCTCCATTAAAATCATGCTTTGTCTTTGCTGAACTTATCCCAGTATAGTTTCGTTTTCAAGTGCAGATGTCAATGACTCTGATAGCCCTATGGTGCTTTTTATAACTAGCAATAATGCTAAAAAAAAAAAAAATGTTAGGTGTTTTTCATAAAATTAACCCCATGTTTGCGCACGCACACACACACAATTCCATCAAGGTATGTAAAGGCAGATTAGAACAAACGCCACCATAGGGGACAAATACATCCCTGTTGATTTTAACTGGAGCTATTAACAACTTGAATGCCAGACAGCTCTCAAATGCATTGTTTTATAATGCATTGGAGACCTCTAACATTCAAGGGACTAAGAAGCCCCATTTTAATCAATGATGATGTTGGGAATTTGTATTATGTCTGTATGATTGTAGTGCTGGAGGAAGCAGCATTGCCTTTTCTACTCCCTGCCTCTCTATAAGAATATAGTACTCTGTGAAAGACTCAGCAGGAAGTGAGAGCAAGCAACATTGCTTCCCTCCAACATTCTGCAAACAGAGCATGCTCTGAAGTTCCATCAAAGTATACCAACTTTTACATAAAATGAATCTGCCCATTGCACAGCCTTTAGATCTGCATTCAGCAGGTTAGAGTGGAGTAATGCTGGGGGCCAACCAACTGCACCATAGGGGACAAAGTTCACTAAAAAATTTCAATACATTGATTTAAATGGGGCTTGTAACTCGTTGGGGGTTTTACACTAAGGCGTGACTAAGAGGAGATAGAGGAGATGACTTCTCTAGTGATATCACTTCTCCAATTACAGTGTTATTCTATGGAGCTTATGCACTATTCTCTCAAAGATTCAGGATCTTGGTGCATAGGCTTCATAGAATAACATAAGAATTGGAGAAGTGATATCATTAGAGAAATTGCCACTCCATGGTACATAACACCCTTTGAATGATTTCGAGGTCTACAGTGCATTGCAAAGCAGTGGGGATTTACAGACTTAAATGCTATAGGAGGTTCCCATTTCAAACACAAGGCATGTTCAGTTATCTTCTATAGTGCATTTGATTTGCCCCAGAATTGGTCCAGTTTACATTGCCGAGTTAGGCCTTTGTCTCAAATGGTTTCTATTTAAAGGAATATTAAGACCCGCTTATAATAAACATAAACTTCAATTAATTTGGGTTGAAATGTCAAAGGGCCTTCAAAATCGGATTTGTTCTACATAGTTAATCTTTAATTGGTAATGGATGTCAACTTTGTAGATGCAAACATCCTCCTTTTTTCATGAATTCAGCAGCCCAAACTCTTCCTACAGAAGATGTATAAGGAATTAATTTTAGAGAACCAATCCACACAGATCTGATTTATAATGGCCAATAGGATTTTATATTAGGTTAACATACGTGAGTTTTTTTTTAATTATAATTTCTTACTGTTCCTTTAAACTGCTAATACTGGTTTTAGAGACTTCTGGTTTAGTAGTTAGGGTCTCGCTTAACTTATGCAGAGCGGAGTTCTTGGGCATGTGTGGTAAAGCCTGTATAAGTATTCACTGGTCTTGGGATTGCCACCCACTACACTCTTTGGAGGCTGATGAAGAATGAATATATCTGCTTCCCTCAAAGGGATGGAAAAATGAACTCTTTGAGTGCAAGAGATGTAACCAATGTATTGTGTTGCAGTGTGCTGGATACCTCTCTGGCACTCAAAGGGTTTAGAGAGGAATAATAATAATGCAACCCATTCCAATCTACTTCCCTCCGAGGTGAGGACTTAAAAAGGGAACAGATTTTGAAATCTGTGAATGTAGCAACTTCTACTTTAGAAATAGGTTGTGTGCAATGCTTTGCATATACCACTAGCGCTCAAAGGTGTAAAGGGGATAAAGATCCTTTTGAATCAATTTATTTGGTGCAAGATAATTCTAGAATAGAATTACTCCTCTTTTGAACATGGGGCTGATTAGGCTTTTTCTGTGCACTGTATTAGAGAGCTAACTAAATAACCTAAAATATACACACAAGGATTTAATCTGGTTAATTTATTTTGACTCTTACTACCAGAATTCCATTGTTCTTCTTGACATGTATATGGAGAATTCCAGCTGTAACATTTTACAAATAAAGTATGTTAAACTTTTGTGTAGTACATCATTTTATCGAAAAAAGTGATGGTTAAATGTAAGTATGATATGCAGTATGTAGGAGCAAATATGATGGAGCAAGTTCAGCAAATCACTCCTACCTTTTCAGCAAGGTACATAATAGGACACTGCTCATCTTATGCTACTGTTTGCTGTGCCATGGGTTAAAGAGGGCAGCATTTTTGTACTGCTGAGAACAGAGACGACACAGGGTGGTGATTGTGGTGCTGATGTCTGAGAGCATCTTCTCTGTTCCCCCATTGGGAAAGTGGGGAAGCAGAGAGGATGCTTTCAGGGTTATACTACTGGCGATGTGCAAAGGAGAGCATCTCTTGCACATCGCAAGCAGCCAACAGCCCTACATTCTAATGCTCAAATTCTCCCCTCCCCTTGCATACCTAATTCTTACTGCATATGGTGATGTGTGATTCCCCATCGCCAAGGTAATGTGCTTGCCACACATCACCAAAGCAACTCCTTAATGCATCTCCCATGTATGCCTTTACCTAACTTCTAGCCGCAACCACGTTTTAACAAGACTGGTGTTATTTTGGAGCTGAAGTATGGTCTCAGCACCCAGAAGCCCCCCCCCCCCCCCCCCATTTGATAATCTTTGAAGTAGACGGTTACTGTGTAGGCAGTGAATTCTGCTAAAAATAAAGCATATTCTCTACTGGTGAATATCGTTCACACCCTACTTCACATGGGGTGGGCTCATCGGTCAGTGCAAAAAGGTGTTTGGATTTGTTGTAAATAAAATGACATATAAAAACAGTAGTCATACTGCGGAGACAAGGCAAGCTCTTGTTTCATGACGTCTCACTGCATCATAAACTACAGGCAGTTGGAAGCCCTGTTACAAGTTAGTGGAGAAGTTGTCCTGTGGCAATGTGGAGACATGGGGCTATGTATTGCCAGTTCTTTTAAACAAAACATAGCCTTTTTTCATGAAAAAAGTTATTTTAGGACCTTTCCTGCTCAATACTCTGGGGATGAAAGTCAAAGTTGCTATGTGCTTTTAGGAAGAAAAATTAGTGCCCCCTACTATGTCAGAGAAAATCTACCAAAAACACAAAGACGAAAAAGTTTAATTGGAATTTTAATTAAGTGAATAACAAACAACTGTTAACTCTGCTGGCAAATGCACATGACTCAACATTTAGTACCTTGTCACTCTTCCCAAACACCAAAAGTATGGTTTTATGTGTACATCCACATATAGAACTTGGCAAACTGAAAAATTGAAAACTTTTTTTAAATTTTGCACCATTACGCATTTTAGACGCAAAAAGTAGGAAACATGGAATTCACTAATGCTATATATTTTTGATTTTTATCATGTCTTTACTATGTTAGAAATACTGAAATATTTTCAAACCATGAAGTTTCAAATCCGTATAGGTAGCTAGACTTCTTTTGAGTACAACAGTAACCATTGGTATTGGCTAACATACCACAGGAACTGTCAGGAGCACAGAGCTGTACCTACGGCGATCTGTTTAGTATATGGCTTTGTCTGCATTTGTGGTTGGGCGTGAAGGCCTTTATAATAAACCCTTCACGCAGCCTCTTTCTGTTCTCATCGCCTTGGTGAACTCATCAGTGTCCGCTAGGAACAACAAGATGCTCAAGCTCCACACATCACGTTCCACTGTTCTCTTTTGTTCCGGGGCAACTTTGCCTCCTCTCTCTAACTCTCTTCTGTTACCATTCAATCCCATCAGATGTCCCTCGTTCATTTCCCTTCCCCCACATTCACTATGTATTTTCTATTGCCTTTCCTCCCCCCCCACTTTTTTTTTTCTTTTTACTTTAAAAGCCGCAAGATATACTCACCCTCCTTTCCTCCCTCTCCCCTTTCAGACTACTACCCCTCTTCATCATACTACCTCTTTCCCCTGCTCTCAGGAGCATATTCTTCATGCTATTATTCAGCTGCTCCATTTGCAGCCATATACAGTGGCCCTGGCACCTTTGCATTCCACATGTCCACACTTAAAAGTGGGTCTACCCCACTCTCCCTCTGCTAAATCATTCCCCATAGCCTGTGGCTGCATCTTTCACCTTTTGCTACTTTCTTTCCTCTTCCCCTTTTTATCCAGCTCCTTTTCCCTCTTCTTTTCACGTCTGTTCTGCTGCTAAAGTATACCCTTAAAGGGATAGTAATACTTAAAACGTAAAAAAAAATATGTTGTAGAGTTTATCCCCCTGAGTAAAACAAGAGTACTCCCACTGCTGAAAGGTGTTTCATTCAAAAGTTATTAATTTTCAAAGCTGAATTTTTTAGGTGCAATATCACAGTGGCCTGAAATTGTACAGTGGCGCTGTTGCTACACCATCCTATGGAGATTTATGGTCAACTGACCAGAGCTGTCCATAGGATGGTGTAGCAACAGTGCCACTGTACAATTTCAGGCCACTGTGATATTGCACCTAAAAAATTCAACTTTGAAAATTAATAACTTTTGAATGAAACACCTTTCAGCAGTGGGAGTACCATTGTTTTACTCAGGGGGATAAACCCTACAACATATTTTTTTTTACATTTTAAGTATTACTATCCCTTTAAGGCTGTAGCAGAAAGTTTTCTGTTGGCATCCTTTACACATTACTGTGGTTGTTAGTAATACCCTGTCTGTCACTGTTCTGAAGAACCAAAACATTTTTGCAATGCGTTGAGCCCTTCCTGGCAGACAAGGGTTCCTGTGCAGTGTTGCAATGCCCCAGAAATGTCCTCTTTCCCAAACCATTTCAGTCCCAAGTCTCCTGCTGTTCATTAACAGACCCTCTACCAACCCTGCCTCTCAATGTCACAGGGATTGTCAGGCTCCAGTATCTAGCTTCTTACCCAAGCTCCTCATCATTTTCCTCCCCCTTTCCTCCCCATTTCCTCCTACTATGCATAACCCCCTCCTTCCTATATACCTTTTTTCTACCCTTTTTTTCCTATACTTGATACTCAACCTGTCTACTAGCTGATGCAGTTTTGAGTGAATAAATAACAAAAGAAATGTAACAACCACCATAAATCTGGTGGTTGTTACATTTCTTTTGTTATTTATTTTCACACAGTAGGATATTCCTGGTTAAATTACATATATGTTTATTTACCTATTTTGGGTGTAATTTTATGTATGTCATACCTGGTTTACATTTATTATATAACGGGTTTTCTTTCAACTGATGTGACCTCCTCTGTTATGTTTTTTAACTGTTTTTAACATTAGTCATCTGTGTTATTGTTTTTGTACCCAATAAAATTTGTCTGTGATATTTTGCATACTCTTGTTGTGAGTGCCTCAATTATAAGACCTCTCTAGCTGGGGGTTGTTGTGCTTTTAGGACTTTGAATCTCCATGATTAGTGTATGGTCCTATAACAGAAATAACAGCCACAATAGGAAGGAACTTTGATAACAGATGCCTGTGTCTTCTCAGTCATTCACTCAAATGTTGGAATGTCTCCTTGGCTCCCTTCTCAAACCCCCAGATACCTCTAACGCAAAGAGAACAGCCAGATGAGGAAGGGACTTGGATCACAGCTGCCTGCCTCAGGCAACCAAGATTTTAGGGTATTTCAGTTAAATCTCATTTCCCCCTTCCTTTCCCCCAGAATACCCCCAAACTCCCTAAAACAGAGAACAAATGTACTGCCTACAAGTCTCCCTAAACTGCGCTCCATTTTAGTTTATTTTCCTCTGCTAACTAGATGCAAAATTGTGCTGCTTTCTCTCTCTCTCTCTCTCTCACAAATTCACACTTGATATGCTGCTGGAATCTGACATCCCTTTTATACTATGCCTGCAAGAAAAAAAGGAAAACTTGCCACATGGTGGGTGAAATTCAGTCTTACCATTGGTTTCAGTGCAATAATCTAGGTGGAGAATTGTCATTTTATCGTGAAAAATGTCCCTCTTGTTGGGAAGTGACATTTTTCACCTGTTTCGCTTTGGAGGTGAAATGTTTCACTAATCCCTAACTGCCAGTCATCCTCTCATTCTTCCTACCTCTTCCCTTCCATCCCAGCTCCTTTGTGCAGACATTCCTTAGCCTCACAAATTCCCCCTCGGTCCTCTCCATTCCATTATCATTATCACTTACAACCCTCCCACCCCTTGGACTGCAGACCCACTCATATCCTGGACTTATCCCCCATCCACTAAAGCTTAAAAGCAAAGGTTGTTTCTACGTGGTTTGTCAACTTTTACACATGTATTCCTTCTGCACAAAGGTCCACTCCAGATCCATTTGCCTCACAGACTAGCCAATTAACTACAATCACCTTTCTATCTGAGAGCCCCAAAGACTGAGCAGGGGCCACAGATCAGGAGGGACATAGTAACTCAGTAAATTAGATTGAAAAAAGACACAAGTCCATCAAGTTCAACCTTCGCCTCATACCCCAGTAACTGAGAATTTTTTATAGCTTTCCTGTTACTAATTAAATTAGTCTTATCAGACCTTCCTGATCAGCCTACTGATAAACAGTATAACTCTGTATGTTCCCTTTTGAAAGAAATGTATCTAATTTTCTCTTAAATGTATCCATTGTATGCCATAACCACCTCCCTGGGCAATGAATTCCACAATTTAACAGATCTTACCGTAAAAAACCCTTCCTCTGCTGAAGTTTAAACCTCCATTCCTCTATTCTCAAGGGGTGTCCCCTGGTCACCTGATCAGGCCTTGGAATAAATAGCTCACCACAGAGATCCTTGTATTGACCTCTCATATACTTGTACAATGTGTTAAGGTCTCCTTTTAGTTGTCTTTTCTCTAGAGTAAATAAACCAAGTTTGTTTAGTTGTTCCTCATATGTCAAGTCCTCCATTCCCTTAATTAATTTTGTTGCTCTCTACTGTACTCTCTCTAGTTCTAGTATATCCTTTTTCAGAACAGTGCCCAAAATTGCACTGCATACTCAAGGTGAGGTCTTACCAATGATTTGTAAAATGGCAAATTAATGGTATCCATTCTTGCTTCGATACCTCTTTTTATGCAAGACAGGATTTTGTTTGCCTTTGCTACTGCTGTTTGACACTGGTCACTGTTTCCAAGTTTGTAGTTGACAAGGATACCCAGGTCTTTCTCTAGCAATGAGTCACCTAAAATTATTCCATTAAGTTTATAAGTAGCCTTGGGATTGTTTCCTCCCAAATGCATGACTTTACACTTCCCCACATTAAACTTCATATTCCACATGTTTCTCCAATCTGACATTGTATGTAAGTCCCTTAAGTAAGTCCCTAAGTGCCACAAAGCTTCCTGGCATGAGGAGCAGTGGTTTAAAGGAGTTAGAGGGACACCTGAATCCTTAATAGCCTTGGACTTGCCTATGTGTCCCCCTTGGATCAGGAGATCCCTTGAAATATAAAGTAAAAACAGGAAAAGTAGGAAAATAGAATAAAATACTCAAAAAGCCTTAAAGTGATAGTAATGTTTCAAAATAAAAGCAGCTCTAATTAATCATCATAGTATTTGGACCTTGGAGAGTGTTATTTCAATTCTGTCAGAGTTGTAGTTCAAGAGTAATTCAATGACAAAGTATCCCCCTCCCACCCCTTTTACTGATGTGACACTGCTCAGCCAGAGCAGGAGGGAGGTGCCCAGGTAGACTGCAGAGAGGGACAATCTTCAATTAAGATAAGGGAAAAACCTGAAAAACTTGTCAAGGGGGGCAGGGCTTTCATTGTTCTCATAGGAAGAAGATTGTCCCCTGCTGTTATCTGTCTGGTCTATGGACTGCATTCCACATCTGAGAAGAGATGGCTTACACTAGGTAAAATGGGCGTGAGGGGGAAACTTTGCTTGTGAATATCTCTTAAACTATAAAGGTTTGAGAGATAAGACTTATATAGTTCTTCATGTTTTTTTAATGCCTACAAAATAAAATAAAGGTAAAACGAAGTATTACTACCCCTTTAAAGGTACTTATCTGACTGCAAAGTGTTAATGTGGCAGCCTTATTGTAGCCAGCAGAAGGAAGTTTAGTTTCTCAGAAATAAAAAGTGTGGTGGCTCTCCAGCTGTTGCTAAACAGCACCCCTTAATATAGGGAGGTGGGGGTCCCACTGAGATCCAGTAATGAGTTGTAAATGTTACAGTCACCCATTAACCTCCTAACTTTCTCTGAAACACACAGAGGCAAGAGAAGTCCCAGCATAGCATTCTATGTTCCAATCAATATTGCCACCTTGTGTACCTGTTCTTAAAGGCAAAGTGACCCCAAAAAAGTGAAAAGTTAGATGAAAGTATTAAAAGTTAGCAAAATAATAAAATAATTAACCCCTTAATGACCGGTGAAGGTTCTAACACATCACCGATGTCCATGCCTTAAGAACCAGTGATGGTCCTGGCATTTCATGGGTTTTGTGTTCACAGCACTTCAGAGTGAGGACTGTGAACACTGGGGGAATCTTGAACAAAAAAAGAAAAAAACAGGGGGTGCCCAAACAATGTAATACAATCTCTTCAATCTTGTACGTTATAAAAACGTATATACACTCACAGGAATAGTGGTCAGTATGATCCCAACTGAAAATCAAGTATATGGAGAAAACAGGTCCATCTCCATTCAGAACTAGGATATATTTCACTTTTCTGTAGAACAAGGAATCCAGGCGGTTTTAACCTCTAATCATTATTACTATCCCTTTAAAAGGCAATTATAATGTTTTACTAAATCTTTTGCAATTGGAGTAGGCTTAGTAAAAATGGTTTCTATCAGCCAATTCCCCTTCCTTCTGGAACACAGGGAGACGTTTGTGCTCAGACTCAAACTCTAGGACTGCGTGTGCATCTCCCATAGACCCTCTGTGTTGTGCTGTGCAGCCTGATGCAGCAGGTCTATGGGGAACTGTATCACCGTGTGATCAAAACACTGATACACGGAGGGGACATGGGGAATTCTCTATTCAGACCCCAGGTTCTGCTCTCCTGTTTGTTTGTCAGGTCTCACAATGAAGCCCAAACTTTTGAACCCCTTTAATGCCAGAGAGGTCTCCAGCAAATTTCACAGAAATGTGCTGGAGATATATCTGGCAATCAAGGGGTTAAGGGTCCATTTAAATCAATAGAAATGTTTATCTCTTATGGTTCAGTTGGTTTCAACCTAAAGCTATATGTTGCCTTTATCCCTGTCAGTGCCAGGGGGGTATGCAACACAATGCATTGAGCACCCCTCTGCCACTCAAAGGGTTATACCAGTGATTCTCAACCAGGGTGCCGTGGCACTTCAGTGTGCCACGGACATCAACTTAGGGTGCCCCATGTTTTCTATGAAGACTAACAAAAATTGACTTTTAAATAAACATTTATAGATATTGTTCTGCACAATAGATTTAGTTTTGTTATTATGATTGTAAGACCTAATAATAGCTGTATATTTATGTATGGAACCACCATTATGCCCTTGATAAAGTACATTAAATATGTTAGGGGTGCCCCGAATGTTCTAGATTATGTGTTAGGGGTGCCCTGAACAAAAAAAGATTGAGAACCACTGGGTTATACATAAGGGCCATAGTTTTTTTTGCAACCAAAATTCACCTGGATATAGTTGTAAAACCAAACTGCATTAAAGCAGATTTCCATACAGTAAGTTTCATCTCTTTTATTCCAGACATCTGGGACGAAAGGTCTCATCTCTTCACCGCTGGAACCTTCTAGGCACCCGGAAGTGCCCCCACAAGAAGAGTGACCATCAGTAAGTGGAAATAGATTTATAACAGGAGAGATGGTATTAAAGGGACAGTAATGTCCCATAAAAATATTTAGAGTTTTGTAGAGATTAAAAAAATAAAGTAAATGCCACAAATCCTATGTCTCAAACCGCTATGGTTTGAGAGATATCTTCTGCTAACGTTCCCCTCTTCTCCTGACGTCAGTTGTAAGCTGACAGCAGGAGTCCCTGGACAAGGGACCGTCAAGTGCCTCTTCAGCAGAGCCGCAATAGCACAATTTAAAAAGAAATACTTCTTTGGAACGGTCTATTAAGTGTGCCTGGTTTGCAAGCACACATTTTATACGGTTCCAAATAAGTAATTATTTTTAAATCTCTCTATTGCGGCTCTGCTGAAGAGCCTCATCGTGTCGGCCGACACAGATCTCCTTCTGTCTGCTTTATAGCTGACATCAAGAGAAGAGGAACTTTAGCAGAGGATATCTCTCAAACCATAGCGGTTTGAGAGATAGGATTTGTGGCATTTAGCTTATTTTTCTAATCTCTACAAAACTCTAAACATTTTTTATGTGACATTACTGTCCCTTTAATAGGATAGTACAGCTATTACACAAAATGTGATAGGAGGTCTCCATAGACACCATTAGCGACACTACCACCACATTATAATTGAAAGGCCATAAAAGTACTATATCCACCATTTATACAAATGCTAATTTGTTGTGTAATAAATTTTAATGAAGCATCTCCAGCAGTGGAAGTACTCCTCAGGGAAAACTTTACTAAATATGTGTACTGTATATAACTAATTCCTCTTTATTAGATTTATTTTTATGTTGTGCATTTTTAGGACAGACTTTAGATATTTCACAGTTAAAAGGATAGTAATACTTAATAAGTAAAAATATATGTTGTAGGATTTATCCCCTGAGTAAAACAAGGGTACTCCCACTGCTGAGAGGTGTTTTATTCAAAAGTTATCACAGCTCAAACCTGATTTTTTTTGTTGAATACCATAGTGGCCTCAAATTGTACAGTGGCACTGTTGCTACACCATCCTATGGACAACCCGGGCAACTCTGGTCAGTTGACCATAAATGTCCATAGGATGGTGTAGCAACAGCTCCACTGTAACATTTCAGTCGACTATGATACTGCACCTAAAAAAAAAAGTTTGAGCTGTAATAATTTTTGAATAGAACACCTCTCAGCAGTGGTACAGCCCTTGTTTTACTAAAGGGGATAAACACTACAACATTATTATTTTTTTACATTTAAAGTATTACTATTCCTTTAAAGGGATAGTAATACTTGTTTTGTATAAGCTTTAATGTTGTAGTCATTAAATAAATAAAGCAAAGCAGCCAAGTCTTTTTTCTATAACTTTCATAGTTTTAGTGTAATCTGGATTGAAAGTTTACCCCTCCCGCCCCTTTTAGCTACGTCAGTGCTCTAGCTGACCAACTTGGATTCTGGTTGGCAGACCAGACCGCTTGTCTGGAGAGCCGAAATAATAGCGGATACACAGCAAATGTTCATGACAACGGTCTATAAAGTGTGCCTGGTTTAAGGCAGTAGACCGTTGTCAATTTGATTTGCATTTATGTATTTATTGTATTCTATATTATTTCTCACATTCACTTCAAAAATCACAAACAACATGCATCTAGTATTGTTTGGTATATAACTACCAAAAGTTTAGAAGGAAAAAGGTTTCAGTGCAAATTCTGTACATTTTATGCACCACCAGAGCATCACAGAGTTATATGCCACCACCATAGCAATACAGAGTTATGTGCCACCACCAGAGCAATACAGAGTTATATGTCACCACCAAAGCATTGCAGAGTTATATACCACCACCAGAGCAATAAGGCATGATATGCTACCACAGTGCTCCACTGCCTCCCACAAAAGCATTATAATTAACAATATATGCCAAAGCGGGGCATTTTATAGGGGTACATTTGGCAACAGCAGTGGGTCACTCTAGGAGGAAGGAATTTGGTCTGGAGGTAGGTCCTGTGATGATCATCTTTTGGCAGTAGCATGGAGGGCTCACGTAGAGTGACATCCCAACCTGATTTAATATGGTTTATTCTGCTTATCACAGCTTCAGCAATTGATCATTACCATTCAGGTAGGGTAAAGCTAATTCATAGTGATGTGCTGTAAGTAAGTGGCCTGTGTGATGTTTCACTCAGACATCAGCTGCAGGATAACTGGCCATACCCTGTGGGTTTTGGAATGTTCAGCAAATGGAATACTGGGCAAGATGGTAACCTGAAAATAGGAGTCCAGTATTGGACAAATACAAAAATAATGGAGGTATTAATACCCCACAGCTGGCAAAGGCATTATAAGTTTTTTTTAGAGATAAGTCAATATGTTATTTTAAATAAAGCCGTGGCCTTTTAAATCTAATACCAGAGTGTGTGTTTAATACTGCCCCCCTCCCAATACTTAAGACAAACAGAATATTTACCACCAGGTATATAATTGTTTTATATATTATCTACCAAAGGTGTCCATCCAAAGCAAAAACTATCAATTAAATGTAACCTCTTGAGTGCCAGAGAGGTATCAAACGCTTTGCAATGCAATGCATTCAATACCGCTCTGGCACTCAAAGGGTTAAAGTATACATCTTACTTAATATGAAAGAAATGTTGGATAACTTGCTAGTCAGACTTGTAGCTTAAATTTAATTTGTAGTTTGTGGTTTTGAAGGAGGGAGCTGGAGGTTATATATGGCATTTTAGAGTATTTGGTAGCACAAGGTGAGAGTGTCTATTACCATATTAAACAGCTCCAGAATGTGAATTTATTTATGTCTTGTTTTCAGATATAGTCAAGCACACTTCTTTAAGTGTTAAAGGGGAACTACCACCCCGCAATAACTTTACATTAATTAAGTCTTCATCTGGCGACTAGCTGCTTAGTAGCCCTAGTCGCCAGAAATAATACATGGTTTCAAAGATTTTCGAGTTTTTCGGAGGCTCACAGTAGCAGGAAGCACGGACATCTTGTCATAGTGACGTCCGGGCACCTGCGCTGTCAGTCCCTTTTGGAGCCGGCCGAGCTACTAGGCGACTAGCTACTAAGCAGCTAGTCTACTAAGCAGCTAGTCGCCAGATGAAGACTTAATTAATGTAAAGTTTTTGCGGGGTGGTAGTTCCCCTTTAATTAATCTCTCTTTTGATTTTAGATGTTTATGTCCTTGAAGAGAAGGCCCACTGAATTTGCAAATATGTAAAAAAGATGCAATGTTCAAAAATGGTTGTGATGCAATGTAGAAAAGCCTCCTTCTACAGGTGGGCTGGGCAGTGTGAGGTCCTACAGGTATTTCCTGACAACTCCCACCTGCCCATACTAGATAATAAAAGCTGTTGGGGGATGATGGAATTTGTAGTCTTGCCACAGCTGGAGGACCTCACATTACCCAACCTTATTCTACAGCATACAGAAAACCAGTGGCGTAACTATAGGGGTCGCACCTGCGAACAGGCCCATCACTCCAGGGGCCCGGTCACCCCCTGCGACCCCTCCGACTGGTGCCCGCAATCTCCCTCCGGCGCTCTAGTAATGCAGAGCGCTGAGAGATGACAATCTCCCAGCGCTCTACATTACAGAAAAAGACCGCGCAGGAGCTCCAGGGAGATAGGAGATGGGGGCATTGTGAAGATTGAGAGGCATTGTAGAGGGGGTCAGTGTGGTCAAGGGGGCCAATGTGGTGGTGGTGGGGGCCGTGGCACTTCTTGCACCAGTGCCTGGAGACTTCTAGTTAGGCCTCTGCAGAGAACTCAGTGCTACAGACATATGGTTATTTTGTTGCTCTACCACTGCTTTCACATTACCTCATAGCTCTCTGGGAAAATAAATTTAGCGAGTTTATTGTCAAGGACATATTAGTTTTAAAAAAAAGTGAAGATGAAAGAAGAAATTATTTTTTTTACTTACTGATAAATCCTCCCCTTAGTCCATTGAGAGATGCAGGGACCATGGGGTTAAGCAGTGTGCCTATAGGAGGCAGGACATACTGCTTAATCCCATGGCCCCTGCATCCTTCAATAACGCTAGAGAAACAGTGTTTTTATTAGTATTTTTCCTACAGTGGTGCAGATTGTTCATGTGATTTATGGATATAATTGTTCCCCATCCAATCTGATTATCTGTCACTTCCATCAGACATGGCCTGGATCTCACAAACTTTTTTTTGTACCATTTATTGTAGAACAGCCAGTTCAACAATTCCTACAATTCCATGCAGGACATATATATGAAGTCCTCAGATAATGTATTTATTGTTTGTTATATGGCTCAGAGGGATAGACTGTGGGACAGATCCCAGGTTCGTTACTGGGCTAGACGAGCAAAGTAAAATGGAGCAATTACCATGGAAGTCAATTGTAGGGAGCCAATTAAAATTCAGTAGCTATAAAACGTCCTTTTAACCTGTTCAATGCTAGAGTGGTCTCAAACACATTGCAAAGCAATGCTTTGGAAACCTCTTTAGCATTCAAGGGGTTAAAAGGCCTATTTAAATCTATTTGTTCCCTGTGATTCAGCTGGTTTGCCCCAGAATTGCTCCATACCTCCTGTGTCAGGCACATGCACACATAGACACCAAGGGGGGGGGGGGCTTGAGCACCTGCCCTTTTTGTCCAAAGTGCCCTTGTGCCCTTTTAACAAAAACAAATAAATAAATAAAGTTGCCTCGTCTCCCGCACTAACCCCCTCACCGCCCAGTCAGGCCTGTACCTCCTTCAGGACAGACCTGTAGATGCTGCGTTCCCTCGTCGGCTCTTTAGTATTACAGAGCGCTGGGAGATGACATCATCTCCCAGCGCTCTGCATGAAGAGAAGACCGTGCGGGAGCTCCAGCAGCTACAGGTCTGTGCCAAAGGAGGCACATACAGACCTCTCCTGCAGCTGGACCACCAGGGAAGAGGTAGGAAACGGACACTGGGGGGCAATGTGGAAATGATGGGGCAATATGGAGATGATGGCAATGTAGAGATGATGGGGCAGTGTATGTAAGGGTAAGTTCGAGCTGATGGCAATATGGAGCTGATGGGGGGCAATATGGAGATGAAGGGGGCAATGTGAGGGTAAGTTGGAGCTGATGGGGCAATATGGAGCTGATGGGGGCAATGTGAGGGTAAGCTGGAGCTGATGGGGCAATATGGAGCTAATGGAGGCAATGTGAAGGTAAGTTGGAGCTGATGGGGGCAATATGGAGATGATGGGGCGATATGGAGTTGATGAGGGTAATATGGAGATGAAGGGGGGAATGTGAGGGTAAGTTGGAGCTGATGGGGTAATATGGAGCTGATGGGTGCAATGCGAGGGTAAGGGGTAAGTTGGAGCTGATGGGGCAATATGAAGCTAACGGAGGCAATGTGAAGGTAAGTTGGAGCCGATGGGGCAATATGGAGATAATGGGGCAATGTGGAGCTGATGGGGGCAATGTGGAGCTGACGGGGGACAATGTAAGGGCAATATGGAGATGATGGGGGGCAATATGAAGATTAGGAGCACTGTGGAGGTGTCCAGTGGAGATGGCCAATGGGGGGGGGGGCTTCAGCTTTCTGTGCCTACAGGCTCCTGAGATGTAAATTCTTTTCTTTTTTTTTTTAAATATGTATTTTGAATAAATAATTATTCGAAGTGCCCTTTTTTTCATTTGAGCCCCTACCCCCCGAAATGTCTGTGCAAGTCCCTGTCAGGGACACAATGAAAAGTACAGATTAAAAAAAAAAAATAAATAAATAAAAAATAAACTGCAGCTATTCTTATGTCTGATGATCCCAATCATAAAATTAAACATATTGTGCAAATTCAATATCCACATTTTTGTCAGTCTTCATAGGAAAAAAAAGGTCACTATGAGCACTAGAAATGCAAAAAAAAGAAATCAGTTTATTTCAGAATAGTATTTACAAAAATGTCATCATGACAAAAACAGTTATTAACCCTCTCAGTGCCAGAGAGGCATCCACTTTGGCATATGTCTCTGGCACTCAGAGGGTTAATTTCTAATCACTCTTGTACTAAATACAAATAAAAAAAATGATCTAAAAACAAACTATTGTCACATTGACTGCTAACGTGGTGATCTACTCTTAGAAATAAACATAATACATCCACGTGATAACTATTGTATTGTAATGGAGATTCTTATGGAATGCTGTAATGAACAGGTTGTAACTACAGGGGGCGCAGTGGGTGCATTGTGATAAGTTCCAGCATTCAAGGAGGCCCCAGGGTACGATAAGGCCTAGCTATGCTTTTGTGAAAATATTTTTGTCATGGGGCCCCAAAAAATGTGTTAATCGGGGCCCTCCAATGAAAATTTACACCACTGATGTTTTATATCTCTCCCACAGACAGAGTACAACTCCCTCGATCACAATAAGATTTGTGACTGTACAGCCACAGTTTGCCCAACTCCTGTTCCAGACCAATACATATTTAGACTTTATACCAGTGCAAAATTATGGAGAGGGCCCTCAGCATATTTCTTATTCACTCTTGTGGTCCACGGGGTTAATGATTTGTGCATTAGTGGGGTGCCCGATACATTGCATAGCAATGATTTAGATAAAAGGTCAATGGGTTTTTGAGTGGCACTGGAATAGTATTCATAGGATAAATATATGTATGATCATACTGTTACATTGTGTTCAGTTGTTTCTCACTCGGGTCTCTCTTTGTAATACACTGAGGTTATTAACCCCTTGAGGAGTAGATAGTTTGCCCCTCTGGTTCTCAAGGGGTTAAAGGAGCATGAACACCTCCTAATAATAACCCTTCACTTCCCTTAACCCAAAACAATGCGTTGCACACCCCTCTGGTACTCAAAGGGTTAAACCGTGCACAAAATCTAATGTTTCCAAAATAAATCTTTAAAGTGTAACTATCACCGCTATACAGTTTTGGCTAAAAAGTAACTTTATACAGAGACTACCTGGCATAACAGTGTAAAAAAACCCAAAAAAAAACAAACAAAAAAAACGTTGTTTGGCTGGAATTAAACTTTTAAAGCCTTCTGGACAAACTGCGGGTACAGCTCTGCACTGCAGTCTGTTAGTCTTCCTCTGCTCCCCCCTCCCACGTAGTGTGTGGATCCAGCCTATCTTGTAAGTTGGAGTGCTCTCTGGCTAGAGGCTGGATCCAAACACTACAGTGGAGGGGAGGAGAGGAAAAGTGACAGACTGTGGGTACAGCTCTGCACTACAGTCTGTCGAGAAGGAAGGCACAGGATTAGCTTTAAAGGGATAGTACTGTTTCATAATAAAAGCAGCTCTAATTAATCATCATAGTATTTGGACTTTGGAGAGTGTTATTTCAATTCTGTCAGAGTTGTAGTTCAAGAGTAATTCAATGACAAAGTATCCCCTCCTGCCTCTTTTACTGATGTAACACTGCTCAGCCAGAGCAGAAGGGAGGTGCCCAGGTAGATTGCAGAGAGGGACAATCTTCAATTAAGATAAGGGAAAAACCTGAAAAACTTGTCAAGGGGGGGCAGGGCTTTCATTGTTCTCATAAGAAGAAGATTGTCCCCTGCTGTTATCTGTCTGGTCTATGGACTGGATTCCACATCTGAGAAGAGATGGCTTACACTAGGTAAAAGGGGCGGGAGGGGAAACTTTGCTTGTGAATATCTCTCAAACCATAAAGGTTTGAGAGATAAGACTTATATCATTCTTCATGTTTTTTTCACTGCCTACAAAATAAAATAAAGATAAAACTAAGTATTACTATCCCTTTAAAAGTTTAATTTCTACCAAACGACAATTAAAAAAAAACAAAAACAAAAAAACACTAGTATGCCAGCTAGTCGCTATATAAAGTTACTTTTTAGCCAAAGTTGTATGGGGGTGATAGTTCCACTTTAATTAGCGCAGGATATCATGTTCACTAAGGTGGACGTCTGACTCTAAGACCCTAAACCCCTCCCACTAAAATATTCCTTCCTAAGAATCTTACAGTGGGAGGGGTTTGAGGTCCTGGAGTCTTGTAAGACAGAATTATGTCACCTCCTTGGACATGACATCCAGAACGGATTAAAGATTCATTTTGGAGAGCCAATCCATGCAGAACTGGTATACAGTGGCCATTAGAATTTTCTGCTGAAATTAACCTTTTGAATGCCAGAGGGATGTCCACAGCTTTGCAAAACGTTGTGTACCCCATTTGGCATTCAAAGCGTTACGGTAAACGGAGGTTGCTATTAATAGGAGGTGTAAGGATTGTTTATCCTTTTGAGAGCCATAGGGGTAGCCAATGCATTGCTAAGTGTTTATTTATAACAATAGATTGGGATTTGTCAGTTTATGTAAGTTAGTACTGGGTGGCACAGCGTGGACCAGATACAAACATTCTACATTGCTCTCCCTCCCAACAGCCCCTACCTCATGCTCTGGAACTCAAAGGATTAAGAACATACAGAGAGAGGTGTTTAACCCCTTAAGGACCGGCCACGCACGCACGGTGCAGTCACTTAAGGACCAGGGACCTTTTTTTTTTTTTTCGGAATCGGATTCCGGACTCCCCGAACAGTGTGCCGCCACGTGGGGAGCCCGGAATTCCATGACGGTCCAGGACCATCATGGGTCCTTAAGGGTATAACAACCCATGACGGTCCGTCCTTAAGGGGTTAAGGACCTTGACGACCACAGGGCTTTTTTTTTTTTTTTATTTGTACTCCCAGGTCAAGGCTCTCGGAGTGGCGTGCAGCCACGCTGGGAGCCCTGAACCCCATGATGTGCCAGGACCGTCACTGATCCTTAAGTGCCGGACTGCCGTGACGGTCCTGGCACGTCAATGGTCTCAAAGGGGTTAATACAACTCCTTTCTCCAGTTAATAAAATAAATTGGTGAAAGGAGAGAAGGGCACGGGGAGCGGCAGGATAAAGGGAGAGCAGTGTGGAATGTTAGTACCTGAAACGCGGTTGTATCAACTGACAACTAAACATTAGGGGGGCAATTCATTAAGCCGTGATAACGAGGTGATAAAGCAGAAATGACTTCTCCAGTGACATCACTTTTCCAGTGCCTATGTTATTCTATTGAGCCTATGTACTAAGATGTATTCAACTTTGGCGATCTTAGCACATAGGCTCCACAGAACAACTTAGGAAATGGAAAAGTGACATCACTTGTAGAAGTCACCTCTGCTTTATCACCTCTTTATCACACTTTAGTGAATCTCTCCCTAGTTTTCTTAGGGCTTTACTTCCCCTGTAAACTAATCCCCAGTACTAAGAATTGACCTGTGTTCAGACTCATTACAATAAAGCTAATGCAGACCCATCTATACTTTTGCTTAACCCTTTAAGTGTCAGAGGGGCACGCAATGCATACCCCTCTGGCATTGAAAGGGTTAAAGAGATAGTAACGTCATAATATACAAATACCTGGGATTGTTCAATGTCCTTTTACATAATGCATAGCATCTTTCGTACTGCTTGTCTGTACCTTTGTATTGTTCTTGAAAATGGAGTCAAATGTTTCCCCCTCCCTCCCCTTTCCATCACGTCACTCAGAGTTCACGGAGATCACAAAGCTGGGCCGGACGGTTTAATTTTCAAAGGTTGCAAGCAAAAGAGCGCGTGACCGCATGACACATTAATAATGTCACAACAATAAAAATGGCGACATGAGAATCTTGTACTGCATGACAGTGTGAGAGTCTCATGTTGCGTACTGAAAGGTTGCATACCAGTCTTGCTGAGCACTACCCTGGCAATGATACCATTCATATTGTTTTTTAACCATTTGAATGCAAGTTGTTTTATGTACATTAGCCCTGACGTACTAAGATGAAGTAATGTGTGATAGAGCAGTGCTGCAGTTGCTTTACTTAAGAATTAATCCAGTTTTTCAAGACATAAGCCTCACTAACATATGCATCTGAAGCACTCGGACACTCTGAATACCTTCAGGAACCACAATACCCGCCTCTGTATATGACAGCCAATCGGCTCTGAGACAGCAACCCAAGAGTTCATGATGTATAGAGTGGCGGAGGTTGTCAGATGGATCTAGATGAGGCATTTCTACAAGTTGGGGAGTTCAGCTGGAGTCAGAAGCGGTTTACTGGATTCCTGCTGCTGCTACAGGTTGTCAAATGACCAGAGAGGAAAACTTTTGGTCTAGGGGGCGTTGCTGGGGGAATGACTGTTGGGCGAAGCATTACCTAGAATTTTTAGGTTTCTTCCTGACCTACTGACAGCTAATTTTGTGACTGAATAAATCAGTTTAAAGGGATAGTAATACTTCAAAATTGCTATCCCCAATGTTGTAGCCACTAAAAACTTAGTTAAATTAGACCAGCGGCATCTCTTAGACCTTTATGGTTTGAGAGAAATCCACTTTCAAAGTTCCCTCTCCCCTGATGTCAGCATTCTAGCTGACAGCAAGGGAATCTGGTCCCGGGACTGGTGGAGGCTCTGCAGCAGAGCCGAGATCGTGTTAATAAAAAATAAATCCTTAACTTAAAAGGTCTTCTATGTGTGCTTGCAAACCAAGCACACGTAGAAGACCTTTTTAGTAAAGGATTTCTTTTTTATTAACACGATCTCGGCTCTGCTGCAGAGCCTGCACCAGATGGGACTGGGGGCATTTAGTTTAGCTTTGTAATGCCTACAAGATACAGTTTACTTAATATGTGACCATACTATCCCTTTAATGGTCGGAAATGTGCAGAATTCTGCCTGCTACCTTTATTTAATTTACTGCCCACTGCATCCAAGTGCCCGCATTAACCTTTTGTGTGCCTCCGACATGAGAACCTTGTGCTTTTATGCAGGGCGAGAGTCTCATCTCGCCATTTTCAACACAGTGACATGGTTAATGTGGTTTCTAGTTGCACAATATTTTACATGCAACGTTTTAAAAGGATACCGGTCCGGACAGATCTCCACAACGGACAATATTGTGTCAGTATAAAGAAAATCTGCCCCACTTCGTCAAAAGGAGCAGGGTTTTCTACATACTGACACACACAATGTTGTCCCTCATTGTGATCCGTCTGGACCAGCTTTCAGATCTCATTGAACTGTGAACGACACAATGAAAAGGGGTGGGAGGGGGAAATTTCTGACTATTTTCAAGAGCAATCCAAAAGAACATTTAGTACGAAGGATACCATGAATTATATAAAAGTACATTGAATAATCTCATGTATGTTTATATTAAGACATTACTATCTCTTTAAGTACAAAATGTTGCATCTGGTAGATATAGTCCTCAGGTGTGCTCTGTCATGCCTGCTCCATGGCCATTCAGGTGAGGGGGTGTGCGCATCTGGATCGTGGCGGCGCTTGCTTCTGTAACCATGGGCACCAGTGGCACAGAGAGCTCCTCAGGCGAAGAAGCTGTGCCGTCTTTGTTCCAATAAGCTTCGCACAGCGGGAGATCATTTGGGTCACACACACTGTAGCTTACCCCAACCAACACAAAGCGTAACAGGTAAAGCAGACAGGGTGTCCAGGCCAGCGGAAGGACGAAAGAAGAAAGGAAAGAGGGCGAAAAAAAAGCAAGACAGAAGCAAAGCATTAAGAAAATGGCAGCGGAACTGGATTCTTTCACCACTAGAGAGTTTTAGAGCAGATATATAGCAAAATGAAAAGAAAATATCAGTTAACATGGTAAAAAGGGGATGTTTTAGCAATACTGGGATATCTGCATAAAGTGAAAAAAATCTAGTATTTCCTGCAACAAAACAAATGCAAAAAATATAAAAGTCCCCATTGATGGAAAGGGGACTTTTCACCTCTGGAATGTTAGAGAGGTGTTGACTGGATTGCTTTGGATTATCTGCAGCACATGGAGGCGCTCCAGCTGCTACAACATTTTAAATAAGAGAGACGCTTTTAGCTGGAGCCGCTCCGTATGCGACTATTAGGTAGGTGACATGACAATCTTGCGCTGTCGTTCAGTGCGAGATTTTCATGTCACTATTTTGGTCATTGGTGAAGTGGTGAATTAGTTGAAATGTCGCACACTCTTAAGCGTGCAACATTTCAAAAGGATACCGCTTTGCCATCCATTGCAGACCTCGCTAGCATTTCCAAAGGTAAAATGATTTATATATGGAACTAATGTTCATGTGTCAAAATGTAACCCTCTGAGTGACATAGGGTTAGCAATGCATTCAACTCCCCTCTGGCAATCAAATGTTAACCCTCTGATTGCCAGAGGGGTATGCAATGCATTGCTTTGCATCACTAACTTAAGCCAATGACAATATTTTCCCTTTTTCGCCTGTTTCATTTGTGAGAAGGAAACAAAATATCAACTACGGTTAACAGAGTATTATATACTCTACTATAATTTATACTCAAGATTTAACCCGTTAAGGACCAATGAAGTGCCAGGACCTGGCTGTCCTGCACTTAAGGACCATTGATAGTCATGGCACTTCATGGAATGCAGGGGTCCCCGCACGGCTGTACGCCTCTCAGGGACCCCTGAATTCAGTGCCGGGGGGGCAGTGCTCTGTGGTTCTTAAAGGGATAGCAATATGTAATTTTCATATAGTTTAGTTTTGTTCCTCAGACGTCAGTGCTCTTCCTGACAGATTCTGGTCATTTGACCGGACGGCTCTCCAGCAGAGCCGAAATAGCGTTGTCTACAACTAAACACTTTATAAAATGGTCTACAAAATGTGCCTGCAATCCAGGCACACTTTGTAGACCATTTTAATGAAGTATTTATTTATAGACTGTGCTATGTCGGCTCTGCTGGAGAGCCATCCGGTCAATTGACCAGAATCTCTATCTGTCAGCTAAAGAGCTGACATCTGGGAAGGGGGGACTTTAAACTCTTATAACTATAAAACTAGACAACTTTAAGCAAAGGGACTTGCTTTGTTAGTTCCGCTTTAAAAAAGTAAACCTATCACCCCACGAAAAGTTTCACCCGAAGAATTACCCATCTGACGACTAGCTGCTCAATAGTACTCGTCGCCAGAATTATTACCTCCTTATAAAGAAATTCTGCTGTTCCCGGGCCTGACAGCCAGGAAACAGCGCAGACATCTTTGAATAGTGGCATCTGCGCACCTGACCTGTCAGTCCCAGTCTGCTCTAGGAGGTGTTGCTAGGTACCACAAGGTACCGGCAGGGACTGACCGTGCTGTTTCCTGGCTGTCAGTCCCGGGAGCAGCAGAATTTCTCTATAAGAAGGTAATTCTAGCAACTAGTACTATTGAATAGCTAGTTGCCAGATGGGTAATTCTTCGGGGGAAATTTTTTGTGGGGTGGTAGTTCTGCTTTAATATGAACAAAACTAAACTTTATGAAAACTAAGTATTACTAACACTTTAACTGCTTAAGGTACAGTCAAAATTAAAAACACGTGTTTCAAGAAGAAAAAGGAAAAGCAAGAACAAGTTATTGTTAGACAGAATCTCATCAAAACCAACTGAAATATAAAAAGCAACATTGCAATAATAAAATGTTTATTAAAAATGCAAATTTTACTGCAGTGCTAAGAAACTGGATGTATTTGTGCACACAGACACCTTTATCAGCTAGTATAGTGTGTATGTATATACTACAAGATTTGATACAAAACTATAAATATAGAACAAGATTATATATTATTTATATATAGAGATTTGATCTTCAAAGTGCCAATTTCCTAAAAAAACATTGTTTTAACCCTTTGAGTGCCAGAGAGGTATCAATCACTACAGCCAAGGTTTTCATATTGTTTAGACCCACGTGACCATATAAAACAAAATGTAATAAAAACAATGGAAAAGGCGACGGCCTGTTTGGAAGGCTCTCGTAGGCCTAAATGGAGTATTACTAATCCCTATATTAAAGTCTTATTAAAAATAAATGTATTACCCCCAGTGTCATCACTCAAACCTTTATGGTTTGAGAGATAATCTCTCTTAAAGTTGCCCTCTCCCTCCCCCTTCCCCGAAGTCAGCGTTGTAGCTGACTGAAGGGAAATCCGGTCTTACGATCATCAGGTGGCTCTGCAGCAGAGCTAATAAAAAAAAAAAAAAAATCACTAAAACGGTTTTCTACGTGTGCTTGCAAACCAAGCACACGTAGAAAACCATTTCAGTAAAAGTTTTTTTTTTTTTTATTAACACGGACACGGCTGTGCTGCAGAGCCGCCTGAAAGTTGTATGACTGGCTTCGCTGCAGTCAGCTAGAACTCTGACTGTGGGGAAGGGGGAGGGAGAGGGCAAATTTAGGAGCGATTATCTCTCAAACCATAAAGGTTGAGAGATGACACTGGGGGCAATACATTTATTTTTAACTAGTTGAACAGCCCATTACATGGGCCACAGTGCCTCTGGCAGCCGGTCGCGGGGCAGTCACGCGCAGTAAAGACTGCCCGCGCCACTGCTGATACAGAGCTGGACGCTCCTTCGGAGCGCCCAGCTCTGTATCAGCCGCGGCGCGGGCAGTCTGTACTGCGCATGACTGCCGCACGCGCAGCAGTGTCTACTGCGCATGTCGGGCGTTACACACAACTTAGCGAATTATTATATAGGATAGGACTTTAATACAGGGATTAGTAATACTTAAGTATTACTATCCCTTTAAAACAAAGGGCACACATACAGTGAGTATTTAAAGTGGACCTGGCCCTGAATAAATAGGCAAAAGGAGAAATACTTCCTCCTAATATCAACCTTCAGCCAGTAAATCTTATTGGCCCCTATGAATTTTGTGAATTAATGTGTTGTGAGCCCCACTGGCAATCAAAGGGTTAAAGGGGGAATATAAAATGTTAGTTGTCCCAGTTGAAAAAAGTGCTACTTAGCAATATTTTCTTAAAAATAAATAAAATAAAAAACCATTAAAAACAAAATGATAGTCAGTGGCAGGAACCATTTTCTAAGTCAGGATAGGCAACTTTTAGCACTTCAGAGTTTGGAGACTACAACACCCATCATCCCCAACCTGCTAGCAGGGAATGATGGGAGCTGCTGAGTCAAAATTTGCCCACGCCTGTTCAGGGTAATAAGGATAATAAAAATGTATGTAAATAAGGTAAAATAGAATTTGGCAAAGTCAAAATTAATGAAATAGTAAACCCAATAACTAAATTAACTTAACCCTTTGAATGCCAGAGGGGTGTGCAATGCTTTGTGGCACATTGCGTTGCTCACCTCTCTGGCAGTCAAACAGTTAAAGGAGCAGTAAACTTTTGTTATGAATAAAATATATATTGTGGGGCTTTTCTAAATAAGTAAAACAAGGTTAATCCCACTGCTGAGAGATGCACATTTTCACTGTTATTACAGTTTCAGGGTTTGTTTTTTTACATATACAATGCCCTCTAGTGGTCAGATTCCAATCAGTTATTCTGTTCTGTTCTATGGAAGAGGTGAGTTGCTGACAAACAGTTCTCCAGGGAGTGTGACTGAGACTGATGAGTTAATTCCTGACAGTTTCAATATCCAGGAAGTAACCACACTGTAGTTTACTTACTAATAATTTTAACAACTGACAGCAATAGGAGTACCCTTGTTTTACTCAGCAGGAAAAGTTCTAACACATAAGTTTGCATAAAATGTTTTACTGCTCTTTTAAGAGTCTGGTCATATGTCCCTGTCCACCCCTAAAGTGCTCCAGTAGCTGATGGGAGAGACAGAGGGTTGCCCAATGCATTGCTTGTCCCTCATCTGAACTCACATGGATTCTTGCAGGGTCGGGTGAATGGCTGTGCCACTTCCACTCTGATCTGGGACTGCTACAGGGGCTGAGGAGGACACACTACTCAAACCCACAACACTAGTGGGATAACACAGAGCAGAAATCCACACTTTGAGCAATTGGATTTGTGCTATGGAGTTTGAAAAGTGCAAAAGTTTGTCCTCAGCCCCCTTACCAACCAGTGTCCTATCAAAGTGAAGTGGAGCAGTTATATACCTAACTCTGCATCAATCAGCATGAGATCAGGTGAGTGACAAGAGTATTTTACAGGTAGTCAAGGGCACATGCCTATGGCTTTAACTTTTAGTTAGTTCACAGGTTCACTTTTTTTTTTAAAGGTGAACTACCACCCCACACAAAGTTTCCTGTGAAGAATTACCCATCTGGCGACTAGCTGAACAATAGTACTAGTCGACAGAATAATTAGCTCCTTACTGAGAATTCCTACTTGTGACGGAATGGTTGTCACCCAGAGAATGAAATGTGTCTGCATTCAGTGATCGTTGTCTTAACATGTGTTCCCATTCTTGAAACATTAATGTCCCCTGTGTGTGCATGCATCAGAGAGTGTTGGCCATTTACCAGCATTGAATGGGTTGGTTAGTGTGTATGATGTACAGAGGGATGGTGCCGTCCAGTCTAGCTGACCACAGAGATTGTGTTATGAGATAGCCAGTGTTGGTCAGATAGAGGGGGGGTAGGGCAAATCTGTGTGTGGAATGTGTGTATCTTCCCCCTCACATCAGGCTAAGCAGAAAGAGACCTGGTAGATGGTACCTGTGACATCAGATCCTGTAGAGGTGGGTAGAAAAAAGCCTAGGAGGAGAGAGAGAAGAGTGAGAGAGGAAGAGTTGAAAAAATTGTAGGAAGAGGAGAGGAGGCCTCTCCATAATGGTGGGAGGCCTAGGGTCCATGGGCATTCTAAAGGAGTACTGAGGAAACTGGGACTGGAAGAGTTAGAGTGAGCGGGCACTGTAGTGGCCAGGTGCCCTTTTCAGTTGTGGGCTGTAAGTCAAGGCGGCTACAGCCACAGAAAGTACCCTGATGTTTCCACCACCAGGATTGTGGCCAGGAAGCTAAACTTCGGTGGCTAGGGCCCAAGACTAAAGAAAGTAGCAGTGGATAATCTCTTAGAATGCCGTTCCCAACTCCTCTGTCAGGACTAAAAGATACAAGGAACCTTCATGTAATCCAGCAGCATGTGTAGTGGGCGGGGTGCCCACTCTTGCCTCTAGTGGGACTATGTGTAAGCTCCAGCATTAAGCTAAAATGGACTGTGAGTATTATATGTAACCCCTGGCAATCTGTGCAACCAAGAAGAGTACCGTAGAAGTGTTTAGTTTTTATGTTTTACCCCTGCTTGTTTGCCTGTAATTTTTGTCCCGTGTTTGTGTGCCATGACCTCTCTAATAAATGCAATTTATTATCTTTTTGTCTGGCTGGATATATCGCTTAACCCTCGGTCTACCAATCAGTAACCCCTGTACCCCCGTCACACTACTGCTCGCGAGACTGACAGCCAGGAAACAGCGCAGACATCTTTGCATAGAGACATCTGTGCGCCTGCGGCGTCAGTATGCTCTAGGAGGCGTTGCTTCGTACCTCAAGGTACCGGAAGGGACTGACGGTGCAGGCGCGCAGATTCTTCTAAAGCGATGTTTCCTGGCCATCAGTCAGTAGGAATTCTTTTAAGCAGGTAATTATTGTATTGATCAGCTAGTCGCCAAATGGGTAATTCTTCTAAGGAAACTTTGTGTGGGGTGGTAGTTCCCCTTTAAACAGGCCAAATGAATGGATCCGCCAGTATAGTAAAACAGTCCAATAGAAATCAGTTTATACCCAAAGAAATGGACATTGGTAGGTGACTACACCCAATTCCTGGATGACATGTTAGTATTTTCCAATAAGGCACTCACGTCAGGATTCACTAAGGACAGCCACACAGAATAGATCAAAGGACAATTCTGGAGCAAGAACAAATGAAAATTCCCATTGAGTTAAATGGAGCTTTTACCCCTTGAATACCAGCGAGGTCTCCAAAGTATTTAAATCCGTTACAGTTTTCATTTGTCTCGATGGTGGAGCTGGATTTTTCCAGATTTGTTCCTTTTCCCTTGCGCATATTGCTCTAGGTGGCATATGCCAAATGGGGTTTCAATACCATATACCATGGTGATCCCCCGCCCAGGGCAGGGGTGGACCACCTGCAAGGCACCAGCTGTAGATGTACTACAACTCCCATCATCCTCAGCCGGTAGTTAACAACAGTTTGAGAGCAGCAGGTTGCCCAGCCATGTCGTAAACCATTGAGTGCCTGAGGGGTACGCAAAGCAATGCTCTGTGTACCCCTCTGGCATGCAAACGATAAAAGGCTGATTCAACAATAACAAATTCTCTGACAAACAAATGGCACCACAGGGGATACATAAAAATTCTAATTGATTTAAAGGGATAGTAAAGTCGCCTGAGAAGTATTAGCTGTATTGTAGATATAAAAGAAAGATTACTTGAGGTTAGTTATATCTCTCAAAACATTATGGTTTGAGAGATATACAATGTTAAACTTACCCCTTCCCTCTCATTTTCTTGACATGAGCTGTAAAGCTGTCAGAGCTATATTCTGGTTACAAGACCAGACGGAGGCTCTCCAGCAGAGCCGAAAGAGAGATACCTAAAAAGAAATACTCAATTGGAACGCTCTACAAAGTGCGCTTGCAAATCAAGCACACTTTGTAGAGCGTTCCAATGAAGTATTTATTTTTAGGTAACGCTATTTTGGCTCTCCTGGAGAGCCGCCGGCTGGTCCCGGGACCAGGATATCATGCTGTCGGCTATACAGCTAACGTATGAGAAAGGGGCGGGAGTCGATAACTTTATCCTCGTATACCTCTCCAACCATAAAGGTTTGAGAGATATAACTAACCTCAAGTAATCTTTCTTTTATATCTACAATACAGCTAATACTTCTCAGGCGACTTTCCTATCCCTTTAAATGGGATTTTTAACACCTTGAATGCAAAAGCATTCTCAAACATGTTGCGAAGTAACTTATTGGAGACCTTTTTAGTATTTAATGTGTTAAATGTCCCCCAGATCAATGAGAATTTTGGGAATATGTATTTTTTTCACTTTCTCCATGGTGCAGATGGTTTACTCCAAAATGGTAACTTTTGGCTGTCCAGCTGTTAAATACAAATGGATTTAAAAAGGGGATTTTGGCCCCTAGAATGCTAGGGATGCCTCCAACACCTTGCAATGCAGTGGAGATCTCACTAGTATTAAAGGTTAAAAGCACATTTTAAAATCAATGGGAATTTTCATTTATACAATATGATGCAATTGGTTTGCCCAATAGTTACTCCACTTTGTCTTACTAAATTAGCCTCTTAGGACAGTGGTGAGTAACTTGAGGTCCACCAGCTATTGAGAACTATAAATCCCATCAACCCCTCCAACTGCTAGAGGGCCTCAGGTTGCCCTTATCTCAGCATTAAAGGCACCAGACATTCCTTGATTAGTGTGCGCCTCTGTCCTGAATCCCTATTTATACCTGGAGGAGTAATATTCCTCTTCAAGCTCATAAAGATCTATAGCGATCTCATCCCGCAAGGCTATCAGCTTCTTGTCGCATTCATCCTGGAGGGCACGCAGCTGTTGGTTGCGCTGGTTGATGGCCTCGTTCACTGAGGGAAAGTCGTTCAGAATCAGGAACTGCTTTAGATCAGACACCAGCTTCATAAGGGACTCGCCTGCTCTGACCTGTAGAATACAAGGGGACTTAAGGGAAGCTGGCAGACGGGTACAGAATAGACAAGCTTCAGCTCAATGGTAATCCAAAGAGCATCTGCCTAAAACCAGTCACAGGCTTGAGGACACTCACAAGTTATCTGGAAGTTGCACACACAGTAGCCAATCACAATCATCTCATTCTAATGGACCTTGGAGGAAGTAATGCCTAATAATGACCCCTACATGCCTTACTATAGCCAAAAATTCCTAATTAATACAAAGGTCTGCAACAGGGTAGACATTCCTGTTGGAATAAGCCAAATGGCTAATGACTTAGGTAAATTAGAGGAATTGACGAAGGTGTGGCAGCTGAAGTTTAATGTTGATAAATGTAAAATAATGCACTTGGGACCTAGAAATCCAAAGGCAAAAGGTACTATGCTGTCAGAGACAATGGAGGAAAGGAATTTGGGCGTAATTATTTCTGATGACTTACAGGTAGGCAGGCAATGTAACAAAGCAGCAGGGAATGGAAGCAGGGTGCTGGGTTTATAGTTAGGAGAATTAGTAGCACAAAGAGGGAAGTAGTCATGTCACTCTACAGATCTCTGGTTAGACATTGTGTACAGTACTGGAGACCCACATCTCCAGAAGGATATAGATACACTATGGTTTACAGGAATGGTTTACAGGAAAAGAACTATCAGGATAGACTAAAGGATCTAAAAATGTACAGCTTGGAGGACAGAGGGGGATATGACAGAAAAATTCAAATACACAAAGGGATTCAACAAAATGCAGAAGGGAAGTACATTTCAAAGAAGTAGAAATTTTAAGACAAGAGGCCGATGTATAAATGGGTTCACTTTGAAAATGTTGCACACAAAAATGCGTGCAATTAAACTGCGCATTAACCATGTTGTCGTGATGAAAAGGGCAACATGAGAATCTTGCCCTGAATCAAAAGATTCTCATGTAGCGGCCTTAAACATTGCTTCAACCCGCATCCAAAGTACCTTGCTGATTTTAGTGCCCGCATACCTTAAACGTCGATGTACTTGAATGATCGGAGGAAGGAGTGAAGAGGCCTCAAGGCCAATGGAATGTATGACGGTGAGGGAGGCGTGAATGGAAGGCGATTACCGAGGGAAGGGGATGGCTTGGAGACCCAGTGGTAAACTGAGAATGCTTGAACGTATGTGTATAGTATATATATACACAATCAAAAGCTCAAGATCCCGTGCAGGGCGTTTATATGAATTGCGAGAAGTACATAATATGATGTGGAAGCCACATATATGCTACAATAGTAATTGTGGCTTTTATAGAACATGGCACACAAAGGGTTAAAGCTGGCACCAATTACAAGGCAAGATACCTACCAACATACCACTCACAGGATGAAAAGACATATAAGATATGCTAAGGAATGCGAGCGCTAAAATCAGCAAGATATTTTGGATGCGGTTTGAAGCCTTGTTTTGGCGAGATTCTCATGTCGCCCTTTTCATTATTGCGACATGGTTAATGCGCCGTTTAATTGCACGCACTTTCTTGTGTGATATTTTCAAAGGATAACGATGTTATGTAAAAAACTTTTACTTCACTGAGAGGGTGGTAGGTAAGTGGAATAGCCTACAAGCAGAAGTATTAGTTATGTGGAATAGCCTACCAGTATAAGTGGTAGATGTTAATACAGTGAGGGAATGTAAGGATGCATGGGATTGGCATAAGACAACACCAAGGACCAGATAAGATTTGAGGTTTTTTCGGTAGGAAAAATGGGCAGACTAGATGGGACAAATGATTATCTGCTGTCAAATTCTATGTTTCTAAGCCTGCTTCGGATAGAAAAATTACCAGCAACTGTCATGCCTGCCTCCGTGAATATGACATTCAGGACTGGCTAAATATGCTCTCTCTCAGGCATAAGTACAAGGGTAAAATTAATAAAAGCCATTAGGATTTTCTGTCGATAGTAAGGCAAGTGGTGGGGAGTTATTATTAGGAAGCGTTCTACTTTAAAGCGTTCTCACTGATGTACTCGCGCATCTGTTGTTATGGAATATTTGCTATCTGAGTTGGTATGATGCCATCTTATCCATCAAGATCTCTGATGCATGTCAACATATGCCTTGCATTACTTCCCTGAGGACCAGGGAGTACACAGCCAATGGTTTCACAAGGTTTCTCTCCTCTATGGTCCTCATGGGTTGGAAGCAGATATTGTGTCTTGCACTCGGCCTGCTTCGGTTTGAAAAAACTACCACCTCTATGGATGTGACATCCACAACTGACAGAAGATATAATGTTGAGCAAAGGCACAAAGAGAAAATTCATAGGGAACATTAGTATTTCCTGGCCATACAATTCTTAGGAGGTGGGCCTGGGAGGAGATGACCAGTGTAATTTACATTTATGTGCAATCAGCTTGCCTACTTTAACATATATTAGACAAAACATAGCAAGGCCCACATACTGCAAACAATGACCATCAATGACCCATTTACAGATGCAACATAAAGCTGGTGGAGCCATGTCACAGATGGATCACCACTTTTTGCTGGGTATGAGAGGGTGTTTAAGCAGGGGCACTGGAAATGGAGATGGTCACGATTATCATTCAGCATGGAGAGCATGGCCATACAGACTGAGGTGCCCCTCCCATTTAGGTGCCCAAGTCAGTTTCCTACTCTAACGGGAAACCAGTTTTGGCTTTGGAACTCCAGACATTGTCCTTATTCTTCTGGCATAGTGCTACTGACTTGCTTACATCAGTAAAAGCCTATTCCTTTATACACACATCCTATATAATAATTCGCTAGGATGTTTACTGCGCATGACTGCATTGTGACAGAGACTGTCCACGTTCGGGCAGTCTCTACTGTGCATGACTGCATTGTGTGAGTGAGGTAACGCAGGACTGCATTGCGTGGAGCAGTGAGGTAGCAGCCACTTAACCCTTTGAGAGCCAGGGGGTACGCAACGCACTGCAAAGCAATGCGTTGCATACCCTCTCTGGCACTCAAAGGGTTAACATTACCCGGCCCTTAGTTTGTGTACACAGGCTTTTACACTAGTCAGAATATAAAGGAACAACTCTGAAAGAAGAGGACGTTTAGAGATTTCACTCTAAAAAGACATCTGGTTACTGCATCACTTACTATATTTGCCGATCGGACATGCATCTCATAGTTATCTTGCTCCCCTTGGGTTGAGCGGTTAACCTGATGCTCTTCTTCAATCTGCCAAAAACAAAAATCTACATAAAATAAAATACATAAAGAACAGGAAAGTAAATGGTAACATAGTGAAAAAAATTATTATTTTAAAGCGAACCTGTCACCTTAAGATACGTTTTTTTAATTTCAAAGGGAATTAAAAACTGTCTTTATGTTATATTAAGCTTTTGGTTAGTCTGTGTGAACCTTTAGCAGTTAGTGACACAGTCCGGCACTTTATGCTAATAGGTTTGTGTGCTGGGCCAACGTTACCAAACACTGGCCCATATTTATACAAGCAAATTGGAGTTATTCTGGAGTAAACCAACTGCACCATATGGGACAAATAAAAATTCCTTAATTCCTGTGCACTTGAACAGAGCTTTTTAACCCCTTGAATGCCACAGAGGACTCCAATGCATTGCTTCATAATGTATTAGAGACCTCTCTAACATTCAAGGGATTAAAAGCCCAATATAATTTGACAGGAATTTTTATTTGTCCCCTATGGTGCAGCTGGTTTACTCCAGAATAACTCCAGTTATTGGGCCACTGTTTCAAGAATGAAAGTAAGAAACGTCCATACACACTGGGGAGTGTCTAACAGCGCAGTGAGCAGTAAGTCTGGAGTCAAACATAGATAATTACCATACAGTGCCAGGAATTAGCATATGGTGCCACACAGTGTCAGCAAAGCATAATATGGTTAGTTTCTGAAAAACTACTTATTTTACAGAAAAATGGCTATTACAACATAGAGACATATTTTAATTCTCTGAAGAAAGAAAAAAATAAATTTGTCCAAGGTTGACAGGTCCACTTTAAGTGTGATATGCATATATATTGTAGGGTTTATCCTCCTGAGTAAAACAAGGGTTTTCCCACTGTTGAGAGGTGTTTTAGTCAGTTATTGCAGCAAAAACTTAATTTTTTTTTAGGAGGTGCAGTATGTCAATGTCCTGAAGTTGTACAGTGGCGCTGTTGCTACATCAATCTATGGGCAGCTCTGATCAGTTCAATAAACCTCCATACAATGGTGTAGCAACAGCGCCACTTTAACATTTCAGACTATTAAGATACTGCACCTTAAAAAACACTCATGTCTAAGCTGTAATACCTTTGACTAAAATACCTCTCAACAGTGGGAGCACCCCTGTTTTACTCAGGAGGAGAAACACTACAAGATATATATTAAATATTAAGAGCTACTATAACTAAGTTATCAACCGTAATGGAATACATGATTTAATCCTCGTCTTGGAATACTAACCCTAGCTGTTTTGATGATCTCAGTGAAGTTGTCCATAATTGATTTTATATCATCCTTTAACCTTTTGTTGTAGGACTGCAGTAGAGTCTCCTTGCTCTGTGGCAGCACCCTCTGCTGTGACATGTCTCCAGTTCAGTGACAAATACCTGGAAATTGCGGGAACAGTGAGAAAGAATAGCAGAAAAGGGCTAAACACACTGCATTAACCCTTTCAGTTAAAGAGGGGGTATCAAGCAGTAAGAAGCAATCCACTGAGCATCATTCTGGAGTTCAAAGGGTTAATAATAGTTTTTTTTTTTTTTTTTTTTACAACAAACTAAAAATGTTTTATTTTCCTCTATCATCCACACTAATTATCTGCATCTTTATACTCCAAATTGGTGCCACTTCTATCAGCAAGTGAGGGGGAGAAGTCCTGCTTGCATGATGTGTTTTCAAGCAGTGGTATCTCTATGTTACATCATGTTATAGATTCACTGAGAGCTGATTAGTGCTCCTTTGCGTTACAACAAGAAGGAAAATACCCCTATATCTATATTGAGGGTATCGCTAAGGGATAATATTTCAAAGATCTCAGGGTCAGCTCCTTTTCAAAGTTTCAGGTATATCTATTTATTTATATATGAGAGAGAGAGAGAAGTAAAATAAGGCTTTGTGTCTGGCAAAACTCACCCAGGGGTGGCAGTAAGGAGGAGTTACTGCTCCCATTGGGTGATTCAATGGGGGTGTGATTCACAGCATGTGAAAATCATGCAGGGAGTTGGCCCGCCCCCACTATCCAGCCCGCCCACTACTATACAACTGAAAAATGAAAACAAAAATGGCCACCACTCGCTCCTATCCCACAGACACACACAAGCCCCACACACACACCCCAGAAACAGACACAAGCCCCACACATACACACAAGCCCCCCCCACACACACACCACGCAACTTTGTACTCCCTTTATTTAGCACCTACATCACAGAAAAACACACATGCCCCACTCACACACAACACACTGGGGGAAGCGTGGGAATTTCCTACCTGCTCTCCGGTATCTTTGGGATCTTTGCTCATCCACTGTGACCCAGTACAACTCTGCATAATGAACGGGTCCTCTCTGGGTTCGTGCCCATTCCAGTGGCTCACATACTCTGCATTACTGTTTCTAATCACATACAACTTTCCCATGTCAACAACAACCAACATAAGCCTCTGCCATGCTCTCCCTCTCCTGGCTGCTGCCACCGCTTCTACTATCACCCTTGGCCAAAATGTCATAACTCCAGAAATGCTTACTTAACCTCTTCACTGCGTTGCCCGCCCACATGGTGCATTAACAAAACCGATGCCTTACTACATTAAGGGGTGGCCGTGTTGAGGCTATGTACGTGATGCCCATTGCAGTGACCACACTCAACTTCAATGCGCCATTAACCGTTTCACTGCCAGAGACATAGCCAACGCATTCCACACCAATGTGTTGAATGCCTCTATGCCACTCGAAGGGTTAAAACATTCAAACTCACAGTTCAAAGTGTCTGTGCTCCTGCCCCTCCCCCATTCCACATTCACACTGTATGCGCTCCAATTACAGCCTACACGTCCATATCCTGCAGCACCAGCAGAGCACCTTAGAAGCACTCTGTCGGCGCTGCACTGCGTCTAAGATATAGAAGACTATGGTGTCACAACTTCTACTAAGGGCTGCTGCCGCCATTGGCGCTCTGAACTCTGTTCTCTATCACTGTCCTCCTGCCGATTTGCCTTGTGATATAGATTCTGTTTGCAAAATGTATATTCCACAGTTATGCTTCTATTGACTTTGCTGTTTCAGTGCCAGAGGGATATGCTATGTGTTACATGGCCCTTTGGCACTGAAAGAGTTAGATATTCAGGGCCGGATTTGTAAATGGGCAGACAAGGCATGTGCCTAGGGCGCTTAATTTTCAGGGGTGCCTGGCAAAGGCCTGTCACTCGCACCGGCCTACCCATGTTCGATTGAAATGTGTGCCCCCAGAACTGAAAAACAAACACCAGTGTTTGTGCAATGTGAGACTGCAAGGGCGCTTGGTTTTCAATTCTGTGGGTGCCTGCGCTGCTTGGGCCGCCCCCCTGTGTGACACGCACACACTGCTGCTAGCCTGACCAACCGTCATGTCCCATGATACAACCGCACATCAACTACCCACGGCGTAGCTTGATCGGCTGGTGAGAGAGAGAGTAAGTGTGCAGGGCAGGGCAGCAGCCATCAGTGATGTAACCACGCAAATTTATTGGCAGCAGCGATGGGCACTGCAGCGGCAGCCCCAAACAGGTATGAACATTTATTGCCTTGAAACTAGAGTTTGTTACAAGAAGAGAAAAAATAACTATTGGGAAGTATATAAGATAAAAAAAAGTGTCAAGAGGGCTTCTGTAGCACACTTGATCGTTTGTGGCTTCAAAGGGTTTTTCGTCAAGGCCCACTGGGCACTGAACATCTAGCAGGTAATTCAATGACTTTTTAGCAATGGTGGCTTTAGTACTCTGCAGTTGAATCAAGTATGCTCACACCTGGGGTCATCAGTGAGGAAATGCACTGCGGGGGAATTAGGGGATGGAGCTGAGACTTTCCCAAACCCTACTGAAAGCATTGCGCGTTCTAGGGTTCGGAGTTCCCTAATTCCCTGTGCTTTTACATATCTCAGGATACTAAAGGGTTACCAGACTAATGAGACGTGTGTGCCATCATCATACTGACTACTCTCAAAAGGTTGGTGTGATCCCAACTAGGGGTATTTGTAAGGTTATACACTAACGTGTAGAAAAAAACCTGCAGAATGACAAGTTAATACACAAAAATGATAATACAGGCCTCTGCCTATTCAGGCATTTTACACCCCCTCCCTTTCATAGCTATGACTGCCTGCCTGGACAGTAGTATGGGGGTTGGTGGAGAAATCCCAGCAGCTAAGGTTTAATCTCTCACTTATTTTGCTAAGGTATTTTGTGGTATTTATGCTAAGGATGTGTAGAGACTGTGCTGACCGAGTCCTATATTATCATTTTTGTGTGTTTACTTGGCATTCTGTAGGCTTTTTTTTATCACATTGGTGTATACCCTTACATATACATTTAACCTAGTTGGGATCACACTGATAACTTCTTCCCTTTCTTTGGTAAAAGGGCCAGCAGCAGTGCATTAGTTTGCATTTTGTGCCTGGCTCTTTTGGCAGTGAAACGGCTTAACGCATGTTATACTGCAGAACTTCAATTATCTACAAAGTCATGCTCATAGCATGACCATACCTGGGAACTTCCAAAATGAGCTGACCCTGAGATTGTGCAAATATTAACCCTTAAATTTCCCACAATATAGATTATCCGCGATATATCCCTCATCGCTGTAATCGAGAGTCGCTCCAATCAGCATTCACGGAGCCATGAATATACAACTTACAGATATCACTTCATGAACACACACAAATCAAGCAGGACTTCTCACTCTGCCTTTCTGGTACAAGTGGCACCAGTTTAGAGACTAAAGAAGCATTTAACTGGAGCAAAATATATAACAGGTAGCACTGAACTCTCTCACCCTGAGATTTTGGCTCTTCACTCTGAGACCCTGAGATTTGGGCCAAAACCCTGAGTCTCAGGGTCAAACCCTGAGAGTTCCCAGGTATGAGCATGACCCTAAAGGACTGCTGACGGTAACTGCATCTTAGTATTACCTCCCTAACAGTGAACATCCCAAGCCTTGGGTCTTAACACTCTCAATGCCAGAGCACATCCCTCTGATACTCAGGAGGTTAAATCTACACTTTCAGGCCCCTACTTTGCAACAACTTATATATCAAGGTACCTCCCATGTGACATTCTGGCTGCTGATTTTCCCCCTGCAGTGCTGATTTTCTATCAACATGTGCCATTTCTTGAAACTTCCAGCCCAAAGACTGCAGATCCCCTTTTAAATCCCTGTGCATTCTGAAACTAGAAGTGACCACATGCAGAAGGTTAAAGACTTTAGGGAGGGTGGGACATACAAATGCACTTTTCTTGCAAACTGTAATGTACAGCAGTACTACTCTGTTAAAGAACTTAAATGCCTAGAAACGACATATAGTTACACTAGGGCAGGACTATATTCCCACTTACAAACTAGTTGGTGCTGACCAGATTTACACCTTTTGGGTTGAACCACATTTAACCTTTCGAGTGACAGAGAGGTTGCCAACATACTGCAATGCATTGGATACCTCTCTGGCACTCAGAGGGCTAAAGTACAATGCAGAGGCACTAATATATTAGTTCACGGCCAGTATTAGTGCCATTTTAGACACTATATTTTAAAATAGCAAATTGTGTCCTCTGAATAAATAATACCATCATTTGCTTTAAAGGAGCAGTAAACTTCTTTTTATGAAAACACATATTTTATAGAGCATTTCCTGCTGAATAAAACAAGGTCACTACCACCGCTGTCAGATGTTTTATTCAAAATTTATAGCAGTTTAAATAATCAGGATGTAAATTTACGGTGTTTACTTCCTGATAGTTCTAACTGACAGGAAGTGACAGGCAGTTTATATCACATTCTATGGAGAACTGTATGTCTCTGACTTTTCTCTCCATTAGAATCTAACAGGAAATCTAATTAGAATTTGACCACTAGAGGGCACTGCTAATGTAAAAAAACATGGGTTTAAACTGTAATAACTCTGGAATTATAAATCTCTCAGCAGTGGGAGTACCCTTATTTTACTCAACAGGAAAATCTCTACAATATATCTTTTTTCATAAAAAAAAAGTTTACTGCTCCTTTAAAGAATATTGTGTTCTATTACTGTATTTCTATTAGTGACTGTTGCAGAGTCTGGCGAGGCAACATCTACATCCGTGTTTTATTGGTGACTGGCTCCACTGGGGATGAGAAGGACAAAGTTTTTACAGTATAAATTTCAATCTGTCAGTGTAAGTCATCGGTTCTCAACCTTTCTAGTGCCGCGACCATTTGATAAAATTTCTCAAGTTGTGGTGACCCCTAACAGTAAAATTATTTTCGTTGCTCCTTCATTGCTGTAATTTTGCTACTGTTAGGAATCGAAATATAAATATCTGATGGTTTTAGGCAACCCCTGGAAAATTGTCATTCGACCCCCGAAGGGGTCCCGACCCACAGGTTGAGAACCACTGGTGTAAGTGCTCTTGGTGTGGAATTTTGTCTGTGTGTAATCATATAGTTTCTAGGATTACTAAACACAGAATTTTGTCCTTCTTAGCCTCAATAGACCCATATACTGATCAAATACGTAAACAAAGGCCTCTTTACCCTGTTCTTGGATATTGTGTAATCTTAAATTAGTAGTTGGTGCCGTGAATGGCTGAATGATAATACTTGGTGCAGAATGCCTGTACGTTTACCTCAAAGCAGGGACGGATTTCCCAATAGGCAGACTAGGCACCTTCCTAGAGCTCCAAATTTTGAGGGGTGCCTTAGCTTTGCTGGCCACACCCACATTCTGAATTGTGGGTGGGACCAGAGCAACCTCTGTATCCATGCAGTAGCTTATTCACCTATTTATAGGCTATTATTTAACCTCTTGGATGCTAGTGAGATCTCCAGTGCATTGCTGAGCAATGCATTGGAGGTCTCTCTACCAACCATGGGGTTAAAGCTTTTATGTCCTTGCTT
Source organism: Rhinophrynus dorsalis (assembly GCA_037306005.1). Classification (NCBI taxonomy): domain Eukaryota; kingdom Metazoa; phylum Chordata; class Amphibia; order Anura; family Rhinophrynidae; genus Rhinophrynus; species Rhinophrynus dorsalis. The sequence continues at coordinate 419,485,840 of CM074722.1, forward strand.
GTTGTAGGCCAAAGGTATATTCTGTGCCAGAAAACAGTGGAGGAGATTGGTGGCGTAGTCATGTGAGGAGTGTGGTGTGGCCATGGGCGGAGCTAAGGGTGCCCAGAGTGCCTTGCCTAGGGGAGCCTGGAATGTAAATCCAGCCCTGACTTAGAGAGACTCCAGAAAGCATATAGTACTCAGACATAGTGTCACACTTAGTAATCTGTCCTGTATAATTTAGTTCTCATGGCTTCATTTTTCAGTATGGGGTTGATCTTTGGTACCATACATTTCCACCTGGGTCTTAAACACAGGGAAAGGGCAGATTGCATATCTAGTAAAAGGTCATTTATGCTGTATATAACCCATCTCTATCTATAACATTTCATCTACCTCTAGAAACTTGCCACATTACTGTGAAGAGTAATTCTAAAAATGGGTTTGGGCACACAATGGGGTGTGGCTATGTGAAGGGGTGTGGTGAGAGGTGGGACAAATGTGAGGCTAGGAGAACCAGAGGGCGTTGTGCCGAAGGGCGCTTGAGATGTAAATCCGGCCCTGTAGATATTTCTGCAACTTGGTGCCCGTTAATCCTGTTATATAAGCATGCTCTATTATGGCACACAAGCCCATACAGGAGGAAAGGGAAGCAGAAGGGTGGGGGGTGAGTTTCTCCGTCGGCTCTGCAGTGAGAGTATTCTGTGTGGAGGTTATGGTAGTGCTTGGTGTGACAAGTTGTACTAAGTGCACAAGATTTAAAGACGGAGCTGTTCTGTTTGTAGTAAAATAAATTATGACTTAGTCCGGTGTGATCGTCCAGCTGTTAACACAATGTCTTCATTTCAGGATTCAGTTAACCCCTACTTTCTATAGCTGTTAACTAAATGCTAAAATGCAGACATTAATGTGTTAACACCTGCCCAATCATGCAGGACTAAGTCATAATTTATGTTACTACAAACATAAGAGCTCCACCTTTAAATCTTGTGCACTTCTGGGCTGACTATGAACACGATTTAAAGTAGGCTGACCAGACCTCACCTTTAACCGGGGACGCATAGGAGAAATGCATACTGCAGGACTGCATTGATTTCAGTGAAGTACTGCAAAATGGCTATTTCCTATGTGCCCCTGGTTAAAGGTGAGATCTGCTCAGCCTACTTTAAAGGGATAGTAATACTTCATTTTAACTTTATTTTATTTTGTAGGCATTAAAAAAACATGAAGAATGATATAAGTCTTATCTCTGAAACCTTTATGGTTTAAGAGATATTCACAAACAAAGTATCCCCCCCTGTTCAACCAGATAAGAAGGGAGATGCCCAGGTAGACTGCAGAGAGGGACAATCTTCAATTAAGATAATGGAAAAAGCTGAAAAACTTTTCAAGGGGGGAAGGGCTTTCATTGTTTTCATACAAAGAAAATTGTCCCCTTCTGTTATCTGTACTGTCATACAACCAGACTCACATCTGAGAAGAGATGGCTTACACTAGGAAAAAGGGGCGGGGAGGGGAACTTTGCTTGTGAATATCTCATAAACCATAAAGGTTTGAGAGATAAGACTTATATCATTCTTCATGTTTTTTTAATGCCTACAAAATAAAATAAAGTTAAAACGAAGTGTTACTATCCCTTTAAAGACACAGTTCCTATGTGTACACCGCTTTAACTTATGAACTACATGGGACACTTGTTAACCCATTAAACTCTGAAACTGCAGTTTCAATGAGCAACTACAGCTCGATGTGTTCTTGGGATGGAGTCTTAGGGAAGCAACCTCTGTTACTTATGTTAGCTGGGTGCCTGGTCCAATCACCATACCTGGGAACTCTCAGGGTCTCAACCAGTGACTCAGGCTTTTGACCCAAATCTCAGGCAGAAGGGCCAAATTCTCAGCGTGACACATCTCCATGTTACCCATTGCATGAGTAAAATAAACAGTTACGTTGTGTGACAATAACCCACTCCTCACAGCATTATCGTCACTACCGAGGGCTGGGGGTGCACTGTTGAAGTGTGAGGTGGAGTATAGCACCAGATCTTTTAGGAACCTACCAATGCCCCTATCCAACGCACACACACTTGTCTCACACTCGGTACATTTCTACTGTCTTCACATTCTCTAAGTTTACATGTAACTGTGTGTATCTGTGTGTGTCTCCATGTCTATGCACAATAAAATCTATGTGTGAGTATGTATGTATGAATGAATGGCTGTATGAATGTGTCTATGTATGATAATGTGTGTCTCTCTATGTATGTATCTTTGTGTCCTCTGTACAAGTAACACACCCCTTCACAACACAGTTCTTCAACCCCTTAGTGACAGACGACTTACCTGGTAAGTCCAGGAAGTCATTCGCTATAATGGGGGGAAAAAAAGGGGTAAAAAAAAAAAAAAGGGCAACGCCGTCCCACACTGCTAGTATTAAAATAAAAAGAGATACACTTTTTTCAAATGTACTAGACACCCCTCTGGCACTCAAATGTTTAAACTACTGTATTATATATTTCATTATCCCTAACCCTTTGAGTGCCAGAGTGGTACAAAACGCATTGCAAAGCAATGCATTGTGTACCATTCTGGCACTCAAAGGGTTAAGGATCAGAGTTATGTGTAGTTGATTGCTCTTCCTTTGGTCGTTAAGGTGTTAAAAGGCAGGCAGATCCCAGACTCCATGCCATGCTATTCTATTGTCTTACTATCCAGATCTGCTCTTTAAATCTGTAGCTCTCCAGCGGTTGTTGGGCTGCTATACCTGGCTGAACATGACAGAAGCTGCAGTCCAATGACAGCTGGAGAGCCATGTGTCCCCCACCCCTGGTTTAATCCAGTATACAAACTGAACACAAAGTACCTGAAAAGAGCTCTGCAATCACCACTTGTTTTCCCACCACGGAAATCTCAAACAGTCATTAAGCACCTCCCACGTCTATGTGGATAGGGTGAAACTTTCCTATCGGGTACTGGATTGGCTCATTGCAGACATCAGTCAGTTAAGATAAACATCCCACCTTTTTCAAGCTGAGTTGACATAGCAGAGATTGTTAAAGTGACAATGTTTCTTATTGATGTGGTATAGCTTCAACTTGGAGCTTGGACTGTACAGGAGGGAAACTGAATCTCAGTCTACAAGTGTATCCATACAAGAGACCAGCAGAGTCTGAATTACTAAGAAGAACTGGTGCAATTCTGGAGCAAACCAACTGCACCACGGAGAACAATAAAACTTCTCTTTGATCTAAATGGGGGATTTAACCCCTTGACTGTTACAATAGTATTCAATGCCTTGCTTCGCAATGGATTGGATATATGCATAGCATTCAGGAGGTTAACCTCCCCCTCCATTTAATTAATTAATTGTGAATTTGGGGTAATTTATTAGTTTTATATAGTGCACTTAGATTGCCCCAGTACTTCTTAACACATCAGCCTCTGAGTGTGCAGTGTAGATACAGACAGACTCACAGAACTTTCAGTCCATAGGCGAACTGAATAATCAGAGCTTGCAATCTATAAAACTGTACCAAAAATTATATAAATAAGAATTGGAGCACATTCATTATAAATATATTTATATACTAGAAAACCATGTGTATCACACATGGGGTGCCTCATTCTCTGCAAAATATAATAAGCAAAAGAAAAAAAGAAGAGACAGCAAGTAGTGGATTTAATAATGGGCGCTCATGAGTGAATAAACAGTAAGTCTCTGAATTAGAAAAATAGAAAAACATTTATTGTCACAATTGACTTCTAATAACTCCAGCTGTTACAGCACGATTACCCTCTTTCCGCCAGGAAAAGTCCCACAAATGCCCCACAATAACAAACAGTGCAAAAAATAAAAACAATAATTCTAACCATCTAATATCCTAAATAGAATTGGAACATAGTCCCTTATACCCAATTCAAGGGATCAAAATATAGCATCTCTACTGCAGTTAAATTTCAAAAACTAAAGTGTTCATATGCAACTAACACAGTCATTAGTGATGAAATGGCCATGAAGATGTTAATATATTATTGAGTTTACTCATATTATAAAAAGCATGGATGAATGGATGAGGATGAATAAATTCACCACAGTGGACTTTGTCAATCAATTAGTGTAGTTGATAAACTCTCCAAGTAAGTCCGTTATTTTGTCACATATTGGTAACAATGATAGATCAAATTATTCTCCGTATAGCAAGGGTTAATGCTGTAAGCGTGTAGTGAGCAACCACAGTTCCAAAATCCTCATAGAGGTATACCATAGATTTAACTTCTCACGGTTCTCAACAAATCTCACACGTCACCGGATCACTTGCCTCATATCAAACATTATGGTCACATATACTTAAAGGGATAGTAATGTTTCATAATAAAAGTTGCTCTAATTAATCATCATAGTATTTGGACTTTGGAGAGTGCTATTTCAATTCTGTCAGAGTTGTAGTTCAAGAGTAATTCAATGACAAAGTATCCCCCTCCCACCCCTTTTACTGATGTAACACTGATCATCCAGAGCAGAAGGGAGGTGCCCAGGTAGACTGCAGAGAGGGACAATCTTCAATTAAGATAAGGGAAAAACCTGAAAAACTTGTCAAGGGGGACAGGGCTTTCATTGTTCTCATAGGAAGAAGATTGTCCCCTGCTGTTATCTGTCTGGTCTATGGACTGGATTCCACATCTGAGAAGAGATGGCTTACACTAGGTAAAGGGGGCAGGAGGGGAAACTTTGCTTGTGAATATCTGTCAAACCATAAGGGTTTGAGAGATAAGACTTATATCTTTCGTCATGTTTTTTTAATGCCTACAAAATAAAATAAAGATAAAACAAAGTATTACTATCCGTTTAATTTGTTTACTTACAGAGGCTAAAGCACTAAGAAGAATTGCGGCAATTTAGCCTTCAAAGTGATTAGAAGCCCCATTTAAACCAACGGGGATGTGTATTTGTCCCATACTGAGTAGCTGCTTTGCTCCAGAATTGCTCAAATTCTTCTTGGTACACTGTCCTCCTTATCTATGGGAGTTAATCTGAAAATAGCCTGATGTCACTTAGAGGGGCCCCAAAATCCTTAATACATCAGTAATCAGCCACCAAATCATTAACAATTACCCCACATCTGTAACTCATATGTTATTACCCCACAATCCTAAGTACGTCACTGATCACCCAACAACCACTAAATCATAGTTATTGCCCCACAATCCTCAGTACATCACTAAAGGCCCAAAAGCCACTAAATCATATGTTTTTACCACACAGTCCTTAGTACATCACTGATCACCCAACAGACACTAAATTATATGTTATAACAGTGCAATCCTAGTACATCACTGATCACACAACAGCCACTAAATATGTTATTACCCCACAATCCTTAGTAGATCACTGATCACCCGACAGCCACTAAATCATATGTTTTTACCCCACAATTCTCAGTAAATCACTGTTCACCCAACAGCCACTAAATCAATCATTATTACCCCACAATCCTTAGTACAGCACTGATCACCCAACAGGCATGGGCATCCGGAGGGGGGGCAAGGGGGGCACTTACCCCCCTACAATTACGTCCCTCCATATAAATAAAGGGGCTAGGTGGGCTGGCCTGGGGGTCATATTATGGCTTTGCCCCCCCTTGGAAAAATGTCTACGGACACCACTGCCAACAGCCACTAAATCATACCTTATTATCGCACAATCCTCAGTACATCACTGATCACACAACAGCCACTAAATCACATGTTATTACCCCATAACCCTCTGTACATAACTGATCTCCCAACAGTCACTAAATCATATGTTATTACTCCACAATCCTCAATATATTAGTGATCATCAAACAGCCACTAAATCATATTATTACCCCACAATTCTCAGTATACAGGGCCGGATTTACATCTCAGGCGCCCCTAGGCACAACAACGTCTGGTGCCCCTAGCCCCGCCTTTGCCCCACCCCTTAACCACGCCTCTTGGTTAGCCACACCCCTCCATTAACCACACTCATTTTTAGGTTTGTTTTATTCCTCACAGTACTGTGACAATTTTCCCAGAGTTAGAGGAAAAAATTATATATAGTGAGATGCAGGCCCGGTGGTGGTATATATACAGACAGCATAAATCACCTTTATTATATATGTAACCTGCCCTTTATTTCCCAGCGTTTAAGACCCAAGTAATTGTAAGGTACCAGTACCAAAGATCAACTCAATACTGATAAATCAAGCAGTGAGTTCTAAATTATACAACACACATTCTTAACACTTCAACCGCTATGTGCACATATTTTGATGTTCACTTTCTGAACTTTAACACATGCCTTACTATGTCACTGCTATTCCACACACACATTGTTAACAGTTCAAACACTCATACCACACACCCTTATCACTTACAGCTCAGACTGAAATGCTGATGTTGGTCTCACACCTAACCCTGTTTACACATTGCCCCTTCCACAATGCCCCCTTCATCTCCACATCGCCCCTTCCACAATGCTCCCTTCATCTCCACAATGCTCCCTTCATCTCCACATTGACCCCTTCATCTCCACATTGCCCCTTCCACAATGCTCCCTTCATTTCTACATTGCCCCTTCCACAATGCCCCCTTCATCTCCACATCGCCCCTTCCACAATGCTCCCTTCATCCCTACATTGCCCCTTCCATAAGGCCCCTTCATCTCTACATTGCCCCTTCCATAAGGCCCCTTCATCTCTACATTGCCCCTTCCACATTGCCCCCTTCATCTCCACATTTCCCCCTTTCACAATGCTCCCTTCATCTCTACATTGCCCCTTCCACATTGCCCCCTTCATCTCTACATTGCCCTCTTCATCTCCAAATTGTCCCTTCCACAATGCTCCCTTCATCTCCACATTTCCCCTTTCCACAATGCTCCCTTCATCTCCACATTGCCCCTTCCACAGTGCCTCCTTAATTTCCACATTGCCCCTTCCACAATGCCTCCTTAATTTCCACATTGCCCCTTACACAAGTTCCCACAACTGCTAGTAACCCGCCTCTGAGCCGGCCCAAACAAAAACGCTCTCTCACTCAGCTTAGCCGGCAAATATGTGGTGTAGGCCGCTTCCTGGAGTATTTATGTAGATCCCTCAGCGTAACTTGCTCTGTTCCCAATATGTCCGTGTGGGTGCGTTGTGATGTCACAAGACGTCCCAAGGTGACCAATGAGAACAGAGAGCCTCTACCTCTGTTCTCATTGGTCACCTCGGGATGTCTTGTGACATCAGACGCAGATGTAGCAGTGGCGCCCCCGCGGCCGGCACAGAATAGACTACTAGTCCAAGGTAACAGCGCCTGTGCCCTCGAGTCAAGCCAGGGTATAGCCAAGGCGCACACGCACAGCATATATTTATTTAAATGGCAGTGTGAGGCACTGCAATGACAGCACCCGGAATTGTGAGTGTGACAATGACATTGCAAGGCGCCCCTGAAAATTGGGCGCCCTAGGCAAGTGCCTTGTCTGCCTATTCACAAATCCGGGCCTGTCAGTATATCAGTGATCACCCAACAGCGACTAAATCATGTTATTACCCCACAGTCCTCAGTACATCACTGATCATCCAACTGCCACTAAATCATATTATTACCCCACAATTCTCAGTATATCAGTGATCACCCAACAGCGACTAAATCATGTTATTACCCCACAGTCCTCAGTACATCACTGATCATCCAACTGCCACAAAATCATATTACCCCCCAATCCTCAGTACATCACTGATCATCCAACTGCCACAAAATTATACAATATTACCCTATAAAACGCAGTACAACACTGATCACCCAATAGCCACCAAACTATAAATTTGAATATCACGATCAACAATATACGGTTGATCACCTAACAGCCACCTAGTCATACATTACCCCACAATCCCATACATCACTGGCGTGGCTACCCAAAAGCCCCACATATCCCACAGTCACCAATACATTCCTGTAATCACCCAATGATGAAAAATGACATGTCATTACCCCACAATTTTCAGTTATCATGGACTACCCAACAGCTAGTAAATCATAAATTATTCCCCTACAATCATCATCAGTCCACTACTGGTAACCCTTTTCTTCATAATGTGTTACCCCAGGATTATTAAATACGTCACTGATCTCCCAGCAATGGACCCCTAATCGAAAACTACATAATTATTATTTATTTGGGACAGATGAACAATGATAATTTCACTCTTTCTAATACATAGTTTTTCCATAAGTTTAGTAGTGAAAATTCTTAAAACAAATAACTATCATCACGAGTATATTTGCCCCTTAACCCTTCGAGTGCCTGAGAAGTGTGCAACGGCCTCTGGTACTAAAAGGGTTAAAGTCCTCAAGAGCGTGTATTTTATCACATGATTAGAAACCACACATCCCATTGTTCCGCTTTATTAAAACTCTGCGGCACAAAGGCACGCTGCACATGCGCAGTAACCTTTACATGGCACATTCTGAATTTCCGTCTTCCGCGTATTCCTCTGTACCCAATGGGAGCCGCCTGGCATCTTGAGGTCATGTTCGCCTAGGCAGTGTCAATACTGGAAATCATTCCCTTAAAGGGGAAGCATCATAACAAAACCGAAAGATGTCCCGGCGTGTCCGGGAGCAGCATGAACGAAGGTATTGGGTGACCGATACTAGAACCCACCCAAAAGGATTTACCGAGTATAAGGTTACCGCTGAGGTAAGAAAGTGTTAAACTCTTTGGATTCTCGGGGGATATCCACACCTCTAGCACCCAAATGATTAAATCAGTTTATACATAACTTAAGCTACCTCCATTTGCACTCCTAGTATAAGCATTGACGTTTATTTGATACAATGTAGATTTAGTTGGTGCACATAGTATATGTACATCACTGTTTTTGTGTTTGAATGACAGATTTCTTCTTCATTATATGACGCCTATGAAAAACACATACTACAGGATACTAATGCAACCCTGTGGAATGAATTTTTCATAAATGGATGACTGGCTACTTTATCCACAATCAAGTTTCATAAATAACATTGATTTGTTATTATTACTTAAAAAGTCCAAACATTCTGCTGTAAGTGGAATATAGTTTTTTTTAACTAATTGGATGCTAAAATGGTATCCTGCCAGGGGAGTTATGTTCTCAAAAGTCCTTAGCCTTGGGTCTCTGGAATGTATTATTAGTATGCGAAGCAGCCCACTTGTACCATTACTATAAGGGAGATCAGCACAGTTCTACTGTTATATGCCTCAGGCAGGCAAAATGATATAAGGCTTTATGCATGAGAATCAGGTCTGTCTTCAACTAATTGCAAAACAGTGAATTAGATACCTTTTCTGCCATTTAAAGGGTTAACCCATAAGGACCAGATTGGGGGTCAAACCTTTGAGTTGTGATAGGTATCTAGCGTATTGCAATGCAAAATGTTGGCTACCTCTGGCACTCAAAGGGTGAAGAATCATTCATGAATCTAAAGATGAACAATTCTGGAGCAGTAAACTTTTTTTTTTTATGAAAAAATATATATTGTAGAGATTTCCCTATTGAATAAAATAAGGGTACTCACACTGCTGAGAGATTTATATTTCCAACGTTATTACAGTTTAAACCCATGTTTTTTTACATTAGCAGTGCCCTCTAGTGGTCAAATTCTAATTAGAGTTCTTGTTAGATTCTAATGGAGCGGAAAGTCAGAAAAGTCAGAGACATACAGTTCTCCATAGAATATGATAGAAACTGCCTGTCACTTCCTGTCAGTTAAAACTATCAGGAAGTAAACACAGTAAATTCACTTCCTGATTATTTGAACTGCTATAAATTTTGAATAAAACATCTGACAGCGATGGTAGTGACCTTGTTTTATTCAACAAGAAATGCTCTGTAAAATATGTGTTTTCATAAAAAAACTTTACTGCTCCTTTAAAGGACACCTGAAAATTCCCAACTGATTTCAACAAGGATTCTAGAGAAGTCACCCATGCATTTCTATGCAGTGTGTTAGATACCTCTCTAGTATTCAAGAGGTTAAATATCCCCATTTTTAAATTGGGATGAATTCTGGGAATTGATATTTGTCCCATGTGGTGCAGTTGGTTCGCTCCATAGTTGGATAACCTGTAAGAACTTTTTAAAACCCTTTGAGTGCTTTGCAATGCGTGGTGTACCCCTCTGGCACTCAAAGAGTTAAAGGAGCAGTAAACTTTTTTATGAAAACATAAATGTTATAAAGCTTTTCCTGCTGAGTAAAACAAGGGTACTCCCACTGCTGTCAGATGTTTTATTCATATGATATAACAGTTCGAATAATCAGGATGTGAATTTACTGTGTGTTGACTTCCTGAAAGTTCTAACTGACAGGAAGTGAATCAGCAGTTTCTATAAAATTATGTGGAGAACTGTAAGTCACTGACTTTCCTTTCCATTAGAATGTAACAGAATAACTAATTGGAATTTGACTACTAGAGGGCACTGCTAATGTAAAAAAACACAGGTTTAAATGGTAATAATGCTGGGAATATGCGTCTATCAGCAGTGGGTGTACCCATATTTTTCTCAACAGGAAATGTCCTACAATATATATTTTTTTCATAAAAAAAGTTTTCTGCTCCTTTAAATATCATTCTGATGGGTTCCACTTTGATAGACTGTGACAGAGAGGTCAGAACCATTGGTCACCACTGAAGGGATTTTCATTTTCTTTTGTCTGCTGATCTATGTTAGAAGGAAGGAATGTAGGGAACCAAGAGTCCGTTTAACCTTTTGAGTACAAAAGGAGTATACAACAGCACCTTACAAAGCAAAGGGGGCTATGCACTAAGGAGTGATAAAGAGGTGATAACTCTGAGATAACTTATGATCTCTCTTCTCCAGTTCCTATGTTATTTTATGGAACCTATGCACTGAGATCTCCAAAGTTGGAGAAATCTTAGTTCATAGGCTCCATACAATAATATAGGACCTGGAGAAGTGATATCACTGGATAAATCATCACCACTTTATCACGTCTTAGTGCATAACTCCCATTGTGTTGCATTCCCCTCTGGTCCTCAATGGGCTAAAGCAGAAGTATAGTGTCCTCCCACTTATCTTTCTATGGCCGGAACATTGTCATAACCACTAAGAATTTTACCCTTGTGCCATTGCTCAAGAGATGACATATTTGGTCAGTCCTGGAAATCAACAGAAACAGATATGACTACTGTTGAAGCATGCAGAGTGCACAAGCCACAGAAGTTTACTATGAGCACTGGGTGCAGTGTGTGGTTTGTTAGTCTTATTAGAAACTTTAATACCCACCTCCATGGGCATGATGTCTAAGAAGAGTTGGAAATGTTACTTCTTGAATAAAGGAGCAATGGCAAAATTCATAGTGGCCATTAGGATGCTCGGGCAGTAGTAAGGTAAATGAGGGTTATTAGGAGGTGTTGGTGATCCTTGTGTAGATTGTATTATCAGATTTATATTCTGATAGCTTGTTTCACTAGCACCAACTGTGGAGGGAGGAGTACAGGTGTTATTATGGAGCTGTATGGTAATATTCTCACTGTACCATCTGCAGGCAGATTATGGGCTGTATACAGAAAATTAAAGAGATTTAAAGGGATAGTATAGTCCCAAAAAACTATGTTCTAAATCATAGCTGCACTAAAAAAAAATTAATGTGCTTAATCCTTTCTCTCAAACCGTTATGGTTTGAAAGATGTAATAAAATAAAGACCTCCGCTCCCTCCCCCTTCTCATGTGTCCGCTGTACAGTGGATGTCATGAAATACCGCTTCTGGGACCAGACGGCGGCTCTTCAGGAGTGCTGTAATCTAGATATCTAAGTATAATTGCTTCATCGGAATGGTCCACAACGTGTGCTTGCAAGCCAGGCACGTGTTGTAGACCATACCGATGAAGTAATTATACTTAGACTAGTTGAACAGCCCGTTACACGGGCCACAGTGCCTCTGGCAGCCGGTCGCGGGGCAGTCACACACAGTGGAGACTGGCCGCGCCTCGGCTAATACAGAGCTGGACGCTCCTTCGGAGCGCCCAGCTCTGTATCAGCTGCGGCACGGGCAGTCTCTACTGCGCATGGCTGCCGCACGCTTAGCAGTGTCTACTGCGCATGTCGGGCGTTACACACAACTTAGCGAATTATTATATACTAGTTGAACAGCCCGTTACACGGGCCACAGTGCCTCTGGCAGCCGGTCGCGGGGCAGTCACACGCAGTGGAGACTGGCTGCGCCTCGGGTGATACAGAGCTGGACACTCCTTCGGAGCGCCCAGCTCTGTATCAGCCGCGGCGCGGGCAGTCTCTACTGAGCATGACTGCCGCACGCGTAGCAGTGTCTACTGCGCATGTCGGGCGTTACACACAACTTAGCGAATTATTATATAGGATGATGATGATGATGATGATATCTAGATGACATCGCTCCTGAAGAGCCGCCTACAGTCGGGCAACCGGATTCTGCCTCTGACAGCTTTACAGCTCGTCAGGCAGAAAGGGGAGGGAATGGAGGACTTTATTTTCGTATTTCTCTCAAACCATAACGGTTTGAGAGAAAGGATGAGGCGCATTAAGTGTTGTTTTAGTGCAGCTACCATTTAAAACATACTTTTTTGGGACTTTACTATCCCTTTAATCCTGAAGAAAACCATCTTCATCATGTGGGACAAATAGCAATTCTCATCTTAAATGGTGCTTTTAACTCCTTGAATGCTAAAGAGGTATCCTACTAATATCTTCTCTATGATTCAGGGGCTAAAAGCCCCATTTAAATCTATTGAGATTTGTGTTTGTCCCCAACTCCAGTCCTTGGGGGTCCCAACAAGTCAGTATTCAAAATGATCCCTGTTTAAGAACAACTAAGTTTAAGCAGTAGCTCAGTCATTTTGAGTCACTCACATGTGTTTAAGCAGGGAACCCCTACATCATGACCTGTTAGGTGCCCTCCAAGACTGGTATTGGACATCTCTATTCAAGGAGAACCATTTAAAACAGTTTGAAAAATCCAGGGAGCCTGGGAGCACAGCCTCCTAGAATTTTTCTTCTGTCTCCTAGATTTTTAGAGTACTTCAGAGAAGAACTGGAGAGTAATTATATGCTAGATTACTTTGTGTGATCTAACAAATAATAAGTTAAAAATATATTATTTATTATAAGAATTTCTCCTGGCTCCTTGTACCTCTGATCTCCCTTCACTGCAACTCTTGGGGGGCGGGGATCAGGAGATCCTTGTAATACATAATATAAAAATGTGCAGTTAACCCTTTGAGTGCCAGAAGCAGGCACGTGCACACACAGACACCAAGAGGGGCTTGAGCACCTGCCCTTTTTGTCCAAAGTGCCCTCGTTCTCTTTTAACAATAAATAAATAATTATGAGAAGTGGCCTTTTTTTTCATTTGAGCCCCTGCCCCTCAAAGTGTCTGTGCACGTTCCTGGTCAGAAGGGTATGCAGAGCAATGTGTTGCTACCCATCTGGCACTCAAAGGGTTAAAACAAACAAAGCAGCAACACCACTTTGCAGAACCCTTTTTGCAGTCCACTCTGAGGATACAAAAGGAAGTGACAAGTCATTTGGTGCTTCAGAATATCTCGTTTTCAGTGTTCAGTAATGTGTTGCACACCTCTCTGGTACTCAAGGGGTTAATCGGATGTAGACTTCATTAAAATGCAATATGTATTTTAGATATGTCAGCTATGTATAAATGTTCTACTTCAATTCTAGGGTTTGTTTTTGAGTATAAGTGACTGTTTGTTCATTGCCGTAACCTTTTATGTTAATGGGGTTAACAGTTACAAGAAACACTTATTCTCTCTTTGGATCTGTGAATGCTTTATTCATAACTCCAGCCTCTCATGTGATGGATCTGTCTGAATTCCAGGCATGGGCAGTAGAGAAGGGAGGCAGAGTGTCCTGAACAGGCAGCAGTCCTCATAGAGGCGCAGTGTCAGACACTGCCAGTGATTGAGAGAGGCAGAATCGTAGTGAGGGCCTGCATTACCTATTACACTGGGAACTTGTTTCCCACTCCTGTGAGTGATTTAACCCTTTGAGGGGTACACAATGCATTGATTTTCTTTACTCTGTTATCCTCAACTTATTTAGCATTTTCCCTCCTCACTTTTCTCCTGTGACGTCACTTGCCACCAAGTTTGTTTTCACTGAAGGGCATTTAAGGGTCATTTTTCACTGTTGTCTGTAATCTTGATCAAGGCCCCTGTTAGGGCTGAAACATCCTATGTTATAATTCGCTAAGGATGTTTGTCAGAAGCTGTGCCACGGCTTATACGGAGTGGGGCACCGTACTGCGCATGACTGCAGCGCCGCCAGTGTTGGCCCGTGTACACGGGCTTTAGAGGGATAGTAATACTTCAAAATTACTATCCCTTATATTGAAGCCCTTGAAAAACTGAATTAAATGCCACCAGCGGCATCTCTCAAACCTTTATGGTTTGCGAGATAGCCGCTTTTAAACTTCGCTCCCCCCCTGCTTCTCTGCTGATGTCAGCGTTTTTGCTGCAGCAGGGAAATCCGGTCCCGGGACCGGCGAAGGCTCTTTAGCATACCCGAGACCTCGTTATGGAAAACAAGATACTTCACTAAAATGGTCTTCTACGTGTGCTTGGTTACCAAGCACACGTAGAAGACCGTTTTAGTGAAGGATCGTTTCTTCTATAACGAGATCTGGCTCTGCTGAAGAGCCTCCGCTTGATTCAAAGAAGGGATTTCCCTGCTGCAGCAAAATCGCTGACGTCAGCGGAGAGGCAGGGGACAGCGAAGTTTAAAAGCGGCTATCTCGCAAACCATAAAGGTTTGAGAGATGCCGCTGGTGGCATTTAATTCAGTTTCTCAAGGGCTTCGATATAAGGGATAGTAATTTTGAAATATTACTATCCCTTTAAAACTAGTTGATCAATAAATCAGTACATTCTTTGATCCTTCTACAAGTCCTGTGAGTGTGGTTCATTTCTTTTTATATACATATACTAGTGTAAAAGCCCGTGTACACGGTCCAAAGTGCGTCACGCAGAACTACACCTCCCCGCATTCTGAGCATTTGGGCAGAGTCTACTGCACATGACTGCAATGGACAAACGTACAGCTTTCGGGCAGTCTCTGCTGTGCATAACTGCATCAGACAAACATATATCTGGCCTTTTATTACTAGTGATATAGTTTGTGTGTAACTGTAATTCTGAAGAATCACGCTCACAGGACTTTTCATAGATGATGAATATGCAAAGTTTTTTTTTATCAAGATATATATTGATAAAGGCCCCTAGGAAGGGCTGAAACATATATACATTTTAGGTGCAGTATCTGTGAAATTTTACAGTGGCTGTTGCTGCTACATTCTCCTATAGAGGCTTATGGTCAACTGACCAGAGCTGTCCAAAGGATGGTGTTGCAACAGCATCTCTGTAAAATTTGAGGTCATTGAGATAACGCACCTAAAAGATTAAAGTATGAGCTGTAGTACCTTATGAATAAAATGCATTTCAGGAGGATAATCCCTACAATGTATTTTTTTTTTTTACGTATTGTTACTGTCCCTTTAAAGTGATGGTAATGTTTCACAAAAACAGCAGCTCCAATTAATCGTCATGGTATTTGGGCCATGGAGAGTGTTATTTCAATACTGCCAGAGTTGTAGTTCAAGAGTAATGGAATGATAAAGTATTCCCCCACCCCTTTTACCTAGTGTAAGCTGCCTCCCCGCAGATGTGGAGTCTGGTCTGAAGACCAGACAGCTCACAGCAAGGGTCAATCTTCTTACTGTGAGAACAATGAAAGCCCTGCCCCCCCTTGACAGGTTTTTCAGTTTTTTCCCTTATGTTAAATGAAGATTGTTCCTCTCTGCAATCCACCTGGACACCACCTTTCTGTTCTGAGTTGAGCAGTGTTACAGTATCCCCCTCCCGCCCTTTTTACCGATGTATCATTCAATTACTCTTGAACTACAACTCTGACAGTATTGAAACAACACTCTCCATGTCCCAAATACTATGGAGATTAATTGGAGCTGCTTTTTTTTGTGAAACATTACAATCCCTTTAAGAGGCAGTGACTCCTAGTTGAGGGGAAAAAAATATTTGTTCTTAATAAGTACATCATTGGGGAGCCTGTCGCTAACACTCCTAAGTTGCCTTTGTGTTAAAAAATGTTCAGGTAGAGTTTAGTATTTTCACCAATAATATAACGTCTCTTGGACCTCTAAAATTCTATTCTGCCAATTTTCGTTCTTGTAAATGTCCACTGATGATCAAATGCCAATTCATTAAAGGAAATCTGAAAGACCAACATTGAACTGAAAAGCCCGTGTCAGGTTTGAGCAGCTTACATGACCAGAGTAGAAAAAAATCAGAAGTAAAGACTTTTCCTGTTGCTATAGCAACACAAATATCTTTTTAAGCTGTATATGATACCTATTTGAAGGCACAGCCCCTTTAAGGCAGACTGGAGCTGTTGTATTGTGCTTTGTAAACTGACATAGGACTATGCTTTGCTTTTTAACTAATATATTAAATGAAATGTATGAATTGGATGTCTAATCAAGCTTTCTTCTTTCTACAGTTTATATCTAAGAAAAACCCACAGGATGTTAAAGAGGTAAATTATGGAACTTTTGTGTATATACACTCCTCTCTCTCTCTCTCTCTCTCTCTCTCTCTCTCTCTCTCTCTCTCTCTCTCATATATACAAATTCCTCAGACTCCCATTGATTTCAACTTGACTTTTAACCCTTGAATGGTAGAGGTCAAAACTCTACACGCAATACACCATTCGCACATCGCAAAACAACATAAGCAATATTCTAAATGCAAAATGCAATACGCTATATACAATATGCTATAAGCACAATGCTATACGCACAACGATATATACCCTATAGGCAAAATGCAAAACTCTACACGCACTACACTGTTTATTTAGTTATCCATACATTCAACTGCATGGGACTTTTTTTTATTTTATTTTAAATAGTTCTATTAACTGAATAGGAAAAGCCATGCCAATATTGCTAGTGTGTGTGTATATATAATATATATATATATATATATATATATATATATAATATTTTTCACTGTGGTTTTAACCCCTTAAAGGCATAGTAATATCTAACTTAAATTTTAGCTCAGAGTATTATGTACAAGTTTTTTTAACATATTGTGCTATGTATATGTACTTACAGATTTGTAGTTAAAAAGCTATTGACACCGAAAGGATCCCCCTCCCACCCCTTTGTCCTGCATCACTGATCCTCTCTGCCTGGTCCGGATTGAGGGTGAGGAGTGACAATCTTCAGAAAGCAAAAGGGAAATCCTGCCCTCGTTTGTCAAGGGAGGCAGGGTTTTCCTTTTACTTACTGAATGAAGATTGTCCCTTGCCGCATCCATCCGGTCCCACGACTGATTCCAAATCTAAGAGGAGGCGGACAGAAGGGGTTGAACATATACATAGCGCAGTATGTTAAAAAACTTGTACTTAATACTCAGAGCTAACGTTTAAATGAGATATTAGTATCCCTTTAAGGACCACGCTGCCTGGGGTTGGGGAGCTCTGAGGGACACGGGCACATTTTTAAAATATTTTCCACAAATGAGATCTGTGATCACAGCGCGGCCTGCAGCCACACTGCGATCACAAACTTCCATGACGTGCCAGAACCAGCACCAGTCCTTAACATCCAGGCAGGCATGACGGTCTTGGTACATCCCTTGTCGTTAAGGGGTTAAAAGCATACATTGTCTAAGTGAAACTTCCATTTAAATAGCTCACGCTGCTAGTCAAACTTACTTCAAAAACATTTTGTTGGAGTTATAAAGGGATAGTAATGCTTCACAATAAAAGCAGCTCCAATTAATCTTCATAGTATTTGTGCCATGGAGAATGTTATTTCAATACTGTCAGAGTTGTAGTTCAAGAGTAATTCAATGAGAAAATATCCCCCTCCCGCCCCTTTTACTGATGTAACAATGCACAGCTCAGAGCAGCAAGACTGTCCAGAGGAATCGCAGAGAGGGACAATCTTCAGTGTGCATAAGAATAAACCTGTCAAGAGGGGGCAGAGTTTTCCTTATGTTCAAAGTAAGAAGATTGTTCCTTGCTGTGAGCTATCCGGTCCCAAGACCAGATTGCACATCTTAGGTGAACAGTGTTACACTAGGTAAAAGGGGCGGGAGGGGGATACTTTATCATTCAATTACTCTTGAACTACAACTCTGACAGTATTGAAAAAACACTCTCCAAGGCCCAAATACTATGAAGATTAATCGGAGCTGCTGTTTTTGTGAAACACTGCTATCCCTTTAATGTAAACAATTAATTGTTTTCCTACAAAATTAAACATATAATCTCCAGATGGAAGCTTGTAGTAATTTTGAGTAAAACAACTACATCACAGAAACTAAATACAAATTTAACAACTGTTTATTTGTCTCCTATGGTGCAGTTGGTTTGCCCTAGAATTGTTCCACTTTGCTTCTATACTTAACCCTGTGAGTGCCAGAGAGGTATCTAATGTATTGCACCACAATGCATTGAATTCTGTTCTGGCACTCAATGGGATAAGGCAAATTAGTCCTTATGTCTACAAGTGCAACTCTGGGGCAAACCAACTTCACCATAGGGGACACAGAAAAAAAAGGACCCAGTTTGCCATGGATTTAAACTGGGCTTTTTAATCCCTTGTATGCTAGAGAGGTCCCCAACTCATTGCAATGCATTAGAGACCCCACTAGCATTCAGGGGGTTAAAAGTGCCAGTTAAATCAAATGGAATGTTTATTTCTCCCCTATGGCGAGGTTGGTTTGCCACAGAATTGCATTATTGCACTTTTATACATAAGGTCCAATTATGTCAGTAAATAGAGCAATGTTCAATGTGGAAGATGCACCAGTCTGTTAGATCACCTGCAGATAGAATGTACACCGACTAAAGCAGGATGGGCACCCAATGGCTCTCTAAAGGCTGGTTGAGGATGATGGGATTAATAGTTACAGCTGGAGAGCCACAGACTGCTCCCAGTTTGAAAGAAACTCTTCTATGAACCTTCCATATGTGCAGTTTACCAAAAATAAAATCAGTATATTCTCTCATTGATCTCTATCTCTACACCAGTAATGGGCAAAATGTGGCATTCTAGCTGGCATTCCACTATAACTTCCTTCACTCCCAGCTAATTTGTATCCATTCCACACTCATGCCTCTCACTGACTTGAATCCTCCACACTAGAAGTAAGAAATTTGTGGCCCTCCAGCTGTAATTGAACGCATTCATATTTTTCACTGCAGCTGTAGTCCAACAAAAAAAAAGCTGATGAGCAACAGGTTGTAGACACATAGGATAAAAAATGTGTGAAGGGGACACAGTACATGGATGAGGAGATGGTGAGAATTAAGCAAGCTGTACAATCTTATTATGAAAAAAAAAGTATGTTAATGTATATCATGCAGAGTAAAAATGTTAGAAACATCGCCATCTAGTGTTCAGAAGTTATTTTTGTAATACACTCTGTGGGAGAGCTTGGGTTTTGCAGTGCCACCTGGTGATCACAGTAGAAAAAATGTAGGAATAATTTTTGAATGAAGTATCTACCAGCAGTGTGCATACCCTTTTTCTACTTGTCAGGAAACGCCATACACTATACATTTTCATAATGAAACATTACTGCTCCGGTATCGATCGTATTGTGTTGCAATGCATTGGATACCTCTCTGGTATTCAAAGGGTTAAGAAGTTAATTTGAATGTGGGGGATAATGGGAGGTACAATGCTAGGACAGTGTATAATGATTAATTGCACACTGGCTTCTCCAGTGGCTGCTGAACACAAAAGCATATCACTGTTGTATTAGCACTTAAAGGGCCATACAGACCAGGACAAGTGATGTAATTCTGAGGTAAAGCATCTGCAACAACCGGTGAGGATCTCGAAGGCTGAGTAGGGGCCACAGAGCAAGAGGGACGTAGAATATCAGAAAATTCCCTAGGAAGCCCAAACTGGAATCAGGAGCAATGGCTTAAAACAGTTAAAGGGACCCCTTAATCCTTAGCAGCCTTTGACTTGCCCATATCTGCTTTAGACATAGAGAACCCTGAAATAGTAAAGTTAAAAACAGGCAAGCTATTAGAAAAGTAGAATAACAGTATGTGTAAATCCTTAAAGGCAAAGTAATGTTTTAAAGTAAAAGCAGCTCCAATTAATCTTCATAGTATTTGGGCCATGGAGAGTGTTATTTCAGTACTGTCAGAGTTGTAGGTAATTGAATGATAAAGTATCTCCCTCCTGCCCCTTTTACCTAGTGTAAGCCGCCTCCCCTCAGATGTGGAATCTGGTCTTAAGACCAGACAGCTCACAGCAAGGGACAGTCTTCTTACTGCGAGCATAAGAAAACTCTGCCCCCCTTGACAGCTTTATTCTTATGCTCCCTGAAGATTGTCCCTCTCTGCAACCCATCCGGTCAGTTGTAGTTCAAGAGTAATTGAATGATGAAGTAACCCCCTCCCACCCCTTTTACTGATGTAACACTGCTCACCTCAAATCAGAAAAGTGGTGTCCAGATGGCTTGCAGAGAGGGACAAACTTCAATTAGCATAAGGGAAAAACCTATCGAGGGGCAGGGTTTTCATTGTTCTGACAGTAAGAAGATTGTCCCTTGCTGTGAGCTCTCTGGTCTTAAGACCAAATTCCACATCTGAGGGGAGACGGCTTACACTAGGTAAAGGGGGGGGGATTCTTGAACTACAACTCTGACAGGATTGAAATAACACTCTCCATGGCCTAAATATTATGAAGATTAATTGGCGCTGCTTTTATTTTGATACATTACTATCCCTTTAAAAGTACTTATCGGACAGCATGGGGATATGTGTCAAGTAGAATCCAAGAAGGAAGAGAGTCAAAGACCACATCTTCCCTTGCTAAAAGCCTGGGAAGAACTGACTGCTGGGAACTGTAGTTTCAAGGTTTAAATATGGAACATTGGCTTTCTAGCCCGTCACTAAACATCTGCACTATAGTGAACAAATACAAACTCCCATTGATTTTAAAGGGGACTTTTAACATCTTGGATGCTAGCGAGGTCTACAATGGATTACATTTGTGCTTACTGCTGAAAGTATCTAAAACACATATATTTTTAAGAGTTCAACAATCCATGTATAGAGAGAGATATCCATTTTATGATAGTGCTTTTAAATTTAATGTTTGCATCCTCATATTTTAGATTGTTGTATGGAAGCGGTACAGCGACTTTAAGAAACTTCATGGGGAGCTCTTGTACACGCACCGAAATTTGTTCCAGCGTGCCCAGGAATTTCCAGCATTTCCCCGTGCTCAGGTTTTTGGTAGGTAAATGGATGGATTTCTGAGCAATTTGTCATCTATTTGGATATGGTGTGCCATCTAGGGGCAGAAGTGAAAAATGCAGTTTGAACAACATTCTGTTCAGTATACAACGACCCTGGGAGGTTTTCTGTAATTAATTTGCAATGCAGATTCAATAGTTACCATTCTGTTATGTACTGTTGTGCCTAATTGACCTTTTAAGAGCCAGAGGTGTTTGCAGTGTGTTGCATTGCACACCTCTCGGGTCGTTAAAGGGCTAAGCAGAAGTTCCGTTAATAGTAAGCCATACTGATGAAAATAAGGTAACACACACACACACACCTGAATATTAACCTTGTGAGTGCCAGAGAGGTTCCCAACATATTGCACCGCAATGAGTTGGATACCCCTCTGGCACTCAAAGGGTTAATGATTATTTTTAAATCTGAATTACTTGGCTCCTGCATATTAATGGATGCTGTTGAATTTGAATTAGAAGGCTTTGGGATATGTGGTATCTTTATAGCCCCTATCCTATATAATAATTCGCTGTGATGTTTGTCAGAACCCGTCATGCGCAGTAGAGACTGCCCGAACGAACAGAATGCTGGGATCATTCCGTGCATTAGGGCAGTCTCTGCAGTGCATGACTGCGTCGGCAGCAAGGCACAGAGCAGGATCGCCCTTTTAACCCTTTGAGTGCCAGAGGGGTACGCAACGCATTGCGTACCCCTCTGGAACTCAGAGGGTTAATGTCACCCGGACCTTGGCCCATGTACACGGCCTTTTATACTAGTATAGAAATAATTGTCTCTCTTACTGTAATCCTCAAGTCACCTCCCCAACATTGTAGGTTTTTCATGATCTCCACCCATGATCAGTCAGTCAGCTCTTTGGTCATTCTGGCAAAGCCACCTGTGTTAATAATAGAAATGGTTATACTCAATTGGGGGTGTCCTAATCCTTGGATTATTAATAGGTGGGAGGGGCAAGTTTGGGAGTATCTGTCTCTCATACTCTCCCTCTCCTTAAGGGATTATTCAGAATCATGTGAGACCGGCTTTGTATGGCCTGCTTCATTCAGATAGTGGATGCATATTATCCGTTACACAGTAGTGTGAACTAATTGGATAATTTTAAAGGAGCCTTAAACATTTTCATGAAAAAAGTTTTAGAGTTTTTATTTCTGAGTAAAACAATGGTATTCCCACTGCTGGAAGATCATTCAAATGTTATTACTACTCAGATTTGCTTTATTTTACATTAAACTGCAAATTTCTACTGCGTCAACAGGTGGTGCTGTTCTTATTGTTTACTACAGAGGTGTCCAGCCCACTGGCCACACAGGAGAATGTCATGCAGCTCCCCCACATCAGTTTTTTGACTGGCCGATATTTCCCTTCTGACTGCAGGAACTAAAGTGACTCCTACCAGATTCGTTGTAGTAACGTGCAACGAGGACTTGCAAGTCCTCCCTGTTAAAAGAACTAAAAAATAATTTGGAAGCTTTCATTTTTCAATAAGCCGGCAGTGTCCCCCATATCCCAAATCAGCTTCTTTCTTGTTGGGAGCTCTGTCTGGTCCGGTCATTGTGATTAAACACATTGCAACAATCACATGGAGGAAGTTACAACGTGGGAGCGCCAAGAAAGAAGCTGAGTTGGGATGTGGAGGAACCTGCCAGCTTATTTGAAATGTAAGCTTCCTTTTATTTTCATTTATGTCATGGTGCTATAGGGGGAGATTATGAGGGTAGAAGGTTTAGTTTGTTTTTTGTTACAGCCACTGGTCAAAAAAGGGTTGGATACCTCTGGTTTACTAGGAAGAGCTGTAGTCTATGACTCAAGCTCTGTGAGTGGAATATAAAAAAACATATAGACACTAGTTGGCACTGTAAAAAAAAAAAAAAAAAAATATTGCTCTGTAACAACATGTGAATTAAAAATCACCCATAGGTTGGATTAACCTTGTTATATACACACACACTACTTTTTAAAATACACTTATCTGCAAACAATGCAAGGAGAAAGTAAAATATATATTTATTCTGCTAAACCGATTAAGAGATCCATAGATGCATACATACTTACTCTTTAATGATTGTGGCTATATAATTAGTAGGAGGCAATTCGCATGTAACTCCATTCCCCTTACACAGGTCGATTTGAAGCTCCTGTGATAGAAGAAAGAAGACAAGCAGCGGAAGATATGCTGAAATTCACTGTGAACATCCCAGCACTGAATAATAGCCCACAACTAAAAGACTTCTTTAGGGTAAGAGCCATAGGGTAGTGCTGCTTTGAATTAATAGGGCAAAAGTGAGCAGCTGCCCATTGGCCACTGAAGGGAAGCCAACCAATCAAAAACCCTGATTCTCGTACATCACAATTTGGAACTCTCTGTAACCTACCTCTCCCCTGTGTCCTGGGCACACAGTACAGTATGTTCAGTCTGTGAAGCCAGGTGTGAACACCCAGCATTTTTCAGAAAGGGGTGAAAATGTATTATATTGCCAAGCTACTGTAGGTGTAAGCACTTGGCATAGTGTAAACCAAGGTGTTTTGCAGACATTCTATGGATTTTATTTTAAAGTTCAAAACTGTGTTATTCAGGTTCAGTACTAACATGATCAGAAGGGGAAACAGATGTAGCCGTTGTTCCACAATTCTGTCGTTTGAGAACAGATGACGGTGTTGGCTCATCATGGGTTAATGATCTCAGCGAGCCTCAGGGTCGGCTGTGATTGTTGCTGAGAGGCTGTAACTGGCTTCTCCAGGACTGGAGCAATCTGTTTCAGTTGATCACTATTGGCTTGGCACATGTGATCACTGCTACAATGATCACAGGTGCCAGTGGAGCCATATGACAAAGGAAATGTAAGAAAAGATTGCCTTTGTCACTGTTCTCTGCCTCACTCCTCTGTACTGTGATTGTGAGGAAGAGAGATGCTCCGAGTGCATCAGATGGCCACAAATGAAGCACTTTTGTTGTGCTGGAAGCAGGAATGATAGGGAGAGCTTAAAGGGATAGTAATACTTCGTTTTATCTTTATTTTATTTTGTAGGCATTAAAAAAACATGAACGGTATAAGTCTCATCTCTCAAACCTTTATGGTTTGAGAGATATTCACAAGCAAAGTTCCTCTCCCAACCCTTTTACCTAGTGTAAGCCACATCTTCTCATATGTGGAATCCAGTCCATAGACCAGACAGATAACAGCAGGGGACAATCTTCTTCCTATGAGAACAATGAAAGCCCTGCCCCCCTTGACAAGTTTTTCAGGTTTTTCCCTTATCTTAATTGAAGGGTTTGTCCCTCTCTGCAGTCTACCTGGGCACCTCCCTTCTGATCTGGCTGAACAGTGTTACATCAGTAAAAGGGGCGGGAGGAGGATACTTTGTCATTGAATTACTCTTTAACTACAACTCTGACAGAATTGAAATAACACTCTCCAAAGTCCAAATACTATGATGATTAATTAGAGCAGCTTTTATTATGAAACATTACTATCCCTTTAAAACAAAAAGTCCATAACTTACTGACTCCTCATTGTCTGACTGAGTAAATGATTTAGAGTAAGACCAAAGTATTTTTATTTACATAGAATAATTTATAAACATATACTGAAGTTTAAACAAACATTAATGTGAGTTTTATTGCTGTAGAGCAACGTGATACACTTATATACATACAACGTAGTCTGATCACCTTAAAGCGGGACACCCGGGTGGGAAAGAGGGACATAGGCATTTTCACCTTAGAGGGACAGTACCTCCTCAAAAGGAAAGGTACACTTGAGAGGCACGAATGAACGTTTTATCCAGTCTCTGTTAAAAATACACTAACCTGAGTACAAATCATCACAGGATAACCTATAAAAATGTTTTTTAATATTGTTATATTATCAAATTAAATAATGGCTTATACATGAATGTAGCATCAAACAAAAGCCCTACTCATCCTAAAAATGGTATATTATTTGTGTGGGTGTACTAAATGAATTAGAGGGAAAATATGGTTGAACAAAGGCATGCTAAAAGGCCAAATTTGCTCATCCTATAGTATCAAAAAACACTTGTCACCAAGGGATTAAAGGGGAACTTCCAGCCCCAAGACACTGTATTTTATTTGATTAAAGGGATAGTAATGTTTCTTTATTAAAGTTCAATCGAGTCTTCTTTGTACTTTTTTATAACGATGTGTAGCAGTAAAACCTTATAAAACTTTGCCATTTTACATTTATTCTCTAATAACATTTCCCCCTTCTGCCCCTTTCACTTACCTCAAGCCGCCTCCCCTCAGATCTGATAGCCGGTCATCAGACTAGACAGATTGCAGCAAGGGACAATCTTCCTTCTTTCAGTATAAGGAAAAGCTTGCTGTCTTGACGAAGGAGGGCAGGTTTTTCCTTATACTGTAAGAAGATTGTCCAAGCCGCGTTCTGTCTGGACTGGCTTGCTGAGGTAAGTAAAAGGGGCGGGAGGGGGGTACTTTGTTATAGAATAAATGTAAAACGGCAAAGTTTTATAAGGTTTTACTGCTGCACATCCATTATAAAAAAGTAGGAAGAAGACTTAATTGCTATCCCTTTAATGTTTCGTTATTGAAGTACAATCTACTAAAATGTTATGTTATACGGAGCTTGTTGTTACAATATGCGTTCTGCACGTTGCTATGAAGGGAAGTGTGAACACGATCCCAGGTAGAGCTGGGAGGGAAGTGGGAGAAGAATTTGAGGACTGAGAAGTCCAGCAGAGCTGTGCCAACATTATCCTGTGCTGCAGAATGCGGAAGTGCCTACATCACATCTACATTTTATGTTGAATATTTAATAAAGTATGTACTTAAAAATAAATAAATAAATAACTCCAATCTACATAACATTTTAGTAGAGTAATCATATAAGATACAGGGGTAGATTTAAAGGCAGCCGTTAAGCTAAAAAAAAACACCAATGGATGTTTTAACATGTTGGAAGCCATACAAAGGGCCATGTAACGAACTGCTAAAGGCGGTTCATCCAGTATGCCGGCTGCTACACTAACGTGTGTTTTGGCCCATGTTAAAAAAAAAAAAAAAACCCGCTCCATTTTGCCATTTAAAGCACTGCGGTAGCTGAAAAAATCAGATGAAGGACTCACTTACCGAACAAAACTTAAGACCCAGTTTTGTTAGCCGTAAAGTCCCTTATTGGATCTTTTGCCAGCTAACGCAGCTGTTAACTGGCAAAAGAACCCAATGTCCACAGTGGATGTATTGATATGGGGCCCTAAGCCCCACATCAATACATCCAAAGTGCCTAAAACCCATCCAACGTTAGTAGGATTAACCCTATGAGTGCCGGTGGGGTATAATTACCCTGCTGGCATTCATGGGGTTAACGCGACTAAGTAAAGAAACATCACATTAACACTTACCATTAATCATGGTGTCCAGCGGAGTCCTCAGCTTGCTGGTCCTTCTCTTCTGTCTTCTTTCTTCCATCTCCCGCCTTCTCTCTGTAAAAGAAAAGAAACCAAGTATTACCAAGCATGAAAGAAGACATTCCAGAACCCTTTGAGTGATACTGGGGTACGCAACGCATGGCAAAGCAATGCGTTGCGTACCTCACTGGCACTCAAAGGGTTAAATAGTAGTACGCCCCAAAGATACCCATATATGCCTCCATGTAACGCCCCAAAGAATATAAATGCGAAGAAAGACAATGATCCACATAGACATAAATCAGTGCTATTCCTTAATGCCCAGTATGACAATTAGCTTAGAGATTCGTGTCTCCGCCGCTTGGAGCGGCCGCGAGGACGGAGGCAGCGGAGACACAAATGTCCCACAACGCTCCCATTCAGCTGTGTACGGGCCGATGCCTGTAACACACGGAGGCCATTTGAAGTGAGCCTGCTCACTTCAATTTTCCTTACTGCCATTGGCTGGGATGTTCTTCACATCCCAGCCAATCATGTTCAAGAACAGCCGCTCAAATCTGATTGGCTGGGATGTGAAGTACATCCCAGCCAATGGCAGTGAGGGCAGTTGAAGTGAGCAGGCCCATATATAAAGGCAGGCTCACTTCAAATGCCCTCAGTGTGTTATAGGCATCACCCGTATACAGCTGAATGGGAGCGTCGTGGGACATCTGTGTCTCCGCTGCCGCCCTTGCGGCCGCTCCAAGCGGCAGAGACACAAATCTCTGAGCTAAGTGTCATACTGGGCATTAAGGAATAGCATTGATTTATGTCTATATGGATCATTTTATTTCTTGGCATTATTTTTTGGCATTTGTATCCTTTGGGACATTACATGGAGGCATATATGGGTATCTTTGGGGCGCACTACTATTGAACCCTTTGAGTGTCAGTGAGGTACGCAATGCATTGCTTTGCAATGCGTTGCATACCCCACTGTCACTCAAAGGGTTCTGGAATGTATTCGTTCATGCTTGGTAATACTTGGTTTCTTTTCTTTTACAGAGAGAAGGCGGAAGATGGAAGAAAGAAGACAGAAGGATGAGAAGACAGAAGAACAGTGGATGACAGGTAAGTGTAACATGGATCAGTTAACGATCGGTGCTTGTCAGTATGTCAAGCAACAATAGTTAATTGTTTTTCACTGTTCAGTCCCCAATATCGCTGCTTTTAGCGGCATTTTGGAAACTAAATGCACAAAACGGACGTTCAGCCACAACACTTTTTGTGGCTTAACGTCCTTTGGCGTTCTAGCTGGTAGGGCCTTTAAATACTGCCAAAAAACACTTCTAAATATATCAGTGCTCACTATTGAGAGGCCTCTACTTAAAATGTACACCCACAATGATATAGTGCAAATAAACAATATAAAATATATCAAAAATTCCCTCAAGGGAAAAGAAGAAAAGAAAACCCAAAGTCTCTAGTCCAGCCTTCTTTAAATTTCTCTTTTCACTTTCACTTTCACGGTGCCGCTTCCCAATATCAGTCGCTGGTATTCGACTTCCAATACATGTAAACAAAAAATCACAAAAGAGAGAAGCGCACACGCTCTAAGTGTAGACTGTAATGTCAATATATGAAATCCTCCACCAGATAATCACCTGTGAGCTAGCAAGATGTCTACTCACATTTCCATGAGGCTATACCGGCCTCTCAATGAATAAGCCTCCACTGGATCACCCCCAGTGCGGGTATCTGTATCACTCCCGTTCCAGATCTTCCACTGGTCTTCCCAATGTATCCCAGTTTTCCTCCTCACCCAGAGTAGATGGAGATAATATAATGCTCCAAAGGCTCCAACTAATACTCTATATCCGATGAGGACTAATATATATACAAAGGGGGGGAACTATATGGAGTAATACAGTCCCAAAAACAATAATGACTGGGGGCCACTAATTGAAATAGGAACCACACACTAAATCAAATGGTTCTCCATTAAAAATATACATTTATTATTAAAAAAGATAAATCACATAAAACACACATATATATGCATGTACATGTACTGAATAATATTGAAAAAATAAAATGATCAATATATGATGATCTCCAAGAAAAATAAAACCATACTCTCACCCTACGCGTTGCGTGATATACTATCACTTCCTCAGGAGGAAAACTGGGATACATTGGGAAGACCAGTGGAAGACCTGGAACAGGAGTGATACAGATACCCGCACTGGGGGTGATCCAGTGGAGGCTTATTCATTGAGAGGCCGGTATAGCCTCATGGAAATGTGAGTAGACATCTTGCTAGCTCACAGGTGATTATCTGGTGGAGGATTTCATATATTGACATTACAGTCTACACTTAGAGCGTGTCCTTTAAATACTGCGTTAAACATGTTAGTTTAACAGCCAGTATTCACTTTGGCCCTACCGGCTCTGTTAACTTCTACCATTAAATCTAGCCCACAGTGTCTTGGGGTGATAGTTCCCCTTTAAATCTGGCCTACCATAGAGAGGAGACGTATAACAGTGGTGCACACATCTGTTACACTCATGAAATATAAATGTACTGTATAAAGGTGTTTTGTCACCAAAATCTCTTCTCTGCTAACAGCTCCAAATAAATCTAATGATCTAATTTGTGCGCATGGTTTTGTCACAGTGTATAAAAACTGACGCATTTTGAGATCATCTTAAAGGGATAGTAATGTTTCATAATAAAAGCAGCTCTAATTAATCATCATAGTATTTGGACTTTGGAGAGTGTTATTTCAATTCTGTCAGAGTTGTAGTTCTAGAGTAATTCAATGACAAAATATCCCCCTCCCTCCCCTTATACTGATGTAACACTGCTCAGCCAGAGCAGAAGGGAGGTGCCCAGGTGGATTGCAGAGAGGGACAATCTTCAATTAAGATAAGGGAAAAACCTGAAAAACTTGTCAAGGGGGGAAGGGCTTTCATTGTTTTCATAGAAAGAAGAGTGTCCCCTGCTGTTATCTGTCTGGTCTATGGACTGCATTCCTGAGAAGAGATGGCTTACACTAGGTAAAATGGGCGGGAGGGGGAAACTTTGCTTGTGAATATCTCTCAAACCATAAAGGTTTGAGAGATAAGACTTATATTGTTCTTCATATTTTTTTAATGCCTACAAAATAAAATAAAGATAAAATGAAGTATTACTATCCCTTTAAGACTGTTTCTGCACCCCGATTTGTCTACCATCTCCTTGGAGAACTATCAGTCTGTATTGGCTACAGTTGTGGAACTTTTTAGCATTCAAGGGAATAAAAAACCCATTTGTCAATGGGAAGTTTTATATTTTCCCCTACAGTCCATTTGATTTGCCCCAGAAATGCGTAGCGTTATCAATGGTCTGTATATCACTGAAGGTGCAATTACATAGAAGCTGTAGTTCCCTTACCCCTAAATCATGGATGCGGTATTAAATATCTTTCTGCAAGACTGCACTGGAATGTGTGCAATCCTGCAGTGTGTTTTTATAAACATCCCTGATTTAAAGGGATATGTGGTTGAGTTACCCTGTTACTGGAGGGTCATAGTCAGAACTGGTGATTTGTTCTCTGCAGGGAGGAGAAGTTGTTATGCGATCTGTTGATCTGGACTCTGCAGATGCCGTTGTCCTGCCTCCACCTCTTACTCCTGAACCAGTAAGATGCTGCTCTCCAGTAGAGGAAGATGTCACAGATTGTTCAGGAGTCACAGTGCCCCTGGAAGAGACAGAACGCAGTGAGGATGTGGTTGACAGTGGTATGTTAAAGAAATGCTAAGGCCTAAAGATAAACTCAAGTTATACACACTTAAAGGGATAGTAATGTTTCAAAATAAAAGCAGCTCCAATTAATCTTCATAGTATTTGGGCCACGGAGAGTGTTATTTCAATACTGTCAAAGTTGTAGTTCAAGAGTAATTGAATGATAAAATATCCCCCTCCCACCCCTTTTACTGATGTAACACTGCTCACCTCAGAACAGAAATGTGGTGTCCAAATGGCTTGCAGAGAGAGACAATCTTCAATTAGCATAAGGGAAAAACCTGTCAAGGGGAGCAGGGTTTTCATTGTTCTCACAGTAAGACTATTGTCCCTTGCTGTGAGCTGTCTGGTCTCAAGACCAGATTCCACATCTAAGGGGAGGTGGCTTACACTAGGTAAAAGGGGCAGGAGGGGGATATTTTATCATTCAATTACTCTTGAACTACAACCCTGTCAGTATTGAAATAACATTCTCCATGGCCTAAATACCATGAAGATTAATTGGAGCTGCTGTTATTTTCAAACATTACTATCCCTTTAAAGGGATAGTAATACTTAAAATGTAAAAAAAATATGTTGTAGGGTTTATCCCCCTGAGTAAAACAAGGGTATTCCCACTGCTGAAAGGTGTTTCATTCAAAAGTTATTAATTTTAAAAGTTTAATTTTTTAGGTGCAATATCACAGTGGCCTGAAATTGTACAGTGGTGCTGTTGCTACACCATTCTATGGAGATTTATGGTCAACTGACCAGAGCTATCCATAGGATGGTGTAGCAACAGCGCCACTGTACAATTTCAGGCCACTGTGATATTGCACCTAAAAAATTAAACTTTGAAAATTAATAACTTTTGAATGAAACACCTTTCAGCAGTGGGAGTACCCTTGTTTTACTCAGGGGGATAAACCCTACAACATATATTTTTTTACATTTTAAGTATTACTATCCCTTTAAGTACAATGTACTTCATACTAGCATCTGTAAAACTCTTTGTTGTTCCGTGAGGTCTAAAATCTAGTCTTTTTCTCGGAGAGCGCAGCCATTCCTGCCTTTTCAAAGGCTCCCAGTACTATAGCAGTCTTGTCTGTAAAAAAGACTGAGATAGGTCTTTCTGAATACAAGAGTATTGGGCACTATTTGCACTAAATTAACTGAATTGTAGCTCTTCTAACAGCATGAACAAAATGAAATAAATGCTCTTAACACTTTAAAGGGATAGTAATACTTAAAATGTAAAAAAAAATATGTTGTAGGGTTTATCCCCCTGAGTAAAACAAGGGTACTCCCACTGCTGAGAGGTCTTTCATTCAAAAGTTATTAATTTTCAAAGTTGAATTTTTTAGGTGCAATATCACAGTGGCCTGAAATTGTACAGTGGCGCTGTTGCTACACCATCCTATGGAGATTTATGGTCAACTGACCAGAGTTGTCCATAGGATCGTGTAGCAACATCGCCACTGTACAATTTCAGGCCACTGTGATATTGCACCTAAAAAATTCAACTTTGAAAATTAATAACTTTTGAATGAAACACCTTTCAGCAGTGGGAGTACTCTTGTTTTACTCAGGGGGATAAACCCTACAACATATTTTTTTTTTACATTTTAAGTATTACTATCCCTTTAAGTGCCAGAGGCATGTGCAATGCATTGCAAAACAATGTGTTGCATATCCCTCTGGCACTCAAGGGGTTAATAGGCCAATGTTCACGTGGATTAAAACGCAAGTGTAGGATATTTTATTGCTTTGACAATAATTAATGTTTGCAAGTGTTTGCTGTGTAAGTACATGATATTTAAAGTTATATCAACCTATTTTATTCTTATTCTATGTGATGAATCTGTAGTTTTGGCCGTATACATTTTCCCTGTGAGAGGGACTTCAAAATGTACAGTACTCTTGGACACAGGCACCTCTATTAACCCTTTTAAGCAATGCGTTGCGTACCCCTCTGGCACTCAAAGGGATATAGGAGCTGTAAACTTTTTTCATTAAAATTGATAAATGTATAGTGCTGTTCTTACTAAGTAAAACAAGGTTACTCCCACTGCTGGGAGATTTTTACATCAAATGTTATTACAGCTAATAAATAAAACCTTTTAGCAGTAGTGCTAACTATTGTACAAAAGCCTATTTATTTTTTATGATAGAGCTTGAGTAAGTTTTAGGTACACTGCCACCTGGTGACCACAATAGAAAATTGCAGTTTATCATAAATAAATACATATGATGTACATGCTCTACTTTATCCTTTCTTCTACCAACCCTACCATCCTTGCAGATGAACTAATTAACTTACACCATAATTTAAATAAAAACAAGACACAGAAATTTGGGAATGGCACTACCCACACCTCCAGTAGGGCAGCTCCCTAGATAGGAAGGCCTTTTACCAGTCCACAGCAGCTCGCCACTTTGTGCCCTTGGTTTTGTGGCTTGGCAAACTTCCCCCCTCAGTATACACACAGGGCCGGATTTATAATAAGGCAGAGTAGGCATCTGCCTACAGACACACCCCACAGTGGGGCGCCTGTCATTGGGATCCTTTTTTTTTTTTTTTTTAAATTAGCCTCACCACACATCAAGCTACTGCATAGGGGATGGGGGTGATGAACTCCTCATTCTCTTCCCTCTGCGTGCTGTGGCCAGATGTGAGTCATGAGTGACAGAACTTGAAGAGCAGATCTGAAGCTGGAGTCACAGAGGCACATTACTCCTATACCTCCTCACTTGCCAGAACTGCCCCGCCCTCTCCCAGACACTGCAGGGAGCCCATGAACAGATCAGCAACAGAGGAGCTGCCTGTACACAGTCGGTCACATGTTTTGCACTTGGGGTGGGGTGCTGGCCAAGCCCCGTCCTTTGTTCAGGCCCTGGCCACACAATGAGGGGGGCGGGGGGGACAAAGGCAGGATGACAGTGCCTGCTACCTGGCTTCAGGTATACTAAGACACTTTCCACCATCTTAAAAAAAAAAAAAAAAAAATCAACAGTAATAACTTCCGCATGGAAAAAAACTCCCAGCCTTGGGAATACACGTGTTTTTACAACACACCCTAGAAAGGGTTTTTTTTGGTTTTTATATAAATAAGGGGGGGGGGGGTTCTGGTCTTTTAACTGAGACTGGCCAAGCCAACAGTGTTTGGAGTGGCAGGGGAAAGAATCTTTGGACCGTATGCAGAAAGCGAAATGCGTTGGAGACTCTTGTAGTATTCACAGGGTTAAAAGCTTCGTATAAATCGATGGGAATTTTCCTTTGTACCTCGCTCCAGAATGTTTTGTTTACTGTCTGGATAAGGCCCTAAAATAGGGGTGTCCAATGGCCAAACTAAGAAAAGAACAATGACTCGAGGGTCAGATCCTAATAAATAATGTAAATTAAAGTAAAGACAAACATGCACAAAATGGGAGTTTACAATTACTATTGTATGCAGTCCATAACTAGGCTAATAATCTACTTTGCATTTTGGTATGTAGCTTACACTCCGCATTAAATATCTGATTCAATGCCAGAGATATAGTAAGGTTTATTATAAAACGTAATTTGTATTAAAGGGATAGTAATACTTAAGATGTTAAAAAAATATGTTGTAGGGTTTATCCCCCTGAGTAAAACAAGAGTACTCTCGCTGCTGAAAGGTGTTTCATTCAAAAGTTATTAATTTTCAAAATTTAATTTTTTAGGTGCAATATCACAGTGGCCTGAAATTGTGCAGTGGCGCTGTTGCTACACCATCCAATGGAGATTTATGGTCCCGGGACCAGAGCTGTCCATAGGATCGTGTAGCAACAGCGCCACTGTACAATTTCAGGCCATTGTGATATTGCACCTAAAAAATTCTAATTTGAACTGTAATAACTTTTGAATAGAACACCTTTCAGCAGTGGGAGTACTCTTATTTTACTCAGGGGGATAAACCCTACAACATATATATTTTTTTTTTTTACATTTTAAGTATTGCTATCCCTTTAAGGACAAGATTGGTAAATGTGCCCCTTTGCCTTAGTTTAGACATCTCTGCCCTAGAAGGATAAGCAGCAACAATAGTGAATGGAAGAAGAAGATCTATGTTAGTGCTGCATATGTGTAGACGATCACTGCTAGTATAAAAGGGCAGTAACTACACTTCTTCACTGTGTAAAATTATGGGGTGTGGATTAGTAAAGGAATAGTAAGAGGGCTGCTAGACCTGTAGTCACAATGTTATGAATTGTTTTTTGTGCAGAACCTTCCCAATTTGATTTATTGTTTGATCTGAGTGACGATAATCTGGTAGTGGAAGATGAAGAGGCACTGAAGGAGCCTCCACCTGCTCCCCAGAACTCATTGACTCCCAATGACTTAGCATTATTTGATCCCTGCTTCACTGAAGGTAAGTAGCAATTTAGTGTTACAGGAGATTTCTAAACCTAGTGTATAGACACTTCACAATGATATAGTAGAGTGTGTTTTGTCGCTGGTCCAGGTGGTGCCCCTGTGGATTCAGAAGCAGACTTGCATCTACTGTCCCTAGTTGATGAAGGGGAGGAGCTGACCCCTGCCACTCATATTGCTGAAGATGGAGACGAGTATTTGTCACAGGCCACAGAGGAAGTCCAGAGAGCAATGGAGAGGGAGTCGGCTGGAGATTACCCAGAAGCCTTCAGGCTCTATCGTAATGCTGTGGATGCCTTACTAAGAGGAGTAAAAGGTGAGCGAGGATGATACACACAATCATTATACAATATAGTGTGTTTCTGATTAGTGTATAGATGTGTTTAATGTTATAATAAAGATGTTCCTACTAAGTAAAACAGTTGTACTGCCACTGCTGCAGGATGCATTGTTCAATAGTTATTACAGCTCAAATATGTTTAGATTTTGCTTTAAAATTCAGCTAGCGAAAATTCCCCACTGTATGGTACTGTTATTATAGGGTTTGATGGATGGTCCTGTCAAAGACCAGAATTTATTCAATAATAGGAATAGAAAACCTGCATTTTCTTTTCTGGTTTGAGCTACTTTTGTGTGAAGGATTTCCCGGCAGTAGGCATAACCTTTTTATTGAACAGAAATGGTCCTAGACTATATTTTCGTAAAACATCTTTACAATTCACTTTAAGGTGTACATACAGGGCAGTGTGTTCATTTGTAGTCTATAAAGCTGTGGTGTGTAAAGCAAAAAAAAACTCCTGAGATATGTTGGAGATAGATCCACCATTCACGGGATTAAAGCACACATTAAACCAGTAATGATTTGGGTAGTTAAAAACATCTCTCCCCTTCCCCCACCATGGTTCAGTTGGCTAGTCCATTTTAGCCATCTACCGAATGGAAAAAAAGGTAACCAATGTTGGTGGGGGGCAGGAATAAAAAAAGATTCCCACTGCTTGTGAATGGAGCCCCTTAACCCTTGGAGTGCCAGAGGGGTATCCAACGCATTGCTTTGTAATACGTTGGGCACTCAAAGAGTTGAATGCTGGAGGTCTCCAACACGTTGAAATAAATCTGAAAGTTTTATTTCTTCCATACAGTGCCGTTGGTTTGACCCACAATTTCTCCTGTTTTCTCTTTGTACATATGACCCTCAGTTTATAAATTAACATGTTTCTATCCGCAGATGACCCTTGCACAGCGAGGCGGGATGCCGTTGCCCGCAGAACCGCAGAATATCTGTGTCATGCAGAGAAAATCTTTAAGGAGCATATGAGCGGAGGTACTGAGTGACCTCCTGCTGCACACACTACGGAGCCTGGAGCTCTACTGTAAATTATGTTTTATTTTCCCGCCACTACGAAGAATTTATTGGATTCCATAGCAAAAGTAAAGGCAATAGTTACCATGAAGAAACTGGAATATTCAATGTTTAGGAAAGGAATGTTTTGTGTTAACTGAATAATTGTTCCATGTGTTATATAACTGAAAAAAAATCATGTTGATGAATAGGTGTTTTGTTTTAAAGGGATAGTAATGTTTCACAAAAACAGGAACTCCAATTAACCCCTTAGTCACTTAACGCCCGGCTAAGAATTGTTGTTTTTTGTTTTTCGTTTTTGTTTTTTGTTTTTTTTTACAAAATTATTCCGGAGTCCCCGAACAGCGTGCAGCTGCGCGGTGACCCTGACTCCCGGGACGTACATGTGCATCCTCTGTCACTAAGTGACAGTTTTTGTGGGACGTACATGTACGTCCATTGTCGGGAAGGGGTTAATATTCATAGTATTTGAACCATAGAGAGTGTTATTTCAATACAGAGTTGTAGTTCAAGAGTAATTGAATGATAGAGTTTCCCCCTCCCGCCCCTTTTACCTAGTGTAAGCCCCCTCTCCTCAGATGTGGAATCTGGTCCATAGACAGCTCACAGCAAGGAACAATGAAAACCCTGCCCCCTTGATAGCTTTTTCCCTTATCTTAATTGAAAATTGTCCCACTCTGCAATCTACCTGGACACACCATGCTGCTCTGAGCCGAGCAGTGTTACATCAGTAAAAGGGGCGGGAGGGGGGATACTTTGTCATGCTATTACTCTTTAACTACAACTCTGACAGAATTGAAATAACACTCTCCAAAGTCCAAATACCATGATGATTAATTAGAGCTGCTTTTATTATGATACATTACTATCCCTTTAACCATTTTAAGTGCCAGAGGGGTATGCAACGCATGTGTTGTGTACCCCTCTGGCACTCAAATGGTTAACATAAAGATTCATCAACGAAGAATGAGAAGATAAATCTGCTGACACACCTGAACAGTGACATCACATGAGAGGGGAGGAATCAGCCACCGTGTATTAAAGGGATAATAATGTTTAAATTTAAGTTTATTTAATATTGTACTCATTAAAAAAAATACGTACATCGATGTAACTCTTATCTCTCAAACATTTATGGTTTGAGAGATATAACTCGCTAAAGTTCCCCCCTCTAGGCTGTTTTAGACAAGTCTGCCATCTAGTGGACAGCAGGATATTCCGGTCCCAGGACCAGCCGGCGGCTCTTCAGCAGAGCTGAAAGCACGCTATTTAGAAATAAATACTTCATTGGAACAGTCTACAAAGTGTGCTTGCAAACCAGACACCCTTTGTAGACTGTTCCAATGAAGTATTTATTTCTAAATAGCGCTATTTTGGTTCTGCTGAAGAGCCGCCATCCGGTCAACGACCGGAATCTGCTGCTGTCAGATAGAGCGCTGACTTCTCTGAAACAGCCTGGAGGTGGGAACTTTAGCCAGTTATATCTCTCAAACCATAAAGGTTTGAGAGATAAGACTTACATCGATGTACTTATTTTTTTATGTCTACAATGTTAAATAAACTTAAATTTAAACAATACTATCCCTTTAACCCTTTGTGTGCCAGAGTGGTACGCAACGCATTGGTTAGCACTCAAAGGGTTAAAGACATGGGAGAAAATGTATAAAAGTGGAGTTAATGGAAAAGAGGAGTTAAAATGGCTGTGCTTGCCGCTGGTAGTTATAGAAGTATTAAGGATGGTTTTTGAGGACATAACCATACCTGGGAACTCTCTGGTTTTGCCCCGGAGACTCCGGATTTCAGACTGAATTACCGGGTCTCCGGGGCAGTGTGTGAATCACCGGGTGGGCAGAGTTTAAGTAGAAACTCTGCCCACTTGTGCTCCATCCCGCCTGGTTCCTCCCACTCCCCGCCCTCTTACATCAATTTTGCAGGGGGTTTTGTGGTTTTTTTTTTTGTCCCGCATCTAAGCCCCGCCCCTTTTATGACGCAATTCACGTCATTTTCCTCCCCCGGGCACTGACAGGGTTACCCTCCGGGTAGCCCTGTTTCAAAAGTTCCCAGGTATGGACATAACTCCATGTAGTATCGTTTTTTTTTTTTTTAATTTTTATAAAATGGAGTAAGGACATTTGTAAAAAGCGGCTCAGCGAATTTATAAAGAAACTAGTGTAAAAGCCCGTGTACATGGGCCAGGGTCCGGGTAGTGTTAACCCTTCAATGTGTTGCGTACCCCTCTGGCAATTAAATGGTTAAGAGGCTGGTCCTGCTCTGAGTACTGCCGCTACCTCACTGCTCCACGAGATGCAATCATGCACAGTAGAGACTGCCGTTCGGGCAGTCTCTACTGCATATGATGGCTTCTGACAAACATCCTAGAGTTTTATTATATAGGATGTTGCTGTTTATGACAATTTAGTGACAGAATTTTCGCCAAATATTTAAGGCTATGTCTGACCTGTTCTTATTCTTTACTGTTCCCACATTTATAAATGTACCTAGAACACTTTATAAATACAACCACTCATAATAAGGAATAAGGACATTTTAAGGATCCGTTCACAAAAACGAACAAGAACACTTTTTTATAAATCTCCCTCATGGTTACTCAGAATTTGGGCTGCAATCTGGAAATTTAAAGAGAGCAGTTCTATGGCAAACCAGCTGCACCATAGGGGACAAATAAAACTTCCCAATATTTCCACCGCTTTACTTCTCGCATCTGGTTGTCATGTAGGAAGTCCTGCTTTCCTGGGAGCCTCTGCTAAGTTGTGATAAAGTGGTGATAAAATGGAGATGTCTCAAGTGGGAGAGATCTTGGTGCATAGGGTCCATAGAATAACATAGACATTGGAGAAGTGATATCACTGGAGAAGACATTTCCACTTTATCACCTCTTTATTACCTCTTTATCACATCTTAGTACATAACGCCTCAGGTGTTCTACATTATAAAGCACCACACTTACCACCAGAATTTCCCTCCATCAGCCATTCAGATCTATTCCACAGAGTCTTCACACTTATTTAAGCTCTCAGCTGTCTTTAAAAATCAATATATTATACATTATTTATTATATTATACTTTATTTATATTATACTTATTCTGCAACACTAAGCATACACCAGAGGTGATTCCTTAATGGTCAGGCGTAACTCCTCACCTAAAAAAAATTGGGTCCAATTATCGACAGCACATTTTAGGGACTGCAGACATCTTGGATAGCAGCTCTGGGTAATGTTCCCAGGGATAAGAAAACTGAGGCTCGCCAGCTACTGTTAAAAAAAACAAAAAAAAAAACTCCCATCATCCTCCGCCTCCAACCACTTCTAAGAATAATGAAATCTTTATAAATAAATACACATGGTAGCAAAAAAGCATACACTCTTGCCCTTAACACTTTGAGTGCCAAAGTGGCAGCCAATGCATTGGAAAGCAATGCTTTGGCTACCTCTCTGGCACTCAGGTACCTAACACTCACATATACAAACAGCTAAACATGCACACACATTCACTGATGGTCTCACAGACATGTTGTCTCAAACAGACACGTAACATCTCACACACACACACCGCTTTGTAACTAATAGGAGAGAAATAAATATTCCTCAACTTCCCATTGATTTAAATTGGGCCTTTAATTCATTGAATGCTAGAGAGATTTCTAACACATTGCAAAGAAGTGTTGACAATTTCTCTAGCATTCAAGCAGTTAAAAGTCCCATTTAGATCAAAGTAAATTTTTCTATGTCCCCTATGTATGTATGTACGTATGTATGTATATTTTTATTTATATGGCTCTACACAGTGTACGCAGCACCTTACAATAGACCGATGATTTGCACCAATTGTTCCAGCTTAATACATAAGGCCCCTAGTGTCACTCACAGTCACACACATAATCGCATACTGAAATGTCTAATATCAATGCTTAGTTCTTCAATGCGTTCCTACACTTCTGGCACTGAAACAATTATGTCCCAGTATGGAAAGCGTGGGTGGGCAGTATTAAAGAATCATTTGATCTTATATTAACTCTTTGACTGTCAGGGGAGTGAATAACGAATTGCTCTGCAATGCATTCTTACCTCTCTGCCACTTAAAGTGGAACTACCACCCAATAATAAGATAGCATCACATCATTGCCCATTCTTACCGGATTAAAGAGAATTCTCTATTCTTCATGGACTGACAGCAAGATGGAGCACGGACATCTTGCCCTAGTGACGTCCACGCGCCTGCGCTGTCAGTCCCAGCCGGAGCCAAATGGCTCCTAGCAACGCCTCCTAGACCCAGCTGGGACTGACAGCACAGGCGTGTGGCCATCACTAGGGCAAGATGTCTGTGCTCCGTCTTGCTGTGAGTCCATGAAGAATAGAGATTTTTCTTTAATCCGGTAAGAATTCTGGCGACTAGCGCTACTGAGCAGCTAGTCACCAGATGGGCAATGATGTGATGCTATCTTATTATTGGGTGGTAGTTCCTCTTTAAAAGTTTAAGTGCCTGAACGCTGTCCCAGTATGTGAGGCATTGGTGGAAAGTGGTAATAAATCCTTTGGAGCAAAGTTCTATGTTCCTCTTTATGCTGCCTTCAGTGCACTCACAGAGACTGTTTGTCTGTATGTATCACCACTAAATCTGCTGTTTCTGGTCACATACACAGACAGAGAAATGTCGCCTATGAGTTAGCAGCAGGAGGAGGAAAGAAACATGATTTGTTTTTTTTAATGAGAATAAAAGTTTCAGGCGGCTCAAGGAAACCTGATATAAATATCCAGCCACTAGCCAACGCCAAAATCTGGAAAAAGTGTTGTTTGTGCTAAATGGATAAATGACCCTCCCGGGACTTCTTCATAGCTCCAACACAAAATAATCCATAGCACTAAACTAGACACTGATCCATAACATAAAATCACAAAAAGTTTTATTCATAATGTCATAAAAAAGACAAATACTTCACGTTCACATACTCGTACAAACAGACCTCCTCAGATGACCGGAGGAGAAAGCTACATCAACGTGTTTCACGTGTCACCGCTTAGTCATGATGTCTCTCATGACTAAGCAGTGACACGCAAAACGTGTTGATGTAGCTTTCTCCTCCGGTCATCTGAGGAGGTCTGTTTCACGTGTCACCGCTTAGTCATGATGTCTCTCATGACTAAGCGGTGACACGCGGAACGCGTTGATGTAGCTTTCTCCTCCGGTCATCTGAGGAGGTCTGTTTGTACGAGTATGTGAACGTGAAGTATTTGTCTTTTTTATGACATTATGAATAAAACTTTTTGTGATTTTATGTTATGGATCAGTGTCTAGTTTAGTGCTATTGTTTTTTTTTTAATACAATTGTCTACCAATGCCTTTTAGACAACGGAACAATGTTCTCATATATAACCCTTTCAGTAGCAGAGGTATAAGAATGCATTGCAGGGAAATTCATTGATCAAACCTCTGGCACTAAAAGGGTTACTATCTGCACAAATAATTCTTTAGTACTGCCCACCAATGTCTCATATGCTGTGACACTTTCAGTTCCAGAGGGGTGAGAACGCATTGCAGAGCAATGCATTACTCACCTTTCTTCCACAGAAAGGGTTAGTATCAGCACAAACCTGGGGAGAGAAGGTTCTCTCTGCCCTTTGCTCATTTTGTTTCTTGGAGGGGAGAGTGAAGAACTCGGAGGGAAGAGGTATACATCTCAACATTTCAAATGGCCAAAGAGGGACATTTTTGTTTCCGGTGGTGCTGCTGGGGGTGAGACTGGTTGGAGGGACATTGCCAAGAATGTTTACGTTACTTCATGACCTATCGAAAGTTCTTTTAATGCAATTAAAGAAATTATTTAGAACAAGACTAAAGTGGTTTATTTGCACAGACTAATTTATTAACACATATATAATGAAGTTTATACAAACATCAATGTAAATTTTATTGCTCTCGGACAGTGGGATACACATATGCACTATATCTTCTGATCTCCTAAAAAAGGACATAAGAGTGGGAAAGAGACAGAGGAATTTGGGTCTAAAGAGGGCCTGTTCCTCCTAATGTAGGACACTTGGAAGGTAAATGCTTGACTCATTTGCAATACCTAGACGTGTAACAACCAAAATAATATCAACTTCTCTGAATACTCATATTCCACTCCCTGAAACAAATGCAGAGGCACCAGTTCCAGGTGGATTTGTATTTAAAGGGACAGTAATGTCCCAAAAAATTTGTTATAGTTATGTAGAGTTTAAAATATTAATCATATCGCCCCAAACCCTATCTCTCAAAACGCTATGGTTTGAGAGATATAGGGATTCAAAGTTCCCTCCTCCCTCCCCTTCTCCTAATGTCAGTGTCTAGCTGACAGCAGGAGATGCTGATCCAGGGACCAGCAGGCGGCTCTGCAGCAGAGCCGAAATCGCAGTACGTAAAAAGAATTAATTCGTTGGAAAGATCTACAAAGTGTGCTTGCAAACCAGGCATACTTTGTAGACCTTTCTAATGAATTAATTCTTTTTAAGTAACGGGATTCGGGCTCTGCTGCAGAGCCTCCTCGAGTCGTACGACTCGATTCTCCTGCTGTCAGCTTTACAGCTGACATCAGGAGAAGGCGAGGGAGGGGGGGAACATTGAATCCCTATATCTCTCAAACCATAGTGGTTTGAGAGATAGGGTTTGGAGCGATTTGATTAATATTTTAAACTCTACATAACTAAAAACAGATTTTGGGACATTACAGTCCTTTTAATGATACGATTCAACATAAACGGGATACAGGTATGTCATGTCACAGGGACCAGTGCTGTTAAGTATGTGGCTACTGCATATCCTCTTATGAAGCAGAGCTGTACAATCTCATCTTTCTTAATTTAGGTATGTCAATAATGCTATATAAAATAGTAATAGCTGTACACTGCTAACAAAAAAGGAATATAGCAGATGATGTATTGAATCCTACTGAGTGAACTAACAGATGCCACTGCCTTTAATGCAGGGCTTATAATTTTATGTCCTTTGCTACTAGCCAGACCTGAAAAGTTACTCGCCACTGCAAGCCATAACATACCCACCAGGGCTGAATTTCTACTCGCCAGGGCTAAATTTTCCCTCGCCATTGGCTAGTGGCGAGTGCAAATTTGGAGCCCTGCTTTAATGTATACATACAAAATCATTAAAGAACTACTAATTGCCTGGTATCAAAGGTGATTTTATTTATAGATTCTCTGGCAAAAAAAATAATCCTCCACTCTTTACCCCCTGA
This sequence comes from Rhinophrynus dorsalis, assembly GCA_037306005.1. Lineage (NCBI taxonomy): Eukaryota > Metazoa > Chordata > Amphibia > Anura > Rhinophrynidae > Rhinophrynus > Rhinophrynus dorsalis. The sequence continues at coordinate 419,529,331 of CM074722.1, forward strand.
TATATTAAATCCCTGCTTACATGATAGTGCTGCACCCTGGAGGCACTCGCATATTACTGGTCTCTTTCCAGAGCCAGTACCACTTACTCAGCTCTTGTACCGTCTATTAGCTCTGCCATGAAAATGCTCTCACAAGCAAAATAAAAGCAACTTCCGCCATCAATGTGTTTGTGTAGGAACACGTCCTCATCCAATGTATCAGAGAAAATCACTGTGATACCAAGTATCTTATTATTTCATGCCCTCCAATCTAAATACTTAGCACTGACTGTCTAGTGTTGAGGCATATATATATTTCAATCCAAAATAAATAAAACACGTAATTTGTATTTCCTGCTAATATTACTAATGACTGGCGCACTACTCTGGTAAAATGGCATGTGTCCATGACCACAAAGTGCTGCCTTCTCCTCTGTCTCACAACAAATCAACAGCATTATAGTATTCAAGCAGTTAATACCCTTTTACATCAATGGGAACTCTTATTTGTCCCATATAGTACAGTCTGATTAGTTATGTTCTTTATAATATATAAGACACTGTTCAAAGGAAAAAGTGGAAGAATTCTGTGGGAACCAAATGTACCATAGAGGAAAAAACTCTTTAAAAAAATTCCCATTTATTTAAATAGGGATTCTCATACCTGGGAATTCTCCAGGTTTGCCCGGGAGACTCTGGTTTTCAGATTGAATCACTGGGTCTCTGTGAACAGAAGCTGATCATCTGGTAGGTGAGTTCATTGAATCACTGGGTCTCTGTGAACAGAAGCTGATCATCTGGTAGGTGAGTTAATTGAATCACTGGGTCTCTGTGAACAGAAGCTGATCATCTGGTAGGTGAGTTCATTGAATCACTAGGTCTCTGTGAAAAGAAGCTGATCATCTGGTAGGTGAGTTAATTGAATCACTGGGTCTCTGTGAACAGAAGCTGATCATCTGGTAGGTGAGTTCATTGAATCACTAGGTCTCTGTGAAAAGAAGCTGATCATCTGGTAGGTGAGTTCATTGAATCACTGGGTCTCTGTGAACAGAAGCTGATCATCTGGTAGGTGAGTTCATTGAATCACTGGGTCTCTGTGAACAGAAGCTGATCATCTGGTAGTTCAGTTCAACTATAACACCACCCACTTTCCAATCTGTTCAGCCCACTCCCACCCCATTCTACCCACTTTCCCATCCAATTTCTGGTAAACTCCTCCTTTTAACCACCTACCCACACCCACTTAATTAAATATCAGGGGAGATTCACTAAGCGATGATAAAGATGTGATGAAGTTGAGATGACTTCTCCAATTTATCACTTCTCCAGTTCCTATGTTATTCTATGGAGCATATGCACTAAGATTTCTTCAACTTTGGAGAGCTTAGTGCATAGACTCCATAGAGTAACAAAGGAACTGGAGAAGTCATCTCCACTTTATCACCACTTACTGAATCTCCTCCATCATTTGGATAAACCATCTTTGACTATGGAGTATGTCTCTGGGAATTTAGGACAAGAAGGTTCCAAGTATGGTGATTTAAACCCCTTGAATGTTAGGAAGGACTCTAACTCATTGTAAACTCATTTAAATCAGTAGGAATTGTTAGCTTTCCCCTATAGTGCAGTTGGCAGTGCTGTTGCAGGGGAGAGGTTGCATTCAAAGGTGCCTGTTGGCCCCAACTGGTTCTAGCATACCTCACGACATTTAAAATGGCCAGGAGCACTTTTGTTTTAGGCAAAGTTCCAGGGATTGTGCCATTACATAGAATTTGTATGCTATTTCATGATCTATTAAAGGGATAGTAATGTTTCATAATAAAAGCAGCTCTAATTAATCATCCTAGTATTTGGACTTTGGAGAGTGTTATTTCAATTCTGTTAGAGTTGTAGTTCAAGAGTAATTCAATGACAAAGTATCCCCCTCCCGCCCCTTCTACTGATGTAATACTGCTCAGCTTAGAGCAGCAGGGAGTGTCCAGGTAGATTGCAGAGAGGAACATTCTTCAATTAAAGTGTTAGTAATGTCCAAAAAAAAGTTTTTTTGCATTTAGAAGAGCTTAAAAAGCTGAGCTAAGTGCAAAAAATGTATCTCTCAAACCGCTATGGTTTAAGAGATACAAGCGTTTAAACTTTGCAGTTTCCTACTGACAGCTGTAAAGCTGTCAGCAGGAGATTTGTGTCGGTCGACACGGAGGTGCTTGAGAAGTGCCGAGATCTCATTATTTACAAGGAATCCCTTCATTGGAATGGTCTAAAATGTGTGCCTGGTGTTCATTCCATTCCAATGAAGGGATTCCTTGTAAGTAACGAGATCTCGGCACTTCTCAAGCGCCTCCGTGACGACCGACACGAGTCTCCTGCTGACAGCTGTCAGTAGGAAACAGCGAACTTTAAACGCCTGTATCTCTTAAACCATAGCGGTTTGAGAGATACAGTTTTTTGCATTTAGCTCAGCTTTTTAAGCTCTTGTAAATGCAAAAAAAAAAACTTTTTTTGGACATTACTAACACTTTAAGATAAGGGAAAAAGCTGAAAAACCTGTCAAGGAGGGCAGGGTTTTCATTGTTCTCACAGTAAGAATTTTGATCCTTGATGTGAGCTGCCCTGGTCAATGGACTGGATTCCACATCTGGGGGGTGGGGGCTTACACTAGGTAAAAGGGGAGGGAGGGGGAAACTTTATAATTCAATTACTCTTGAACTACAATGCTCACAGTAATGAAATAACACTCTCTATGGCTCAAATACTATGAAGAGTAATTGGAGCTGCTGTTTTTGTGAAACATTACTATCACTTTAAAGGGAAACACAGAGGAAATAGCCATTTTGCAGTACATCACTGAAATCAATGCAGTATGCATTTCTCTTACGCGTCCACAGTTAAAGGTGAGGTCTGGTCAGCCTAGTGTTAGTGTATATGTTTATCACATTGCTCCACAGCAATAAAACCTATAATGTTTGTATAAAACAGTATATGTGTTTATAAATATGTAAATAAAATACTTTGGTCTTACTCTAAATCATTTATTCAGTTACTCAAATAAGTGTCAATAAAACACCAAATAACCTAAAAAAAACCCTCAGTAATGCCACGCCCACTAGCAGCACCCCTAAAATAAAATAATCCCTTTTGGTCACAGCCACTTAAAACGGTAGTTGTGGAGGGGTGTATGTGAAACAAGGGGTTCTAAAGACTCAAACATTGAGCTGCTACTAATCAAATGCAAGTGATGAAAATATATCAGGAAAAAGACCAAAGGAATAATACGGGCTCTCTTATGGAGAGAAGGTTCGAAGCGATAACTGGGAAACTACAAAAAACGGCATGCCGGGAGAAGGAAAACAGGAAGCGACAATGGAAGACTACAGCAAATGGCATTATGGGGAGGGGAAACCAGGAAGTACCTATTAATACAGATCCAAGCATGCTGGGAGAATAGACGTTAGGAAGTAAGGATAGCGATCTTCATCACATTGTATGGTGGGAGAGCAAAGCTAACTGAACAAAGAAGTAATCATTAGGATAATATAATGGGGTATTATGAGATTAAAGGAATTGAGTGTTATGAAATACACAGTTTACCACCAAAATGGATTACTGTACGCAGGAGAGTGATTTGAGTGAATGCTTCTCCTCAGTCTCCTGGGTATTTGGCCCGCTACTTTCAGAGTTAGGTAACATGTGCCTCTTCAGCTGCTATTGGGCTCCAAGAACCGTCATGGGCCGATTGGTGAAGATGGAAGTTGCAGACTAACAACTGCTGGAGAAACACGTATAACTCATATTTACTTGCCCAAATAAAGAAAATAAATCGCATACTATTAGGGCTTTGACTTGGACTAAACAGTGTTACAGTAGTTAGCACATAATATTTGAACAGCACTGTAGGACCGTTTCAACCCACAAATCGCTGAAAGTTGGTCTCCTCTACTGACACAGTAATACCTGAAGTATCTTGGGGTTTGAACTAAATCTCAGGGTAGAGGGGTAAATTCTCAGGGCCAGGCAGTTTTGTGTAGGTAGCAGTAACTACTATATAATCTGCACAAACTGACTGCTTGTTCAGCCTCTGAACTAGTGCTATTTTTAACAGAAAGGCAAAGAAGTCCTGCTAGTTTTGTGTGGATTCTAGGGTAGACATTAAGTAGGGAGTCTGATTGGATCACCACTAGGCTGGAGCAACTAGGGACGTGTCACATAGAATCTACTTTTGTGAACTGTTAATATTTTAAATATCTTTGGGCAGAGGGTGGTAAAAGAAAAAACAAAAACCAAGGTATGTAAATGTAGCTAGGTTAGTAGAAAATGTATTCACAATAAAAATTAAAACAAGGTAAAACGTGCATATAAAGAATAAGCAGACAAGATGATTGAGGAATATAAACATAACTAATATTAACATGTACATAGAAAAAACCTGAATAGCAATAAAAATAGTGTAGTGTAAAAACCATCACCCTGTATGACAGATACCAAAAGCTGTGAATAGTAATGTAGTATGAAGCGTAATTGCAGTATAACAAGTGAGCCCAAACAGAGACTGTTTAGTGGTCCTTCAGGCTGGAGTGAGGATGGTAAGGCCTGAGACACTGTGTGATGGAACAGGGATTATACATAATAGATTAACAACCCTTCCCCCTATGATTAGATGCTTAAAAGAGGTAATCATGTTTATTACAAATATTAAGGAATTCCATATGTTGTGCTCACCAGAAAAATTCTTGTAAACAGGATCATTATATCCTATAATGATCTGTCTTGATAATCGTATTCCGTTCCACTTGATGCAGTCCACTTGCCCGGAATCTCCTCTTAGGTATCTTTTCCTTGTTTCTTTTCTTTTACTTTAGCTCCTGCTGCTCAAATCTATCTTGCAAGCATCTAATCACAGGGGCGAGTGTTGTTAATCTATTGTTGTATAACCACTATTCCATCAAATAGTGTTCTCATCACAGGGGGACCCAAAAGTTCTGCTTGATTTATATATAACTTTTAACCCCTTAAAAGTTAGAGGGATCTCCAATGCATTTACCTTTCTGGCATTGAAGGGCTTAAAAAGCCCCATTTAAATCAGCAACAATCTGGGTAATTGTTGTGTCCCCTGTGGTACTGTTTGCTCCAGAACTGCACCGTTCCACTTTTGTACATAATGTCCAAATTTCTTACAAGGTAATTTGGGTAGGAACCGAATCCAACAGAGTTGTAGGTTGGATAGCAGTAGGCAGAAATTGAGACTCTCTTCTCTGCCACCATCTCATCTAATTTATGAAATTAAAACAAGAACATTTTTTGTAAACAAAATGTATAGGAACCAGAGGTGTGCAGAATCTGGTTCTCCAGCTGATGGGGACTGAAACTCCACCTTCTCCAGCTAGCCAGTGGCTTGGGTGTAGTAGGTGTTGTAGTCCCCTAACAGCTGGAGGGCTGAAGGTTGTGCACCCCTGATAGAAATGAACATGGGTTGTTCTCTTCCACACATTATCCAGTGCAATTCCCTCTCTGCACTAATACTAGGAAGGGTAAAGATTTGGGGTCTTTATGTAGATGACATTACTCCCCCCCTTTGTCTAACTTCTTTACTTATAGATCTAACTCAGGGATGGGCAGCATGTGACTGTTTAGCTAACTACAGTTCCCATTATCAGCTAGCTGAGGATTATGAGAGTTGTGGAGTCGCAACATAAAAAGGAGAATGTGCACAATCGGATGATGATTGATGTGCTAAGAGTCTGTTACTTAATTTTGTTTCCTTAGAATCAATCGCATATTATAAGACTTTAAAGCGGAACTTTCGTCAAAGTTAAATCCCCCCCCCAAATCCTTATTAACACAGAGATACGCATATACATACTTTTATTATGCTGAATAAGTCTGGCATTATTGAGAAATACAACAGGCAACAGCGAAGACATATTGCAGGAAAGGCATCTGTGAGTCTGCTCTGTCTGTCCTGTTCACCTCCAGGATTGGTGAGTGTCGTTCCTTTGTACTTTAAGGTACCCAAAGGCACTGATAGAGCGGGCGCAGAGAGCACCTACAGCCACTAATGCCTGCTGAACATGTATTTATTAATAATATCGGATTTATTCAGCAAAATAAAAGTATCTGCGTATCACTATGTTAATAAGGATTTGGGGGAGAAATTTAATTTTGATGAAAGTTCTGCTTTAAATTAGGCATTTTACCCATTAATGCTTTGACTGCCAGAGGGGGTGCCCAGTACACTGCTAAGCAATGCACAGGACACTCAAAAAGGTTAAATGTGAATCAGAATTCATTCTTATTTCATACAGTTGTCTTGAAGCTTTTCAATCACCATTTATGAAGTCATTCCACTCCTAAGAATTTATGTGAAAATCCTGTGGTTCTTAAACATTTGTGTCAGAACGTTTTTTTCTCAATTACTTTCACAACTCTAAGAATTAAGAAACCTTTTAACCACCTTGGAAGCTAGAGAATTCATCCACACTTGGCTTTGCCATGTGTTTGAAACCTCTCTGACACATAAGGAATTACAATGTTATGAAATTAAATTAATTAGAATGCTTCATGGTACCTATTAAATTATTAGTCTAAAATATAATTGGTAAGCGTTATTAATTATATCTGATATTTTCCAGAAAATAATTAGTGTGGAAATGCATATATATTCATTCACGAGTAGTCACAGAAGTAAACATGTAGTGGTGGTCACCCTAGACTTGTTCCTCTCTTCTCTATTATTTACTTTTGACCAATGTAACCCCTAGCACTACTTGAGAGAATCCCTGGGTTCCACGTAACACCGTTTATGTGCCACTGTCCTAAAAGAGTAGTAGCCCCTAATAATAACAACAGTGACTTACCTTAATTTGAGCAGAAAATCCTTATTTTCCCTATGAATTGTGCCTTTGTTCAAGCGATAACATTTTCAGTCTTTCAGGATAACATGTACATGGAGGCAGACATAACGGTTGTTAGCAGTACCACAGTACACAAACACCGCTCAATGCACATGGTCATCTTAAAGGGAAAGTAATACTTAATATGGAAAAAAATCTATATAAAATATAGCAAGGTTTATCCTGCTGATTAAAACAAGGGTACTTTGACTGCCTGGAGATGTTGTACTCAAAAGTTACTGCAGCTCAAATTTGCATTTTTTGGAAGCAGTAGCTCCATGGCCTGAACTTTTACATTGATGCTGTTACAACACTGTCCTATGGAGGTCTCTGGTCCATAGCTGTCCTTAGACTGCTGTAGCAACAGCACCACTATACATTATCGGACCATGAAAGTATTTTACTAAAACTTCAAGTTTGCGCTACAGAAACATTTGAATAAAACATCCCTCAGCAGTGAGGGTGCACTTGAGCTATTCAGAAGGATAAAACCTGCTATGTAGATGTTATCTCTTGAACAAAGGCACAGGGGCAATATTCAAAGGGTCTATAAGGTTTTTCTGACCATAGTAAGGTTAGTCGTGGGAGATATTATTAGGTGTTACTGCTACTTTAACACATCACTATCATTATGCTCTTTTAACATGTTACTTTGCTCTGTTTTGAACTGATCTTAATGCCCATTAAGTGCCAGTCTTTAATCAGGCTTTCTTTATTTTGTTGCTTTTCTCAGATAGCTTATGTACTCTGTCCACCAGTGACATGAAGCTTTCGACTCCTCCACTACTTGGCAGATGCCAGGACATGTGTCCTGAAAGAGAACGTAGGGAACGGGAGCGACAAGGACGTCTGCATCGGTATGAGACATTGGATAGGCAGATGACAGGTGGAGAGCGTAGAGGGAGAAGCCGCCCACTTGCTGACCCTGCCAAGGCTGTTAAAGAGTATAGTCGCCCAGCAGCAGGAAAAGAGCTGTCTTCTCCAAATGACCTTCGACCGCCATCTGTCTTGCTGACAACAGTCCATTATCTGTTGATGGAAGTATGGGATAGTGTTGATGACAGGAATTTGGCACGGATAGCGGAAGCCTACACCTTTGTGTTTGACCGCCTACGAGCAGTTAGACAGGACCTCATTGTTCAGAGGGTCCAGGGACATTCGGGAGCCCTTGTGTTGGAGGAGAGCCTGGGTTTCCTGCTGTGTGCTCCTTACTTAGCGAGGGACTTGCCTGTGGGGAGCTATGATGAGGTTCTGCATGCAGCTCAAGTACGGGAGAGCTTTGCTGAATTAATGGAGTGTTACAGAGGGGGTGGACGATACCCTCGAGAAGCTGAATTTCAGGCACTACTGCTTTTATATGATCTAGGTAAGGCACTAATATTAAAACAATTGTGAGTAGGGCTCAAGGCATTTTGTACTTGTCTTCAGACAAGTTTATTTAAGGAAAATAACTCTATATCATCATGTTCTGTAAGTGCATAATATACAGTCCAATTGCTTGTATTTTTTATAGTTTTTTTCCTCTTCATCTATTTCTTTTCTTTTCCATTTTTATCTTAATGACATTCAGCTACACAGTTTCCAACATTTTCTGATCTATATATCATCAACTCAGGATGTAATACAATGTTACAGTCTCTCTGCAACACTGAATGCTCTGTGTGCAATATTTTCTAACTTGTATCAGTATGGCTTATTTCATGTTTCCTGACATAAAGCTTTCTGCAAACAGACACAGGACGCTCAGTTGCCAAGAACTTAAAAAGTGTGTGAATGTATGTATAAATAAATATACACACACAAGAGCAGAGGACAACCACTCACAGGACTTCTTAAATAAAACAATTTGTTTATTTCAATTTGATGGTTCAGTCTTGTAGGGACCTGTTATCATCTTTCTTGATAAAGGTCCCGACAGGACCAAACAGTTGAATTGAAATTAACAGATTGTTTTATTTAAAGGGATAGTAATACTTCGTTTTATCTTTATTTTTAAAAAAACATGAAGAACGATATAAGTATTATCTCTCAAACTCTTATCTCTCAAACCTTTATGGTGTGAGAGATATTCACAAGCAAAGTTTCCCCCTCCCGTCCCTTTTACCTAGTGTAAGCCATCTCTTCTCAGATGTGGAATCTGGTTGTAAGACCATACAGATAACAGAAGGGGACAATCTTCTTCCTATGAGAACAATGAAGGCCCTGCCCCCCTTAACAAGTCTTGATAAACCAATGAATGTATAGAGCTTATATCAAGATTCTCCAGTCAATATATGGATATGCAACTGAATCTGTACAGGTTGACAATCATAAAGTTCAGATGAACATAGAAAAAGCTGTCTGACAAGGAGACACAATCTCCCCAAAACTATATTCTTCTCTTTTAGAATAAAATTTCCCCATACTAAACTGGGGAAAAAAAGGACTTGCGATCAATTTAGATTAGCTACATCACTTATGTTTTGCAGAAAATATACTCTTTGTCAGAAAGCATTGAAGAACTAGAGCTGGAGATCCAAAAATGTTGGTCTGAAGTGGAAGTCATGTTTAACAAATTTACCATACCGAGGAATATCACAGTAGATGGACAAGTATGCTTTACCTTGGACAGGAAATGCCTGTAGTTGGAAACACTGTGATGAAAATTGAGTGACATATTAAATAACTAAGGCACCGAACTTGGGAATGTGGGAGTTTTAGTGGTGCCGGTGGGAGCATAGAGGAATTACTACCTGAATATAAGCACTAAAGGAATCATCAGAGATCAAGAGAGGATACAGACCAAGGGAGAGCTGTATCTGGAGTCCCATGGAGTAGAAGGTCTTGAGAAGAAACCTGTAGTATACTGTCGAAAGTAGTAGACTAATCACAGTGGTATAAGAGCATGCAAGTTACAAAGCAATCAGATCAAGAGTGCAGTTGGTAGGTTGGAGAAGATGACAAGACTATGCACTGAGGGTACTGGTAGAACTGTCCATGGAAAAAGGTTGTGCAGCCAGATCAGAAGGGAGGTGCCCAGGTAGACTGCAGAGAGGGACAATCTTCAATTAAGATAAGGGAAAAACCTGAAAAACTTGTCAAGGGGGGCAGGGCTTTCATTGTTCTCACAGGAAGAAGATTGTCCCCTGCTGTTATCTGTCTGGTCTATGGACTGGATTCCACATCTGAGAAGAGATGGCTTACACTAGGTAAAAGGGGCGGGAGGGGAAACTTTGCTTGTGAATATCTCTCAAAACATAAAGGTTTGAGAGATAAGACTTATATCGTTCTTCATGTTTTTTTAATGCCTACAAAATAAAATAAAGATAAAACGAAGTATTATTATCCCTTTAAAGGGGTTTGTTAGCATTTCACAGAGGAATACTTATGGCAGTCCTAGGGGGGAGTGGTTATGCACAAAAGCTTGATAAAGAGGAGATAAAGTGACAATGACTTCTACATTGATATAATTTCTACAGTTCTTATTTTATTCTATGGAGCGTAAGCACTACTATTTCTCCAACTTTGGAACTCTTAGTTCGTAAGTTCCGTAGAATAACATAGGAACTGGAGAACTGATATCACCGGAGAAGGTATCTTGACATTATCACCTCACGCCTTCTTCATAACCCCCAAGGAGTTGCTCAATTGAGACCAGTAGTTCAATAGAAATGACCAGTATTAGTGGAGAACCTGCAGACATCAATCAAAGATGTTGAGGGGAATAGAACTGCAGATGTTTTCTGAGGAATATTCCAGAGGATAGCAGAGACGATAGGGAATAAATGTTATGGAGTAGAATTGCAGAGGTTTTCAAGGAATAATACCAAGGAAGCTGGTATAGTGTGTTTTTGAAGGTGTATGTCAAACATTGTCTCTATTTCTGTGTTACCTTTATCAGAATCCCAAGCAGAGGCAGGCTGGGAAGAGATTGTTTAAAGATCAGCTATCACCTCTATACAAGATTGTCTCATAATAATCTTAAAGGACAGTAATGGCCCATAAAAAATTATGCTTGTTTTGCAGAGGTTTAAAAAATAAGTTATTTGGCACGAATTCTATCTCTCAAACCGTTGTGGTTTGAGAGATATTCACTTGTAAAGTTTCCCTTTTTCTGCTATCAGCTGTAAAGCTGACAGCAGGAGATTCGAGTCATGCAACTCGAGGAGGCTCTTCAGCAGAGCCGAAATCACGTTATTTAAAAATAACTACTTCATGGGAATGGTCTACAATGTGTGTTTGCAAACTAGGCACACTTTGTAGACCTTTCCAATGAAGTAATTCTTTTTAAATAACGTGATTTCGGCTCTGCTGCAGAGCTGCAGGCTGATCGCCAGACCAGGATCTCCTGCTGTCAGCTAGATGCTGACGTCAGGAGAAGTCCTGGTATCTTTGACATCTATCATAGAGCCCTCCTTAAAGGTAAAGGTTTGAGAGATTATTTTTTTTTAAACTTCTACAAAACAAGTATAATTTATTATGGGACATTAGTGTCCCTTTAATATAGCGATAGCCTGTAATATTTGTGTTATTTTGTTATTCAATGCATGCTAAGGACGAAATTTAAAGTTTTAAAAATGAGCCAGTCCCTTACTTCCAGACAGACTGCAGTTACAGCTCTGCACTGCAGCCTGTGAGTCTTTGCTGTTCCCAGCCTCCTCTGATGACAGAGGATTTCTCCATGTAAGATAGAGCCTCTATAGCCAACTTTTGGGTGTATCCATATTCTAAATGGGTTAGCCGGACCATAGCTCAGGATTTCAAAATAATTCTGCTTTAAAGGGATAGTAACGGTTAATTTTAAGTTGATTTAATATTGTAGACATTAAAAAAAGGTTAACATCTATGTAAGTCTTATCTCTCGAACCTTTATGGTTTGAGAGAGATAACTTGCTAAGGTTACCTTTTCCTGGCGGTTTCACTCAAGTCTGCCATTTAGCAGACAGCTGCAGATTCCAGTCAATTGACCAGACAGTGGCTCTTCAGCAGAGCTGAAATCACGCTGTTTAGAAATAAATACTTCATTGGAACAGTCTACAAAGTGTGCTAGCAAACCAGGCACACTTTGTAGACCGTTCTAAATTAAGTATTTGTCTTTAGATGTTGTTATATCGGCACTGCTGAAGAGTTGCATCATTTTCCTATATCTCTCAAACCATAACGGTTTGAGAGGTACGAATAAGTGCAAGTACTATCTTTTAATTGTATCTACCATATAGTTAATACTTTTTTCTGCCATTACTATGCCTTTAAAAAGCCTCTGAGTGTCAGAGGAGTGGAAAGAATGTTACAGGTCAGTCACTGCACACCGCTCTGAAACGCAAATAATTAAAATGTGCCAAGCATGACTAGACGTTGGCCTTATCCACTGAGTTCATATAGTTTTCTTTGACCCCTAGTGCAGTGATTAGACCCATACAATGTTCCAACAGTCTGTTTTTTCGATCGTAAGGCACCAACAGTCTTTTTTGTCCACAAAATTAACTGCATCTTTATATCTGTGCATATAAGTAGATGGGAAATGATTAAAGGAGAAGTAAACTTTTATTATGAAAATATATATATTGTAGGGATTTTCCTATTGAGTAAAATAAGGGTACTCCCACTGCGGAGAGATTTATATTTCCAAAGTTATTACAGTTTAAACCCATGTTTTTTTTACATTAGCAGTGCCCTCTAGTGGTCAAATTCTAATTAGATTTCCTGTTAGATTCTAATGGAGAGGAAAGTCAGAAAAGTCAGAGACATACAGTTCTCCATAGAAAGTGATAGAAACTGCCTGTCACTTCCTGTCAGAACAATCAGGAAGTAAACACAGTAAATTCACTTCCTGGTTATTTGAACTGCTGTATATTTTGAATAAAACAACTGACAGCAGTGGGGGTGACCTTGTTTTATTCACAGGAAAATATCTATAAAATATATGTTTTCATAAAAAAAGTTTACTGCTCCTTTAAAGATCTCTCAAGTTGAATGCTAATCTAGTTAATTTTTGGTTGAGAAGACTTAGGGATTCTGTTTGGCCATTATACTTGAAGTCTCTGGTAGTTTATTGTTGCAGTGAGTTACTAAAGCTGTTGTATTCAGAGCGACTGGAATAATTCTGGAGCAAACCAGCTGCACCATAGGGAACAAACCAAAATTTGCTCAAATTCCCATTGATCTCAACATACAAAAGAAATAGGAGTGTGCTGTGATAGATGTCAGTATTCACAGTAATAGAACACCGGTGAGTCTCCTTTCATTCACGGCATATAACTGCAGGGGAAATATGGCTCGCCCCTGATAGTGCTGATAAACATGATCCATAGCTTGAATAAAATAATATATATATTTAATATAAATTGATTTAAAAAAATAGGACACATGCCTCTGATAAGTCTGTGTAATAATCAACACGTTTCAAGGTCCTGTCTGACCTTTTCATCAGGATACAGACAAAGATATGGAAATCAGCAAGGCTTTTAGCAGTCTGAATGCTACATGAGCATTAATATTATTATTCTTTATGTCTATAGTGCCAACATATTCTGCAGCAGAGTATCTAAAGCATTGCAGAGAAGTGAGTTTGAGACTTCACTAGCATTTAGGGGGTTGAAAGCCACATTTAAATGGTAATTATCACATTTTATAAACTCCTGTGACTGTGCAGCCCCAAAACAACTCTTATTAGCTATTTGGGTGGGGTCAGAAAACTTATCCCCTTGGCTGCAAAGCAACCCATAAATAAGTAGCCTCCTTCTTCTGTGTCTATAGGAGACTGCACCGAGCAGGATAGGAGACTTAAAGATGAGACTTCAGTCTCTTCCTGCAGAACCAACGAGAATGAATCTGGGCTCTTTCCTTAAAAGGATAGTAATGCTTAAGATGTAAAAAAATATATGTTGTAGGGTTTATGTCCCCAAATAAAACAAGGGTACTCCCACTGCTGAAAGATATTTTATTAAAAAAATTATAACAGCTCAAACTTTAATTTTTTAGGTACAATATCACAGTGGCCTGAAAATTTACAGTGGTGCTGTTGCTACACCATCCTATGGAGACTTATGGTTTACAGACCAGAGCTGTCCATAGGATGGTGTAGCAACAGCGCCACTGTAAATTTTCAGGCCACTGTGATATTGCATCTAAAAAAATTCAAGTTTGAGCTGTTATAATTTTTTAATAAAATTTAGCTTATCAGTGGGAGTACCCTTGTTTTTTCACTTTTTAAGTATTACTATCCCTTTAAAATCTCTATTTTTTTTTCCTGTTGGTCTGCTTTGGTGTCATCAGCTGGTCTGCTCCCACTGGTGCAGATCTGCCAGTGGGACTCTATACCTTTGATAAGTAACAGTTAAATTTATGGGAATTGTTATTTATCCCCTGTGGTGCATTTGGTTTGCCCCAGAATTAGCCCAGTTCTTCTTCATATATTATATTCATTGAGTAGAATATTGCATTGTCATTTATCAATATCTTGTCCCCTGTAGGCAATCTAGATGCCATGAACAGGGCCTTGAAGCTCCCTCGGGGTATAATAGATTCTCCGCAGGTCCGCCTGGCACTGGCAATAAACCGGGCCCATCTGGAAGGCAACTGGGTGCGACTTTTCCGTCTGCTACGCCAACTTGACTGCCTACAGGCTTGCACCTTCTATCGTCATATTTCTACTGCCCGTGACAAGACCCTGCGAGTCCTAACCCATGCCTACAGCAGTCGGAACTGTCGCTTTCCACTGGACCTTCTTACCAGGCTTATGGCAGTGGACAGTATCAGAACTTTGTGTGAAATGTGCAAGAGGAGAGGCCTGGCCCTTACTCCCGGCGAGCAGCAGTCAGTGGTCTTTTTTAAAGCCTCATTCAAGGACACTGGGCCTGAACGACCAGGGAGAGAGGTTCTGCTTGTGGAAGGGAAGAAAGGAGAACGGACTTGGGCCGAGGTCATGATGGATGAGGGAGAAGAGAAGTATGTGTGGTCACAGACTGCTGAAAAAGATGAAGACTGAGCAAACTGGAATTATTATATAATTTAAAAATGTGAAACGATTTTCGGTCATACACAAATAAAAACTGGAGCAAACAAAATGTGCCATAGAGGAAAAAAAAAAATCTCATTTAGTAAAATGGTGCTTTTAGCCCCTAGAATGCTAGAGAGGTCTGAAATAGATTGCTTTGCAATATGTCGGAGAGCTCATTAGCATTTAAGGGGTTAAAATCCCAATCAAACCCTTTAAAGGAGCAGTAAACTTATGAAAAAAAACATATATTGTAGGGCATTTCCTGTTGAGTAACATGAGGGTGCTGGCATTCCTGACAGATGCATATTTCCAGAGTTATTCCAGTTTAAACCTGTTTGTTTACATTAGCAGTGCCCTCTAGTGGTCAAATTCCAATTAGTTTTCTTGTTACTTACAGTTCTCCATAGAATGTGATACACTGCCTGTCACTTCCTGTCAGAACTATCAGGAAGTAAATGCACAGTAAATTCACTTCCTGATTATTTAAACTTATTTAACTTCTGAATAGGGTTGCCACCTTTTCTACAAAAAAATACCGGCCATGGCATTCCCTCCATAGACTTAACATTGGACAGGAGCCAATATTTTACCGGCCTGCCGGTAAAATACCGGCTGGGTGGCAACCCTACTTCTGAATAAAACAACTGACAGCGGTGGGAGTGACCTTGTTTTACTCATTACATTTTTTTTAAAGAAAAAGTTTACTGTTTCTTTAAGGACTAGATACATGTGCCACACACTACTTTCAATGTGTTTTGCACTCCTCTGGTCTTTAACCCTTTGAATGCCAGAGGGGTACGTAGCACATTGCTTTGAAATGCATAGCCCTCTGGCACTCGAAGTGTTAAGCAAATGCTAACACTTTCTAATAATGATGCCCCAGTTATCCTACTGTGAGCAGAACATCCTACTGGCTACAATGAGTTTTGCTTTTGAGTTTTGGATCAATAATAATTTCAGTACATCTATGGAAGTGGGCACGATTTGCTGGCATGACTACTATGTCGGGATGCAAGAAATGTGCGCATGCGCTAAAGGCATTTTTCGTGCGCAGATAGATATTGCGCATGTTCTAATCCAAGAAGCTGAATACTGAACACTTCTTGTGTATAAAATTATTATTTTTTTTTAATGACAACACTATACAGACTTATAGCGGAACTACCACGTTAAGTAAAGTCGCCCTGCAATACTTAGGCAGGTGGCGACTATCTTAATAATAGTTATTTTACCTCTCAAAAGTAGCCGCTTATAAAATAATCCGTAAGCGTCCAAGACTGACGGCCAGGTTAGTGCAGTCTGCGCGCCTGCACCGTCAATCCCTTTCGGTGCCGTTCGGGCCAGTGCGATGCATCTGTAGGGAGACCGGGACTGACAGTGCACGCTCGCGGACAAGATGTCTGTGCTGATGCCTGGCTTCTGGTCTCGGAAGCTTAAAGGGATAGTAATGTTTCACAAAAACAAGCTCCAATTAATCTTCATAGTATTTGGGCCTTGGAGAGTGTTATTTAAATACTGTCAGAGTTGTAGTTCAAGAGTAATTGAATGATAAAGTATCCCCCTCCCACCTCTTTTACCTAGTGTAACACTGCTCTCCTCAGATGTGGAATCTGGTTGTAAGACCAGACAGATAACAGCAGGGGACAATCTTCTTTGTATGAAAACAATGAAAGTCCTGCCCCCCTTGACAGGTTTTTCCCTTATCTTAATTGAAGATTGTCCCTCTCTGTAGTCTACCTGGGCACCTCCCTTCTGCTCTGAGGTGTGCAGTGTTACATCAGTAAAAGGGGCGGGAGGGGGATACTTTATCATTCAATTACTCTTGAACTACAACTCTGACAAAATTGAAATAACACTCTCCAAGAACCAAATACTATGATGATTAATTAGAGCTGCTTTTATTATGAAATATTACTATCCCTTTAAGGATTACTTTACAAGCGGCTAATTTTGAGAGGTAAAATAACTATTATTAAGCTAGTCGCCACTTGCCAAAGTATTGCAGGGCGACTTTACTTAACGTGGTAGTTCCGCTTTATAAATTCATTCACAATAGCACTTCTGGCATTCGGCACATTCACTATTCCACTCACACAGATTAGTTAATCCTGACCACGCCCACAAAAAAAATATGCACAGCTGTTCGCTAATCTTGATTTTTCATGCGCAATTCATGAAAATCATGCACTAACCTATTTGCCAGTGGTTTTCACACTGGAAATAGAGATTGCCAATGTTTCCTGCTTCCCATAAACTCCCTCCCAGTGTCAGTACTGCAGTGTCTCTACAAAGAAACACACGCACAGTGCAATACAGTGCATCTAAGAGCAACCTGTAAATCAACAAATGGACAGCTGCATTCCAGTGAATCTAACTCCCCCGAGGATGGGTACTCACTGTCACAAGAGGCTCCATCAAGCCTCTAGGAGTGATCGCAAACAATGCCTTTAATACACCTGGTTTAGGCTTCAGCTTATTGCCCACCTCTGGACCGTTCTGTCTTGGGTCGTCTTCGGTGTATTTACCCCATCCTCAGGGGGGTTAGATTCACTGGAATGCAGCTGTCCATTTGTTGATTTACGGGTTGCTCTTAGATGTGCTGTATTGCGCTGTGCATGTTCTTCTTCATAGAGACATTGTTGGATCGCGTGGCCGGGTGATCAGGACACAGCAGCAGGCTGATATAAGAGCGGAGGGACCAGACATTGATTCCAGTGATGCAAGGACTTATATCTGTGGGCACTATATGTAAATATAAGTTGGCCGTGTAGTTTACAAGAAAGGGAACAGTAGCGCACCTTAGATTAGGATCAAATCTATAGCAGAAGTGATATCTCTGGTTATATTTTGATCCGGTTTGTGTTCAGTACTGCAGTGTCTGGGATCAAGGAGACAGGTCAGCAAGAGTCATGTTTCTGTGGACATGACATCCAGGACGGATTGAACGTGTTCTCTTGGGCCAAGATGCAAGGGCAAAATTCAGTGTAACAGTTACAATTTTGTAGCCATAGTAAGGTAAGTGAAGGGTTAATAGAGGTGGTGTTACTGGGAGCAATTGATTTGTTCCAGAATGTCTCCACTTTTCCCTTGTTCATATGGCCTGTGTGTTTGAAGATATGGATAAGACGGAAACATTAGTCAGACTTCTTGAGGGCCAGAGGGGTGTTCAGCTTATTATGAAGCAGTGTGTTTCACACCCTTCTAGTCGTTAAAGGGGTTTATAACATACACAGGTGTAATAAAACAAGTGCCTAGCTTTTCACAGAGCAAAGTGATAGGCCATGTGTTGGAATTTAAAAGTTGATGACTACAGTGTTTTTTATAGTTTTTGTATACATTTAAAAGGATAGTAACACTTAATATGTAAAAAATATGTATTTTAGTGTTTATCCTCCTGAGTAAAACAAAGGTACTCCTACTGCTGAGTTGTGTTTTATTCAACAATTATTGCAGATCAAACTTTACATTTTTAGGTGCGGTATCTCATTGGCTTGAAAGTTTACAGTGTCACTGTTACTAACACTATTCTATAGAGGTTTATGGTCCACTGAACAGAGCTGTCCATAGGATGGTGTAGCAACAGCGCCACTGTACAATTTCAGACCATTCAGATACTGCATCTAAAAAATTAAAGTTTAAGCGGCAATAATTTTTGAATAAAACATCTCTCAGTAGTGGACATGCCCTTGTTTTACAGGATAAACCAGAAAATATATATTATTTTACACATTAAGTATTACTATCATTTTAAGCTTTCAGTGTTTTAGAGTGTTTTTTTTTTCGCATTTAGAAGAGCTTAAAAAGCTGAGTTAAATGCAAAAAATGTATCTCTCAAACTGCTATGGTTTAAGAGATACAGGCGTTTAAAGTTGGATCTCTCCGACTGACAGCTGTAAAGCTGTCAGCAGGAGATCTGTGTAGGTCGACACGGAGGCGCTTGAGAAGTGCCGCAATCTCGTTATTTACCACAGATCCCTTCATTGGAATGGTCTAAAACGTGTGCCTGGTTTGCAAGCACTCGTTTTAGACCATTCCAATGAAGGGATTCATTGTAACTAATGAGATTGCGGCTCTGCTGCAGAGCCTCCGTGTCGACCGACACAGATCTCCTGCTGACAGCTTTACAGCTGTCAGTAGGAGAGATCAAACTTTAAACGCCTGTATCTCTTAAACCATAGTGGTTTGAGAGATACGTTGTTTTGCATTTAGCTCAGATTTTTAACCCCTTAACGACCCTTGATGGTCATAGTACATCATGGGTCGATCTGAGTTAACGACCCATGACTTACTATGACCGTCATGGAATTCCAGGCTCACCCCGCGGGTGCACGCCGTTTGGGGAGTCCGGAACCGGAAGGAGAAAAAAAAATGCTCTGTGGTCCTTAACTGACCGTGCCACGCCGATCGGCCGGTCATTAAGGGGTTAAGCTCTTCTAAATGCAAAACACTTTTTTGTGGACATTACCAACACTTTAAAGGGATAGTAATACCTGAAAATAAGTTTATTTTATATTGTAGCCCTTAAAAAACCATGAAAAATGATATAAGAAGTAAAGTTTCCCCTGGAGTGATGTCATTGCTCCACCCTTCAGATTTGGAATCCGGTCGCTTAACCAGCAGTGCCTCTCCAGAAATGCTGAGATCATGATCTTTAAAAAGAATTTCTTCATTGGAATAGTCTACAAAGTGTGCTTTCAAGCCAGGCACACTTTGTACACTTTTCCAATGAAGTAGTTCTTTTCAAAGATCGTGATCTCGGCACTGCTAAAGAGCTGCCGGTTGCTATGTGGACCGAATTCCAAATCTGTCCACTAGATGGCAGACTTGGCTGAAACAGCAAGGAAAAGTGAACTATACTATATTTTACATATGAATATCTCCCAAACCATAAAGGTTTGGGAGATAAGACTTATATCATCTTTCATGGTTTTTTAAGGGCTACAATATAACATAAACTTATTTTCAGGTATTACTATCCCTTTAATGTTGTATCATTACCTGTTTTGTTTATATAAAATGCGTACACAGAACAGTTTCACCTTTTAACATGTCTACTATCATTTGGAGTGCTATTAAATGTGACAGGGTATCATTATATCCCAAAACCCAAGATCTTGCTGCAGTCACAGATGTGATTCAGATGTTTCCTTAGCCACTGGTGCTGATGTAGCAGAAACTCCCCTTCTGTTACTGAAGGTTAATTTCAATGAAAGCTACACAGCAGTCTGGTAGACCTCAGTAAAGTTGCTTAACCCTTAGCATCTTGTGACGTGCCAAGACTGTCACACCGGTCTGGATGTTAAGGACCAGTGACAGTCTTGACCCGTCATGGAATTCTGGGATGTTGGTGTTTGTGTTCACACATTGCCAACCTCCATGGAGATGACATCCAGCACTGATTAAAATGTTACCTCTTAAACAGAGGTATATGTGTAAAATTTTATAGGAGCCATAAGGATTTCCTGCACACAGTAAGGTAAGGACCAGAGGGGTGAGCAACATATTGCTTTGTAATGCTTTATACACATCCTGGTCTTTAAAGGGTTAAGGTAAGTGAAGGCTAATATTAGGAGATGTTCGTTCTCATTTAATGCCCTATAGTTTAGAGTAATGCTACACTATGGGAATTTATTCATCAAACTAGAGGACAATTCTGGATAGAGGAATCCGACTGCATCATGCAGTGAATTTTGTCATTCCTGTGATTTGTCATGAGATGTTTAATCACTTGAATTATACAGCAATGCATTCTAGACCACTCTTAGGTTCAAAGGGTTAATCACCCAATTTAAATCAAATGGTAATTTGGGGACTATTCATTTGTCCCCTGTGCTGCAGTTTTTTGTTCCAGAATTCCCCCTCTTTAGCTTCCCGAATATGGTTCTTAGAATCAACATTTTAGAATCAAAAGTCTTCTATGGGGTAAATGTTTAAAGGCAACAGTTTGCCAAAACCCCAGGGAACAAAAAGAATTTACCACTGATGTAAATGGGACTTTTTAACCCATTGAATGCTAGAGTGGTCTCCATTGAGACCACTCTAGCATTCAAGGGTTAAAAGCCACATCTAAGTTGATGGGATTTAGAGACTTATTTTTATTAAAGGGGAACTATCACCCCAACTAAAGTCCACCCCACCTTATTAGGCATCTAGTGATAAGCTTAACAATCAGACTGTTATGCAGAATAAAGACCACATTTGTTAGAAATCCTTCCTCAGCCGACACTGAAGGCCAGGCAACAGTGCTCTAGAGGCGCCTGTGCCATCAGTCCCTTCCGGTACCTTAAGGTACCATGCAACGCCTCCTAGAGGGGACCGGGACTGTTGATGCAGGCGCACAGACATCTGTAAGCAAAGATGTCTGCGCTGTTTCCTGGCCATCAGTGTCAGCTGAGTTAGGATTTTTGACTAACGCTGTCTTTATTCTGCATAACAGTTTGATTGTTAAAGGGATAGTATTACTTCAAAATTACTATCCCTCATATTGTAGCCCTTAATAAACTGAGTTAAATGACACCAGCGGCATCTCTCAAATCTTTATGGTTTAAGAGATAGCTGCTTTCAAAGTTTCCTCTCCCCTGCTGTCAGCGTTCTGCTGCCAGCAGGAGAATCCGGTCTCTGAATCAAGGGGAGGCTCTTCAGCAGAGCCGATATCTCGTTATGAAAGGAAAAATGATTAATTGAAACAGTCTTCTACGTGTGCTTGGTAACCAAGCACACGTAGAAGACTGTTTCAATGAATCATTTTTCCTTCCATAACGAGATATCGGCTCTGTTTAAGAGCCTCCGCCTGTCCCGGGACCGGATTCCCCTGATGGCAGCAGAACGCTGACAGCAGGGGAGAGGAAACTTTGAAAGCTGCTATCTCTTAAACCATAAAGGTTTGAGAGATGCCGCTGGTGTCATTTAACTCAGTTTATTAAGGGCTACAATATGAGGGATAGTAATTTTTAAGTAATACTATCCCTTTAAGCTTATCACTAGATGCCTTATTCTGTGAGGTGGACTTTAGCTGGGGTGATAATTCTCCTTTATATGCCCCATAATGCAGATGGATTACTCCACGATTTTCTCATGCTCTAAGGACACTAGCCTCATTGTAGTTATCAAAGAGCCTGATTGTTCTTGCTTTGTTATTCATTGGAGTCCGTGAACTTTTGGTGGCTGACCCAAGCTCTAACACAGGGATAGGCAACCTTTGGTACTCCAGTTGTTGGAGACAAACTCTTATGTCATCCTCAACCAGCCAACTACTGCTTGGTGATCATGAGAGTTGTAGCCCCCAACAACCGGATTGCTAAAGGTTACCTTCCTCTGACCTAACAGAATACAAATGGACATGCTTTACCTCTAGCTGAAAATGTTAACAGTTTGAGTGTCAGGGTTGAGTCCAGCATATTGCAGAACAATGCATTGGGCACACTTCTGACACTAATGTTTTAATGCCGACCCCCCCCCCCCCCAAAAAAAAAAATGTTGGAGTTGTTAATAAAAACTTTTATTTGTTTCTGTAAACTTTTTGTGGTGTTCATTTTAAGTAACTTATTTGGTTTAAATTGTTTTAGTTAAGGGGTGCCCAAACCTATTTCCTTAAGCGAAAAAAAAAAGAATCCTGCGCTAATCCATACAGATAACCCAAACTTATGAACCCTGTGTGGTATATATTATACCTATGTGTTAATAGATTCGAAAAAATGAGGGTTTTGCAGCATAATTTGGACATAAAAAGTATGATTAAGTTTGCTTACCCTGTCAAGGTACCCAATTTCAAGCGAGCCCTATCCAACAATACATATTGGTCTGTGTGTGAGTGGAGCATGTGTGTTATTTCATGTAGCGATGTCAGTTGGCCATGTTTTGTTTTGTTTTTTCTTTGCGACGGAACTTGAGGGCGAGCCAACTCCTTTCAATGATTTTGACAGGAGTGGCCAGGGAGCCTTCAGCCTTCAAAATCACACCCCACTGTATCTCCTGGACTGGCAATATGGAGGAGATTTGAATATCTCCTCTTTACTGCTACCCCTGTGTGTGTATATTTGTGTGTGCGCGCCAATGACGCAGGCTTCTTTAGATATAGATATATATATATATATATATATATATATATATATATAAATATATAATGCTCGGTATTGCAGGGCACTCCTTTTCTTAAGTAAAAAATACACTGTATAATACTTGGGTGCTACTTAAAAAGTTGAAATAAAACGTGAGTTATTGAACAATTCAATAACCTAGAGAAGAGCACACAACAGGATTTATCAAAAAAAATGATTAGCGTTTTATTCATTCGACATTTCGGCCATGATCAGGCCTTCCTCAAGACTCAAACAAGTCTTTAAACAATGCTGACCTTTTATCCCCAAACCTCCGCTTGAAGGAACGTGTAACGTGCATGAGGAATATGACCTTTGACCCTAAACGTAAGGTCATAGAATATTTAACCCAAAGGTTAAAGTGAAATGAAAATTAAACAATAGTGATAAAAACTTGTCCCAACTGGGGGTCACAGTAGCAAATCACCATAGAAAAAATGTGAGAGAAAGAATAAAATAAAAATGAAGAATGAGAAGCATCAATAAAAGAAAATAGAATTTTAACTCATGCGATGATGGACACTATTATCGCTTTCAGTCAGATGGCTTGCGACTTTAGTCCATGTTAATCTTAATATCTGAAATATATATATGGGTAGGTGAAATTACCAAATTTGTTGGTACATAGTGGCAACAGAAAGCACAGGGCTGAAGTTGTTGGAGGCTTGCTGAGGAGGCCTTCATCCGGCGGTGGCCGTCAGTCTCAGCACAAGTAGGATTTTGGACTAACGTGGTAATTATTCAGGGTAACAGTACTAACGGTAAGCTTATTGCTAAATGTCTAATTATGGCAGGGGGACTGCCAAGGTATTTACCGAGCTTTTGAAAGGCAAAATTCCAAAGCTCTGTAAATAGTAGCAGGCACAGCACACCATTATTGAAGTATCAAAGTGAGCTCACCAACATTCCGGAGCCGGCTTTTCAAGCTCTTGTCCAAGAGATGTTATATTAAAGCCAGAAGCCCTTTACATTAGCACAGCAGATTTCATAAATATCTGAAAAGTAATACTATTGGTCCAAAACAGCAGCTACACCAGTATTTGCAGGTTCTATCCTTGACACATATAGTTAAATATTGCCCTTATCTGCACCTGGTTATTACTCCCAGTGGCTTCACCAATCACTTACCTGGGGTTTTCTATTTCTCTGTCGTCCAATACAGGTTACTGGTAACTTTGGGTAGGCGATCCACCCCTTTAAGTAGGCAGGAACAATTCTAGAATTGATTGCAGGGGGTGGAGCCTACCTTCCCTCCTTGGCTGCAACTAGCCAACCAGCTCCAGAAAGACTTGTTTCTTGGTGAAGACACAGGCAAAGAACAGTTCTGCTATAGTTTTAGAATTTTTTTTATTTTTCTGTTAGAAATGGAATACCACCATTAGGCGGATTACCATAACTGACAATGCCCTTAGATGTGGCTAGCTCAGTATCCAGGTGCTTTTTATGGACCTTAAGCCCTGGGGGAAAAATCTTGGGTACAAGTTCTTTCCTCAGGAGTTGCCCACCAAGACTTTTTCTTGATACATGGTAATATGAAGACAGAAGATCTGCAGGAAAGGTGAGCAACCCTTTGAGTGCTGCAGGTCCACATTTCCCACTGTGCCCGTCCGCACAGGGTTTTTTTCCTTGGGAGTTCTTATTGCACACTCCCGCACTCATTGGGTCTATCTGTATGTCTGTTGGGTGTTTTGGAGCAGGTTTATGTGGTTTGTGTCCTTTGAGGGGGTTATTGTCACTTTCCCTACTGGGTTCAGTGTTTTTTTGGGCTTCTAACTTGTTCTAGTGATGTTTCATGTAATTTTATTTCAGTTTTAACTCTGACAAAATTTTGCTTTACCGCAAAGACGCCGTTGCTCCATTCACTCCTATGAGACTGTACAGTTTGGGACATATCTCTGCAACCTCTCAGAGAGGGCTCATTTTAATTGTCTGACCTTGCTCTATCATTCGGTTACCATTGCAAGTGTGTTGGGGGCTCAGGGAGCTTCGGGCACTGCTGGGGTACTTATTCTGGGAAAACTACATTTCCCAAGAGCGCTTGCTTCGCACGCTTGTTTCTGATTGGGTCCTGCTGCGGCAGCCATTTTGTGCCTTTTCTAGAATGAGTATCCTACTCAGGGCTTGGACTCTCCTTCTCTCCTCTGCAGATTAACACTTTGCCTGCCAGATAAGTGTATTTTAACGATTTCTGGGGTGAAATTTTAATCTTTCACACTGTAATTGAGTAATTCATTCTATTAAACGTTTTTTGACACTGTGAGAATGTCTAATCCTTTGGAGCTTGGGCCAGGCCTAAGACTAAGGAAGCTTGGGTCTCTGTGTCCCCTATTGCGCACTGTTCATTCAGGGTTACCTAGAGAATTCTCAGGTCATTTATGCCCAGCATGTTCTGATGTCCCCGAGTCTCTATCAGGGACCTCCAGCCATGCAATAGAGCCAGTTTGGGTGCAAGAGTTCAAGGCTGCTACCAGAGAACTTCGGTCTACATTACAACTATTTCCATCCCAATTACAGGGGGTCTTTCACTTATGGCAGACCCCTTCTTCAGTCTAATCTTCCCTGCCAACACCTCAGGGAGCACCTGACGTGTCAGATTCCTCTGAGGAGGAACTGTTGGTGGACTCAGATGTTGAGGAATGTTCTGCTGTGGGCTCCTCACAGTTTTTTGGGGACCCCTTTGAGGCTGATCCTGAGCCTTCGGCTGAGGGCCTGATGAGGGCTGTCTTGACCACCCGAAACATTCCCCTAGTTCAGGAGGTTCCTTCAGATCCCGCTGATGTTTTCCAGGAGCCTAAAAAGCCCCTTGCTTGTTTTCCACCTAACCCCACTCTTGACTGCCTTGTGTCTGATGAGTGGAAATCTCTGGACAGAAAGCCTTCTGTTTCCAAGAAGTTCTTGCTCAGTGGGTTCATCCCCCTAACGTGGATTCTTCTATATCCAGGCTATCTAAGTCTACTGCATTCCCAGTTTCTGATGTGTCCGCTCTGAAGGACTGGACTGACAAGAAGCTTGAGGTTTCCTTCAAGTCCGTTTTTGCCACTGCTGGCACTGCCATGCGTCCAGCGTTTGCTGCGGCATGGGTTAACCAGGCCATTGCGGTCTGGACTGAACAGCTCACCCTGGCTGTACGTCAGGGTGCTCCTTCTTCGGATATGTTGCGGCTTCTTGCCAACATCTCTGAGGCCCAGCACTATGTTTCTGCTGTCTTATTAGATGCCATCCGTTTGGTGGCACTGGTTTCTACCATGTCTGTGGTTGCCAGACGAACTCTTTGGCTCAAGATCTGGTCTGCTGACACTGCTTCCAAGAAAGCCTTGCTTTCCTTACCCCTTCAGGGTACTTCCTTATTTGGGCCAGATCTTAAGGATCTGATTAGCGAGGCCACTGGGGTAGGAGTACTCTTCTGCCCTTGGTCCCCAGGAAGAAAACTCCTCTCAAGCGCAACAGATTTTTTTTGTCCCTTCCAGACTGAGGCACGTCCGGCGAACCAGGTGGTTCCATGAGCTCTTCATGCCTCCTCCAAGCCCAAACAGCAATGGAAGCCCAAGGTCTCCTCCAAGCCTAAGGCTTCCAAGACTTCTCCGGCATGACTCGCCGAATCCGGGTCCCCACTCGGCTGTGGATGGCCGTCTGCTTCACTACCACAGCGTCTGGGAGGGTTCAGTTTTGGACCCGTGGGTTTTACAGGTGGTGATGGAAGGGTACAGGATCCCTTTCATCTCTCTTCCTCCCTTTTGCTTTTTTCCCTCTCATAAACCCCAGGGCGCATAGAAACGCCATCTGTTCAATGGCGCTATCCAGGCCCTTCTGGACAAGGATGTTCTGGAGCCTGTTCCAGTTCAGGACTGAGATATGAGTTTTTACTCAAACCTGTTTGTGGTCTCCAAGAAGGACGGCGGTTGTCGTCCCATTCTGGATTTCAAAGATATCAATTCCTTTGTGATCAGGACTCATTATCACCAGGAGTCCCTAAGGACGGATTGCTGCTATGTCCCCGGGGGAATTCCTTGCTTCTGTGGATCTTCAGAACGCGTATCTACACATCACCATTCATCCAGAGAGCGGGCAGTATCTCAAATTCACCTGCGACCGAGGGCACTTTCAGTTTTCAGCTCTTCCCTTTGGTCTGACTACAGCTCCTCAAGTCTTCAACCGTGTCCTGGGAGCTTTAGTATCCGTCCTCCACCAGGACGGCATCAGAGTTACTCCATACATAGACGACCTGCTTCTGAAAGCCCCCTCTGCGGAACTTCTTCATCAGCAGGTTCAGGACTGCATTCATGCTCTCACCCATCATTTGTGGCTCATCAACATGGACAAGTCGGATCTTGTCCCATCCCAGCGTCTGGTCTTCCGGGGCCTTCTCTTCGACTCTCAGCACGGAGGATGTGGCTCACCAGATCGCCCAAAGAGTATCTGCTGTTTAGTCTCTCGATCCAGTTCCAGACAGGAAGCTGTCCTCTCTAGTGGGGAAATTCATCTCTACCATAGAAGCTGTCCCTTTTGCCATGGCTCACACCAGGAAACTCCAGAGGTTCATGATCCAGGTGTGCAGGGGTCAGCCGGACCTGCTGAAGACGTCAGTGTCACTTCCTCTTCATGTGGAACTGAGTTTGTCCTGGTGGCTCGACCTCTCCAATCTGCTGAAGGGCAAGTCCTTCCTAGTTTCCTTCTGGACCATGGTGATGATGGATGCCAGCCTCTCCAGATGGGCAGCGGTCATGAGTAGACTGAGTGCACAAGGTCCGTGGTCTCCGGAGGAATCTCTCCTTCCCATCAATGTGTTGGAGCTTTGGGCGATATTCCATGCCCTTCGTCATTGGACTCCCCAGATGAAAGAATGCCCAGTCTGGGTACAGTCCGACAATGCCATGGCCGTGGCCTACATCAACAAGCAGGGCGGAACAAGAAGTCTAGCCGCTTGGTTAGAGGTCAAGGCTATTTTGTCCTGGGAAGAGGAACACGTTACTGCCATATTCGCAGTGCACATTCCTGGCGTAGACAACGTCATGGCAGACTTCCTCAGTTGACACACAGTGGACAGCGGAGAGTGGGAACTGCACCCAGAGGTGTTCTCCTTCATTGTTCAGAAGTGGGGTCTTCCTTGCATCGACCTGAAGGTGACAAGACACAACCGGAAGGTGCCGAGGTTCTGCTCTCGCTGGAGGGATCCTCTAGCGGTGGATGCCATGTCCATTCCTTGGTTATTTCCTCTGACTTACATCTTTCCTCCCCTCCCCATGTTGCACAGGGTGTTACGGAAATTGAGACTGGAGCGCTGCCCAGTCTTTGTGATTGCTCCGTACTGGCCTCAACAGGCTTGGTTTCCGGTGCTTCTGGATCTGTCAGTGGCGGAGCCATTCCGGCTCCCTTGCCGCCCGGATCTTCTTCTATAGGTTTACATGTGGAAGGAGGATGTTCATCGTCTAGCTTTGATGGCTTGGAAACTGAATACTCAGTACTGAAGAAGAAGGGTTTTTCTTCTAGTGTGGTGGCTACTATGCTTAGTGCCCGCAAGCCGGTTTCTTCTAAGGCCAACCATTGTGTTTGGTCGACCTTCCTATCTTGGTGTGCTGATAGGGATCTCTCTCAGGATTCTAATCTGCCTACGGTCCTGGCCTTCTTGCAGGACGGTGTGGATAAGGTCCTCAGCTTGAGTTCCCTTAAGGTTCAGACTTCTGCTCTCTCTGTTTTCTTTCAGAGGTGCATTGCTATTCTTCCTGATGTCAAGGTTTTCTTCCAGGGCGTTGCTCATACTCGTCCTGTGTTTAAAGGGATAGTAATACTTAAAATGTAAAACAAAATATGTTGTAGGGTTTATCCCCCTGAGTAAAACAAGAGTACCCCCACCGCTGAAAGGTGTTTCATTCAAAAGTTATTAATTTTCAAAGTTGAATTTTTTAGGTGCAATATCACAGTGGCCTGAAATTGTACAGTGGCGCGGTTGCAACATGATCCTATGGACAGCTCTGGTCCCGGGACCATAAATCTCCATAGGATGGTGTAGCAACAGCACCACTGTACAATGTCAGGCCACTGTGATATTGCACCTAAAAAATTCAACTTTGAAAATTAATAACTTTTGAATTAAACACCTTTCAGCAGTAGGAGTACTCTTGTTTTACTTAGGGGGGTAAACCCTACAACATATATTTTTTTACATTTTAAGTATTACTATCCCTTTAAGACTCCCGCTGCTCAATGGGATCTTAAGTTGGTCTTGGGCGTCCTTCAGCACTCTTCCTTTGAGTCCTTGGCTACTATTCCTCTACGCCTGCTGACGTGGAAAATGGCCTTTCTCCTGCGATCTTGTCTGTTCACCGTGTTGCTGAGTTACATGCTCTGTCTCGTAGACCACCCTTTTTGGAGTTTCACAAAGACAAGGCGGTGCTTCTCAGGAGTTTCTCCCGAAGGTGGTCTCTGAGTTCCACATTAATCAGGAGACTGTGGTGCCTTCTTTCTGCCCTGGCCCTACCTCTGACAAGCAGAGGGATCTCCACTTTTTAGATGTGGTGCGTTGTCTTAAGTTTCATGTACATCGCACCGAGTCCATTAGACAATCTGATGAGCTGTTCATCATTCCTGAGAGCCCCAGGGCAGGAAGACCTGCATCTAAAGTGACTATTGCGTCTTGGATCACTATTCGTAAGCCTCACGAGCTGAGGAAGAAGCCCGTTCCCTTTCGTGTTACGGCTCATGCTACCAGATCTATTGGAACTTCTTGGGCTTACAAGAATCAGGCCTCTGCTGATCAGTTGTGCAAGGCTGCCACTTGGTCGTCTATGCATACCTTTTCGAAGCACTACTGTGTTGATGTCCTGGCATCGGCTGACTCCAGCTTTGGGAGGAAGATCCTGGAGGCAATCTTGCCTGTCTAGGATCTTCCCGGGTTCTTGGTGCTTCCTTCACTTTTGAGCTCTGTTGGCTCTAATTCCGTGTGCTGTGTAACAGTTCTTGGGGTGTTGTTATCCCTATTCGGTGTCCTTTGACACTTCGGTTGTTTTTGTTGGGCTATCTCTGATCTGATGGTTCATATCTGCTCTGGTGACTTTGGGGGCCTTGTGCCTGGTCCTTGCCTTACTTCCCGCCTCTGGAAAACTCAATGGTTGGACATCCCAAAGTTACAGTAACCTGTATTGGACGACAGAGAAAAGAGGATTTTAGTCTTACCTGTTAAATCTTTTCTCTTAGTCCATACAGGTTACTGGTCTCCCACCCTGTCAAAGGACCATGCTTGGCTCTCCTGTGGCGGTCCTTCGGGGTCATGCTCACAGGAGTCTTCTTTCCCTTCCACTATCTAATCAATAGTTAGTGTCTCAAATCTTTCTGGAGCTGGTTGGCTAGCTGCAGCCAAGGAGGGAAGGTAGGCTCCACCCCCTGCAATCAATTCTAGAATTGTTCCTGCCTACTTAATGGGGCAGATCGCCTACCCAAAGTTACCAGTAACCTGTATGGACTAAGAGAAAAAGATTTAACAGGTAAGACTAAAATCCTCTTTTTTTATTCAATACCCTAATTAAGAAAGGGATCACTTCAAACATTTTTTTTTTTAAGTTTATAGTGAATAAAAGCTAAGTATTAACGATTTATGCAACTCCACCATGTATGATCGGTCAGTCTTTGAACGGGTCACTTCTTTTGATTCAGGAGGATAGTACTGATACCAACTAAGGTCTGTTTTTCCTAAATCTTTTACTCTTTGTTTTGATTTAAAATTCATGACCTGCAAAGTCATCCATTAATAAAGACGACTAAATGGTCCTTCTTAATCTCATATATAGCAATATTTAGGTGGGAGGGAAGAGGGGGAAAAGATAAATTTTTTTTTTTTTTTTCTACTCTCATGCATAACGCGCCCCCCAGTTCACATAAGGTGAAAAGGGGCAAAATTGTGTGTATTATACTCAAGACTTTATGGTATTGTTAGTACACATTCATGTGAATTGCATTAATGCATTAAAACCAAAAGACAATGAACAAAGTATTAATAAAAATGGTTAACCCCATACCGACAATGGACTTACCAGGTACTTCCCGTAAAACCTGTCACTTAGTGACAGAGGACGTACCTGGTAAGTCCCGGAAGTCCGGGTTTCCGTTCGGCTGCACACCTTTTGGGGGCTCCGGAATCATTTAGTAAAAAAAAAAAATTATGTTAGCCGGGCATTAAGGTGACAGCTCACTAAGGGGTTAACCCCTTAGTGACAGCCACGTTCGTACGCAGCTGTCACGTTAACGCCCGCCTAACATTTTTTTTTTTTTGTCAAAGAAGTCCTGAGTCTCCGAGCGGCGTGCAGCCGCACGGAGACGCGGACTTCCGTGACTTACCAGGTACGTCCTCTGTCACTAAGTGACAGTTTTTGCGGGACGTACCTGGTAAGTCATATGTCGTTAAAGGGTTAATATTTATTTGTTTTCTTTTAAATTGAAGCAGCAGTCTGAAGGGTTGATGCGGCATTCTCAACTGCCTGAATAGCTACAGTGAGGTGGCGGCTGACAAAATCCCAGTCTTCTTGCAGGTTGGAGGCGAGTGCCTTTGCATAGGCATCTGCAAGGCCTGAAAAGGTGGCTACACTGGAACTGCGGGAAGCCCAGATCACATGACTACAAAAGAGAGCAAGAGTAACATTGTCCTTCTTAATGTCATATATAGCAATATTTAGGTTGAGGGAAGAGGGGGGAGAAGACCATTTTTTTTTATTTTTTATTTTACTCTCATGCATAACGCTCCCCCCAGTTCACATAAGGTGAAAAGGGGCAAAATTGTGCATACTATACCCAAGACTTTATAGTATTGTTAGTACACATTCACGTGAATTGCATTAATACCAAAAGACAATGAACAAAGTGTTAATAAAAATGGTTAATATTTATTTGTTTTCTTTTAAATTGAAGCAGCAGTCTGAAGGGTTGATGCGGCATTCTCAATTGCCTGAATAGCTACAGTGAGGTGGTGGCTGACAAAATACCAGTCTTCTTGCAGGTTGGAGGCGGATGCCTTTGCATAGGCATCTGCAAGGCCTGGAAAGGTGGCTACACTGGAACTGCGGGAAGCCCAGATCACATGACTACAAAAGAGAGCAAGAGTAACGTAAGGATTAAAGGAATAATAATTCTTTGTCTTCCTGCGTATAGGTTTTAGCGCTATATATTTATCCAACCTGCTAGCTTTGTTTCCTTTAATTTTTTATACTTAAGTGGAATCGACTCTTTCAGGTTTTAACTTTATTTTGCTTTCCATAACAAGAGCTCCCTCTACATGCAGTCTGTAAAAATAATCTGTGACATAACTGCATTTGCAATGGATCAAAATAATGCTAACTCTATTTGTGCTGTCTTTTCAGCTGATGAGATGACATAGACAATACATATGGCTATTTGTAGATACAGTTGAGTCAGACTATTTTTGTGGACTGCAGATAGAGGGAGCTCCCAGAATGGAAACTGAAAGAAAAAGAACAGAAATAGACAAGTAAAGGCAAATATACAGAATAAATTAAAAGAAAGCCGTGAGATTAAATAAATAACTAAGATATCAATGTTTTATTTTAATTTGTTTATATGAAAATGTGCACAATAAAACCATCAATAGGTGCATGTAGAAATGTTTTGTGAAAAACGTAATTAGCAATAAAAACCTCTCTATTAGTTGTTATGCCACTCATCTGCAGGCTTCTTGGCCTGTTATTGAAATCCATACCACCATATTGTGGGAAAGCACAGACTTGTGGAACTTTATGTAGAAAGCAAGAGATGAACAATTCTGGAGAATTCCAACCTCTCTATGGGGGGAAACAAAAATTCTCCAAATTCCCATTGATTTAACCATACCTAGAAACTCTCCTGATCTGCCCCGGAGGCTCTGGTTTTTTTAAATGAATTACTGGGTCTCTGTGGACAGAGGTTGATTCTTCAGTGGTGGTGAGTTTCTTCTCCTTCCCACCCTGTTCCTCCCACTTCTGCTCTCTTCTCCTCCTTCCCACCCTGATCTACTCACTTTCTTTCCACTTCTTCTCCTTCCCACGCTGTTCCTCCCATTTTCCACCTCATTTCTCCTCTTTCCCACCCTGTTCCTCCCACTTCTGCTCTCTTCTCCTCCTTCCCACCCTGATCTACTCACTTTCCTTCCACTTCTTCTCCTTCCCACCCTGTTCCTCCCATTTTCCACCTCATTTCTCATCTTTCCCACCCTGTTCCTCCCACTTCTCCTCCTTCCCACCCACCTTATGACAGAAGTTTGTTAAGCCCCGCCCAACACACTATTAAGACACACCCCTTTGTGACACAAACCGCACCATTTTAATCCCCCAGTCGCACCACATGGGCCCTCTCAGGGAGCTCAAGAAGACAAATTTCCCTGGTATGGATTTAACCCTTTAAGGACCATTGCTTTGCAATGCGTTGCACACCTCTCTGGTCCTTAACAGGTTAAATGGAGCCTTTAATGGAGGTCTCCAATCCGAAACAATGCATTGGAGACATTTGCAGAATTCAAGGGATTAAAGCCCTATTTAAAGAAATAGCACTTGAGTTCCCCAAAGTTGCATCATGTTGCTCCAGAGCTGCTCATCTTTTTCCTACTGCATAAAGGCCCTTGTTGTCACATGCTTCTTTTAGAGAAACTGCAGTAGGTGGATGAGCCTGTGCCCAAGATCACCAGCTAAGCATGTTGTCATGGACACGAACGGTTAGTAAGCAACTATTGGCCAGTTACAGGCAGAATTTTAATATAAATTGGGGAAACCTGTAAAGGAAAAGTTCTGTGGCAAACCAGCAGCACCACATGGAACAACTGAGAATTCCATGAATTCACTGGAGATGTCTCTTGAACAATGTTTCTCAACGTTTTTCCTTGGCATATATGTTTTCAGGACATCCCTACTTAATCAGTGGTTCAGTCATTGCAATCTACCTCTGCTTAATTAGGAGTATCCTTAAAGGGACAGTAATGTCCCATAAAAAATGCTTAGAGTTTGGTAGAGGTTAAAAAAATAAACAATATGACACAAATACTCTCTCTCAAACCGCTATGGTTTGAGAGATATCCTCCGCTAAAGTTCCCCTTCTCGTGATGTCAGCTGTAAAGCTTACAGAAGGAGATCCATGTCGGCCTACACGATGAGGCACTTCAGCAGAGCCGCAATAGCATGATTTAAAAATAAATACTTCTTTGGAACGGTCTATAAAGTGTGCTTGCAAACCAGGCACACTTTGTAGACCGTTCCAAAGAAGCATTTCTTTTTAAATTGCGCTATTGCGGCTCTGCTGAAGAGCTGCTTGTTGGTCCCCGGACCAGGAACTCCTGATGTCAACTTACAGCTGACGTCAGGAGAAGTGGAGGGAGAGGGGAACCTAAACAGAGGATATCTCTCAAACCATAGCGGTTTGAGAGAGAGGATTTGTGTCATATTATTTATTTTTTTAACCTCTACAAAACGCTAAACATTTTTTATGGAACATTACTGTCCCTTTAACCCTTTGAGTGTCAGAGGGGTATGCAACGCATTGCAAAGCAATGCGTTGAGTACCCCTCTGGCACACAAAGGGTTAAAACATAACCTGTTGGTGTTCCCTGAGGATTGACGTTGGCAACCACTGCTGCAGCATTCTGGGGCTTAAAAGATCCATTTAAATCTATGGATTGAGGGAGTTTTTATTTGTCCCCTATGGTGCAGCTTGGTTGACCCAGTCTTACCACATCCGCCTCAGTGTGTCTGCCACTGTAGCATATCTAAACTGTTCCTACTTTATACAGCTTGCCTTGCAACAGAGCAAGATTTGATAGATGAAGGTAGAATGTTTTTTTGCTCCATTCCAATGTCATCCACTATAAAACTGACCTGTTCTGAGATGGCAATGTGAATCATGTAGTTATTTTACAATCTTAAAACCAATTAGAAATTTGAATTATTCCCTTATAATAAATGTCTTAATTATTTTAACAGAAGGACTTATCTAGGTAGGGATATTCATACAGTAGTCACTTATATCTAGATAATGTTTTTTTTTTTTTTTTTTTTCTTTTTCATTTAAAGGGATAGTAATACTTAAGTATTACTAATCCCTATAGTAAAGTACTACTAAAAAAAAACATATTGCCCCCAGTGTCATCTCTCAAACCTTTATGGTATGAGAGATGATCGCTCCTAAAGTTGCCCTCTCCCTCCCCCTTCCCCGAAGTCAGCATTGTAGCAGACTGAAGGGAAATCCGGTCAGAGATCATCAGACGGCTCTGCAGCAGAGCCGCGATCACGTTAATTAAAAAAAAAATAATCTTTCACTAAAATGGTCTTCTACGTGTGCTTGCAAACCAAGCACACGTAAAAGACCATTTCAGTGAAAGATTTCTTTTTTAGTAACGATCGCGGCTGTGCTGGAGAGCCGCCTGAAAGTCGTACGACTTTCTTCCCTGCAGTCAGCTAGAATGCTGACTACGGGGAAGGGGGAGGGAGAGGGCAACTTTAGGAGCGATCATCTCTCAAACCATAAAGGTTTGAGAGATGACACTGGGGGCAATATGTTTTTTTAGTAGGACTTTACTATAGGGATTAGTAATACTTAAGTATTACTATCCCTTTAAACTGTTCTGTAGAGTACAATGGAGCTGTGACATTTTTAACAAGTTAAAGGGATAGTAATACTTCGTTTTAACTTTATTTTATTTTGTAGGCATTAAAAAAACATGAAGAATGATATAAGTCTTATCTCTCAAACCTTTATGGTTTATGAGATATTCACAAACAAAGTTTCCCCCTCCCGCCCCTTTTACCTACTGTAAACAATCTCTTCTCAGATGTGGAATGCAGTCCATAGACTGGACAGATAACAGAAGGGGACACTCTTATTCCTATGAAAACAATGAAATCCCTGCCCCCCTTGACAAGCTTTTCAGGTTTTTCCCTTATCTTAATTGAAGATTGTCCCTCTCTGCAGTCTACCTGGGCACATCCCTTCTGATCTGGTTGAAAAGTGTTACATCAGTAAAAGGGGCGGGAGGGGGACACTTTGCTTGTGAATATCTCATAAACCATAAAGGTTTGAGAGATAAGACTTATATCATTCTTCATGTTTTTTTAATACCTACAAAATAAAATAAAGTTAAAACGAAGTATTACTATCCCTTTAAGGATATTTACATGGCACTTTAGAATCATGGGCAGGTCTATCTCTCTATGACTCTCGCCACAGAAGGAGAGAGAACTACCCAATGATTCTAATGGTCAATGTCAGCATTCCTAAGGTAATACAATATCCCAGGTCAGTTACAGGCAACAGAGGAGTTGAAATGGAAAAAAAAAGTTCAGTTGATATACCTGACTGATGTATGGATAACACCTGCCTAGATAATGATAGGTTCTGCACTGTGGTATACTGTTTAAATGCCACATGAAAAAGGTGACATCTGAATGTCGCCCACATCAAAAGGGTGACATCAGAATGTTGCCCACTTGATATGCAGTGACAGCAGAATGTCACCCTGATGCAGCATTTGAATGAATGAGTTAACAACGCACTGTATGTACGGTAAGTAGGCACTAATATTAGTTGTCTCCCGTTTTGCTACAGAACTTGGGAACTAGAGTCATAATGTAACCATTTGCATAACCTGTGCTGTGACCTTATTAACTGGCATTCTATCATTCGAAGCCAGTCACATTCATGTTTACTCAGGAAAGACTGGTCGGATGACTGGGTGTATATTAACCCTTTGAGTGCCAGGGGGTACACATTGCATTGCGTACCCCTCTGGCATTCAAAGGGTTAACCCCAGCGCTAATGGAGTATTGTATGACATGACCCCTGCACTGGAATCAATTTGTGACATGAAGCATACACCAGTAAAAACAGTGAGTGCTCAGTGATGAGCCTCGTTGGTCTCAAGTTCATTGTGGAGCATTTGTGGGCGTGCTAACACTATATGAAGCCAAAGAGTAAAAGGAAGGAGGTTATTTTTTAACGTTAGACACGCTGATTGGGCAGTGATGTGCCTCGTATTTCCCATGACCTATAGCAAGACGGGTGAGAACTAATATTAATGCCCAGGGGAGGGCTGGCCTGGGGGGCAGGGGGGCAACTGCCCCCTGGGCTGGTCATATGTCTGGGCTGGTAGGCCACTGCACCTCACTAAATCTCCCGATTGCTGCTGTAAATGGAGCTACACTAGTGATACCACAGAGCTTACAACTGAAATGGGGCTACACAAATCACACCACAGAGGTACAATCCAAATGGAGCTAAACTAGTAGTATAAACCATTTCCATTGTAAGCTCTATAGTATCACTAGGTAAGCTTTACTTAAATTGTAAGCTTTGTAGTAGCGCACTAGTGTAGCCCCATTTCAACTGTAAGTTGTGTGGTATCACTTGACTTACATCACAACATTAATGCCAATTTTAAAATTAACAAAAGAGGGGGCTGGAACAGTGGGCTCAAACGATAATACAAATGGGTCACTTGAATGTATTTGCCCCCCTGGGCCACAAGTTGCCAGCCCTCCCCTGTTAATGCCTACTTACATACAGTGCGTTGTTAATCCATTCAGTCAAATGCTGCATCAGGGCGGCCTGTAAGAGGGAGACATTCTGCTGTTGCCGCATATGAACCGGGCGACATTCTGATGTCACCCTTTTGAGAGATATTCACAAGCAAAGTTTTCCCTCCTGCCCCTTTTACCTAGTGTAAGCCATCTCTTCTCAGATGTGGAATCCAGTCCATAGACCGGACAGATAACAGCAGGGGACAGTCTTCTTCCTATGAGAACAATGAAAGCCCTGCTCCCCCTTGACAAGTTTTTCAGGTTTTTCCCTTATCTTAATTGAAGATTGTCCCTCTCTGCAGTCTACCTGGGGACCTCCCTTCTGATCTGGCTGAATAGTGTTACATCAGTAAAAGTGGGGAGGGAGATACTTTATCATTGAATTACTCTTGAACTACAACTCTGACAGAATTAAAATAATGCTCTCCAAAGTCCAAATACTATGATGATTAATTAGAGCTGCTTTTATTATGAAACATTACTATCCCTTTAAGTAGACGCTATACATTGCCACATTGTGTGTATAAGAGCTATTCTTCATATCTGTATTTTCATATTTTAAGCACTAGGGTTATCATGTTGCACATGAAAGCTCGATGCTTGTTTACATGCTACCTGGACTGTATTACCTGAAGAGTCCATAGCACCATAGCCCATTGAGAGCAGAGGCTATTTTGGACTCAACAGGACGCTTGGTCTGAACATCCACTCCATACGCCTTTGTTTTGTGGATTATCCTACCCTATTGATTTTGGTTATAGATTATCTTTTATATTGCATCTATTGTGAGGTTGTACCACTTTGGGATCGTGCCTGTTGGAGAGCCCATAGTCTACCATCTAAGTTACTGGAAACTCTTTGGGCCTCAAGAGCCAATAGGAGCAACTGAGACCACTTATCTTACTTTAGAGTGATATATATATTAACAGAGCAGTAAACTTAAATTATGAATTTTTATCATCCAAAATTTACTACATCCAAACTTTAAAGTTTTTCATTAACCCTTTGAGTGCCAGTGGGGTACCCAACTCATTATTTTGAAAGATGTTGAACCTCACTATAAAAAACAATGACGTACTCATCAACCACTGTTGAATTAATATACCTGAAATATAGTTTTTCTGGGAAGGCATAATAATTTATAAAAGCGCGTTCCACGAGCATTAGTTGGTCATTGATCATTCGGACCCTAAGTGGCCTGTGTGGAGAGAAAGAGAGAGATACTTATATTTAAAGAGCATTCAGTATTACCCATTGAGGCTTATATACAGTGCTGACATACAGTGGGCATTTTTACAGGGACACTATAGCTTAAGAATGAATATGGTTGATCATGTTCTCATAGCCAGCATTTGTAAAAATAATTTCTTAGGTGTATAACTAACAAAATATATTCAATATATATTTCCTATTCATCGGGAGGCAACTGTGCATGGCCATTTGACCTCTCTTTATACAAGTGAGAAGGGCAATATAAGACACTAGTGTAAAAGCCCATATACACGGGCCAAGGTCTGGGTTATGTTAACCCTTTGAGTGCCAGAGGGGTACGTAACGTGTTGTTTTGCAATGCGTTGTGTACCCCTCTGGCACTCAAAGGGTTAAGAGGCTGGTCCTGCTCTGCGTTCTGACGCCGACGCAGTCATGCACTGTAGAGACTGCCCGAAAGCACAGAATGTTCCCAGCACAGAACTCCCAGCATTCCTACACCTCCCAGCACAGAACTCCCAGCATTCCTACACCTCCCAGCATTCTGTGCTTTCGGGCAGTCTCTACTGCGCATGACGGCTTCTGACAAACATCCTAGAGAATTATTATGTAGGATGATTTAGTTAAACAAATATAAGATAAGAATGACCTGAACTCAGTGCTTTCTTACCTTGAAACAACTGTCACTGTTTATGGTTGTTACATCACATTTTTTTTTAACAGTTTTGATACAAAGTAGCCAGAAGTGCTCACTTTTACCTTTTATTTTGAAAGTTTTAGAACTTTTTTACCAAAGAAAAAAAATGCTACTTAGGAGTATGTGATATTTAATGCAGTTCCCCACCCCAGTAGGAGCTGTTTTGGAGCCGCACAATGCACGCACCAGCTTTTTTTCCACAGGAACATACTTGGTGAAACATGTTTATTGTCCTTTAAAGGAATACTAATGACAAATAATAAATCAATATAAGATTGTTCATTTTAATTTCTATATAATCCATAGTATCTTTTTAAATAATTTACCTGCGTATCGGTCTTGAAAATCCAGTTAAAAGATCCCCCCTCTCGCCCTTTCCCATTAAAGGGGAACTTTCACCCCGCAATAACTAAATCTCCCCTTACTGCTCACCTGGCGACTAGCTGCTTAGTAGCGCTAGTCGCCAGAAAACTTACCCCGTTCTCAAGATTTCGGCGTTTGAAAGGATCAGGAAGCACGGACGTCTCTTCACAGTGACGTCCGTGCGCCTGCGCTGTCAGTCCCTTGTCAGTCCCTTGTGCACCGCCAAGTCGCCAGGTGAGCAGTAAGGGGAGATTTAGTTATTGCGGGGTGAAAGTTCCCCTTTAAATCAGAAAGAGTTCCCTCAGATCCAAAAGTCAGTCAGGACGGATCACAATGAAAGAAAATATTGTGTCAGCACAAGGAAAACCCTGCCCCGCTTTGCCAAAGGGTGTGTGTGGGGGGGCAAGGTTCTCCTTATACTGACACAAACAATATTGACTCTCGGCTTTTGGATCTGAGGGAACTCTTCCTGACGTAATGAAAAGGGTCTGGAGGATGAATCTTTTAACTGGATTTTCAAGGTGGATATGCAGATAAAAGATTTTAAAATTATACTATATATTAAAAAAAAAATATTGGAACAATCTTATTTTCATTTATTATTTGACATTACTATCCCTTTAAGGTGACAGGACCACTTAAATATTTATCAGTCACCTTGCTTGTGTGCACATCTATATATGGTAAGGAATTAATTATTTCCTTCAAGATGTCCAAAATATGGATAATAAACATTTCCATTGCTTGAATGCTAGAAGTCTCCAACATGTTGCGAAGCAATGAGTTGGAGACCTCTCTAGCAACAAAGGGTTAAAATACCCATTTCAATCAATGGAAATGTGAGGAAGTTTTAGCTGTCCCCTATGGGGTATGTGGTTTGCCCCAGAATTCCACTATTTCTTTTCATACAGACAACCGTTATTTGCTGTACTATTACAGATACCTTATAATAAAAAAACAAAATCCTGTTCATTGCTAGGAATGTATAGGGTTTGATTTATTTATTTATAAGAGACTGAATAGATTTAAAGGAGAACTGACACCTCTTAATAACAACCCCCCCCCAATTACCTTACCATGGCAAGTACATTGTAATGCCCCCCCCCCCTTTTATTTTCCACTTCATCCTTGGTTTAAAAGATGACATATTCAGTAAGTACTGGATGCCATGCCCATGGAGGCAGACATAACACTTCGTAGCATAGTAACGTAATTGATGAGGCTGAAAAAAGGCATGCATCCATCAA
Source organism: Rhinophrynus dorsalis (assembly GCA_037306005.1). Taxonomy (NCBI): domain Eukaryota; kingdom Metazoa; phylum Chordata; class Amphibia; order Anura; family Rhinophrynidae; genus Rhinophrynus; species Rhinophrynus dorsalis. Next base: position 419,570,321 of record CM074722.1, read on the forward strand.
GTCCAGCCAATGCCAAAAACCCCTGTTGATCCAGAGGAAGGCAAAAAAAAGCCCTCTGGAGCAATTTCTAATTTAGTCCCAAGTGGGTAAAAAAATTCCTTCCTGACTCCAATGGCAGTCAGATAGTTCCCTGGATCAACATCCTATCTGCTTTGAAGCCATCTGTCATAATTTTCAATATTGTTCTTTGCTAGATTAGCATCCATTACTTTTTAAAGCAGTTGCATTATCTGCAAGTACAACATCCAGAGGCAACAAATTCCGTAGCTTTACCTCCCTTACTATAAAGAATCCCTGCCTTTGTTTTAGTCAAAAGCACCTTTCCTCTTGTCTTAATTGATATCCTCTTGTTCTTAGCTTAGCTCTTTGCGTAAATAATTAATTGGCTAGTTCTTTGTATTGACCTTGAATGTATTTGTAAATGGTAATCATGTCACCCCTTAGACGTCTCTTCTCTAATGTAAACAAACCCAGTTTGTCTAGTCTCTCTTTATAACTCAGATCTTCCAGTCCCTTTATCAGTTTTGTTGCACGTCTCTGCACCTATTTTAAGAACTGGCACCCAAAATTGTACTCCATATTCTAGATGTGGCCTAACCAAGGATTTATACAGAGGTAGGATAATATTAGCATTCCTTGCATCTACACCTCTTTTTATGCAGGCTAGTACCCTATTTTCTCTTGCAGCAGCTGAGTGACTCTGCACACTGCTGTGAAGTCTATTGTCTATCAGTACTCCTAAATCTTTCTCTAATGAGGATTCCCCAATCCAGGACCATATGACCTCACACTCTACTCACTGCCCATAGTAAGCTAAGCCTTTAAGGGCACCTTTATGGACATTGCATCCAGGTCTTATTGAAAATGTTACCTCTTGAACAAAGCTAGAAACATAAAATTCTTTGTGGTCAGGCCTATCAATGTATATAGAGAGTGCTAAGTTGGATGATGTGTGCTCTTATCCGACGTGAGGTAATGGCCTAAGAGAGGGCAAAAAATATATAGAACATCTGCATATAATGCAACACCTTTAATGATACCAATGCGTGACATACATACATAATGTACTCAGCAGAAATTATAACGTCAAAACATGAAAAGCTTGCCTGACTTCAATTACAGGTGAAGGTATGTAGGTTGTATAACAGGATGACTTCCAGCGACCTAGCTTCTTGATGATGTGTATAGGGATATTGTTTTTAGAGGCTGAGGAGGCAGCCCCAATGTGGAAAGACTGTCTCGAGTATGCTTTGGGATTGAGACCTAGCTGTGTGATGAGGATGCGGATGTAGTATGTGAATTTGGTGGTGGTGATTGGTTTCCCTTGATAGGGTAATAATGGGCTAGATGCCACTGTGTTCCTCAAGGACTGCAAATAAGAGTCCAGGAATAGCACTGGACACCAGGCATTATAATTTGAGTAGTAACAGATAACTGAGGGGGGACCTACCTGATAGGTTTTTGTCCATCGTAATGTCAGGTTTTTGGAATAAGCCTCCATCTATAGGTAATTGTGATACAGATTTCTCGGGGACTGTTTTCTTGATACCTCTAAGTAGTAATTTGATAGGATGGTATGATAGTAGGGATGTGTAGTTTGGATGATTGATCTGGCAAAAATGTTGAATGCTTACCACATATAACTTTATGGTACTGAAAGCTAACCTAAGTGAAAAATGACAATAAGCGATAAATGCTAGTATGGACTCAATGGCAAATGGTTGGCTAAGACAGTATTGCCCCAAAAAGCTTTTGATATAGAACCCAGGCTCTTTTGTATGATCTACGAGTGTTGACTGAAAGAGCTTTGTCCATCAGTGCTCTAGCACCCTGTAGTTAATGGTTTAATCCAGCATTAGTGATTGAAGTGTAGGAGCTTGGGTAGGGTGTGTATCGGCTGAGGGTTGGAGTCTGCGAAATTCCTGAAAATTAAAACGAGACAGGGCATCAGCTTTGAGATTAACCCTGCCTGGCAAGTGCCTACATTCCATGAAGAACTTAAAGTGATAGCCATGTGAGTTTCCTCACGAATGGCATAATGTTACTAGCTGAAGATCTAGCTTTATTGACGATGTGAGCTGTTGCTTGATTATCAGTGCTAAATATAACTATCCTGTCCACAGTTGCCCCCAAGCTGCTGCTGCTGCCAAGATAGAATATAATTCAAACAGTGCTGAGGTACAGTCGAACTTAGGAATCTGCAATACCTCTGGTGGCCATGCTTCTGCCATCCAATGGTCTAAGTATATGGCTGCAAAACCACCCAGTGCTGCTGCATCTGTGTTTACTGAAGGTGATGAGATAGAGGCATGTGGAATGATCATGGAACGGCCGTTCCAATGTCTCAAAAACCATGCCCACATGGCGAGATCTGATTTGATTGAGTCGTCCAATGATATAATGCCACTTGCATCTGATCCTCCAGAAAGCAGGGTTAATAAGTATGAAATAAAAAAGCGTCCTTGAGGAATAATTGTATTTGTTAGATATGGAATGGTATATTTAAGGAGCAACTCTTAAGTTGAATACTGCAAGATAGATGGATCACCATCAATTGTTAACATACTGCAAATAATACTGAACTAGATACCTGGTGACTCAATATATACCGAAATTCTTATTCCAGAAAAGGCTGAGTAGCACCATATACCACCTAAACAAGGGGAGAAGTATGTAAAAAGGTGGTTGGCGCTCACGAGGTTACAAACTGACTACCACTGATTGTATTGGTACATGAACATGCAGAATCGTCTGTTCCTAGAACGTGAAGAACACATATGGAGTGTTAAATCATATGCTCACAAGAACGAACCCCCTCATATGTTGCTGAAGGGGCAATCACAAGTGAAATGAGGGAATGCTGCTCCTGGTTCAGCAAGATGAACATGAAGGCAGATAATATGAAGTATGTGGGGATCATAATCTTATTACCGATGAGCTAGGAGAGGATCCGGATATTGTACTGCATGTAATGGGAATACTAGCTATAAACAGTAAATAGTGTTTGTAATCTATAAACCAGCTGTATAGTCTGTACTAAGTGGTATACGATACGCGGACTTCGTCTATTGTTTCATGGCCGACAGATTCGTGCTATCCTAGGAGAACCATAATGTAATGATTAGATGAAAAAAAAGTATCAGGAAATAACAATCTGCCGTATGATGATATGTATGTGTATACATTCCCTATTGCTTCCCCTTCTGCACATAATCAATGAGTAAGCATACTTACGAAGTGGACAAATGCATATGTATCACACAAGCTGTTATCATGACTGCCAGCCATACTACTGCGTGTGTATTAAAATATCTGTGGTAGTAACAACGTTAGTGTAAGGAAAATGAACCAATATATGGGCTGATAACGCTGTAGCGATGCCCTGGATAAAAGTGTATCATACTTGGACTGACATGAATATATATGGAGACACTCCGTAAATGGATTGTTTTGAGTTATAATTCTGGCAATTGAAGCTTTAATATTTGACCCCCTGATAGCAACACACAATTCCTATGTATGTAACTAATATCAAATCTGTAAAAAACTGTGACCTAGAATCGCAATGAAATGATGGACCTCGAAATGCAGTAAACTCAGTGGTGTCATGTAAAAGTGTGAAATATCTGGTCACTAAGGGAATAGTTAAAAAAAAATGCAGGACACCTAACTTATGAGGAACCTCTTTAAATAACCCCCGGATGCTATAGTGAAAGTCTGCAAATATACACAAGTTCTGCACACAAGGAGTGAGGGGGGGGAACATAGGGGGACGGGGGTCAGAAAGAGAACGAAACTGGGTGTTGAGACAGCAGAAAGTACTTCACATGTACTCCAAGACAAAGAGGTGTCCAGCTTAGCAGCACCTGCCCCAGAGACTAACTACGGAGAGATATGTGCTGTATAGGAAAACATGATTGGAATGACCCAGTGAAACAATGTAATAACCCAGCCCGGTTCCTGTGCTGCGCAGGTATTATTGTTGCACTTAACGATAGCTGATGATGATAGTAGGTATGCAACCCCACATTGCTATATCCTTCATGCTAAATAAGTAATGATGCGGATAACCTGGCAAATGATGAGGACAATGAATGACAGTGCCCGTGATCCTGCTGCTCCTGGTATGTCCCCACCGATAATACCATTTGATGCAAGTGACACTGAAACTGGTAGAGGTAAGTGCGTCTTCAGCTAGATACAAACAGGAAGTGATGTTGACGATGTGACGCGCATGCGTCTGAAGCCAGGCTGAAGTTTGTGACGTGACTGCTTCCTTTCTTTCCCAACCTCCACTCTTAGCAGCGCTGTACCCGCCTCTGAAGCTTCTATTTATGCTCTGGCGCCTTCCCACAATTACTAAGAATAGCCTTATATTTGTGGCCATTAAGATTTTCTGACCATAGAAGCAGAGAGCAGCAGTAGATATTATTTTATTTGTAAGCTGAATTTTATTTATAAACTGTAAAATTAAAATCATAAATCTATTTAGAAAATTCATATTTATTGTACTACAGGACACCAGTAAACCTTTGTTATTAAAAAAAAGACGTATTGTAGGGGATTGATTGTAGGGTAAACAAATATAATATATATTGAAGGAGAACATATAACATCAAAATCAAGGTCAAAACCATATGTATCACATATGATGGTACTATATACCTAAAAATATATATTAGACATAAAAAAGGAAAAAAAAGGGTAAAGCTAGATATTTACATTAACAGGTCCCTCTAGTAGTCAGACTGCCATTAGTAATTTAGTAATACTGTTGTGTTCTCAAGAGAGGTGAGTCACCAACAAACAGTTCTCCATAGAATGTAATAGAAACTGCTGAGTCATCTATCAGTTTGTACTTTCAGGAAGTAATCATGCTGTAATTCACTTCCTGATTATTTAAACTGTTATAACTTTTAAGTAAAACTATTGACAGCAGTGGGGAGACCCGTGTTTACTCATCAGGAAACATTTTATAACATGTAGGTTCTTATATAAAAAAAAAAAATACTGCTCCTTTAAGAATGGCTTCTTGTACAAAAATTGACCCTTGGCTAATGTCTTCCATTTCTATATTATATTTTTCACTAGTCATATTTATTATACTGTATTGTATTGTTAATATGGTTTTTACTGTGGTTAAAAGTGTAAGTATACCCTATTGGGCCTTTGGTGAAGTCTGAGGCTGCATGTCCTCAACAGTGGAAGATTCCAGGTCTTTGTGTGATGGGTAAAGACAGAGAGGAAAAGCAGTTGTTTACAGCACCAGTGTGCTGCTGTATCACAATTTAAGCAACTCTTAATCTGAGATCTGTGTCCAGTGCATTACTTAACATAGCACTGGACCCCTGTCTGGTGCAAAAAGAGTTAATGAAGAAAAGGAAAGGGGCTTACTGACACTATACTTATCTTATTGTCTGGCAGTGGCCATGTGAGATGATCTCAGTGGAATGCCACCCAAGACAGGAAACTGGTTTGATTTAAAATGGGCCTCCTTCGTTGCCTGGCCCTGTTACAACTAAAACAACACCTGTGGTTATGCCCACGGCTCAGCTTTTAATCCTTATCAAACAAACCAATGGTTGTTCCATGATCCAGCCAAGTTACTTACGTCTCCTCTGTATCTGTCAGCTCTTTTATTGTTTTGCTTAGGGCTTCGGAAGCAGTTTTGTATTTTTCCACAGCGTTCTTTAAAGGATCTGAAACCCAGAAAGATGCAGTAATGATCACCTGTAGCCTTGGCTTTAGGTTGGCATTTATTTTTTTGTGCCACCCAGGATAGTTGCTAGGTTCCCAAAAAAAACAGAGGCTTCAGCCAAACTAACTAATGTACTAATACATACATCCCAACATTTCAAATGGCCAAAGAGGGAATCTTGGGTTTTAGGTGGTGCTACTGAGGGTGTGGCTGGTTAATGAAACAACTGTGATTTTATTTTGTCAACATTTCTTGAGAAGGGATGAGTAACGAAAGTCCGTCATAGACAGCGATTTCAACAGGACCATGTTACATGAAAAAGGCAATGAATACTGCACTCTTCCTTCCATAAAAATAATGGGTTATACTATAAAAACTTTTCAATCATGTACTTTCCAGCAGTGGAAAAACCCCTGTTGATTTATTTCATTTCATTAACCCTTTGAGTGCCAGAGGGGTATGCAACGCATTGCTCTGCAATGCGTTGCATACCCCTCTGGCACTCAAAGGGTTAAGAATATTTTCCTTTAAATTAATGCACATTGTGATATAAGAAGAAACAGTCTGAGTGCCATCTTAGTCCTTGGGAAAAGGGGGCTGTGATACTTTCACCTTTAACCCTTTAAGTGTCAGAGGGGTAAGCGTTTTGGTCCATAATCCTTTGAGTGCCAGGGGTAGCCAAAGCATTGGGATGCAATGAGTTGGACACCCCTCTAGCTTTCACAGGGTTAGAGGATTAAGTATTAAATTAAATAGTTTTTAGGCCTTATTTTATCTGAGCTGAAAAAGCAGACATGGCCATTTTATGTTAAAGGGACACTAATGTCCCATAAAAAAATATTCTTGTTTTGTAGATGAAAAAAAGGTAATTTGCAGCATATCCCATCTCTCAAACCGTTATGGTTTCAGAGATATTCGCATTCAAAGTTCCCCAATCCCTCCCCTTCTCCTGACGTCAACACTGTGCTGACAGCAGGAGATCCCGGTCCGGCTCTGCAGCAGAGCCGAAATCGCATTATTTAAAAAGATTTACTTCATTGGAAAGGTCTAAAAGGTGTGCCTTGTTTGCAAGCACACTTTGTAGACTGTTCCAATGAAGTAATTCTTTTTAAATAATGAGATTTCGGCTCTGCTGGAGAGCCTCCTCGAGTCCGCCGGCTTGAATCTCCTGCTGTCAGCTGTAAAGTTGACATCAGGAAAAGGGGAGGGAGGGGGGAACTTTCAATGCGAATATCTCTCAAACCATAGCGGTTTCAGAGATGGGATTTGCTGCAAATATTTTTTTTTCATCTACAAAACAAGAATAATTTAAATGGGACATTACTATACATTTAAATCCCAATGACAGCAAGAGCAGTGAATATATGGACACGGCTATATTAGCTTTTCTCCCCATATAGAACATGACTCTAATATTGAAATGTGTGTTCTGTGTCTACAACAGATATAGAGAAGGAAGATAATCACCCAATTATTTATAAGGAAGGTCATGGATTTACATACCTCTAAGAAAAAAAATATATTTTAATCTACTTAATTTAAAAAGCAGGAAATGTATAGGACTTTTTCTGTAAGCTGTCACTGCTGAATATATGCTTCATTCAAAAGTTATCACAGTGCAAATTTGTTTTTACAGCCAGTTGGCTCTGTTGCTATCTGCAGAGGTCTGGGTATCTCAGACCAAGCTTTAATAGACGGTAGGAGGAACAGTGTGACCAGGGGGGAGATTCACTAAGCGACGATAACGTTGATAAATGATGAATTCTCCAGTTTATCACTTCTCCATTTCCTATGTTATTATATGGTGCCTATTCACTAAGATCTCCAGAGTTGAAATTTTAGTGTATAGGCTCCATAGAATAACATAGGAATTGGAGAAGTGATAAATTGGAACAGTCATCACCACTTTATCACTGCTTAGTGAATCTCCCCCCTGGTGTCAAACAGTCTTGACTCAAACAAACTGTAATAAACCTTTGGCTTTCATGTCTCAGAGAATTTTCAGCTCCTGTGCACTCCTTACCTAATGAAATGCCTTTATTACTGAGGACACTTTCAAATTCACTTTTGGCGGTGTTATAATATGATTCCAATGTCTCTCCATAATTCTTTGGGCCCAGTGGAAGGATGAGGCTGTCAGAGAGACGCAACAGGACATTTCCAGCTGTGCGGGCTACCATCTGGTGACTGGTAAATCCTGCAGAGAAATTGCATTGTTATAGGGAGACTGGCACTGGGCCATAATAGCATAAGGCAGAGGGAGATAACCTACGGTATGTCTGCAAAAATGAATTATTTTAATGTGGTTTACTTACCTACCATAGTACTTAACCCTTTAAATACCAGAGTGGTGTGCAACACATTGATTTGCAATATGTTGCACACCCCTCTGGTCCTTAAAGGGATAGTAAAGTTTCTTATGCCAAGTAGCGCTAAACGTTGAGCATATGTAATAATACTGCTCCGCGATGTTTATATCCTTCAAAACTTGCTAGTTACAGTGTAATAATATGTTGAAGTTGATCCCTCCCGCTTTCCCCGACGTAAGCATTTTATTCTGAGATCCGACAGCGGATCACAATGAGGGACAATCTTCAGTTAGTATTAGGAAAAACATGCCTTCCTATGACAAGGTGGGCAGGTTTTTCCTTATATTGAATGAGGAAACATTGCCCCTAGTTGTGATCTGTCCGGTGAAGCAACCGGACTTCAGATCTGGCGGGAGGCGGCTTCCGAACGGGGAAAGGGGTGGGAGGGATCATTTTCAACATATTATTACACTGTAACTAGCAAGTGTTAAAGTGTATGAACATCACGGTGCAATGTTATTACATGTGCTCAACGTTGTGAGCTACTTTGAAGAATAAAACGTTATTATCCCTTTAACGGGTGAAAGAGATAGTAATCTTTTATTTACATTGACTTTACATATTCTGCAAGTGCCAATAATTTTGTTTTTCGCTTTTTTTTATTTTTATTTTTTTATAATTGCACTTTTGTGCCCCTGATGGAAAGCTCCCCATGTCTCTGTTTCCAAAGAGCTTTCTAGTCAGTCCCATCTAAGCAGGACAGAGATTTAATGTAACAATATCCCTGCAGCACTGAGTGCTCTGTTGGCTATATTTATTACATTGTATCATTACACCTACTTCCACAGTCCATGACAGAAAGCTCTTTGGAAACAGATCCATGTCAGGGATATAAAGGTGTAGAAAAATAGGTGACGATGGAAAAAAAAGGTACAGGCAATCTGACTCTATATAGGATGCACTTGTAGAATATGTAAAGTCAAAATAAAGGGTTGCTATCTCTTTAAGGGGCAATCCCAGGAATAACTGGACCTTAATTTGTTAACCCTTTAAGTGCCAGAGGGTCATGCAACACATTGATACACAATGAGTTGCACATTGTTCTGGCACTCAATGGGGTAAAGGGTTTTCCTTGTAGGAGTCCTTGATACAGCAGTCTATTATAACTATATGCTTTATTTTCTTTATTACAGTTATTTTGCTAGTTCCAGTTTACAATTTGATAAAAACAAATCTGACTTAAAGGGATAGTAATACTTCATTATTACTTTCCCCTATATTGTACATATTTGCTAAATAATTTGATAGCCCCCAGATTCATCTCTCAAACCTTTATGGTTTGAGAGATAACTGAAGGCAAAGTTCCCCCCTTCTTCCCCTTTCCCTGAATTCAGTGTTGTGCTGACTGCAGGGATATCCGGTCTGACTTTCATCATGCGGCTCTTACATAGTTACATAGTAATTTAGGTTGAAAAAAGACTTGCGTCCATCCAGTTCAACCCTTTTCCTATTCCTGTTTACCATCGCTGACCCAAAAGAAGGCATCTGACTTCAAATGGCAATCAGATTTCTCCCTGGATCAACAAGCCCTAACTAAATATTAATCCCTATACTAACGTACATAGCCCTCTATATTATGCTCTTTTAAATAAGTATCCAGGCCCCTTTTAAAGGCATCTAATGTATTTGATAGCACCACCTCCTCCGGAAGTGCATTCCATACCTTTATTGTCCTTACTGTAAAGAAACCCTTCCGCTGTTGTAGATTAAATCTCCTTTCCTCAAGTCTAAGCGGGTGGCCCCTTGTCCTGTGTACTGTTCTGTTAATGAACAGGTCTTTTGAAAGCCCTTTATATGGGCCTTGAACATATTTATATAGTGTTATCATATCCCCTCTAAGACGCCGTTTCTCTAGTGTGTACAAGTTTAACTTTTCTAGCCTCTCTTCATAACTAAAACTTTCCATTCCCCTTACTAGTTTTGTAGCCCTCCTCTGCACTTTCTCTAGTTCCATAATGTCCTTCTTCAGAAAGGGCGCCCAGAATTGAACAGCATATTCTAGGTGGGGTCTTACCATGTACCTGTAAAGAGGCATAATTATATCTTCCTCCCTTGAGTCAATACCCCTTTTAATACATGCCAATATCTTATTGGCCTTTGCAGCTGCCAGCTGGCACTGCATGCTACTGTTAAGTTTATTGTCTACCATTACTCCCAAATCCTTTTCATTAGTAGATTTCCCCAGAGAAACACCATTTAAACTATATGTTGCATTTTTATTATTATACCCAAAATGCATAACTTTACACTTGTCTATATTGAATCTCATTTGCCTGCCCAGTTACTCAATTTTTCCAAATCTTCTTGTAATGAAGACACATCCAGTTCAGACTTTATTACCTTACTTAATTTTGTGTCATCGGCAAACACTGATACATGGCTTCCTATGCCCTCTGGGAGGTCATTAATAAACAAATTAAAAAGAAGAGGACCCAGGACAGATCCCTGAGGCACTCCACTTATCACGTTTATCCAACTGGAGAACTTGCCATTTACTACCACTCTTTGCATTCTATCTTTCAGCCAATTTCCAATCCACACACAAACATTTTCCCCTAGTCCTATTTCATTCAATTTGTACAGTAACCTCTTGTGCGGAACTGTATCAAATGCCTTGGCAAAGTCTAAATAGATCACGTCAACCGCCGCTCCCTCATCTATATTATTACTTACTTTTTCATAAAATGCGATCAAGTTTGTTTGACAAGACCTATCTTTCACAAAGCCATGTTGGCTATTGCTAATGATATTCCTGTTCCAGCAGAATTCTTGAATATATTCCCTTAGCAACCTTTCAAACAGCTTCCCTACCACAGATGTCAAGCTTATGGGTCTGTAATTTCCTGGCTGGGACTTTGATCCCTGCAGCAGAGCAGCAGTTGAGTTAGTGACAAAGAATTATCTCACTGAGATGGTCTTCTACATGTGCTTGCAATCCAAGCACATGTAGAAGACCGTTACAGTGAAATAATTATTTTTCACTAACGGGATCTCAGCTCAGCTGCAGAGCCGCAAGCCTGTCGTACGAAAGACTTCCCATGCAGGCAGTACAACGCTGACTTCAGGGAAGGGGGAGGGGGGGGAGCTTTGCCTTTGGTTATCTCTCAAACCATAAAGGTTTGAGAGATAACCTGGGGGCTATTAAATTATTTTACAAATATGTACAATATGGGGTTAGTAATAATAAAGTATTACTATCCCTTTAAGGAACCATTCAGGTCTATTGACATCCACTTATGGCAGAGATGCAATCTAAAGACATGCTTAAGGATTTGTAACTATATACAGGAAACTACAGATACAATGAAAAACACATATAAATAAATATACTTGTCCGCTTCATGAAGGTAAGGTGGCCACATTTCCATTCTGCCATTCAGGGACACTGCATAGACAAGAGCAACAGCGTACTCGTCCCCATTTCTAGTGCAGCTACAAGGGAAGGGTCCCTATACATCACTGGATATCCGTGCACAACCTGCTCTTTCTCCTACACACCGCAGAGTCCTAAACGGTAGAGGGAGAACAGCCCTTTGACTGCTGTGACCAAAAGCCATGCCTGTGATGGGCTACAAGTGAATGTGCATCTCAACCAAAGCCTTAGACTAGCGTTACACTACAACAGAATTGTACCTCAGCTCCTATTTGATGTCAGGATCAAGATTCAGTTCTCTCTAGTGTTTAGAACCCTGTCTAGAAACCATTTTGTTGTAGCCCAGCAGAGACATCACCCTCTACCACAGTAGACAGTGTGCAGTTTTCCTTCTAGTGATTTGAACTCTGTTCTCTGGAGGCTTCATTCCAGGACTTTGTACTGTCCCAGAAGGGAGCTGCCTGGGACATGGAACTCACATTTAAAGGGATAGTAATACTTCGTTTTAACTTTATTTTACTTTGTAGGCATTAAAAAACATGAAGATGATATAAGTCTTATCTCTCAAACCTTTATGGTTTAAGAGATATTCGCAAGAAAAGTTTCCCCTCCCACCCCTTTTACCTAGTGTAAGCCATCTCTTCTCAGATGTGGAATGCAGTCCATAGACCAGACAGATAACTTCCTATGAGAACAGTGAAATCCCTGCCCCTTGACAAGCTTTTCAGGTTTTTCCCTTATCTTAATTTAAGATTGTCCCTCTCTGCAATCTACCTGGGCACCTCCCTTCTGATCTGGCTGAACAGTGTTACATCAGTAAAAGGGGCGGGAGGGGGATACTTTGTCATTGGATTACTATTGAACTACAACTCTGACAGAATTGAAATAACACTCACCAAAGTCCAAATACTATGATGATTAATTAGAGCTGCTTTTATTATGAAACATTACTATCCCTTTAAAATCCTGGACCGTCCTGGGCAATTCGGGACATGTGGTCACCCTACTGAAGGAAATCTTAGCAAATCCTTTTGTTAAACAAATTAAGAGCAACTTATTTTTACAGTATCCTTTTAATGCTTTGAATGCCAGTGAGGTGACACCCCTCTGGCACTTACTGGGTTAAAATAAATAAATGAACTCTGGTTCAATACACGGTACAGATGTTGATGGGAGAGGATACAATGTACAGTATCACTAAACTCTTCTAGAGAAAATTACAGAAACACTCAGATAAGTTAAAAGTGTATTTAAAGGGATAGTAATACTTCGTTTTAATTTTATTTTATTTTGTAGGCATTAAAAAAACATGAAGAATGATATAAGTCTTATCTCTCAAACCTTTATGGTTTATGAGATATTCACAAGCAAAGTTTCCCCTCCCGCCCCTTTTACCTAGTGTAAGCCATCTCTTCTCAGATGTGAATCAGGTTGTATGACAGTACAGATAACAGAAGGGGACAATTTTCTTTGTATGAAAACAATGAAAGCCCTTCCCCCCTTGACAAGTTTTTCAGCTTTTTCCCTTATCTTAATTGAAGATTGTCCCTCTCTGCAGTCTATCTGGGCACCTCCCTTCTGATCTGGTTGAACAGGGGGGGGATACTTTGTTTGTGAATATCTCTTACACCATAAAGGTTTCAGAGATAAGACATATCATTCTTCATGTTTTTTTAATGCCTACAAAATAAAATAAAGTTAAAATGAAGTATTACTATCCCTTTAAGGTGCAAATGTCTCCTGTCCATATTCGCATCTCAGAGGATCCATCTTGACAGGATTTGCATGATTGGCAATTTATGCAAATGAACTAGTAATGGACAGAAGAGAGTTGGGGGGAGGGAGAACAGTGTGGAATGTTAGTATCTGGTACCCAAGCTAGCTAGTACGGTCTAATCTGAATTAACTAAAAATAAAGATAAATATCTCAAACTATTGTTTTAAATTAAAAAAAAAAGGCTAACAAATATAGGAGATTTTGAAAGTCCTTTTAAAATGAGTTAACCCCTTGAATACCAGTCGGTTACAAAAAAACATTGCTTTGCAATGCATTGTGTACTCTACTGGCATTCAAGGGGTTAAGTTGTTATATGGTGTTTGTTTCACTTTAAGAATTCAATGGCGCATATAGGATGGCTGTTATTGTTTTCCAAAACAGCTGACAACCAACGTGGAACAATGGTTTGTATTTCTGCCCAATGAGACTGACATACCAAGAACAACTGGAGAAGACCAAACCATACTGGACAAATAAAATTTCCCTAGATTACCACTGTTTAACCCTTCGAGTGCCAAAGGGATATCCAATACATCGCTTAGCAATGACTTGGATACACCATCTGGTGATCAAAAGGTTAAATAGTGCCTTTAACCAACTGAAAGCCTGAGAGGTCTCTGCTGTAGAAATCAAGGGAATGAAAACCCCATTTAAATCAATCAGACTTTTTATTTATCCCTTATAGCAGTGGTTCTCAATCTTTTTTTGTTCAGGTCACCCCTAACACACAATCTAGAACATTCAGGGCACACCTAACATATTTAATTTATTTTATCAAAGGCATAAGAAGGGTATAATACATAAATATACAGTTATTATTAGGTCTTATAATATTGATAACAAAACTATACATATTGTGCATAACAATTTCTATAAATCTTTAGTTAAAAGTCCATTTTTGTTAGTCTTTATAGAAAACATGGGGCACCCTAAGCTGATGTTCATGGCACACCAAAGTGCCACGGCACCCTGGTTGAGAATCACTGCCTTATAGACAAGCCTTGCTTAATTGCTACATGGTTCATCAGAGAAGAAGTCAGAGATGCTCAACTCGTCTCCTGAACTTGCAAGGATATGCAAAAAGCTCACTTGGACTGTGACTTCGCGCCCAGGGTACAATGTCTTTTAGACCACAAATGCCATACACAGAGAAGAAATATGCTGAAGGATATCATGTAAAACCTACCAAAATGATAATCCAGCCACAAAATGCCAGACAATTCCTCTCTGAACAAGGGAAACAGCTAACCGCAGACACACATTTCAGCCATGGGTCTTGTCAGCGAGGTGCAGCTGATCCCTCTAGGCACTTGTGAGTAAGGGGTCCATGTCTGGATTCCCTCCATTACCCTTAGGGTGAACAACCCTAAGAGCAATTTGCATATAGATAGAAGAAGTCAGAGATGCTCAACTCGGCTCATGAGCTAGCAATGATATGTAAAAAGCTCACTAGCACTGTGTCCTTGCTCCCAGGGTGCAATCTATTTTAGCTCACAAGTGCCATACACAGAGAAGAAATATTCTGAAGCATATCATACAGGTCCTGCCAAAATGACAGTCCAGCAACGAAACGCCAAACAATTCCTCTCTGAACAACGTAAGCCGCTAACATCAGACATACATTTTGGCCTTATTGGACTTGATGGGTGAGGAGCAGCTGATCCCTCTAGGCACTTGTGAGCAAGGGGATCACGTCTGGATTCCCCCGAAAACCCTTAGGGTGACCAACCCTAAGAGCAATTTGCATATACAGAGAAGTCAGAGATGCTGAACTCGGCTAATCAGCTTGCAAGGGGATGCAAAAAGCTCACTGGGACTGTGTCCTCACGCCCAGGATGCAATCTCTTTTAGCTCACAAATGCCATACTCAGAGAAGAAATATTCTGAAGTAAGTGAGGACACAGTCCCAGTGAGTTTTTTGCATACCCTTACAAGCTCATGAGCTGAGTTGAACATTTCTGACTTCTTTTCTACATGGTTCATCAGCCTAATATTCTTTCTGTATCACATCTGCCCCAATGATATGAGTTTGGGGAGTGGCAGCTGCATGGGCGGATTGTCCTATCGGATGATCGGGCATCCCCCGGTGGGCCGCTAGATCATGGGCCGGTGGGGGAGATCAGAAGATCTCACCTCACCATCCCATGATATTTTGAAGGAGACGTCTGTGTTGCCACAGGCATTCTCTGTGACAGCCTTCGTGTTCCTTGTTAATGCAGAGTGCCAGTATATGACATAATATCCTGGCGCCTGCTCTCCCATGCTGCACAGGGACCACAAGGGGGCGTCTATAGGGACGTCGGTGCAGCTAGTGGGCTGCTTTAAAAAAAAAAAAAAAATGCCGGGGCTGGTATTCCCCTACAATCTGCCCCTGGGCGGCTGTATAAATCACAGTCCCCGGTCCCAGTTCTATAAGACTGAAGAGTTCAGCCACTATTAGCCCACCCCCTCTGTCTGTGTGCTCTGTGCGCTTTTGATTAAGCGGCCCTCTGTTATTAAAAACCCACAAACCTATTCTGTGAGTTGGGGAGAGGTCTGCCACTCCCACCCACTGTTCTATGGATTGGTTAAGAGCAATGGACACCTATGCACTACATCCCCTAAATAGTTAGGCGACACATCCAATAGCATTAAAACCTTATTATTATTATTTTTTAAGCTTCCATTTGGTTTAAAAATAACTTACACAAGTATCTGCTGCAGCCACTTCCGGGTGACTGCAGTTCTCTGCGGTTCTCCGCGGTTACAGAGTTCTGCCTCTGCTTCCCTCCCTCCTCCAATGGCGGAGGCTTCTGTCAGTAAACTGGAGCAGTCTCATTGGCAGAGATCGATATCTAGCCAATGAGAGTGCTCCAGCTTACTGACAGAAGCCTCCGCCATTGGAGGAAGGAGGAGAGCTGAGGTAGTGCGTCGGGCTGCAGTCTATACGGAAGTGGCTGCAGCCCAGACTTTTATAAGTTACATTTAAACCAAACAGAAGCTTAAAAAGAAATAATAATAAGGTTTGAATGCTATTGGATGTGTCACCTAACTATTTGGAGGATGTTGTGCATAGGTGATACATCCACTTTAAGGGGGCAGTATGTCCAAATTATTTAAACAATATGTTGTAGGCCTTTTCCGAGATTTTTTTTTTAAAGCTATAAAAAAAGATAATGACATTTTCTGACAGCCTGGATTCAATTTTTCCAGTTCACTTTGAAAATGTCACACGCAAAAAAGCGTGCAAGTTTCAAATAGCAATTTTAATAATTCAAGAGCCTTTTACACACATTGATGTAATCAGATGTATTCATTACAACCAAATTACCACACTTATCAGCCAGTTTAATCACATATTTTTGTCTCGGTTTAATTCCAGTAAAGTTTTTCTTTCCATTGGTGAGAGATTATCTTGTTCAGGGTTCTAACTAATACTTTATTGAGAGATTTTGATGAAGTGCCTCTAGTTCTTGCTCACAGAAAATTTACACATGAGGTGAGACATTTTTTGATGGAGTAAATTCAGGGTTAATTTTAAGGTCAGTGAAGGGTCTCTGTGCTTGATCTCTGAAACCATTTCCTCGTCAAGAAGAGACATCAGATTTTTAATGTCTCCTGATCTAGATTTCCTGTCTCTGCTTTAGTTACATTATTTAAAAAAACCTTATGCAGAAGCAATTTCCTACAAAAAAAATTACGATGTTTGATCCATTCAAACAGGTCAAAGTCCCTTCTCAAGCAATTGAATCTTGGAATTGGTAAGCATGGCTGAGGAGATATTGTGTATTTGCATTTTGTCCTTTTCATCTATCTCCACCCTTCTCTGTAACCCCATTTGTCCCTGTTCCTTAACTGGGGAAAATTTGTCAAACCTAAGGTATGTGGGGAATAAAATGGATGCAGGTTGAAGCGATTTAAGGCCTCAACATGAGAATCTTGCTCTTTTGATGCAGGGTGTGATTCTCATGTTGCCCTTTTCATCACGACAACATGGTTAATGCGCCGTTTAGTGCACGCTCTTTTATTTGCTAATCTGTGACATCACCCTGCTTGAAATAAAACAGTGACTCTTTCAATGTCACTGTTTTATTTCAAGCAGGGTGATGTCACAAATTATTTTGGTGCTCATGGGATATCCTCATAAAGCCCATTGCGATCCTGTGTCTGTGACATTCAGCTTTTCCCAAGGTGTAAAAGAAACAGCAGCATCTGACTGGAAGTTTGGTATCCTTTGAAAATGTAGCAAACAGAAGAGGTTGATTAAGTATTTTCCTGTGTTGTTTTTAAAATTGTTTGGTATTATTATGGTACTTTCATTTTTGTCTGGTCATATGTAGTAATTTTTCAGATATGTATAATGAGTGGGAACGATTGTACTCATTTCACAGAAAACATTTGATGGTATAGCCCCTAGGGATAGGCAACCTTTGCTCCTCAGATGTTAGAAATTACAACTTCCTTTATCCAAAACAGAAAAAAATAGGTTAGAATCATGACATTTGTAATCTCCAACAGCTAGCGAGCCAAAGATTTCCTGCCACAGGTATAGTTCTAGGCTGGACAACCTATTGGCCAACTGTGGATGATGAGAGTAACAACAAATGGAGGGCAGAAGGTTGTTTCCCCTGGTAAAGACCTTAGTAACACTGTGCATTTTATTACTGAAAACAATTAATGCAAATATTTATAGTACATCTTAACCCTATAGTACTTTGTCTTCTACCTCATATACTCACATCCATACTCCTGCACCAATTTATGTAGGTAATGTGGCCTGTGCCTACTATCAGCCAGTATCATTAATGGTCAACTGACTGGTTCAAATAAGAAATGACTGAAAAAATCTATTGTTCAATGAAGGCTGCTGTATTTCTACAGCTAACATGGTACCAACTCTCATCTGTTATCAACATCAACAATGTAGGCTGTCACTGTACATTCTGTACTTGTGCTCTGTACACATGTTATGGTGTAGCTGTGTAACCCTGAACTGGATTTCCCATTAGGCAGAGTAGGCAATTGCCTGTGTTGCGATCTCAGTGTTTCTGGTTTATGTTTGCCTGTTTATTTGCTGGTTTGCATACCCATTTACTGGCTACAATGCCTTTGGAAACTTATCAACCAAGGAGTTAAGAGCTTTTTTGTGCTTCTGTGTTGTAGACTAGAGTATGGGTAGGGTGGACTGGAGCAGGGTCATGTGAGGAGTGGGGGTTTGGCCATAAGTGAGGGTAATGGAGCCCTGGGTGCCTTTGCATAGAGGTGGCTGAGATGTAAGTCCTGCTCTATGTGTACCAGTAAGATGTGAGAGTATGTGAGAGGGAGATTTGTGTGCTAATATCTTGTAACCACTCTCTGTTTAAATGCCATAGTGTAGCTGTGTATCGGGTAGACTGCCATTCTTACCTGGGTCAATAAATTTTGCAGTGTAATCAAACGTGTCAAATGCTGTGTGATAAGCAGGGTATATTCGTGCTGAAGTTTTGGTCTGTAGGAAGGATACAAGAGAAACAAGTTAATGATTATCACATATGCATTAACCACTCATAGAGATCTAAATTGCATAACATAGGAACACATGCATAACTGGACACCTGCTTTGAGCTTTAGTTTTGTGTATAACAGTGACGTGATACCTGCTTTTTAGCCATCCTGTTCAGAATTAAAGTTCAGTTGTGTAACTGTCATTTATTAGTTTTTTTTACTCAGACTATAATTACAAAAATGTTATAAGTTACAGTACTATCTATATAATTAACAAGGCAGGCCAACCAGATATACTATCATAAAACGTTTATAGGTTCCACCATGATCAAAGTAATGCATCGGACAGGCCTTTCCAACATCTAAGTCAGGAATGTGACAGGTCCCACCAGCATCCATATTCCCAGAAGTGACATCTTCCATCAGCATCCAAATCCCAAATGGACAGGTCCTCCAACATTCAAGCCCCAGATGTGACAGGGTCCACCAGCATCCACACCATTACTGAAAGGTCTCACCAGCATTCAAGTTAGAAATATGATAGGTCACGCCAGCAACCAAATCATAAATGTAATAGGTCCCACGATTATCCAAGTCATAATATGACAGGTAACACCATCAGCCAAGTCTCGGATCTGAGAGATTTCATAGCCATCCAAGTGTCCAATGAGTCAGGTCCCACCAGCATCTAGTTCTTGAAAGTACTAGGTCCTACCAACATCCAAGTATTGGATGTTACAGGTCCTGTTAACATCTAAGTCTTAAATGTATCAGGTTCCACCAACATCCAAGTCTCAAATGTGACAGGTCCAATTAGCATCTAAGACAAACATGTGACAAATCTTGATCTGCATCAAAGTCATGTATGGGACAGGTCACATTTGCGTCCAAATCATGCATGTGACATATCTCACCAGCAGCCAAGTCATACAACTTTTTGTCCCACCAGCATCCAAATCATGCACATGACACATCACGCCAGAAGCCAAGTCATACATCTCATAGGTCAAACCACTGTACAAATCATTCATGTGACACATCTCACTAGCAGCCAAGTCATACATCTCATAGGTCCAACCTATATCCAATCATGCATCTGACAGTTCCCACAAGCATCCAAGATATATATTTGATAGTTCCTACTAGTTTCCAGTCATGCATGTTGCACCTCTCACTAGCAATGGGTACATGTTGCAATTGTCAGTTATATGTATTATGTCCTACCAGAAGCCAAGTCATGAATTTGACAAGTCTTAACAGCATGCAAGTCATAAATGTGACAAAGAAGAAAGAAGAAAATGGGTGCCTCATAGAGTATTATGTCAATGTGTCACTCTCACCACTGCTGTGATTTCCCTCTGTGATTTTTCTGCTCTCCTCTTCCTGATTGGGAGTTTATCCTTTAAGAACTGCTACTTGCTTGTTTCCCGTGATTGCTCTTCGAGCTACAATAAATTCCAGTGTTCCTGTCATGTGTTATTGATCCTGTTCTGACTTTTGGCTTGTTACTGACTATGGCCTCCTCTACCCTTCCCTGCTTACCTGTAGTTCACGACCCAGCTTGTGTTCTGACCAAGTTTCCTCTCCCGTCCTCCTGGCTGGACCCTGGCTTATGTCCTTGACTATTCTGCTCAGCTCCATCTGCTAATTCACCAGTTCTGGCTCCACGTCTCCTCTTCCATCCTCCTGGTAAGACCCCGGCTTGAGGTCTCGACTATTCTGCTCAGCTTCACCTGCTCGCTGACAGACTGAGCTCCGTCTGGCTGAGAGCATCTTCCTTATATCTCTGTGTATCAGGTTGATTTCCGACTGGGCCTGGCAGACTGAGAACGGCCAGTCGGATAGATCCCAGCCACAACATTGCAATACCCTCGACTACCACCAGACTTCCAGTCAAACGTAGAGGAACCAGTAACTTGGGTTCCAGCACACGCGCAGGTTGATCTCCGACTGGGCCTCCCAGACCAAGAACAGCCGGTCGAATAGATCCCAGCCACTTGACTGCAATACCTCAGACTACCGTCAGGAGTCAACAACCTCTGACATCGACCTTTGACTAACTCTAGAGACCAGTGCTTTATTCTTACTCAGCGGTCCATTTCTCTAATAGTGCTTCTCTCCAGTCCTTCGTCTTCCCTTCTTTCAACACCCCGTGGCAGAAGTGGGCAGCCAGTTTCGAGTCCTACGGATCAGAGACTCTAGACTCCATAGCTTGTGTTCAACTCACTCTTCTTGTGTATCTGGGGCTCTGCATGAAAGGTCCTAACACTTCCCAGTCCTGGTTACAGTCGCACAGTTTAACAATTGTTCACACTTCCAGTGCATCTAAATAAAAAGTAACATAAATCTCAAAAACTGAAAATATATATACTGTATATATTTATATATTTTTTTCAATTTATGAGATTTCATAGTTTTTTATTTTTTGTTCAAATATGCACTTTGCACATACAGACCAGCAAGTGTAGCAACCAGCTTAGATTAACGCATTTTGCATCTACGACATTTACTCTTGATCACAAGAAAACATCGTAGACGTAAAACACTTTGATCTGAACTGGTTACAAGATTTGAGGGTCTGTATCCCACTCCTAGAGTCTCTTCTTTCAACTGATATAAGGCACAGATTGCAACAAGATAATTTTAAACATTGTGTACAATAAAGGGACTTTTTGTTTTTATATGACATTGCTTTCTGTCACTGTGTTGGCGCGGTCTTGTTTATATGGGAAGATGCATGATATGCATGGTGTAAAAGCACCAGGATTAATTTTTTTGACAGTCTACCAGCAGGACCTTTATTGCAAGTCATCTCCACTTTATCACCTCTCTATCACTCCTTTGTGCATAACCCCCTCTGTATGCCCTATAGACTTCATGATTTAACCCCCTGAATGCTGTAGTTGTCTCCAATATATTGCTTTTCAGTGCAGAAGATGATTTTTATCATCCATGTGGTTAAAGGGATAGTAATGTTTCACAAAAACAGCAGCTCCAATTAATCTTCATAGTATTTGGGCCATGTAGAGTGTTATTTCAATACTGTCAGCGCTGTAGTTCAAAAGTAATTGAAAGATAAAGTATCCCCCTCCTGCCCCTTTTACCTAGTGTAAGCCATCTCTTCTCAGATGTGGAATGCAGTCCACAGACCAGACAGATAACAGCAGAGGACAATCTTCTTCCTATGAGAACAATGAAAACCCTCCCCCCCTTGACAAGCTTTTCAGGTTTTTCCCTTATCTTAATTGAAGATTGTCCCTCTCTGCAATCTACCTGGGCACCTCCCTTCTGCTCTGGCCGAGAAGTGTAACATCAGTAAAAGGGGTGGGAGGGGGATACTTTGTCATTGAATTACTCTTGAACTACAACTCTGACAGAATTGAAATAACACTCTCCAAGGTCAAAATACTATTATGATTAATTATAACTGCTTTTATTATGAAACATTACTGTCTCTTTAAAATGACAAATGTCTCGAAAACCCTACTTATTTCCCACTGCTTGTTTCTTCACTAGATATTGAGCTATCCAGCCGAATTTACTTTCATGCATTTTGATGGCACATTAGTTTTTTATTTATTCATTTTAAATTGTTGCATTTTATTTAATATGTACTTTACCCTGTCATATGTATATGCAAGATCCAAACAGGTGATGCCCAAATAATGCAGAAAAGGGGCGTAATCACTGCCCGCACCAAGTGTTCCCATCCTGTCATGGAAATAATATATTATAAAAATGCTCAGAAACATTTAATTTGTTCAATTTCCCCTTGATTCCTGATACACAAGGTCTTTATTGAGGCTATGGTGCCTTACACACAACTGATTATGGACAAAAATTAGTAAGCTGCATCTTTACTATGTTCACGTAGGAGTTCAGTAAAGATGCAGCAAGAAAGTGGAAGTATATGGGCCACCTTCAGACCTTTCACATAAATGTTGTTGAAAGTTGTCAGGCCCGGCCCAAGGTATTGTGCTGCCTGGGTCCAAGGATGAAATGCTGCCCCACCAAAACCACACCCACCAAAACACGCCCATATGGATGCTCTATGCACATTTAACCCTTTGAGTGCCAGAGGGGTATGCAATGCATTATTTTGCAATATGCTGCATACCCCTCTGGCACACTAAGGGTTAAGCCCCAGGTCTTTCAAAGCCAACCAACCCCCCTGGTTACATTCCCTGTAGGCAGGACGGAGCACGGACATCTTGCCCTAGTGACGTCCGCGCGCCTGCGCTGTCAGTCCCAGGCGGCTGTAGGAGGCGTTGCTAGAAGCCATTCGGCTCCGGAAGGAACTGACAGCGCAGGCGCGCGAACATCACTAGGGCAAGATGTCCGCGCTCCGTCCTGCCTGTCAGCCGAAGATCACTTCAAATTTCTCCCTGAAGAGGTAATAATTCTGGCGACTAGCGCTACTAAGTAGCTAGTCGCCAGATAGGGAATTATTAAAGACAACGTTTGTTAGCGGTGTTTGTTCCGCTTTAAGTGGAGCTGCTTTTATTATGAAACATTACTATCCCTTTTAGCACATGGTCAGCAGGTCAGTGTTTCAGCTCTCGTCTTGAACCTTTATCTGGAGTCTTGATAAAGGTTCCAGAGTTGAGCCAAAGTGTTGACTTGCTTACCATGTGTGCTTAACCCATTAACAACCATAAGGGTGTTCAACGCATTTGTGTTTTAAGAAATAAAAAAAATGTTTTCACTACCTGTGGGTGCCTCATATTCCTTTGTATTTTATATTAATCCAAGAATATTGTCAAATTGTGAAATAACGTTATTTTACTTATAGACGTTTTGGTCACAGACCTTCCTCAGTATCCAAAGCAAGTGACAAATAAAGCCCTCTAATATATTTTTACAAAAGGAAAGGCACAAAAACTGGTATCCCACAGTATACTGTGACATCACCAGAAAGTTTATTTCACATTATTTTGAAGCCTATGTATGCTTTTGAATCTTTGCAATTTCATATTGACGCCAGTAGCAACAGAACCAGGTAAGATGTACATTTGTTTTTATACCATAAATCAAATGAAGAAGTGGGTGGTATCTGAGCAAAATCCCAAGCTTATAGGAGTTCTTCCCATTCCATTACTATATATCAGATGTGCAGTTTTGAATTTTACCACTGTTTATCTAGCTACCACCCTTAGAACCATACCCCAGTCGGTCTTCATTTTACCCAGAGAAATTACTCCATTCATAAGCTTAAAATCAAAACACTTAGAGGGAACTTCAAAAATTCTCAGGAGAGAAGGACATTTGAAATTAAGACTAAATAATGCCTTGGGATTCCTCGCACATTACCAAAACTTTACATCATATTTCCTGCTATTTATTTTGTTTAATACATGTTTACCCATCTTTCTCATATTATTTTCCTTTTTATATCTATGTACTATGGATTTGTCTGTCTGTTTGTCTTTGTTTGATGTATGTTATATAAACAGGTAATGTAAAATTGACAAACAATGATAAAAGCTCAAATGCTCAAATGTGTGTGTATGTATGTATTTGTATGTGTGTGTGTGTGTATGTGTGTGTGTGTATGCATGTGTATGAATGTGTGTGTATGTATATTTGTATGTGTGTGTGTGTATGTGTGTGTATATGTGTGTGTGCATGTGTGTATGTGCATGTGTGTGTATGTGCATGTGTGTGTGTATGTGTGTGTGTGTGTGTGTGTGTGTGTGTGTGTGTATGTGTGTGTGTATGTGTATGTATGTGTATGAATGTGTGTGTATGTATATTTGTATGTGTGTGTGTATGTGTGTGTGCGTATGTGCATGTGTGTGTGTATGTGTGTGTGTGTATATGTGTATGTGTGTGTGTGTGTGTGTATATGTATGTGTGTATGTGTGTGTATGTATATGTGTGTGTGTGTGTGTATGTGTATGTGTGTGTATATGTGTGTGTGTATGTGTATGTGTGTGTATATGTGTATGTGTATGTGTGTGTGTATAAAATACAAGCAAGTGATAATCCTGTTCCCATGCAAATTTACATTTACGTGCCTGGGTGCCCCTAAAACAATGAATTTCTACAATAATCCTTTTCTTTCATTTAAGTCCCTTGAGAGACCATTTTCTTTGTCAGTATGGGATAGTGCACAAAGAGAGTGGAGTAATTTTGGGGCATGTCAACTGCACCATAGGGAACACATAAACATTCAAACTGATTACCATTGATTGGGGCTTTTAACCCTTTGACTGCAAGAGAGGTCTTAGCAATGCATTGGAGACATCTCTGCATTCAAGGGTTTTTAAAACCCTGGTTAATTCAGTGGAACAATGAGTAATTTCTGTTTGTCCCTTGTGTGTACTTGTTTGCTCCGCAATTGCTGTTTCTTCTTAAAAAATCAGTTCTGTGATCCCACAAGTCCTATAGTAAGGGTGCTTTGGCATGGGTTCTTACTGAGGAATGCTTCCTTCATAGAGAGGGCTGGTCCGATTGGAGAAACGAAGCCAGTTGTCATACACACTGACAGAGTTCACAGGGGTTGGCACCTGCAGTAAATGATAGTGTAGAAAGATTTAATTTTTCAGTAGTGAAAACGTCTACATAATTCAAAATGGCTGTCAGAGACGCATTGCTATCTAAAATAGTGTAACATAAAATATGGAGTTAAAATAAATATATTTTACAGGCCAATAGGAACAGATACACTCCCTTATCTCAAACATTACTCCATCTAAAAGAACTCCTGCAAGATAGTTCATATGTGTGGCACAAAAAAGGAAATTAATATTTAAATTAAAAAGGACCTGGGACATGCACAGACATTTTGGGGGCAGGTGCTCAAATGAAAAAAGGGCACTTCTCATAATTATTTATTCAAAATATATATTTAAAAAAAGAAAATAATTTACATCTCAGGAGCCTGTAGGCACAGATCTGAAGCACCCCCCCCCCCCATTGGCCATCTCCACTGGACACCTCTACAATGCTCCTAATCTCCACATTGCCCCCCCATCATCTCCATATTGCCCTTACATTGTCCCCTGTCAGCTCCACATTGCCCCCATCAGCTCCACATTGCCCCCATCATCTCCATATTGCCCCCACCAGCTCCAACTTACCCTCACATTGCCCCATCAGCTCCATATTGCCCCATCAGATCCAACTTACCCTCACATTGCCCCCATCATCTCCACATTGCCCCCATCAGCTCCAACTTACCCTCACATTGCCCCCTTCATCTCCATATTGCCCCCCATCAGCTCCATATTGCTATCAGCTCCAACTTACCCTCACACACATTGCCCCATCATCTCTACATTGCCATCATCTTCATCTTGCCCCCCCATCAGATCCACATACCCCATCATTTCCACATTGCCCCCAGTGTCTGTTTCCTACCTCTTCCCTGGTGGTCCAGTGGCAGGAGAGGTCTGTATGTGCCTTCTTTGGCACAAACCTGTAGCTGCTGGACCTCCCGCGCGGTCTTCTCTTCATGCAGAGCGCTGGGAGATGATGTCATCTCCCAGCGCTCTGTAATACTAAAGAGTTGACGAGGGAGTGCAGCATCTACAGGTCTGTCCTGAAGGAGGCACAGACCTGACTGGGAGGTAGAGGGGTTAGTGCGGGCGGCGAGGCAACTTTTTATTTTTTGTTAAAAGGGCACGAGGGCACTATGGACAAAAAGGGCAGGTGCTCTAGCCCCTTTTTGTGTCTATTTGTGCACGTGCCTGAAAAGGACATCTGAGTGATTAACTGCTGAAGTCTTCTAGCGAATAACAAATCAATATGGCTAAACTGAACAAAATGGCTGCCTACAGTTTCTGTTATGAAGACGCCGAACATGACATGAAAGGTTGTTTTTTTTTAATGAAATACTTCATTAGAATATATATGCCATGTCCAAAAAATCTAATGCTAATATAACATATATCATTGGTGTCCAAACTAGGAAACTTTGCTTTACCAAACACTATATCAAATTCAAGGAAAACATGAAATAATTTATGTGGTAGGGAAAGATGTCTGCCATTGGCAGCATAACCTCTATGCATAAGAGAAATAAAAGCCAGATTCACAGTAAGGGGAACTTTTTTATGCAGTTGTGTTTTGGAATGTACATTAATCAGTATCCATTATAGTCTGTGATCCACCATGAGGTACCTGTTTGGTTGCAGTGAATATGACATCTTGTGCAGGAGGTGTACCCTGGGCCCTTAATGTAGCATTGGCTGGAAGCACAGAGAAAGGAGGATGCAATTACTTGACATATCTAGTCCATTAGAACATAATAGATAACTTGTAAATCACTGAGGCTGATGTATAAAAAATAGAGAAATTCCGGAGCAAACCAACTGCACCATGGTGGTGGGGTGTTAAAAATGACAGTTAATTTACTTTGGGCCTTGAACACTAGAGAGATACTTAATGCATAGCTTTTGCAATGCATTGGAGAACTCTCTATCGTTAAAGGGATTAAAACCCCATTTATGAATGTCATTCATTAATGCCGGTCATTTCTTCCCCCACTGACAGGCAGTACGGAGCGCGGACATCTTACCATAGTGACATCCATGCTCCTGCACTGTCAGTCCCTTCCAGAGCCGAACGGCTCCTAGCAACGCCTCCTAGAGCCGTCTGGGACTGACAGGTAATAATTCTGGAGACTGGCGATACTAAGCAGCTAGTTGCCACATGGGGAGTTATTTAAGATAAACTTGTTATGCGGTGGTAGTTCCGCTTTAATCTTTAATAAAACGCAAGTAAATTAGTCTGACATGATCTATTTTTCATGAGCTGCAATAAAATTCAAAGAAGAGACCTCTGAGGTTTTGAAAGCTCTCTACAATATGAAGAACTATTCAGTGGTTCAATTAAAGGGAAACTAACACCTTATAACAATTTAGCATACTTTGAAAGTGCTTTCAACATCACCTATACTTATATTAGTCATATTTTCTTTCAAACACTAGTTTAAGAGATGTTTAGCTTTATTTATTTTTAGTTTATACATCCGTGGTTCTTAATTTTTTTTTGTTAACCTTTTGTGTGCCAGATGCAATGTGCTGAACACCCCTCTTGCACTCAAATGGTTAAGGCACCCCAATACACAGTGTGGCATTTTAAAGGAGCAGTAAACTTTTTTAAGAAAACACATATTTTACAGAGCATTTCCTGCTGAATAAAACAAGGTCACTCCCACTGCTGTCAGGTGTTTTATTCAAAAATTATAGCAGTTCAAATAATCAGGAAGTGAATTTACTGTGTTTACTTCCTGATAGTTCTAACTGACAGGAAGTGACAGGCAGTTTCTATCACATTCTATGGAGAACTGTATGTCTCTGACTTTTCTGACTTTCCTCTCCATTAGAATCTAACAGGAAATCTAATTAGAATTTGACCACTAGAGGGCACTGCTAATGTAAAAAAAAACACGAGTTTAAACTGTAATAACTCTAGAAATATAAATCTCTCTGCAGTAGGAGTACCCTTATTTTACTCAATAGGAAAATCCCGACAATATATATTTTTTCATAAAAAAAAGTTTACTGCTCCTTTAAGGACACACCAAAAATTGTATAGGTCATTTGTCAAGAAAGTTTGGTTTGGGTTTTGTTTTGATTTTTTTTAGGTCTCATAATCAGAATATAAAAATTAAATTTATGGTACCCTAAGTGGATGTCTGTGGCATACCAAAGTGTCACTGTATCCTGCTTGAGAACCACTGATTCATATAGTAGTGGCTGGCATGCTAGCCAGATATTAACATTCCACACTGCTCTCGAAACGTACCTCACAGTGCCACTCCCTGTCGGCTATTACTAGCTTATTTGAATTAGCAGACAATCATGCAGATCCTGCTCCCACTGAGGTAAGAATATGACAGGAAACATTCCACTTTAATTCACCAACTACAACAAACTGTTGATGACTCACCAAATACTGAAATATCCACATTGATATATGCTGCTGTTCTGTCTT
Source organism: Rhinophrynus dorsalis (assembly GCA_037306005.1). Lineage (NCBI taxonomy): Eukaryota > Metazoa > Chordata > Amphibia > Anura > Rhinophrynidae > Rhinophrynus > Rhinophrynus dorsalis. Next base: position 419,598,943 of record CM074722.1, read on the forward strand.
TCAATTTGCTGAAATAATCCTGTGTGAAAAAAATAATACATTAAAATATCATCTCATCCACTGCAACACAGCCCTTTAAAGGGATAGTAATGGTTAATTTTAAGTTGATTTAATCTTGTAGAAAGTAAAAAAAGATTAACATCAATGTAAGCCTTATCTCTCAAACCTTTATGGTTTGAGAGATATAACTTGCTAAAGTTACCTTTTCCTGGCTGTTTTACTCAAGTCTGCCATCTAGCTGACAGCTCCAGATTCTAGTTATTTGACCAGACAGAGGCTCTTCAGCAGAGCTGAAATCACGCTATTTAGAAGTAAATACTTCATTGGAACGGTCTACAAAGTGTGCTTGCAAGCCAGGCACACTTTGTAGACCATTCCAAATTAAGTATTTATCTTTCGATATCGTTCTATCGGTGCTGCTGAAGAGCCACATCTGGTCAAGTGACCAGAATCTGCGTCTGACAGCTTTACAGCTAGTCAAGCAGAAAAGGGAGGGACCAGAGAGCTTTATTTTCCTATATCTCTCAAACCATAACGGTTTGAGAGATACGAAAAAGTGCAAGTACTCTCTTTTAATTGTATATACCTTATAGTTAATACTTTCTTTCTGACATTACTATCCTTTAACCTTTTTTTGAATGCCAGAAGTATGTACAATGCACTGTAGAGCAATGCACTGCATACCCCGTCTAATATTCAAAAGAAAAGTGGACGAATTCTTGGGCAAACCATTTGTACTATAGGGGAGAACTGAAAATATGGATTTTAACCCATTTCATGCTAGAGAGGTCTCCAATGTGTTGCCGGACCAATCAAACATTCAAGGGGTTAAAATCCCCATTTAAATCAATGGGAATTTTTGGAATCTTTAGTTCTCCCCCATAGGTCAAGTAGTTTACCCCAGAACTCCTCTACTTTTCTTTTGAACATACCACCCAAAGGGTAAAAGTGAATCTGTCAACTTTAAAGGGATAGTAATGTTTCATAATAAAAGCAGCTCTAATCATGATAGTATTTGGACCTTCGAGAGTTTTATTTCAATTCTGTCAGAGTTGTAGTTCAAGAGTAATTGAATGATAAAGTGTCCCCCTCCTGCCCATTTTACTGATGTAACACTGCTCAGCCAGAGCAGAAGGGAGGTGTCCAGGTAGATTGCAGAGAGGGACAATCTTCAATTAAGATAAGGGACAAACCTGAAAAACTTGTCAAGGGGGGCAGTGATTTCATTGTTCTCATAGGAAGAAGATTGTCCCCTTCTGTTATCTGTCTGGTCTTACAACCAGATTCTGAGAAGAGATGGCTTACACTAGGGAAAATGGGCAGTAGGGGGAAACTGTATCCTTCAATTACTCTTAAACTACAACTCTGACAGAATTGAAATAACACTCTCTATGGCTCAGATACCATGGAGATTAATTGGTGTTGCTGTTTTTGTGAAATATTACTATCCCTTTAAGTTTTATTCTGTTTTGCAGTAAATGTGAATGCTACTTTAATGCAAGCCTGAGTAACAAGTCTATTGGGGGGATGTTACAAAGCCACAAATGTCCATACACCACCAACCGCCCTACTCCTGGCACATCTCACATAGATTCATACTTTCCAAAATTTAAAAGGGCCATAGAAGGACATTTTTGTTTTAAGCGGAGTTGTTGGAGGCGTGGCTGGTGGGCAGGGAACTACCGAGAATTTTGAGGTTATTTCAAGAAATTCAATAAATTAATTAGAGCAAGATCAAAGTATTTTATTTATACAGGTTAATGTATAAACACATATACTGAAGCTTAAACAGTCATTTATGTGAGTTTAGAATTCCCCACTAATAAGAAGGGGAATCATGTCTGTGCTGGGGGAAGATCATGTAATGAAAGTGGATTGGAGGGCTATGGGGTTTGTGTAAGAGGAAGGGGCGGGTGTATGAAGGTAATAAAAGGAGTACCTGTGGTGTGCACTTCCTCTTTGGCTCTATAGGAGAATCTCCCTCCCTCCCTCCCTGTGGGGCAGAATCTGATTCTCCGGGGTGTGGACAATTTCTTAAGAAACTCTGGCCATTGGTGCTCCTTCCCTGTCAGTTCCACCCACTCCCCCCCCAGACTATTGCCAATATTTTTAACACATTTCTGAAGCCCTGCCCCCAGTCATGATTAAGCCCCACCCCTTTTTGATGCAAATCGTGTCATTTGTCATCCTCACTGGCACCACAGGCCTCCCCCTCCGGGGAGCCAGAAGAAAAAGTTCCCAGGTATGTTCCTATGTTATTCTCTCCCACTTGAAAAATCTTAATGCATAGTCCCCATAGAATAACATAGGTACCGGAGAAGTGATAACACTAGAGAAGTTTCTGTGCTTTATCATCTCTTTATCACACATTAGTGCATCTCCCACCCCTCCGGGTGGGAAAGAGGACATAAGGATTTGGGTCTCAAAGAGGGACTTGGGAGACATGTAAAGATGTAGATTTTCAGGGTAAATACCTTAATGCACCGGTATTAGGAAGGAGCAATACAAAAAGCTTGGCTGTAGTGGCTGTAGTTTAATGTGGGCTCACATTCCAGTGTATCAAAACCTGACATATAGACTTTCATAGAGAGAGAAAGAGAAACAAGTGTTGTATGTCATAAAATAATAGCTAAAAGAGTAAAGTAATGTGGGTCCAGATTATATCAGCCAGGGCTGTATTTACATCTCAGTGCCTCTAGGCAAGGTGTTCTAGTTGCCCTTAGCTCCAACCATGGTCACACCCACACTCCTCACATGACTCCACCCCCATCCCACCCTGACACAGAAAATACCCTTGGCCTATAACAAGCAAGGCCCAAAAAATGCTTTAATCCCTTGGATGCTAGAGGGGTCTCCAACATCCAAGGGGTTAAATAATAGCCCTTAAAGGCTTATCAAACTGGTGCAGGGACATCATGATTGCTCTAGACACACCCACAATTCAGAATGTGGGTGTGGCCAGCACAGCCGAGGAACCCCTGAACATTTGGATCGCTACTTTGCCTGTTGAGAAATCCAGCCCTGATATCAGCAAATTACAATAAAAGTGGTAAACGCAAAATAAAATAAGTTCAAATTTTTACATTTAAGAAAGTATTATATAATAGAGATGTCTGATGTTTTAGAATTTATTAGGGCACATTACAAACATGAGTAAAAAGTTAATAGTTGACACTTTCTGCTAAATGAATACTTTAATCCTTTGAGTGCCAGAGATACATATATCCTTTCTGGCACTCAAAAGGATAAGAATTTAAAGAGCAATTCTGGGGCAAACAACTGATTCATAGGAGACAAATAAAAAATCTCCAAGTTCATAAAATGACTCAAGTTTACTTTGATTTAAATGGTTAGTACTGCCCAAAATAAAGTTGATTCTATATGTTAGATTTTACAAAAAAAGGACTTTTTCCAAATACTTTATTTTTGTAAAATTTAACATATAGAATCAACTTTATTTTGGGCATTACTAACCCTTTAATGGGGCTTTTACCTCCTTTGGCCATAAGTTCAAAAGAAAAGTGGAGGAATTCTGGGATAAACCAATTGCACTATAAGGGAACAATTAAAACTTTCCAATGATTTAAATGGATATTTTAACCATTTAAATACATCTCCAGCATTCAAGGGGTTAAAGGGATAGTAATGTTTCACAAAAACAGCAGCTCCAATTAATCTTCATAGTATTTGAGCCATAGAGAGTGTTATTTCAATATTTTCAGAGTTGTGGTTCAAGAGTAATTGGATGATAAAGTTTCCCCTCTCGCCCCTTTTACCTAGTGTAAGCCATCTCTTCTCAGATGTGAAATGCAATCCATAGACCAAACAGATAACAGCAGGGGACAATCTTCTTCCTATGAGAACAATGAAAGCTCTGCCCCCCTTGACAAGTTTTTCAGGTTTTTCCCTTATCTTAATTGAAGATTGTCCCTCTCTGCAATCTACCTGGGCACCTCCCTTCTGCTCTGGCTGAGCAGTTACATCAGTAAAAGGGGCGGGAGGGGGATACTTTGTCATTGAATTACTCTTGAACTACAACTCTGACAGAATTGAAATAACACTCTCCAAGGTCCAAATACTATGATGATTAATTAGAGCTGCTTTTATTATGAAACATTACTATCCCTTTAAAATATGCATTTATATTAGAGGGAGTCTTTTTTGTTCTTCACTATTATGCAGTTGGATTGCCCCAGAAATCCTACATTTTTCTTTTGAATAGACGGCTGCTTGAAAGCCAGAGAGGTCTTCAATGCATTTCTCCTGAATTGCTCATTACATTCCTAAATACACATGATTTCGCTGTTGGTGATTATATACATTGTTCTACTTACCTCTGCAAATTCTGTTGAACCAATCAAACCAAATTCTTCTGCTCCCCAGCTGCCAAAAATAATGGTTCTCCGTGGACGCCATTTTCCTACAAGAAACCTTTGTTAGTTGTAATCAGGGATAGTCAGCCAATGGGGGCTGTAGTCACCAACAGATGAAGGTCCAACAACTTTCTGTCTCCGATGTAACCAATAAACTGCTGTCCAGACATCACCTTCAAACATATACTAACTTACATATTATACAAGTGTATATTTACTGTCAAATTGCCTGTACTTCTTATTTTTTTTTTTAATCTTCACTTTTTTTTTACAAGTTTGAGTCACTGATAATGTGCTGCCTGAACCTGTATGCAGAGAGCTTTCTGTCAGGGACTGAGGAAGCAAGTTTAGTGATTTAGTGCTCAGTGATGCAAAGGAAAGTGTTACATTGTATAAATATCCTGCTTTGATGATAAACTGACCAGAGAACTCTCTGTAAACAGAGATCCAGGGGACTTAAAGCGGAACTCTCACCACCATTGAAGTTGAGCACAGTAGGTCGACCTACATAAAGTGTAATATAAATTGTGTAACAATTTGTTTTATATTGCAGTATTTAAAAAAAAAAAAAAAAATGAGATTATGAAGACTGACGTGGTGGGGTTCAGTGCGGTACTGGATGTATCTCACCACTCTATGGATCTGCCCTCTGTGCACTAACTACACCCACCGCTCTTCCCAGGCTCCTTCATTCTTACAGACATCTGCCTGCCTCTAAGTGAAGGGGCAGGCCTTAGGACCAAGATTGGCAGCTGCTCATGAGGTAGAGCTCTACCAATCATTAGGAACGTAATGAACATGGCACCATTCTCCCTCACACTATTGGGAAAGAAATAGGTAGGGTTTTTTATATTAATATATATTTTTAAACACACGTAATATGTTTTTCCAATGTGTTTTGGTGAGATCAACGCATGGGACTGGGGATCCAACAGAGTGACAATTCCGCTTAATGTTAGGGACTTTGAAAGTAGGACAATGGTATAATATAGAAAAGATACAATGTAAAAAGGATGGCATACAGAGAACTCAGTACATCAGGGAGATTGATACTTTGCATCACTGGTCGATTTTGATTGTCAACTGGCCAAAAAACCTGTCTAGAAACAGAGTTCCTGGAGCTTAATTTCAGGACTATAAACATGTTAACAAAATAGGTGAATATAAGATAACTAGTTGAAAAGCCCGTATACACGGGCCACAGTGCCACCCAGCAACTTGTCTTCTCAGTGGCGGTGCTGCAGTCATGCGCAGTACTGACTGCCCATGCTGCGGCTGATACGGAGCGTGGTGCTCTGAATTCAGACCGTAGTTCTCTCTGCGCACCTTCCTGGGACCAAGCAGGAAGGTGCGCAGAGAGGACTCCGCTCTGAATTCGAAGCATCACGCTCCGTATCAGCCACGGAGCGGGCAGTCTGTACTGTGCATGACTGCAGTGCACGCAGCCATCTCTACTGAGCATGATGGCTTCTGACAAACATCCTTAGCAAATTATTATATAGGATAGAAAGCATAGGCAATTTGACTTTGCAGAATATGTAAAGCCAAATATCTTACAGTTTTGAGTTGCCAGATCATCCCATTAACAAGAGATGTGAAAATGTCTTACTGCATTGGTACATGGGAACCATTGCAGCCCAGTAATAATCACTGCAGCCTGCATGTTTCATGTGTGTCCATTGTAAGTGAATAATCTGGCAATGCTATCACTGTGGGATTTATCCATTAAGCTTTAATGGGATAGTAATGTTTCAAAATAAAAGCAGCTCCAATTAATCTTCATAGTATTTGAGTCATAGAGAGTGTTATTTCAATACTGACAGGGTTGTAGTTCAAGAGTAATTGAATGATAAAGTATCCTCCTCCTGTCCCTTTTACCTAGTGTAAGCCACCTCCCCTCAGATGTGGAATCTGGTCTTGAGACCAGACAGCTCACAGCAAGGGACAATCTTCTTACTTCCCCCTTGACAGGTTTTTCAGGTTTTCCCTTATGCTCACTGAAGATTGTCCCTCTCTGCAAGACATCTAGACACCACCTTTCTGCTCTGAGGTGAGCAGTGTTACATCAGTAAAAGGAGCGGGAGGGGGATACGTTATCATTCAATTTCTCTTGAGCTACAACTCTGACAGTATTGAAATAACACTCTCCATGACCCAAATACTATGAAGATTATTTGGAGCTGCTGTTTTTGTGAAACATTACTATCCCTTTAAAAATAAAAGTGGCTCCAATTAATCTTCATAGTATTTGGGCCATGGAGAGTGTTCTTTTAATACTGAGAGAGTTGTAGTTCAAGAGTAATTGAATGATAAAGTATCCCCCTCCCGCCCCTTTTATCTAGTGTAAGCCGCCTCCCCTCCGATGTGGAATCTGGTCCAGAGACCAGGCAGCTCACAGCAAGGGACAATCTTCTTACTCACCCCTTGACAAGTTTTTCAGGTTTTCCCTTATACTCACTGAAGATTGTCCCTCTCTGCAAGATATGTAGACACCACCTTTCTGTTCTGAGGTGAGCAGTGTTACATCAGTAAAAGGGGTGGGAGGGGGATACTTTATCATTCAATTATTCTTAAACTACAACTCTGATAATATTGAAATAACACTCTCCATGACCCAAATACTATGACAATTAATTGGAACTGCTTTTATTTTGAAACATTACTATCCCTTTAAAGGGATAGTAACTCTTAATTTGACTTTACATATTTTTAGAGTTCATAAATGTAAATTCAAATTGCCTACACTTTCTTTTTCTTTCATCTTTGCCCCTCTGCATATTTATCTGCCAACTGTAGAACTTCCTCCTCTAACTCTTTCCTCTCACTCACTGCCCCTGACACTGCATGTGCCCACATACATTCCTCCAGCAGTCATTACATATGGCAGGCTGTTAAATAGTTAGGAATTTATGAATCTGTCTCTGTTAAGCAACAGTCAGGGGGTAACTAAATGATAAACTCAAATAAGGACTCACTGAGAAGACATCTAATAACTTTACACTAACAATTACCTATTGTCAAGTTATCTCTTAATATTAGATATGAACCAGGACTGTCTAAACCTGTGCTTAAAGTGATAGTAATGTTTAATAATAAAAGCAGCTCTAATTAATCATAATAGTATTTGGGCCATGGAGAGTGTTATTTCATTTCTGTCAGAGTTGTAGTTTAGGAGTAATTCAATGATAAATTATCCCCCTCCCGCCCCTTTTACTGATGTAACACTGCTCAGCCAGATCAGAAGGGAGGTGCCCAGGTAGATTGCAGAGAAGGACAATCTTCAATTAAGATAAGGGAAAAACCTGAAAAACTTGTCAAGGGGGCAGGGATTTCATTGTTCTAATAGGAAGAAGACTGTCCCCTTCTGTTATCTGTCTAGTCTATGGACTGTATTCCACATCTGAGAAGAGATGGCTTACACTAGGTAAAAGGGGCGGGAGGGGGAAACTTTGCTCGTGAATATCTCTTAAACCATAAAGGTTTAAGAGATAAGACATATCGTTCATCATGTTTTTTTAATGCCTACAAAATAAAATAAAGATAAAACAAAGTATTACTATCCCTTTAATCACTTGGATTAATGCATCATCCTACCATTACATGTGACTGTACCTTGTTTGAGTTTGGTTCCAAGAACCCTGGTAATTTCCAACATCACTGCTGTTCCACTGCTAGGATCTATTGCACCATGAACCCAGCTGTCTCTGTGATTTCCATACATCACATATCTGTCTGTGCATAGACAAAAAGGGAAGATATATTAGTATACAAGGGCCTAACAATGGAGTTTGTCTGTGAAATGACAGCATTGACCTGTGCTTGATTGGAGGACTTGGCCAGGAAGTCCGAGCATTGCAGAGAAGGTGGTTAAAGCAATTTGTAATTTAAATTACTTAGATTTTATAGATTGTGAAATACAAATGTTCTTATAAGAACATTAAAGGAACAGTAAACATTTTTCATGAAAATGGGTACAAGGGTATTCCTGTTTGGTGGTGGGGGATGTTCAGTACAATTTTATTATAGTGCAAAGGATTATGGTAGAGTTTGAGTCTTTGAGGCCAACATAATAACTGGAGCAATTCTGGATTAAACCAACTGTGCCATAGGGGACAAATACATTTTTACAAAATTTCCATTGATTTAACCCTTTGACTGCCAGAGTGGTACGGACTACATTGCAAAGGAATACATTCCGTACCACCCTGGCACTCAAAGGGTTAAACTGGGTTTTTAGCCTCTTGAAAGAGAGTTCTCCAATTTATTGCAAGACAATGCACTGTAGACTTTTTTTTTTTTTAGCATTCAAGAGGTTAAAAACTTATTTAAAATAAAAATATATTTTAATTATTTCCTGCTGAGTTAAACAAGGGTACTCTTACTGCTGTGGGATTATTTCATTAAAAAGATATTATAACTCAAATGTGTTTGTTTTTATTTCTAATTAAACTGCAATTTTTGTTGTGGCCAATAGTTAGTGCTGTTTCTATCACTTACTATGGAAGCCATGGTCAATAAAGTTGATGTATTAAGCAGAAATGGAGTAGACCAATTGTGCCATGAGGGAGAAATAACATTTCCCACTTTTTCATAAAAATGTACTGCTCCTTTAAAATCATAACCATTAATTTAACCCTTTGATAGCCAGAGGCACCACTTATTGCCAGCCTCTGACACTCAAAGGGTTACTTTCAGACTTAGGCCTGCATTCCACTGCAGTTGACAACTTTATCAAGGGTTTTTTTTTCTACAATTCTGTCCATAGATTTCAGAGGGAATCTGTTGGATAAAAACCAGGTGCTAACACTTATCAACCGTAATATAATCTAAACCTTAACCTGGAAATAACACATTATAATAAACTGGGTGATTTTCACTTTATTTATTTGGTTTATGCAAATTAGGTAGTACTAGCTGGCTCAGCCTAGTATGACAGATATTAACAATTAACAATGAGGATGAACAAAAGCAATGTTACCTGTTCTGCGGCTAATCACCGCTCAAGAGCATCACATTTTAACTCTCTAATGCCACTACAGAACTGACATTTCCACACACACATTAAACTAATTTCATCCAAAAGGACAGTCCACTTTAAAGGGATAGTAATATTTCCTAATAAAAGCAGCTCTAATTAATCATCATATTATTTGGATTTTGGAGAGTGTTATTTCAATTCTGTCAGAGTTGTAGTTCAAGAGTAATTCAATGACAAAGTATCCTCCTCCTGCCCCTTTTACTGATGTAACACTGCTCAGCCAGAGCAGAAGGGAGGTGCCCAGGTAGATTGTAGAGAGGGACAATCTTCAATTAAGATAAGGGAAAAACCTGAAAAACTTGTCAAGGGGGGCAGGGTTTTCATTGTTCTCATAAGAAGAAGATTGTCCCCTTCTGTTATCTGTCTGGTCTTACAACCAGATTCGACATCTAAGAGGAGATGGCTTACACTAGGTAAAAGGGGCGGGAGGGGAAACTTTGCTTGTGAATATCTCTCAAACCATAAAGTTTTGAGAGATAAGACTTATATCATTTTTCATGTTTTTCTAATGCCTACAAAATAAAATAAAGATAAAACGAAGTATTACTATCCCTTTAAAAACAACAGGCAAGTCCCTTTGCTCAGGAAATAACACCTAACCCAAAATTAAACAAATACTCCCTCACCGAGGACAGACAGAATAAAGTATTGCGTTCCAAGGAATGGGGGCCTCTCAGAGATGCTACAAATCACATTTTTTCTTTCTCATGTGCCATTACAGAGAAATAATCACCATGTCCACATCAGACTAGTCTCGCCCTCAGATAGTCCAGCTCTGAAACATCAAGCAAATCTTTTCTGCATGAGATAATCAGCAAGCCCACAGAAGTACAGTTGTGGCCAAAAGTTTTGAGAATGACACAAATATTAATTTTCACAAAGTCTGCTGCCTCAGTTTAGATTATGGCAATTTGCATATACTCCAGAATGCTATGTTCAATCAATTGCAAAGTTCCTCTTTGCCCTGAAAATGAACTTAATCCGAAAAAAAAAACATTTCCATTGCATTTCAGCCCTGCCTCAAAAGGACCAGCTGATATCATGTCTGATTCTCTCGTTAACACAGGTGAGAGTGTTGACGTGGACAAGGCTGGAGATCACTCTGTTATGATGACTGAGTTAGAATAACAGACCGGAAGCTTTAAAAAGAGGGTGGACTGCTGAGGACTGGGGTAAAGTCATTTTCTCTGATGAATCCCCTTTCCGATTGTTTGGGGCATCCAGAAAAAGGATTATCCGGAGAAGACAAGGTGAGCGCTACCATCAGTCATATGTTGTGCCAACAGTAAAGCATCCTGAGACCATTCATGTGTGGTGTTGCTTCTCAGCCAACGGAGTGGGCTCACTCACAATTTTGCCTAAGAACATAGCCATGAATAAAAAATGGTACCAACACATCCTTCAAGAGTAACTTCTCCCAACCATCCAAGAACAGTTTTGTGACGAACAATGCATTTTCCAGCATGATAGAGCACCTTGCCATAAGCCAAAAGTGATAACTAAGTGGCTGCGGGAAGAAAATATCAAAATTTTGGGTGCATGGCCAGGAAACTCCCCAGACCTTAATCCCATTGAGAACTTGTGGTCAATCGTCAAGAGGAAGGTGGACAAACAAAAACCCACAAATTCTGACAAACTCCAAGCATTGATTGTGCAAGGATGGGCTGCCATCAGTCAGGATGTGGCCCAGAAGTTAACTGACAGCATGCCAGGGCAGATTACAGAGGCCTTGTAAAAGAAGGGTCAACACTGCAAATATTGACTCATTGGCAAGCATCAATGATTTTGCTGTGTCTCTTGTATGAAAATAGTTTGTCTGATTATTTGGTGCTGGACTATCTGTGAACAGGACCAGTCTGATATAAATATGGAAATTTCCTCTCAACAATGGCATATGTGAGTGAAAAATATGATTTGTAGCCCCATACCTAAAAACAAAGCACTTTATCTTGTTTGTGTTTGTCACATTTGTATGTCTCCCTAAGAATAAGGGTATCCTGGCATGAGCCCTTGTTTCCATGTGCCTAGAGGGATTTATCTGTGCCACTCTGATGAGGTCTACATAGGACAAAACATGTCAGTGATTTTTTTGCTGTGTCTCTAGTGTGGAGAGGTTTTGCCTGACATTTTGGAGCTGAACTGTCTGTGGGCAGGGCCAGTCTGATATGAATATGGAAATTTCTCTCTGTGATGGCACATGGGAGTGAAAACCATGACTTGTAGCATCACCAAAAGACTACCATGTCTTAGAACAAAACCCTTTATCTTGTTTGTATGTGGTGGGTGCTTGTCACTTTTTTATGTCTCCCTAAGTATAAGGGTATCCCAGGTGTGGGCCATTGCTTCCATGTGGCTAGAGGGATTCAGTTGCACCACATGGATAAGACCCACATAGGCCAAAATGTGCATCTGTGGCGTTGCTGTCTCTCTTTTGCAGAGAGGGTTTGCCTGACATTTTTTTGCTGGACTGTCTCTGGGCAGGGTCAGTCTGATATGAATATGGACATTTTGATTTTGCAGTGGCACATGGGAGTGAAAAACATGACTTGTAGCATCACTAAAAGACTACCATGTCTTAGAACAAAACACTTTATCTTGTTTGTATGTGATGGGTGCACATCACATTTCTATGTCTCCCTAAGCATAAGGGTATCCCAGGCGTGGGCCATTGCTTCTATGTGGCTAGAGGGATTCAGTTGCACCACACAGATAAGACCCAAATAGGCCAAAATGTACATCTGTGGCTTTGCTGTTTCTCTTTCGCCAAGAGAGTTTGCCTGACATTTTTTTGCTGGACTGTCTCTGGGCAGGGTCAGTCTGATATGAATATGGAAATTTCCATTTTGCAGTGGCACATGGGATTGAAAAACATGACTTGTAGCCCCATTAAAGGGATAGTAATAATTAAAATGTAAAAAAAAAATGTTGTAGGGTTTATCCCCCTGAGTAAAACAAGAGTACTCCCACTGCTGAAAGGTGTTTCATTCAAAAGTTATTAATTTTCAATGTTTAGTTTTTTAGGTGCAATATCACAGTGGCCTGAAATTGTACAGTGGCGCTGTTGCTACACGATCCTATGGACGGCTCTGGTCCTGGGACCATAAATCTCCATAGGATGGTGTAGCAACAGCGCCACTATACAATGTCAGGCCACTGTGATATTGCACCTAAAAATTCAGCTTTGAAAATTAATAACTTTTGAATAAAACACCTTTCAGCAGTGGGATTACTCTTGTTTTACTTAGGGGGATAAACCCTACAACATATTTTTTTTTTAACATTTTAAGTATTACTATCTCTTTAAGTGGCCGTCACGCCAAAGAATGAGACACTTTATCTTGTTTGTGCTTGATTCATGCTTGTCACACTTGTATGTCTCCCTAAGTATAAAGGCATGGGAACTTGCTTCAATATGCCTAGACGGATTCAACTGAACCACAAAGACAATGTCCATGTAGCCTGAAATGTACATATGTGGTTTTGCTGTATAAGCTTATCAGAGCAAAATACATTATAGAGACAATTTCAGGACTCCCAGCTGCCACTTCCAAGATAGTATGGCAGAACGTGTCATCAGGGAGACTCACCAACAGACACAAGGACACTGCATGGGTGGCCATTCAGGGGGATCTGTCTCTCAGGTCATTCATGCATGCAAGGAACCTATGCAGGTATAGACAGTGCCCTAGAGGATGTGTGGCAGAAGAAACTGTCCTGCATGTTTTTTGGCAGTGCCCCTTTGCCCAAGCTATGTTGGATGACCTGGAAAATGAACTCAAAGACTCTGTTCCAAAGAGACACTTGCCGTACCACTCAGTACTGTATGGACTATTTCCAGGGACACACTCGTATGGTGCTATCCAGGAAGCCTGGCACATCATGTGCTGTGTCAAAGTCGCTCTGTGGTTTGCAAGGAATCGTCTGGTGCTGAGGAGAGAACAGGTGGCAACACAGGACTGTCGCAGACTGATCCACAGCCTGCTAAGAGACTATAACATCTTGGACAGCCCTGAAGAGGAGGACTAGCATCCCCTCCAATGGCCCAATACCACTGTCACCTCCCCTTGGACCCCTGACCCACCCTGACCCATGCCCCATATCCCCCCAACACACACACACCCAATCCCTCAGGCGAATGCCCACAGAGACTTTAATATAGTGAAATAAGGTACAAGTATTGAGAATAAAGTAATGATACAATAAAGTTCAAATGTATCTGTGTGCTGCCAAACTGCACTGCGTTGAAGGTATTAAGAATGTTTTTGTTTTAAATGTATGAATGCACTCTGTATTGGAAAGCATTATTGTACAAATAAATGTTGTATTGTATTTTCGATGTCAAAATAAAGATTATTTAAAAAAAAAAAAAAAATCTGTGGTTTTTCTGTCTCTCTTATGTGGAGGTTATTTGACTGACAGTTCAGAGCTAGTCTGTGGGCAGAACCAGTCTGATATGAATATGGAAATTTCCTCTCTGCAATGGCACATGGGAGTCTGTGGGTGGGACCAATCTGATGTTAATATGGAAATTTTATCTCTGCAATGGCATAAGGGAGTGAAAAATGACACATGGGAGTCAGTGGACAGGACCACTCTGATATGAATATGGAAATTTCCTCGCTGAAATGGCACATGGGAGTGAAAAATGTGACTTGTAGCCCCACTGAGTGGCCACCATGTCTAAGAACAAGACACTTTATCTTGTTAGTGCTTGATGGGTGTTTGTCACATTTGTATGATTCCCTAAGTATAAGGGTATCCCAGGCATGAGCCCTTGCTTCTAGGCAACTACAGGGTTTCAACTGTACCATACAGACAAGACCTGCATAGGCTGAAGTGTATATCTGTGTGGGTTTTTTTTTTTTGTTTTTGTTTTTGTTTTTTTTGGTGTGGCGCTGTTTCTCTTGTGCGTAGAGGATTTGCCTGACATTTTTGTGCATGATCAGTCTGATATAAATATGACATTTTTTTTTCTGTAATGGCACATAGGAGTTAAAACCATGACTTGTAGCAACAATGAAAGGTCCCCATGCCTGAGAACCAAACACTTTATCTTGTTTGTGCTTGTCATGTTTGTATGTCTCCCCAAGTATAAGGGTGTCCCAGGCCATTGCTTGTATGTGCCTAGAGGGATTCAGCTGCAACACACAGACAAGACCCACATTGGCTGAAACATACATCTGTAGTTCTTCTCGGCCTTTTGGCTAAGACCAAGTGTAGTATCTATTCTTATCAGTTCTACCTTTTTCTTGAAGTGGATCAAACACTGTTGCCCATCACCAACACCCGGGGGAGATTAATGCTTGTAGTGGTTCCGGCCACTACATAACACCGGTGAGGTTAGAGAAGCACAGTATTCCTAACGGAAGGCACTTCCTCCGGCGGCGGAGAAGGCTTCCATCTGATGCTGATTCACCAACACCCGGGGGAGATTAATGATGGTTGGGCTCCGCCCCTTCCTAACACCGGTGAGGTAGAAGTCACTCAGAATCCCTCCAACGCCTCTAGAAGCAGCAGAACTAGAGGTCCGGATGGAACAGATGGTGCGGGAGCTAACCCCTTCAGATGACCTGGCAACAGAATCCAAGATCCTCAGCCTGAGCCATGAGGAATTGGAGGCCCCAGACAACCTCCTTGACGAACTAGTGGAACAGGGGATTGTCGCCCCCTTGGACATCCTAGACCAAGGAGGAGGAGGGATACAGACAGAGGAAGAAAGCGGTAATTAATGTATCGGTCTCTACTAACCTACCTTTTTTCTCCCAACTAATGGCATCAATATCTGTATTTACCATTAATGTGAGGAGAATTAGGGACCAGTTTAGGAGACAGAACATACTAACCTATCTTTCTTCACAGAAAAGTGACATATATATGCTGCAGGAATGCTCCATCCCCTTCTCCCACTCCTATCGTCACCTAAGTAGGCAGTGGTCCCATGGCCCATCATTCTGGTCTGGGGGAAATGGCTGCAAGTCTGCAGGCGTCACCATCCTGATTAGGGGGGGCGTTTCATGGTTGACTCCGCCCAGGAGCTAGTCTGCGGCAGGCTTCTTGTCGTGGATGGCTCCTGGGCAGAGGAGCCTGTAAGGCTCATAACCGTGTATGCCTCCCCTGAAAAGGAGCAGTGACTGGAATTACTCCAGTGCTTGTGGACCCAGCTAGTGATCTCCAGGGCAGTAGTGATTGGCGGGGACTTTAAATGCCCAATTGAGGAGGGAGGGCGGATCTCCAGCAGCCAAGCCAAGCCAAGATGTAACATCTAGGATGCTTAAGGAGATGGTCACTGAGGCATCCCTGCGGGACGCTGTGGGATCCATGGGGGCAGGTTCCGTAAATTATACTTGGAGCCACCCTGATGGCTCACAGCGTTCCGGATTGACTTTGTGTTCACATCCTGAGCAATACAGCACAAGCAGCACTCCATGGTCCCCTGCTATTTCTCTGACCGCAGGGCCATTCACTCCAAGGGGCCTTGGGCAAAGGGTTTCTCCCGGTCCGGGCTCCTGGAAGTTGAAATGTACCCTGGTAGAGAGGAGGGAGATAGTGGAAGAACTGTGCAGTGCATATGTGTCTTGGCAACAAGATAAAGCTCGCTTCCCCAATGTATCCCAATGGTGGGAGTCAACCACGGTTAAAATTCGCAGTTTCTTTCAGGCAAAAGGAAGAACCATGGTGTGTGAGAGAAGGGGGAACTTAAGGAGACTGCAAAAGAAACTGCAGTCCCTGCAGGACCTCCAACTCTGCAACTGGGATGTGAGGGAGGAGCTGGAAGAGACCAAGGAGAGCCTGAAAAGGCACTTTGAGGAGGAATCCAGTCAACTCATCTTCCGTTCCAAAGTGGAGAACCTGGAGAAGGGTGAGAAATGTAATTCTTTCTTTTTCAGGAAACTCCACACTGCCCAAACACCCCTGAGTGAGCTGCGAGATAACCAAGGAGTACTGCGAGAGGGGAAGGAAGGGGTCAAGAAGGTAGTCACTGACTTCTATAGAGACCTCTACTTCCCTAAACAGACAGAAAAGGAAGCAGCGGAGAAGTTCCTGTCAGGTATCACTAACACCATTGATCCTGCAGGTCAGGCTGCAATGAATGCGCCTCTCACAGTGGGGGAGCTGCACTTTGCCACCAAATCCTTCAGACGAGGCAGGACCCCGGGCAGTGATGGTCTCCCAGTGGAGCTATACATAGTGCTGTGGTTCCTCATTGGCCTGGACCTGCTCGAGCTGTATGAGGAGAAGGTGGTGGAGGGCAGAATGCCCCCCACACTAAGAGAAGGCATGATAACTATCTTGTATAAACATAAGGGAGAGAGATGCGACCTCAAAAATTGGAGGCCCATCTCTCTCCTGAATGTGGACTACAAGATTCTGGTAAAGGTACTAGCCACTAGGCTAAAGGCTGTCATTGGACAGATCATCCACCCGGATCAGACCTGCGGCATACCAGGTCGCAGAATAGCAGATAGCCTTGCTCTAATCAGGGACACGGTCCACTACATCAAGGATCGCAATGTCAAGGTTGCCCTGGTCTGCCTGGACCAGGAGAAAGCTTTTGACAGGGTTTCCCATGAGTTCATGGGCAATGTGCTGCACACGTTCGGGTTAGGGGAAATGTTCTGTTCATATGTTAACCTAATGTACCTTGACATTTTCAGCTCGGTGCTGGTGAATGGTTGGAAGACTGAACCCTTTCCTGTCCTCTCAGGGGTCAGGCAGGGGTGGCCTCTCTCACCTCTCCTATTTGTCTGTTGTATAGAGCTCTTCGCCGAGTGCATAAGATGGAACCCAGAGATCGGGGGATCACCGCACCGGGACGAGGAAAGAGAGAAGTGAAGTGCTCACTCTACATGGATGACGTCACCATCTTCTGTGCAGACTGCCAGTCGATGAGAGCGCTCGTCCAGATGTGCGAGAACTTCAGCAAAGCTTCAGGGGCCAAAGTCAACTGCGGGAAGTCAGAGACAATGCTCTTTGGGCGATGGGATGCGACTTCTGACCCTTTTCCCTTCCCCATCAAGGCGGACCTCATCAAAATCCTTGGGATCTGGTTTGGTGGAGTAGGAGCGGCCCTGAAAAGCTGGGAGGAAAGACTAGCCAAAGTCAGGCAACTGATTGGATTATGGAGCCTCAGAGACCTTACCATTGAAGGGAAAATACTGGTGCTGCGGAACGAGACACTTCCTGTTCTGCAGTACATGGCCCAAGCTTGGCCCCCACTGGCTACAGTCAGCAGAGCCATCACAAGGGCAGTTTTCCACTTCACCTGGGGCTCCAAAATGGACAGAGTAAAGAGTGCAGTGATGTACAAAGACCCTCGAAAGGGAGACAAGGGAGTGCCAGATATCCCCATTATGCTGAGGGTTTTCTTTGTCTGCAACTGTGTGCAAAGGACTTTGAGAGACAACAACCAGAGCTCTGCGGGTAACTCCATGTCCCGTTTCTTCCTTCTCCCTCTATGGAGGGTGCTCGGCTGGGACAAGTGGGACAGTTCCATCCCCTACAACTGGAACACCCCATTGTTCTACCTGGATGTTTCCAAGTTTGTGAGGGAGCACCAACTGGAAGGAGTCAAGCCCGACTTGTGGACTCCACAAGCTGATCAGAGCCAAGGACATGATGGAGCAAATTTCAGAGCTCCTAGATGCCACAACAGAGACAGTCTGGAAAAATGTGGCATCAAGCAGGCTGACCAATAGACACAAGGACATTGCATGGATGACCATACAGGGAGGCCTCCCCCTCAGGACATTTATGCATGCGAGGGGGCTGTGCAGATACAGACATTGCCCCACGTGCACTGTGGCAGAAGAAACAGCCCTGCACATGTTTTGGCAGTGCCCATTTGCACAGGCTTTATTGGATGCCTTGAAACTTGAACTCAGAGACAATGTTCAAAGGAAGCACCTGTCATACCATTCGGTGCTTTACAGACTATTTCCAGGCACACACACATTGGACGCTATTCAGGATGCCTGGCGCATCATGTGTTGTGTAAAGGATGCTTTGTGGTTTGCCAGAAATCGCCTGGTACTGAGGAGAGAGCAGGTGTCAATCCAGGACTGCAGAAGGCTAGTTCACAGCCTTCTTAGAGACTATTCCATCATTGACAGTCCGGAAGTAGATAAAGATTAAATCTCCCTCCCATGGCCCACTCTCACCCCAGCCCCTACACTGTTACCCCCACCCCCGCCCAACAGCCCCAAGCCCCAGCCCCTGGCCCACCACCCCCATGCCCCTAGGCTTTTTCTTGATGTACCAATAAAGTTATAAACCATGTAAAATAACTGGAAAATGTGAAATGAATGTTTACATCGTTGATGTATATGTTATATGACTTATGTATTGTGAATTGTATCTGTCAAAAGAAATGTATGTAACATGATTTGAATATGCAAATAAAGATATTTTCAAACCCATACATCTGTAGTTTTGCTGTCACTCTATTGCGGAGAGGATTTGCCTGATATTCCCAGGATCAACATCCTATCTGCATTGAAGCCATCTGTCATAATTTTCAATATTGTTCTGTGCTAGATATGCATCAATTGCTTATCTGGAACCAGTTGCATTATTTGCAAGTACAACATCCAGTGGCAAAGAATTCCATCGCTTTACTGCCCTTATTTTAAAGAATCCCTGTCTTTGTTTTAGTCAAAAGCACCTTTCCTCTAGTGTTAATGGATGACCTCTTGTTTTTAGCTTAGCTCTTGGATAGTTCTTTGTATTGACCTTGGATGTATTGGTAAATGGTAATCATATCACCCCTTAGACATCTCGTCTCTAATGTATTAATGTGTTTTATAGGTGCTCATCACATTTGTATGTCCCCCTAAGTATAAGATGTGAAGAAACAGGAGGTTCAACTTTCATGTCCTTGTGATATATGAGGACTGTGGGATTACATGGATGTTCCAGCGATACATCTGTTATGGACTTTTCCTATCTCAAGTCCTTTGAACTCAACCTTGACATCTATTGGTTGAACCGTGCATTGCAGCATTGTACTATGCACTGCCATCTATTGGTTGAACTTTGCATTGAAGCATTGTGCTATGCACTGCCATCTATTGTTTGAACCTTGCATTGTGCTATGCACTGCCATATATTGGTTGAACCTTGCATTGCAGCATTGTACTATGCACTGCCATCTATTGGTTGAACTTTGCATTGAAGCATTGTGCTATGCACTGCCATCTATTGGTTGAACTTTGCATTGTGCTATGCACTGCCATCTATTGGTTGAACTTTGCATTGCAGCATAGTACTATGCACTGCCATCTATTGGTTGGTGACCTACATTGCAGCATTGCTGTATCCAATGCGAGTATGCAAATATGTCAGTGTTGCATTTTGGGACCTTCAGTTTCTCTCCAATGTTTTAATTATACTCCCCCATCCTACATCCTAAAATTGTTATACCATGTTATCTTTGTTGTATGTCTTGTCTTCTGTGTATTATGATATTTTGTTATATTCATGCCACCACAAGTTAAATGAAGGCTGTGAAAGGCTTGGTATTCCAGAGGAGGAGTTATGCCTGCACATGCACCACAAGGCAGAGACTTTGCAGCAGAGGGGATGATACCCATGGTGCAGTTCCATGAGGTAGAGGTATGAGCTCCTATACAGGTCATGACTCTCCATTGGGCTGACTGCACCTGGAGGTCTTTCAATCTGGTTGACAGCTTCGCTGAGTGGTGCAGCTAGAGCCAGTTGCAAACTGCCCAGGTCTGTCTGGTATAAATGAACTGTTAGGTGCCCCCCTAATGCTACAGGAGTGGGTGTCTGCTGTGGGGGGCTGTCACATTGGTGGCAGCGGTGGGATCTCTGCACTACAGAGTCCAAACCACCACTAGGATTCACTTACAAGAAGCTGAGCATCACATCGCTGAAGAAGTGATCATCGCCCGAGGGTCTGATCATGGTCAACGCAGTAAGCCAGAGCTTGTTAATCAGCTGATCAAGATGGATGTGGAGGCTGGCATAGCTAAGGCCCCAGCTCCAAAGCAAAAGACAGAAACCCCCTTTCAGCAGAGGATGCGGGAGAGACTGGCTTACTTGACCCCACCTGTCTCTGAGGGTGCCATAAAAGAGGTAATGCGGCAGGTTCGGGCAGAGCTAGACCGTGCAGAAGACACAGGGTTCAATAGCAGATCCCTTCTTGATGCTGGGTCCTGGAGAAGCAGCAGAACAGTAATGGATCTTAAGGTAACCCACCAGCTCCCCTGTGTTGTGATCCCTGAACTGGTGAGTGGGAATGAGCTCACCAGCAGCGGCATGAAGATGACCCCTTTGTTAATGGAGAAGGAGCAATGTGTGCTCTCCAGGGGCATGGATGATACGGCCCTGAGGAATGGGACTGCAGTCTTCCTCAAAGCAAAGAATGGCCCTGCGGTTTGTGGCCTGAAAGAAGAGGACCCCAGCAGAATGGAGGAGAATAGTGCTGCTGGCCCTCTTGTTGACCCTATGGACTGTGAACTGGTGGGTGGGAATGCCCCCCTGTGAACCCTGGCCTGGTGAGTAGGAGCGAGCTCACCAGGGCCTGGAAAACCCCCGCTGTGGTGGACGAGACGCAGGTCCCTACCAGCTTCCCCTGTCCGTTCCCTGTGGATGTCGCCCTGGAGAAAAAGGAATGTGTGCTCTCCAGGGCCACAGATACGTCTGCCATGGGAAGTGGGACTGCGGTCCTTCCCAATGGCCACGTGGACCTTGAACTGGTGAGGAAGGAGACATGCCTCACTAGCAACCCTGCAACTTTTCCTGCAAACCCCATACTGGCGAGTAGGCGAGAGCTCCCCAGTCCCCCTGTGACCCTGACCTGGTGAGTGGGAGTGAGCTCACCAGGCCCTGTGAAACCCGGGCTGTGATGAGTGGGACAACAGTCCTCATCAGCAGTCCAAAGCCTGTTGCCCCTTTTCCTGATACCCCAGCCTTGGTGAGTGTGACCACGGTCCTCACCAGGGATGCCCTTGTTGCCAATGAATCTTTTGACCCCAGCCTGGTGGGTGGGAAGTCATTCCCCACCAGGTCAACTGTTGATCCAGTCAGAGGGAGGGGGACCACCGTCCTCCCTAAGGAAGTTGGGAGTTGCCCCAGTTTTGCCAGCAGCCCAAAGCCTGTTTGTCCTGTTGCCTCAGCCCAGGAGAGTAGGAGCAGCATCCTCTCCTGTTCCCGTGGGGTACTTGCCCAACCGAAAGGGGGAGATGTCTCCAGCATCCCCAAAGGGGACTCCCAGGCCATTGAGAACCCAGAGCATAGGTCATGGGAGTGCCAAGGAACCGATCACTCCTGTGATATATTGGAAGCCTCCAGCACTGTGGAGCTGGACGCCTGCCTTGCCACACTGGCTCAAGACATTGTCTTTGATTTGGGAGCCATCGGGCTCCAGGCACCCAAGTAAGATGGTGTCCTAAAGGATTGGAACATCCTCAGAGTTTTTTCCCCTATTGGTTCCCCTGACCCTTGTGGATGGTTGCAGAGGACCGCATTTGGGAGGAGTGATGAATCACCTGCTGCCCTAGGGTTGGGACCCACCAACACATGTATCCTTGGTCCCCAAGTTCATGGACCAGATGACTCTCTTCCCCCAGAAGATACCTGGGCTTCTGTTGCTCCTCAAAGTTTTATGTTTTGGCTGGAGGGGTGGGATCCATTTAGCGTTGCCCAAAGGACTGGCAGTTCGCTACCCTTGGACAAAGCAGAGGGGACAAAAAGGTGCGCCTGGTGCGTGTCTCACCCAGCTCACCCTTATTTTGGACTGTGGGACTCTGCACAATGCAAACTCTGGTCCTACAAGCAGGACTTGGGGACAACTGTGTTTTAATTCCCCCTGTAAATCAAGTGAGTCTGCGGGGGGCCTGTGGGAGACTGCCCCGCCACTCACTTATTTGGGAGCGGGGAGGAGTGTGAAGAAACAGGAGGTTCAACTTTCATGTCCCTGTGATATATGAGGACTGTGGGATTACATGGACATTCCAGCAATACATCTCAAGTCCTTTGAACTCAACCTCGCCATCTATTGGTTGAATTTTGCATTGCAGCATTGTACTATGCACTGACATCTATTGGTTGAACCTTGCATTGCAGCATTGTGCTATGCACTGCCATCTATTTCTTGAACCTTGCATTGCAGCATTGTGCTATACACTGCCATCTATTGGTTGAACCTTGCATTGCATCATGGTACTATGCACTGCCATCTATTGGTTGGTGACCTACATTGCAGCATTGCTGTGTCCCATGCGAGTATGCAAATATGTCAGTGTTGCATTCTGGGACCTTCAGATTCTCTCCAATGTTTTCATTATACTCCCCCATCCTACACCCTAAAATTGTTATACCATGTTATGTTTGTTGTATGTCTTGTCTTCTGTGTATTATATTTTGTTATATGCATGCCACCACAAGTTAAATGAAGGCTGTGAAAGGCTTGGTATTCCATTTGAATCAACTTAGATGTGTTCCCCCTTTCTATCCAGCAAATAGTTGTTTTAGTTGTTTTAGTTGTTTTAGTTGTTTTAGTTGTTTTAGTTGTTTTAGTTGTTTTAGTTGTTTTAGTTGTTTTAGTTGTTTTAGTTGTTTTAGTTGTTTTAGCTGTTTTAGCTGTTAGAAAAGGAGGAGAGATTAGTGATATGAGGCCTGTGTAGCCAAAAGTGCCTTGTTAAAGAATGTGTTGTATTTTGCTAAGGCAGATGGGTGAGTTCCTGCCAGGAGGAGGTGTCGTCGTTGCAGAGGGTTTAGTGCCTGCCCAGTAGAGACTTTGCAGCAGAGGGGACGATACCTGCTGCGCAGTCTCCTGTTTCAGTGGGTAGAAGTGCGAGTCCCTACCCAGGTCACTGCTCTCCATTGGGCTGGCTGCACTTGGAGGTCTTCCAATCCGGTTGACCGCTCCTCCTCTGGGCGGTGCAGCTAGATCCAGTGGCAAACGGCCCAGGTCTGTCCGGTGGTCCTCTTTAGGCTGGTCCGGTGTAAATGACCTGGTAGGCGCCCACCTAACGCTACAGGGGTGGGTGCCTGCCGCGGGGGGCCATCACATAAAAGTATCCCAGGCATGGGCCCCTTGCTTCCATGCGCCTAGAGGTATTCAGCTGTACTATACAGACAAGGGTCACACAGGCCAAAACATACATCTGTGGTTTTGCTGTCTCTCTTTTGCGGCTAGGATTTGCCTGATATTTTGGAGCTGGACTGTCTGTGGGCAGGACTGTACTGATATGAATATAAAAATGTTTCTCTGCAATGCTGAATGGGATTGAAAACTGTGATTTGTAGCACCACTGAGATGCCTCCATGCCTAAGAGCAAGACACTTTATCTTGTTTGTGCTTGGTGGGTGATTGTCACATTTGTATATTGTCCTAAGTATAACTGTATCCCTGGCATGAGCCTTTGCTTCCATGTGCCTAGAGGGATTCAGCTGCCCCACATAGACAAGGCCCACATAGGCTGAAATGTATGTCTGTGATTTTGCTGTCTCTCATGTGTGAAGAGGATTTGCTTGTCATTTTGAAGTTGGGTTGTCTGTGGGCTGGACCAGTCTGATATGAATATGGAAATTTCCTCTCTGCAATGACAAATGGGAGTGAAACATGTGATTTGTAGCAGCGTTGAGAGGCCAACATGCCTAAGAACAAGACACTTTATCTTGTTCATGCTTGATGGGTGCTTGTCACATCTGTATGTCAGCTACGCCACATCAATGAGGACCACATAGGCTGAAACATGCATTTGTCGGTTTGCTGCCTCCCTCAAGAGGTGAGGATTTGCCTGATATTTCAGTGCTGGACAGTTTGTGGTCAGGACCAGTCTGATATGAATATGGAAATGTTCTCTCTACAATGGTACATGGGAGTGAAAAACATGACTTGTAGCACCATTGAGAGGCCACCATGCCTAAGAACAAAACACTTTATTTTGTTGGTGCTTGATGGATGCTCGTCACATTTTTTTTTTATGTCTCCCTAAGTATAAGGGTATCCCAGGCAATGGGCCATTGCTTCAGTGCACCTTGAGGGGTTCAGCTGCACCACACAGACAAGACCCACAGAGGCCAACACATACAACTGTGATTTTGCTGTCTCTCTTTTGCGGAGAGCATTTGCTTGACATTTTGGAGCTAGACTCTCTGTGGGCAGGGCAAGTCTGATATGAATATGGAAATTTCCATTTTGCAGTGGCACATGGGAGTAAAAAAATGTGACTTATAGCCCCAGTGTGTGGCCTAAGAATGAGACACCTTATCTTGTTTGTGCTTGATGGGTGCTTGTCACGTTTGTATGTCTCTCTAAGTATAAGGGTATCCCAGGCATGGGTCCTTGCTTCCATATGCTTAGAGGGATTCAGCTACACCACACAGACAAGGCCCACATAAGCCAAAATGTATGTTTGTGGGGGGTTTTGCTTTATCTCTTGTGTGGAGAGGATTTGGCTGATATTTTGGAGCTGGGCTGTCTTTGGACACAGTCAGTCTGATGTGCATATGGACATTTCCTCTCTGTAATGGCACATGTAGGCCGAAATGTACGCCTGTGGGGTTTTTGCTGTCTCTTTTGTGTGTAGGGTATTTGACTGACATTTCAGAGCTGGACTGTCTGTGGGTAGGACCAGTTAGACATGAATATGGAAATTTCCTCTCTGCAATGGCACATGGGAGTCTGTGAGCAGGACCAGTCTGATATGAACATGGAAATTTCCTCTCTGCAATGGCACATGGGAGTCTGTGAGCAGGACCAGTCTGATAGGAACATGGAAATTTCCTCTCTGCAATGGCACATGGGAGTCTGTGAGCAGGACCAGTCTGATATGAATATGGAAATTTCCTCTCTGCAATGGCACATGGGAGTCTGTGAGCAGGACCAGTCTGATATGAATATGGAAATTTCATTTCTGCAATAGCACATGGGATTGAAAAATGGCAAATGGGAGTCTGTGGATAGGACCAGTCTGATATGAATATGGATATTTCCTCATTGAAATGGCACATGGAAGTGAAAAACATGACTTATAGCACCATTGAGACGTCAGCATGCCTAAGAGCACATAACTTTATCTTGTTTGTGTTTGGTGGGTGTTTGCCACATTTGTATATCTCACTAAGTATAACGTTGTCCCTGGCATGGGCCTTTGCTTTCATGTGGCTTGAGTGTTCAGCTGCACCACATAGACAATACCCACATAAAAAAAAATAAAAAAAAAAATAAATAAAAAAATAAATAAAATAATAATAATAATAATAATAATATATGTTTGTTGTTGTTGTGGTTGTTGTGTTTTGGTGGTGGTGGTGTTGTATTTTTGTATTTTCCATGTCAAAATGAAGATTATTTTTGCAGTTTTGCTGTCTCTCTTCTGTGAAGAGGATTTGTGTGCTATTTTGAAGCTGGGCTGCCTGTGGGCAGAACCAGTCTGATATGATTGTGAAAATGTCTGCTCTGCAATGGTAAATGAAAGTGAAAATGTGACTTCTAGCACCCTTAAGAAGCCAACATGCGTAAGAACAAGACACTTTATCTTGATGGGTGCTCATCACATTTGTATCTCTCTCTAAGTATAAGGATATCCCAGACATGGGCCCTTACTTCCATGTGGCTACAGGGGTTCAGCTACACCACATTGTTGAAGCCAACATAGGCTGAAACATACATCTGTGGTTTTGCTGTCTCTCTAAAGAGGGAAGGATTTGCCTGATATTTCAGAGCTGGACTGTCTGTGGGTGGAACCAGTCTGATGTGAATATGGAAATATCCTCTATGCAATGGCACATGGGAGTGAAAAATGTGACTTGTAGCACCAATGAGAGGCCACCATGCCTAAGAACAAGACACTTTATCTTGTTTGTACTTGATGGGTGCTCGTCATGTGTATGTTTCACCAGCTATCACCAGACATACATTCTGGCATTCGTTGGGCCTCATCAGTGAGATGTAGCTGGTTTCCCTAGATGTTGAGAGCAAGGGGTCCATGTCTAGATCACCATACACTCTTAGGGAGACACCATAAGAGTTTTTGAAAATACAAGCTAAAAAGAAGTGAGAGGCTCTGAAAATTAACAAAAGCAATGATGCCTGTTATATGGCTGCTTATCTCTCTAATGCTATTACAGAGAAAACACTACCATATACATATTAGATCAGTTGCACCCAAACAGACAACCCAGATCCAAAATGATAGGCAAGGCCCTGCTACAACTAACTAACTAACTAACTAACTAACTAACTAACTAACTAACTAACACCGAGGTATGTTTCAACCTTGCTTAAATCTCATCAGTGTAGTGCAACTAGTTCCCCTAGACATTAAGATCAAGGTGTCCACATCTGGATTACCCTTTACCCTTAGGGATATACTCTAAGAGTTTAAAAAAATAAAAAAATAAAAATAACACAAAGTAAGTGAGAGGCTCCGAGGATGAACAAACGCAATGGCACCTCATGGCTAGCCAGCACTGAAAAGCATCAAAGATTTTGCTGTCTAGTTGCATTACAGAGAAGAAATGTCCACCTCCATATTAGACTAACCCTTCCCAATTACCTACTTTGTCTTATTTTTTTTCTGTCTCCCTAAAAGTAAATGGTATTCCAGATGTGGACTCCTTGCGCTCAATGCCTATGGTAGCTTAGTGTAACTTACTAGTGTGATCTAAACAAGCATGGCATATATGTTTGTAGTCAGTGAGTATTTCTTATGTGTTTGCATCTGTTTCTTTATTTTAGCCGTCCTCTGTTCTTTTGGGAGAGATTAGTGTGTTCTGTGCTTTAATATATTTTTTCTGTAATAATACAATAAAGCTATAATATGATGTTTTGAAGGGGTGACCAGCTGTAGAATACATAGTATTGCTTTTGTTGGTAGTCAAAGCCCAAAATATACTTTGTTTTTTTATGTATTTCTTTAACTCTTAAGATACTACTGCCTTAAAGGGTTAGTAACCCCCCAAAAAAACTGTTGTCGAATTGATAGGACTAATAAGAAAAAACATGTAATGCCCTTATTCCCATCTCTCATACTATTATGGTTTGAGAGATGTAAGAAAATAAAGTCCTCCGCTCCTTCCCCTTTCTGCCTGACGAGCTGTAAAGCTGTCAGAGGCAGAATCCGGTCGACTGACTTTAAGCGGCTCTTCAGTAGCGCTGACATTGGGATATCTAACTATAATTTCTTCATCGGTATGGTCTGCAGCGTGTGCCTGGCTTGCAAGCACACGTTGTAGACCATTCAGATGAAGTAATCACAGTTAGATATCTCGATGACAGAGCTCCTGAAGAGCCGCCGTCTGGTCCCAGAAGCAGGATCTCATGACGTCCGCTATACAGCAGACGCATGAGAAGGGGGAGGGAGCGGAGGTGTTTATTTTCTTACATCTCTCAAACCATAACTGTTTGAGAGATGGGGATAAGGGCATTTCATGTTTTTTTTATCAGACCTATCAATTCACCAACAGTTTTTTGGGGGGGTTACTATCCCTTTAAGTGTAAAGGGTAATCCAAATGTAGTTCTCTTGCTCTCAGTGCCTAGGGAAACCAGCTGCACCTCACTGACAAGGCCAAAATGTACAATAGGGTTAGCTGGTATATCCTGTGCACAAGAGACTTGCCCATTACTTTGGAACTGGAAAGCCCTTTTGTGTGAGATTAGTCTAATATGTAGGTGGAAATTTCTCCTTTGCAGTGGCACTAGAGAGGTAATATATGATACTCTTGAGAGCAGTGACTAGCCCCTCAACAGGCGACATTGATTTTGTTCATCCTCAGAGCTATTCACATACTTTGGATTGTGTTTTGTATTAGATACTAACATTCTACTTTCCCTCCCAACAGCCACTTCTTACCAGGAAACACTGTCTGATTTGTATAAATCGACAAATAAATAAAGCTAAATATGGCATAAACAATATAATTTTAGGTAAAGAATGGCTAATATAAATAAATTTGATTCAAAATTGTCCAGGTCATTATAAAGTATTAGCTCCACTGTAAAGTGATGTTTGGAATAGGATTGATTACAGTACAAATATCTAATAAGCAGGGCCAGATTTCCCAATAGCAGAGCAGGCAATAGCCTACAGTTCCAAATTTTGAGGGGTGTCTCTCACTATGTAGGCCTCACCCACATTCCCAATTGTGGGTGTGGCCAAAGCAAAGCAATCTCAATTTTCCTGCACAAGTTTTTTATCTGTTTAACCACTTGGATGCTAGAGGGATCTCCAGCAGATTGTGGGTAAACGCACAAAGAGGTCATTTTTATGGTAGCAGCTGAATTTGGAATAGCTTCATGCATAAGACAATTAACCTCTTGGTGGCTACAGAGGCCTCCAACACAGTGTTTTCTAGAGGGTTTAAAGGGATAGTAATGTTTCTCAAAAAAAGCAGCTCCAATTAATCTTCATAGTGTTTGGGCCATAGAGAGTGTTATTTCAATACTGTCAGAGTTGTAGTTCAAGAGTAATTGAATGATAAAGTATCCCCTCCTGCCCCTTTTATCTAGTGTATACCACCTCCCTTTAGATGTGGAATCTAGTCTTAAGACCAGACAGCGCACAGCAAGGGACAATCTTTTTACTATGAGTATAAGGAAAACCATGCCCCCTTGACAGGTTTTCAGGTTTTTCCTTATGCTCACAGAAGATTGTCCCTCTCTGCAATCCATCTGGACAGTCTTTCTGCTCTGTGGTGAGCAATGTTACATCAGTAAAAGGGTCAAGAGGGAGATACTTTATTATTCAATTAGTCTTGAACTTCAACTCTGACAGTATTGAAATAACACTCTCCATGTCCAATGCTATGAAGATAAATTGGAGCTGCTTTTATTGTGAAACATTATTGTCCCGTTAAGGTTTTTTTATTTTTGTTTGTTTTATGCCAAGGATATTTTCTGTGCAAGGAAACAATGGATGGGACTGAGGGTGGGGGTCTTGTGAAAGGTGGGGGCTTGGCCTAGTGTGCCTTGACTGGGGATGTAAATCTGGCCCTGCTAATCAAAATGGTATGACAGAATTAATCAGATTTTGCTTGTCTCACCAGGCTCCACGCTTCCTCTGATAATTCCCATAACATTAGCTGAAGGTTTAAGTTCTTCATAGTTATATACATTGACCTGAACATCACTGGAACAGAAACACATTTTAAAATTAAAGATCACACAATTATTTGGACACACTATTTGAAAGAAGCTTAAACCTGATCTCAAGCCCATCCTAGCTTTGTAGGTTTCAGGATTTCCTCACATGAACACTGGTGAGTCAATCAGTGGTTCATTCCTTCTGAACCATCTGTCTGTGTTACAGCATTCACGTGTGTGTTTAAAGTGAAAATCTCACCTCCCAATAAGTTATTTCTATTTTTTAAATTGTCGTTTGCAATAAAGCTTCAATCCGTTACTCTTTTTTTAAAATCATTATGGGCACAGAGTTATTCGATTTTAAAGAATTACCTGATGATGGTATAGCTCAGTACTGTAGGGCTGTCTATCACCTACCCTTCACAGCGGACTAGTACTTGTTATATAGTGTGAGCGCATGAAAGCGCTCTAATTTTGCCTCCATGACGTTGACACGCAATGGAAAGAGCACACGCTAGGTACATGAATATTTGTGATTCACTGAGGGAGGAGGCGGGATTGAAGCACAGTAGGGGAGGCGATAGACAGCTCTACAGTACTGAGCTGTACCACAGCAATAGCCCGTATAACGTCAGCAGGTTATTCTTTAAAATCAAATATCTCCGTGCCAATAATGATTAAAAAAAAAAAAAAAAAAAAAGAGTAACAGATTGGAAAGTTATTGCACACTACAATTTAAATAGAAATAACTTTCTGGGAGGTGAAAGTTCCACTTTAATTGAGAAGATCCGGAAAATGTACTTGGGGTGGGGTCTGAGGACAAGTCTGAGCAGCTCTGCACTATAATTAGGCTGATGTACTAACCAGACCTGAAGCAATTCTATTTCAGCAGGCCAAAAGAATTTGAAAAAATCCTCAAATTCCCATTGATTTAAAGGGTTAGTAAAAGTTTTTTGCATTTAGAAGACCTTAAAAAGCTGAGTTAAATGCAAAAAAAATATCTCTCAAACCTCTATGGTTTGAGAGATACAGGCATTTAAAATTCAATGTCTCCTACTGACAGTTGTAAAGCTGTCAGCAGGAGATCCATGTCGGTCGACACGGAGGCTCTGCAGCAGAGACGCAATCTCGTTTGTTACAATGAATCCCTTCATTGGAATGGTCTACAACTTGTGCCTGGTTTGAAAGCACACGTTTTACACCATTCCAATGAAGGGATTCGTTGTAAGTAATGAGACTGCGACTCTGCTGCAGAACCTCCATGTCGAACGACACGGATCTCCTGCTGACAGCTGTCAGTAGGAGACATCGAATTTTAAATGCCTGTATCTCTCAAACCATAGTGGTTTGAGAGATATGGTATTTTGCATTTAGCTCAGCTTTTTAAGCTCTTTTAAATGCAAAAAACTTTTTTTTTGGAAATTACTAATCCTTTAAATGGGGGTTTTAACTCCTTAAATTCTACATAAATCTCTAACATTCAAGAAGTTAAAATCCTTATCTAAATCAATGGGACTTTTGATTTGTCCTCTACAATGCATTTGATTTGATCTGGAATTACGCCAGTTCTCCTTAGTACATCAGCCATAATGACACATATTAACACACAGGTATAGAGAGACACACTGAGATGTATGTATGTATAGAAGTGGAGAAGTATATTTCTGGGGTAGATCAACTTCCCCATAGAGGGAAATTAAATTCCAGTTGATTTATATGGAATTTTTAACCTCTTGAATGCTAGAGAGGCCTCCAACGCATTGCTCGCAATGCGTTGGAGACCAAGCTAGAATTCATGGGGTTTAAAAGCCCTTTTATTTGGTACCTACTCTCATACCAGGGAACTACATCTGCTTGAATCTCCAGAAAGAGCTCAGGTTCTGCGACCCGAGGTAAGTAAATGACGTGATTCATGTCATAAAGGGGGTGAGGCTTAATCGGGTGGGCAGGGCTTATTGACATGGTACTTGGGAAGTGGGCGGGAAGTGGCCAGAACAGGGTGGGAAGGAGGGAAAGTGGGCAGGAACTGGGAGGAACAGTGTGGGAAGGAGAAGAAGTGGGTGGCAATTGGGAGGAACTGGGTGGAGAAGGAGGAAAAGAGGATGGGTAGTGGAAGGAACAGGGTGGGGAAGGAAGAGACATGGGTGGGAAGAAGTAAAAGCGGGTGGGAAGTGGGAGGAACAGGATGGGAAGGATGAGAAGTGGGCAGGAAGTAGGAGGAACAGGGAGGGAAGGAGGAGAAGTGGGCAGGAAGTAGGAGGAACAGGGTGGAAAGGAGGAGAAGTGATAAGGGAAGAATCAGCCTCTGTCCTGGAGACCCAGTAATTAACTTTAAAAACCAGAGTCTCCGGGGCAGATCTGGGGCTAGATTCTATTACAGTTGCTAATGCTATCTCTGCTTTTATCTCCAGTTTTCCCCATAGACTTCAACAGGAAAATGTTTGATAAAATAGGTGTTAAAGGGATAGTAATACTTTGTTTTATCTTTATTTTATTTTGTAGGCATTAAAAAAACATGAAGAATGATATAAGTCTTATCTCTCAAACTTTTATGGTTTGAGAGATATTCACAAGCAAATTTCCCCCTCCCGCCCCTTTTACCTAGTGTAAGCAATCTCTTCTCAGATGTGGAATGCAGTCCATAGACTGGACAGATAACAGAAGGGGACAATCTTCTTCCTATGAGAACAATGAAAGCCCTGCCCCCCTTGACAAGTTTTTCAGGCTTTTCCCTTATCTGAATTGAAGATTTTCCCTCTCTGCAGTCTACCTGGGCACCTCCCTTCTGCTCTGGCTGAGCAGTGTTACATCAGTAAAAGGGGCTGGAGGGGGATACTTTGTCATTGAATTACTCTTGAACTACAACTCTGACAGAATAGAAATAACACTCTCCAAAATCCAAATACTATGATGATTAATTAGAGCTGCTTTTATTATGAAACATTACTATCCCTTTAAGATTTAGCACAGGCAATAGAATCTAGCCCCTGGAGAGTTCTCAGGTATGCCTATAGTGCAGTTGGATTTCTCCAGGATTGTATCGCTCCATTTTTATACATAAGGCCCTAAGGGGCAGATGTATAAAACTGGTCATAATGAAAGTGTGTGTAAAATCATCTCAAAGTGACATAAAAGCATATATAAATGTTTAGCAACATTTTTGCTAACTAGTAACTCCAGTCAGTCGATTGTTTGAAAAGTGGAGTAGAAATGGTCTTGTACAAATAAGAATTGTGTTGTAACATATGTATGAAGGCACTTTTAGTGATTAAATCTTAACGCCTGTACAACCTGTTTTTAATGGAAATATAACGTGATAATGCATAAGCTATGTAGGCAAAAAAAATCTCATTATCAAACCTGTATTTATAAACCTGGCTTTACTCCTTTATAAATATGACCCTTCAAAGGATAGTAAGACTTACATTTTACTGATCTCCATTTTGTAGCCCTTAAAAAAGAAATAAAATTACCCCAGCGGCATCTCTCAACCCTTTATGGTTTGAGAGATATCCGCTTTCAAAATTCCCCCTCCCCTGATGTCAGCACTCTAGCTGACTGCAGGGGAATCCGCTGACATCAGGGGAGGGGGAACTTTGAAAGTGGATATCTCTCAAACCATAAATGGTTGAGAGAGGCTGCTGGTGTTATTTTATTTATTTTTTAAAGGGATAGTAATACTTCATTTTATCTTTAAAACATGAAGAACGATTAAAGTCTTATTTCTCAAACCTTTATGGCTTGAGAGATATTCACAAGCAAAGTTTCCCCTCACTGACCAAAAAGGTCAAGTCTGCCATCTAGCTGTCAGATTTGGAATCAGGTCCGCGGACCAGCCGTGGCTCTACAGCAGAGCCGAGATCTCGAGATATAAGAAGAACTGCTTCATTCGAATAGTCTACAAAGTGTGCATGGTTTGCAAGTACATATTTTAGACCCTTCCAATGAAATAGTTATTTTTATAACTTGTGATCTGGGCTGTGCTGAAGAGCCACCGGTTGATCTGCGAACCGGATTCCAAATCTGACAGCTAGATGGCAGACATGACCATTTTGGTCAGTGAGGGGAAACTTTGCTTGTGAATATCTCTCAAACCATAAAGGTTTGAGAGATAAGACTTATAACATTCTTCATGTTTTTCCAATGCCTATAAAATAAAACAAAATAAAGATAAATCAAAGTATTACTATCCCTTTAAGGACGACAAAATGGAGATCAGTAAAATATAAGTGTTAATATCCCTTTCATTGCAAATTTTAACAACGTTTCTTAAACATACACTGAGGGAGAGATGTGATAAAATTGTCTGTAATGAGAATGAAAATGTCTATTTAGTCTCAGACATACTACCATCATTTTTTGCATCCAATTCGGCCTTCTTCGTCAAAAGGAAAAAGCAGTCTAAAAAGTCAGTGTGGTTTAATCTACTGTCACATTGTAAGGTATTTTCAGAAAAATTTTTTCTTTTAGTTGTCAGTTTTTGTCTGATTAAAATAAATTTTTTCCTGGCAAAATACCTTGGATAGGCAAATTAAAGCATAATTAGCAGATAGGAGTGAGAATCAGTAATATGGTGTCAACTGGTAAAAAAAAAGTGTTAATTTCTTTGAAAATGTTCGTGTTAAAGAAAAAATGAAAGACATTTCTATTATCAGAATTTTAAAAGGGAAACTTTCATCAAACTCATCTTACCGACATATTTTAATTTTTAATACACATTTTCAGATGTGACAGATGTACACACAACCTCAAACCTTTTTTGGTCCTTGGTCTTTTCTTATGTTAAGGACAGCCTTATGCCTATCCCATGCATGCTTAAATTCTGTCACTGTACTGACATCTACCACTTCTGCTGGTAGGCTATTCCACTTGTCTACTACCCTCTCAGTGAAGTAAAACTTTCTTACATTACATCTAAACCTGTGTCCCTCTAGTTTTAGACTATGGCCTCTTTTCCTAAAGTTTTTACTCTTTTGAAATATACTTCCATCCTGTACTTTGTTGAATCCCTTCATGTATTTGAATGTTTCTATCATATCCCCTCTCTCTTCTCTCCTCCAAGCTATACATATTCAGATCCTTTAGTCTATCCTGATATTTCTTTTCCTGTAGACCTTCCTGTAGTAGCCCTTCTCTGAATTTTCTCTAGAGTATCAATATCCTTCTGGAGATGGGGTCTCCAGTACTGTACACAATATTCTAGGTGAGGTCTAAGTAGAGATCTGTACAGTGGCATGACTACTTCCCTTTTTCTGCTACTAATGCCCCTAGCTATACAACCCAGTGCCCTGCTTGCATTCCCCATCACTTTATTACATTGCCTGCTTACCTTTAAGTCATTAGAAATAATTACTCCCAAATCCCTTTCCTCTGTTGTCTCTGACAGCACAGTACCCTTAATGGTATATTTTTCCTTCAGATTTTTATGTCCCAAGTGCATTATTTTACATTTATCAACGTTAAAGTGCATCTGCCACACTCTTGACCATTCTTCTAATGTACCTAAATCATTCGCCATTTGGCTTTTTCCTCCTGGAATGTCTACCCTATTGCAGATTTTTGCATCATCTGCAAAAAGGCATACCTTTCCTTGAAGACCTTTTGCAATATCACTAATAAAAGTATTAAAAAGAATGGGCCCCAGTACAGATCCCTGAGGTACTCCACTAGTAACACTCCTTTCGTCCGAATATTCTCCATTGACTACCACCTTCTGTCTCCTGTCACTCAGCCATTGCCTTATCCATTTCACTATTTTTACATCTAGACCCAAACACTGCAATTTATTTATGAGTCTTCTATGAGGGACAGTGTCAAATGCTTTACTGAAATCTAGATAAGCTATATCTACTGCTCCCCCTTGATCTATTATTTTAGTTACCCAGTCAAAAAAATCTATGAGGTTTGTTTGACAAGATCTCCCTGCTGTAAACCCATGCTGTTTGGTATCTTGCAAGCTATTCATATTCAGATATTCAACAATTCTTTCCTTTAACATAGTCTCCATTAATTTTCCCACTACTGATGTAAGACTTACTGGTCTGTAGTTACCAGACTATTCCCTGCTACCATTTTTGTGAACGTACAAATTTTGTCTTTTGAAAGACATTTTTTTGTCATTAGTTATGACAAATTTTCTTTTCCTCTATAGGACACTGGAGAATAGTTTAGCCACGCCCTTGCCACGTCCCTTTGCCCATCAATTCTGGAGTTGTATCATACACAATGGACATTACTACTTTTTTGTCGTATACTCTATAGAAAATATGTTGTTCATGCATACAATTACTTATTTTTATCTTTCATATGACAATTTTTTTGAACATACAGCCCTAAGAATGATTTTTTTACATCCCCCCATAAGGGTCTTATGTTCAAAAGAAAAGTGGTGTAATTTTGGGGAAAACCATATACACCATGGGGCAAATACACATTCCCATTAAGTTAAATGGAGTTGTAAACACTTGAATGCAAGACAGACTTTCAGTGCATTGCTTTGCTGTGCATAGGACATCCCTAGCATTAAAGGGTCTAATACACCCATTTAAGTCAATGGGAAGTTTGAGGAGTAATGCAGTTGATTTGTCCTAGAATTACTCTTCTTTTGTGCATACAGCCAACAGACAGATTCAAAGAGCCAGTAAGGTGTGACATGATCATAGATGGGAAACTTCAAGCCCAGGTCCACCGGAGTATAAAGGAGGTAAGGGGATGGCAGTGTCCAAATAAAATTTGAATCATGATATGGGTGGGACTTAATCAAGGTGGATGGGATTAGAGGTTAAAAAGTTGGGGTTTTCCTGAAATGGGAACTGGATAGAACAGGCATGGGAGTGGACAGAACTAGGCTAGGGGTGGGTGGGGTTACTGTGTAATTCAGCAAGATGGAGAATCAGCCTCTGTCCTGGGAAATCCAGTACTTAAGTCTGACAACAAGAGTCTCTGGGGGCATATGTGAACATTTCCCTGGCATGCACATAGTTACATGTGTAACAGGTTTGCTAATCCACCAAAGATACATATAATACATTTTAAAGCCATTATCATACCTGCCATTGTAGGTACTAGTTGGCTGAAACCCTGGTCCTAAATTATAGGGGCAGCCGAGAGAGCCCTGCCAGGATTCAGGAGCCAATGGACCGGCCAGTTGACTGAAATGACAGTAGAGAACAGATTTAGAAATTTTGAAGATCACAATAAACACATCTTTATTGCTAAAATGCATTTTTTTTATTGTTGTAATATTCACAGATATAGCGGGCTGTGTTTCCCATTAGGCAGAGTAGGAGACTACCTATGGCAGGGGTAGGTAACCCAAGGCCTTCCAGCTTCAGAGGATACAACTCCCATCATCCCAATGATGAAATTTATAGTCCTTCAGAGCTGGAGAGCCTCAGGAAGGCTGGAGGGCCTCAGGTTGCCTACCCATTCAGTTCTACTGGCTACACCTGCTGTCCTGAGTTGCAGATGCAGTCAGTTCAATTTCACTGCTTATGCATCAGACCTGTGCTCCTGGTTTACTGTGCATGGTTTATTTTCCAATTAATGTATATATTATTATATTGTTCAGATAATTTGGTCAGTTTATATCCCCTGGTACTGGT
Organism: Rhinophrynus dorsalis; assembly: GCA_037306005.1. NCBI lineage: Eukaryota > Metazoa > Chordata > Amphibia > Anura > Rhinophrynidae > Rhinophrynus > Rhinophrynus dorsalis. Next base: position 419,636,012 of record CM074722.1, read on the forward strand.
CAGCTTATATAAAGAGATAGTAATGCTTGAGATGGAAAAAATACATATTGCATGGTTTATCCTACAAGGTTAAACAGGGGTACTCCCACTGCTGAGAGATGTTTTATTCAAGTGTTATTTCAGCTTCCATGGTCTGAAATTGTATGATGGTGCTGTTACTATTGCTGTCTATGGACGGCCATTGTCAATTGACTATAAATTTCCATAGGTTGCAGCAGCAACAGCTCCACTGTAATTTCAGGCCATGGAGTTTCTTCACCCAAAAAATTAAAGCGTAACTATTATGTGAATAACATTGCCCCCCAATACTTTACTAACCTAGTGATATGCAAAGTCATATTGTCCTTAAGCTCGATAAGTCCACTTTATTGCAGGAAAAAAACTTTTTCGGCAGGAACTAGAGGGCAGACATCTTAGAGGAAATGTACCTCTGAGTCTGCTCTGTCTGCCCCGTTCACTGCCAGCATTGGTGGTGACATCAGTTGGTTACCTAAAGGTAACGGAAGTTCCTGAGTGCACAGAGCTTCTCTTGTAAGCTCTGTGCAGCCCAGTGCCTGCCAATTAAATATTTGTATTCAATAACATTGACTTATTGAACTTAAGGACAATATCACTTTGCATATCGCTAAGTTAGTAAAGTATTGGGGGGCAATGTTATTCACATGATAGTTCCACTTTAAGTTTGATCTGCAATAATGTTGGAATGAAACATCTCTCAGCAGTGGGAGTAGCCTTGTATTACTCAGGAAAATAAACTTTGCAATATATATATTTTCAGTATTAAGTATATATTAAGTATAAACACTTAAGAAAAACACTTGTTTTCTCTGTAATAATATTTGAGTGAATAATAACTCAGCAGTGAAAGTACCCTGCAGGAGGTGTAACTACAAGGAGTGCAGAGGGTGCAGTTGGACAGGAACCTTCATCCAGGGGGGGCTATCAGAGCTGCTCTATCTTGCAACACTTCAGCTCAGACCAGTTTACAGTTTTGGCTGGTGGCTGTTAACATCATATCACATGGCTGGAGCGAGCCAGTAACATAATAATAGGTGGTATCCTTTTAAAAGGTTGCATTGGTAATATTGTGCGGCTGCACGCCGCATTCAACATATTGCTTGGATGGAAAGGGGTGACATGAGAATCTCGACCTACGTATAAGCGCAGGATTCTTATGTCACCTCCTTAAATGCCACAGAAAATATAGTGGCTGCCTGATTAAGTGTACAACATAAGTCTGAGCAGCAGCCGAAAACAGGATTTGCTTCTATTAAAAAAAAAAAAAAAAAAAAAAAGATACAGTAACACTGGATATATCTATATATTTTCTGGGGCTCTTTTTTGTGTCACCTATTAAATATATATGTTAACTTCAAGTCTGATATTATACATACAAAAAGAATATCAGCTCTGCTCTGGGCTCTCTCTCCCCCACTCTGTCATTCTCCACACAGAGAAGGGGAGAGAGAGGCCGGAGAAGCTCTGATATTCTTTTTGTATATATAATATTGGACTTGAAGTTAACATATATATTTAATAGGTGGCACAAAAAAAAGAGTCCCAGAAAAGTATAGATATATCCAGTGTTAGTGTATTTTTTTCTTCTTCACAGAAGTAAATACTGTTTTCGGGTGCTACTCAGACTGATGCTGTACACTTAATCAGGCAGCCACTATATTTTCTGTGGCATTTAAGGAGGCGACATGAGAATCTCATGCTTATATGCAGGGCAAGATTCTCATGTCACCCTTATCATCCAAGCGACGTTGATTGCATTGTGCAGCCGCACGATATTTCCAATGCGACCATTGAAGAGTGACCCATAATAGGCTAGTGAACCTCTTTATGTGTCTTTTTACCATTCTGAGTATCATAGAAGTGTGCAAAGCATTACAAAGATCTGTGCTGGAATGTGTGGGGGACATGCTCAGATTGTGCTCCAGGACCCAGTAGGATCTCGTTAAGCAACTGGTACCCTTGTTTAACTCAGCCCTACATAAAAATTATTTTCATAAAAAGGGTTTACTGCACCTTTAAAGGTGAGTACTCTACATGAACAAATTGACAAAGGGCATGTGATTCAAACCAATTGCAGCACAGAGATTAAAATACAATTTCCTACTGATTTAAATGTTTGTTTTTTTAAATCCCATGAAAACTAGAGTGGTCTTCAACGCATTTTTTTGCATGGAGTTAAAAGTCTAGTTTAAATCAACTGGAATTTGTGATATTGTTCTTTGTCCTTCCTGGTTCAGATAGTTTGCCCCACAGTTGCACCACTTTACATAGTACATCAGCCTCACTGATATTATTTCTATATCTCCAGCTCAATATAGATATCTTCATCAGGGGAGGGCTGGCCTGGGGGGCAGGGGGGGCAATTGTCCCCTGGGCTGATCACATGTCTGGCTGGTGGACCACTGCCTCAGTCGCCTGCTTGATGCTGTAAATGGAGCTACATAATTGATACCACAGAGCTACAATCCAAATGGAGCTACATTGTAGCATAACCTATTTCCCTTGTAAGCTCTATAGTATCACTGATGTTGCTTTTCTTAACCGTTTGAGTACCAGAGAGGTTGGATGCCTCCCTGGTACTCAAAGGGTTAAATGATGAGCTCTGCAGTATCAGTAGTGTAGTCCTATTTTAACTGTAAGCTCTGTGGTATCCCTTGCCTTACTATGCAACATTAATGGCAAATTTAAAACTAAGAAATGGGGGGGAGGGCTGGGACAGTGGGCTCGAACAATAATGAAAAATGGGCCATTTGATTGTATTTGCCCCGGTCACAAGTTGCCTGCCCTCCCCTGGTCTTCAGGGGACTGCTCCAGGTAAGACGTGAGTGTGGTTAAAATGGTCAGTGAGATCAGACAGCACAGTAACAATAATGAGAGTTGCACTAAATTGCTTATCATACTTTAATGGGTCATTTCTTACCATATTAACATCTTGGCATCCCCAAATCCGATTGGTTGGGTTGGGATTGGGGGAATCCCAGTAATCTTGGTTTTATTCATTCTGTAGGTGAAGTCTGTAAAGCAATATCTACACAGTTAGGGATAACATAGAGTAATGAAGGACATTATTATGTCAGAAAGTAAGATAAGCAATCCTGGAGCATATCAACTGCACCATAGGGGGGAATTAAAATTTCCACTAATTTAAATAGCTTTTAACCCTATCAAAAAACTCCCCATTTAAGCCATGGGAATTATTTAGCTTGCAAGCACATTTTGTAGACCATTCCAATTAAGTATTTCTGTTTAAATATCGCTATTTTGGCTCTGCTGAAGAGTGGCTGTCGGGTCGCACGACCAGAATCTCCTGCTGTCAGCCTAGAGGCTGATGTCAGTGAAAGGGGCTAGAGGGGAACTTTAAAACCTTATATCTTTCAAACTATACAAGTTTGAGAGAAAACACATACAGCATATTTTTAATGTCTACAATATTAAAGCTTATTAACAGCAGACATTACTATCCCTTTAAAGCAGGGGGTCAAAATTTACACTCGTCACTGGCCAATGGCGAGTGAAAATTCAGCCTTGGCGAGTAGAAATTCAGCCCTGGTGGGTATGTTATGGCTTGCAGTGGCGAGTAACTTTTCATGTCTGACTTCATATTTTAAGCCCTGCTTTAAAGAGATAGTAATATTTTAAAATGAAAGCAGCTCCAATTAATCTTCATAGTATTTGGGCCATGGAGTGTGATTTCAATACTGTCAGAGTTGTAGTTCAAGAGTAATTGAATGATAAAGTATCCCCCTTCCACCCCTTTTACCTAGTGTAAGCCACCTCCCCTCAGATGTAGAATCTGGTCCTGGGACCAGACAGATCACAGCAAGGGATAATCTTCTTACTGTGAGAACAATGCAAACCCTGCCCCCTTTGACAGGTTTTTCCCTTATGCTAACTGAAGATTGTCCCTCTCTGTGATCCATCTGGAAAGTCTTGCTGCTCTGAGGTGAGCAGTGTTACATCAGTAAAGGAGTGGGAGGGGGATACTTTATCATTCAATTACTCTTGAAATACAACTCCGACAGTACTGAAATAACACTCATCATGGCCCAAATACTATGCCGATTAATTGGAGCTTTTATTTTGAAACATTACTATTCCTTTAAAGGGATAGTAAATTTTCATAATAAAAGCAACTCTAATTAATCATAGTATTTGGACTTTGGAGAATGTTATTTCAATTCTGTCAGAGTTGTAGTTCAAGAGTAATTCAATGACAAAGTATTCCCCTCCCGCCCCTTTTACTGATGTAACACTGCTCAGCCAGAAGAGCAGGGAGGTGTCCAGGTAGACTGCAGAGAGGGACAATCTTCAATTAAGATAAGGGAAAAACCTGAAAAACTTGTCAAGGGGAGCAGGGCTTTCATTGTTCTCATAGGAGGAAGATTGTCCCCTGCTGTTATCTGTCTGGTCTATGGACTGGATTCCACATCTGAGAAGAGATGGCTTACACTAGGTAAAATGTGCGGGAGGGGAAGCTTTGCTTGTGAATATCTCTCAAACCATAAAACATTCTTCACTTGCAGTGTGAGATTGCCTGCCAACTTCAAGTCAAACAAGAGTGAATAGAGATGAGGATTTTCACATGACTGTTCTTGCAGTTTGGTAAATAGGGGCCATTGTGTTACAGAAAAAAATGAGAGAGAGAAAGAGGGAAATAGTTGTTGCTTACCCTTCCTATAAATACAACTATTTATGCAGCACAACTATTTAAGTGGCACCTAAAGGGATAGTAATATATAATTTTAAACTTAGCTCAGATCATTCAATATAATGAATAGTACTTCTGCGTTATTGGTCAAAACTGTTTAGTTACAATGTAATTAGATGCTGATGTTGATCTCTCACGCCCCTTTTGCCATTCTGAAGCCACCTCCCCTCAGATCTGGAATCCGGTTGCTTAACCAGACAAATCACAATGAGGGACAATCTTCAGTTAGTATCATGAAAATCCTGCGCACCTTCGACAAGGAGGGCAGGTTTTTCCTTATACTGACTGAGGGAAGATTGTCCCTTGTTGTGATCTGTCTAGTCAAGCAACCGGACTACAGCTCTGAGGGGAGGTGGCTTCAGAACTGCAAAATGGGAGTGAGGGATCAACTTCAGCATCTAATTACATTGTAACTAAACAGTTTTGAACAATAAGAGCATCACGCAGCAGTACTATTCATTATATTGAACGATCTGAGCTGTGTTCAAAATGATATATTACTATCCCTTTAAGCTGTTGTTGGACTACAACTCCCATCAATGGCGAGTGACTAGCTGATGGTGAAGCGGAGCCACCGCTTACCTACCCTTGGATTATCGAGTAGTGAGAGGTAGTCCATTACCTTTAGCCGGGTAATATGGAGTTAGCAGGTCTCCGAAGTCTTCACTATAAGATCCACGTTCTACCCCAGAGGGGGGTAAATACCAGGAGTTAGGGTATGTTTCATCCGGATGTGCCTTCCCATCATTGATGTCTTTAGGGTCAGTATACAGGATTACACCCACAACTCCAAATCGGGCAGCATTAATCGCCTGAGAGATAAATACAAGACAAGTTACAGACAGTGGCGTAACAATAGGGGTTGCAGGGGTCATACCTGCGACTGGGCCCATCCCTTTCAGGGGCCCAGCTGCCACCTGCGACCCCCTCGCCACGCGCCCACAGCAACTTATGAAACAGGGCAGCACAGCTGATCTCCCAGTGGCCAACGCTCTAGTAATGCAGAGTGCTGGGAGATGACATAATCTCCCAACGCTCTGCATCACTAAGAACCACGCAGGAGCTAAAGTTCCAGTCAGAGGTCTGTGCCGAATGAGGCACAGATCTGTCATGTCACACACCACTAGACCACCAGGGACTCGAGATAGGAGGATGGGGGGTCAGTAGGGGCATTGTGGAAGGGTTAATGTGGAGATGGAGGCATTGTGATGGGGGCATTGTGGAGACTGAGGGTCATTGTGGAAGGGGCATTGTGATGGGGGCATTGTTGAAGGGGCAATGTGGAGAATGAGGGGCATTGTGGAAGGGGCATTGTGGAGATGAAGGGCAATGTGGACAATGAGGGCATTGTGGAGATGGGGCCATTGTTGAAGGGGCAATGTGAAGGTGGCCAATGTAGTCGAGAGGGGCCCATGGCATACTGTCCATAAGAGATTCAAGTCTGAATTCTCTGTAAATGAATTACCCAAAAGTATCCACTCCTTTGTTGGAGGCTGGGTGTAGCACTCAGTGGTCACCACCACATGAGGGCCACCATCTGGGGTTGCCACCAGTATGATGTAAAGAACATCATTCATCAATAATTTGTGCGAATTGCCTTTATTGGGGCCTGGATTTGCTTTTTGACTCTAAGAGTGGTTCTCAGCCATATTATCATTTCTATATTATATTCCAGACGTGTTCTATACAATATTTTTTGATTAGCGGTGCTGCCTTCAGCCGACAGCTTCGCTTGTTCTATTTTCCCAGTGGTAATTCTTTTGTAATTAGTATGTGGAGGATTTCCATTTCTCTTTATATTTCCGTGTATTTTGTTTCAATATTTGTTAACTATGTATTTTCTCATATAGGCGGTGTTATCCCACATTCTGGGATGTCATCCCGGTTGCTCTGGAATGCGGTTTGTATTCGCATCACACAGCATTCTTTTTACATTGCGATACTGTGATTCGGTTTTTTTTTCCGACATATGCGTTTTGCGTTTTGTTCAATTGTTCTTGATTTCTTGATATTCTAATTATTTGGCTTTTTGCTTTGCGGGTCTCCACTGCATTGCAACGCTAGCTGTATATTTTGTTCTGGGTGTACCTTGATTCGTTGTCTCCACATGATGTGCCACTTTGTTGCTATTCAGATTAGTTACTTTGTGACACATTATGTATTTTTAGTCAAGTACGACCCTGGGGTATTTTTGATGATTTTTTTCTTTTGCAACTTTGGACGAGATGTTCAGAAAGTGGTGGTAACTGAAATTGTCTGTAATCAGAATAAAAAAGTTCTTACACCATGATCCGTCAATTCTCAGACATGTTTCCGTAATTTTTTGCATCCAGTTCCACCATCTCCGTCAAAGGGAAAAAGCCGTCTTAAAAGTGGGTGTGGCTTACTCTTCCGTCATAATGTAAGGTATTTTCAGAAAAAAATATTAGTTTGAACGTCATTTTTTTGTCTGATTAACGTCATTTTTTCCCGACATAATAAAAAATGGTCTAAACTTGTAGAAGAAAAATTAGTTTCAAAGACAAAAAAAGTCTTTGTTTCTTTGAAAATATTCGTTTCAAAGACAAATTGAAAGACAATTTTTAAGATCTTCTTACCGTCATTTTTAATTCTTTAGATGAATTTTCAAATGTGACGGATTTACTTCTGAAAATATCGTCCTTCTTTTACCATCAACTCACAATCCAACAAGTTTCTCGTTATGAAGACTTTTTGAACATCTCGCCCTTTGTCTGCTTATTTTTATGTACTTATTATCTGGTTACTTTTCGGTTGGGGATATGTGGGAAAATGCTTTGATTTTGTTTTATTTTTTATTTTCTATTTTTCATCTTATCTTTGTGCTCTTTCTCTATTTTAGATTTTTTTATTTTTTTTTTTGTTTCTTATTTTTTGCTATTTGTTTTGATTCAGTTTACCGGCTTCCATGGATGCCTGATGATTTGCCCATTGATGGTGACGTCATCTACTGGTTCTTCGGTGAGCGTCATTCACGTGCTTGGTGCATTTGGCAGGTTTCTAGGACGCTGGGGGTGGGTCTCTTTCTTCTCTTACTCTCAGGTATTTATTCTCTCCGTTCTTCACATGTTCTGTTTGCCCTGATGAAGGTCCAGTGAAGGACCGAAAATGTTTGGCTTTGTGAAGCATGATATTGTGATTAAACTTTCAAAACTTTACGGACTGTGTGCTGTCTCGTTTTGGTAAGCCCAGGCTGATTGCATTTGTGAATTGTTATGGGACGTGCACCAGATTTCTGCCTCTTGTTCTGTTTTGAGTGCCACTGCCTGCTTCTTGCTCTGGTTATATATATATATATATATATATATATATATATATATATATATATACAGTTTTGTTGTTCAAGGACCGCACTCACAGGACTTCCAAATGCTTCAAAATTGTGCAAAGTTTATTATCAACGTTTCGGCCCTGCCTTGGGCCTTTGTCAAGATAGGTCCAAGGCAGGGCCGAAACGTTGATAATAAACTTTGCACAATTTTGAAGCATTTGGAAGTCCTGTGAGTGCGGTCCTTGAACAACAAAACTGTATGTATCTTTTGTGGAACCAGGCACCCAGGCCATTGATTTTGATTGGGAGAGTGCTAGGACTTATAGGTTTGGTATATATATATATATATATATATATATATCAGGGCTCAAAATTTCCACTTGCCACTAGCCAATGGCAAGTGAAAATTTAGCCCTGGCGAGTAGAAATTCAGTCCTGGTGGGTATGTTATGGCTTGCAGTGGCGAGTAACTTTTCAGGTCTGGCTAGTAGCAAAGGACTTCAAATTATAAGCCCTGTATATAATATATATATATATATATATATATATATATATAAAATAGCAAAAAAAATAAAAATATGTACTCACGGATCCAGTATCAATGTATCAATGACTAGTAGTGTATTTAAAACAACTTCAAAACATACTGAACTACAGACAGCAGCACAAACAGCAGCAACGTTTCAGCCTTCTCATCAGGACCTTTGTCAATCCAAAAGTGCACATTATGAACTAAAAATTTAAATAGTGGCATTTCACGTGAATTAACTAAACCGTGTGAAACCCATGCCGTGTTACTTAAAGACGCTGATGGTGTGATCGTTAGTCACACCAAGACGTTAGTGATTCGTGATGTGATGTGATTAGACGAGTAATCAAGCTTGCGTTCCACTTGGTAAATGCTTGAGTACAAGCGGTTGATGTAGCTCTATATCATGTTACTCGATCCCAATTGTGACATTACAACAGTGAGGAAATATGTGAAAAATCAAATTAAAAAGCCATATCTAAAATTAAAAACAAAAGAGGTTAATGAGAGCTCCATATATTAAAATAAGCGCATGCACATATAAGATGTACTTAACTGTAGGATTCACATTGGTATATAAGAGAACAGACCAAGAACCCAGATGGTTAAGGTGAGGCACATCACTCCATGCAATGTAGTGCAACACTTGTATGGCAACACTTGTATGGTACATGTAAATTGCCCCTATCCACTGCTTATCCCTGTGCTCTGATGATGCTAAGCTACAGCAGGTGGAGACTATTTGTAATGAATTGTCACAGGAAACAGCTACTTACTCCCTCTTGTTTGGAAATAGCTGAGTTTAGTGGGTCTTACTGTTTTTCCATGTTCTGCGGAGGACATTATGAGTGGCTCAGTAACTGGCAGCAGTTGTTCTCTGGATCGGACGCTTATAAAGAACTAGTATTTTTATAAATGTATTAAATACTTTTTTATGTTTACTTTTTGTTGCTATCTATTTGTAATTTTTAAATCTTTGTAAATACTTTTTAAAACAGTATATTGTCTGTTTGGCTATATGTGTTGTGAATAGCTAATTGTTTCCATAGGTGGTTGTTTAAATAAATCCTGTTACGCTTGGATCTTTTTTCCTGTTCATGGTTATTATTTATATAAATAGCGCCAACTAATTCCACAGGCCTGTAAAAATTGGGACTAGACATACAGGGATATTAAATAGTACAATCACATGTGGAGAACAGACGGATCAGAGGGCCCTACTCGTGAGAGCTTACAGTCTAGAGGAAGGAAGGTTGGACACAGAAGGAGTAAGTGCCACATGAACTGCCAGTCAGTGGGTGAGAGTGAGAAGTGCTGTTGAGTGCAGTGGTCCAGGGGAAGGGTGATTCTTGGTGATAATGTTTATGGAGGAAGTTGATAGGCTTCCCTGAAGAGGTGAGTTTTCAGGGAGCGTCTGAAGATTTGAAGGCTGGGGGAAAGTCTGATGGCATGTGAGAGGGAATTCCTGAGCTGAGGTGCAACACGGGAGAAGTCCTGTAGGCGGGAGTGGGAGGATGTAATAAGAACTGTGGATAGCAGAATGTTGTGTGCAGAGTGAAGATGGTGAGTGGAAGTGTATTTGGAAATGAGAGATGAAATATAGGGGGTGCAGTGTCAGTAAGGGCTCTATAAGTTAGCACCAGAATTTTGAATTTAGTACTGTATGCTAATGGGAGCTAGTGTAGGGACTGACAGATTAGTCTTGCAGCAGAGTTCATTATGGACTGTAGTGGGGTTAGTCGGGTGAGAGGAAGGCCAATTAGTAATGAGTTACAGTAGTCAAGACGGGACATGATGAGCGTCCAGATTAGAATTTTGGTAGTGTCTTGTTTGAGAAAGAGTCGGATTCTAGAGATGTTGCAGAGGTGGAGGTGGCATGAGTTGGGGACTGACTGGATGTGAGGAGTGAAGGATAGGGCAGAGTCAAATTTGACCCCCAGGCAGGGTGTTGTAGGGGTTTGGCGTGATGGTAGTGTTGTTAACAGTGATGGTAATATCTGGTAAGGCTAGTTGTAGAGGGAGGGAAGATAATTAGTTCAGTTTTGCCAAGGTTAAATTTGAGTTGACAGGAGGACATCCAAGAAGACACAGCAGACAGACAGTCAGATACTCGGGACAGAAGGGAAGGGGAGAGGTCTGGGGAGAAAAGAAATATCTGGGAGTAATCAGCATAGAGATGATGGTGAAACCCAAAGGAGTTTATTAGTTTTCCAAGGAATGCAGTGTAGATTGAGAAGAGCAAGGGTCCCAGGACTGATCCTTGAGGCACTTCAATAGACAGCGGGAGGGGTGGGGAAGTGGAGCCAGAGTAGGAAACACTAAAGGAGCGGTTACGGAGATAAGATGAAAACCAGGAGAGTGCAGTTTTACAGAGACCTAGGGAGTGGAGGGCTTGGAGGAGAAGTGGGTGACCTACTGTGTCAAAGGTGGCTAACAGGTCCAAGAGAATGAGTAGGGAGAAGTGGCCTTTTGACTTGGCGGAGAGCAAGTCATTTGCCACTTTAGTGAGGGTAGTCCCAGTGGAGTGATGACAATGATTTCACAGTGTGTTAAGAGCTGTTTAGCAGTCAAGGATTTAAAAGCCCATTTAAATCCATGCAGCTGGTTTGCACCAGAATTGCTACACTTTTTCTTTCTGCATACATATCAAGATGTATTATGCCCTTGTGATCGTGTGGATTCAGTTATCTTCCCATCCTAACCTTGTCATGCAGACATACCTTAGCTGACCTGCCCGCTCCTCCATAACGCACAATAGCAATGGTGTCTCTTAGGTCTATTGATTGATTGACCAGGTGTTCGTAATCGCTCAGTTTTCCTTGATTGGCATACACCAGTTTGCCCTGAAAGATAAGTTAAGAGAGAGGGTATTAAGGAGACATGTTAATGGATTTGTGCTTAACTCTTTCAGTGCCAGACAGGAGTGTTATACAACGTGCTTACTTGAGAACATAAATGTATCAGTGTTCAGGAGTACAGAAAGCACCTTGTGGTAGGCCATTCCATTTGTGGTATTTAAAAGGCAGAGCTTTCTCTATGTAGGGGCAGACAACGAGAGGCCCTCCAGCTATTTCCGGACTGCAACTCCCATCATTCCCCTGCTACCTTGATGATGAGTGTTATAGTCTAGGAGCAACTAGAGAGCCTCTTGTTACCCACTCCTGTATAAGGGAAAGGAGAAAGGGTACAGCAGAGGCATAGAGGGACATGTAAAAAAAATCCATGCCATAGTTTTCAGGCATACAATGCCATCTCTAGGTGCAAAGTTGGCTGTTCTCCAACTGTGCTCCTATGTACAAAGCAAAATACGCCTGAAAATATGAACAGTGTGGCCCCTGATCCAGGCATATGCAAGTAGGGTGGGGAGGGGCATGAAAAGGAGGTGCCCCCCTCATTAACATGTGGCCTCAATGAAGCAGCATATTTAATAGCACATACAAAGGAGGGAAAATAGGTGTTTGATGATCTGTTTCACTTCTACAGTCAGACATAACCAGAGGGGATTTTCTAAGATGGTTAGTACCAGGTCATCTTATTCTTGATGGACAAATTGCCCAAAAAAGGTAGATTCACTGATAAAAGGTACAGGATCAATGACTTGGCATGACCTGGTGGAATATCAGTTCTGAGCATAACCCAGAGGGGCATGAGTCCTCTTGGTTCCTGCCAAAACCACAAATGATCCTGATACGAAAATCACCATAGTGTTTTTCCAGCTTAAACCCTTGAGGACCAGATGGGATCTTAATGCATTTCAAATCAACACTTGGCACCCCATTCAGATCTTGAGGGGGTTAAACATGTGTTTGTTTTTTAAATCAGATCAACTAATTTCTTTTTAAAATGCACTTTATGGGAAAACTTGAATCATTGAGGCTGAGGTGCAAAAATGAATGTGGGTGATGAACTAAAGTTCTATAAGGATCCTGGTTGGTGATATTGTGGTGTATCTGTGCCTATTCCATATTGTTATATGCACTAATAAAATGTTTTCACAATCATATCCCTGTGAATACGCCGCAAATATGACATTGGCATGCTTTTGTCACAATGCTTCAGTGTGTACTTTAACAATGTCTCATTTGCATATTTAAATGCACCTTAATGACCCTTAGTGCATCTTCTATAATTTCAGTCTAACCTAGACAGCCACTGGCCTTCCAAGAATACAGTTTGAAACCACTAAGCTATGCACAACCTCTGGCACTCCAGCAGTTATTTGGGGCTTGGAACCTATTACATTGCACAAGAGTATAAAGTGTGGCGCCTCTAGAGCGGATATGGGGATATGGGGCCTGGTACTTCTAGGGGGAGATTCACTAAGAGGTGATAAAGTGGAGATTACTTCTCCAGTTTATCACTTCTCCAATTCCTATGTTATTCTATGGAGCCTATGCACTAAGATTTCTTCAGCTTTGGAGATCTTAGTGAATAGGCTCCATAGAATAACATAGGAACCGGAGAAGTCATCTCCACTGTATCTCCTCTTTATCACAGTTTTGTTAATCTCCCCCCTAGTGTTGAACAGAAATATATATGCTTATTGGCATTAGTCATATGATTTCATGGTCCATCCCGCTTGGCTTGCTTCCTCCTGTGAAGCTACATACCTTAGGGTTACCCCTTGGAGCGTAAGCTGCATATGGTTTAACAACATCAGGGTCAGCTTGTTCTGGTTTGAGCTCCTCTTCACTGAGAAGGGATTCAAATTTAAGTACACCGTCTGGTGATACTAAGGAGAAAAAGAGGTCATAAAGGGAATTAGATCAATTGAAGCTCAATTTGTGGTTCCTATTCCAATATAACAGAGTCCACTTTTTACCAAGCAGCAAAATCATCATCCATTGGACTTATTTCTCGGCCCTCCATTCTGAGACATCCATTTACAAACAAGAGAAGAGAATACAACATTCTATGCATGTTTCAGCACATAATAAAATTAACCCTTTGAGCAACAGGGAGGTTGCAAAGCTTTGGTTACTTCCTCACCACTGAGATTGGTTCACTAACACGTTAATGTGAAAAAATAAACCAAATCTACGTTTTGTGTTTTCCTCATATCTTATTCACATAAAATTAAACAAAAACTGGATATCAAGCTACTTGTGTTGATATGGTCGTGTCTTTGCTCTCAGTTTTTTCTATTTTGGTGATGTCAGTAGCTCAAATCCCACCCAACCCTCTCAGCTATTCTATTCTTTCATATGTCCTTCAGCTTAGTTGGTGTTTCATCATCAGAGTGAGAAACACACCTCCCAGCTGTCCCTTTTTAGGAGGGACAGTCACTCTTTTAGACCCAAATCCCTCTGCCCCGCTTTCCCATCCTGGTGTCCCTCTTTTTAGGAGATCAGACTGTGTAGTGTGTGTAAAATTATTTCACAGTCCTCAACAGTAATAAAGTGCCCATTAATGTTTGTATAAACTTCAGTATATGTGCTTATAAATTAGTCTGTGTAAATAAAATATAACTAAGTTATTCAGTTACACAAACAGGTGTCAATAGGTCATAACATAACCTAAAAATTATCAGCAATTCCCCAGCCACGACCCCACCAATACCACCAGAAAACAAAAGTGCCCTTCTTTGGCCATTTAAAATGTTGGGAGATATGGGTCAGAATTAATGGAAAAAATAGAGGAAACTAGTTGACTTTAGAGGCTACAGAGAAATTCAGATAATGGTGAAAATATTGAAAACTAACTACATGATTTATTATGAAAAAAAATATATATCAGCTAGGAGGCACTGCCCATTAAATCCCTTGGAGACTTGAGATGTTTGCAGTGCATTGCAAAGCTGCTGTATGTATTGGAGACATCTTTGGTATCCACAGGGTTAAAATTAGATCCAAAAGAGAACAGAAACAATATGAGAAAATATTTCCATTCGTGCTGGGTTTGTAGTACAATTCTCCCATTCAAAACAGTGGGATTACATGCTTAGCTAAGATGTGTTGTGCAAAACTGGCTTAGACCTGCAGAATAATCACACCAGTCTGCATAATGGTAAGTATAGCATTTTTTTTAGCTGTGCTATGTGTAAAGGCACAATACACCCTTAAATTAATAGGGACTATAGTTACACACAATTCATGTTCTTTGAACTGTTCGGCGATAGAGTCTGTAGTGGGATAGAAGTAGGGCCATCTCTATAATTTAAATGGATAGTAATGTTTCATAATAAAAGCAGCTCTAATTAATCATCATCGTATTTGGACTTTGGAGAGTGTTATTTCAATTCTGTCAGAGTTGCAGTTCAAGAGTAATTCAATGACAAAGTATCCCCCTCCCACCCCTTTTACTGATGTAACACTGTTCAGCCAGATCAGAAGGGAGGTGCCCAGGTAGACTGCAGAGAGGGACAATCTTCAATTAAGATAAGGGAAAAAACTGAAAAATGTGTCAAGGGGGCAGGGTTTTCATTGTTCTCATAGGAAGAAGATTGTCCCTTTCTGTTATCTGTCTTGTCTTACAACCAGATTCCATATCTGAGAAGAGATGGCTTACACTAGGTAAAAGGGGCGTAAGGGGAACCTTTGCTTGTGAATATCTCTCAAACCATAAAGGTTTGAGAGATAAGACTTATATCATTCTTCATGTTCTTTAATGCCTACAAAATAAAATAAAGATAAAACAAAGTATTACTATCCCTTTAATGTATTTTTATTTATAAATTGTCAGCATATTATTAGGCTGACCATACGTACCGTTTTAAACAGGACAGTACCATTTTTTTCATATTTCCAGACCGTCCCGTCTTTATAATATAAAAGTCAATTTTGTCCCGTTTTTAATATAACATATATAGTTTTTAATTTTTTGTAAAAAACTGAACACGGCTTGTTTATTTCTCATAAGATAAAGTAAATTGGAACTTCCTTTCGTCACACTAATGGTTTTACTGTACACATTGATTACCATAGAGTCTTATGACTTGAGTGACTCATAACTGTCTAAGACTCTCGAGTCTATGGTAGATTACCATAGAGACTCTTAGACAGTTATATGACGATGAGTCATAAAACTATGGTAATTAATGTGTACAGTAAGCACAGTAAAACCACTAATGTGAGTGACGAAGAGAGGAAGTTCTGATTTACTTCAGGGGCAGGCTTTTTGGCCAGAGAGAGAGAGAACATCGCTAGTAAGAGACAGAGCAAACAGGTTCTCACTGCTTGCAGCTTATTATGATCGGACTTGGAGTGATGGAGTCCCACTGTCCGTCTGGCCCACACCCCGTCCCATTTTTGTCTCAGGAAAATATGGTCAGCCTACATATTATTTGCTGCTGTTCAGTGATATTCAGAATCCTAAATTCCAGAACTGTCCCAGAGAATTCCATATAACCCTCCTACATTCTCACTCATTCCTTACACTCCCTGTCTCATTCCACCCATTTTTGGGACAGACTCCACCTTCTTTCATCTTAAACCCACCCAATGTTCCCTGGCATAGGAAAGACAAAGACGAAAAGCATTTTGTTTACAGGGAGCTACTACATGAAGATTCATGAGCCACTTGTTGATAGTTATCCCTGTCCACTGGCCGATTCCCATAGCTGCACTTTGGTAGGTTTAAACAAGTTTCCAAGAAGGGAAAGAATGTGTGAGTTTGTTCTTATAAATTGTTTCTGTATCCATTTTAGTGGCCTCGGGCCACTCACCAATCATCTGCTTGAAAAAAGTGAGCTGGTACTCCCAGGGTAGAGGGATTCTGATTGGTGGACATTTTCCATTTTACATGGAAAAGAGAAACTTAGGATGTTTTTCAGAAAGCAGAAGAATACCTCTGGAGAAATTAAACTGCACCATGCTCATTTTTAAAAAAATCCCATTGATTTAATTTGGGCTTTCAAGCCTTTAAAGGAGCACATATTTTATAGATCTTTTCCTGCTGAATAAAACAAGGTCTCTCCCACTGCTGTCAGATGTTTTATTCAAAAATTATAGCAGTTTAAATAACCAGGAAGTGAATTTACTGTGTTTACTTCCTGATTGTTCTAACTGACAGGAAGTGACAGGCAGTTTCTATCACATTCTGTGGAGAACTGTTATGTCTCTGACTTTTCTGACTTTCCTCAGAAATCTAATTATAATTTGACCACTAGAGGGCACTGCTAATGTAAAAAAAACATGGGTTTAAACTGTAATAACTCTGGAAATATAAATCTCTCGGCAGTGGGAATACCCTTATTTTACTCAGTAGGAAAATCCCTACAATATATATGTTTTCATAAAAAAGTTTACTGCTTCTTTAAATACAAGGGAGGTCTCCAACACATTGAAGCCCTCTTTAGCATTACTGCAGAGAAAGGCAAAGTACGGTCTTCTATTTGCTACCAGATTATGAATTGCATAATTCTCCACCAGCTGTTGTCTGGTAGGGAATGATGGGAATTGTAGCCTGATTTAAGGGGTTAAAAGCCCAATTTGAATAAAATAAGATGTAATTTTCCCTTTATGGTGCAGTTGATAAACTCCAAAACTACTCATGCTCTGTAATTGCACAAGATGAATAGCAGGACAAAGCAACAAACGAAAGGAAACTGACTAAAAGTGAGGTGGTCTCCTTCTTGAGTAAAATGTACTTGGAAAATAAGGTGTGCCAGGTGGGTACAATGTACGAGTGAGCACAGCTGTACCTGCTGTGCCACGCTCGTACATTTGACAGCTAAAATGCGGTCACTGCTTAAGCCGGTATAACCGGCTGGCAGTGGCCGCATTTCAGCTGAAATGCAGCCTGGCACTCTTGGGAGGACATGAGGATTACTCCTCATGTTCTCCCAGGTATTGATCTCCCAGCCGATCGCGCTGGGAGATCAATATCGCCAAGGGAGAAGCTCTGAGAAACAGAGCTTCTCCCTCTTCCGCCCTCCTACCCCGAACTTCCGGGTAGGAGTGGGCGGGACCGGGGGAAACCTCCTAACGTCATCGGTGACATGATCACCGATGACGTTAGGGAAGTTTCCCTTAGCCGATTCACTCCTACCGGTGGTAGGAGTGAAAGGCAGGAGAGCTTCTGCTCTCCTGCAGTCGCCAAATTGATCTCCCAGCCTATCGGCTGGGAGATCAATAACTGGGGGTACACCAGGAGGGGTACTGATGTCCCCCACGAGGTCTGAATACATTAAAAATAAAAATTAAAAAAAAAAAAAAGCAATAGTAACCCTGTGAGTGCCGCAGGGGTCCCCAGCACATTGTGCAATGTGCTGGAGACCCCTTTTGCACTCACAGGGTAATTTCTTTGGGGTTTTTTTTTTTTTTTTTTTTTTTTTTAAAGACCTCATTGGGGGGATCAGGGGGGATCCTGATGCCCCTCAATGAGGTCTATTATTAAAAAAAAATAAAAATTTTTTTTTAACCCTGTGTGTGCCACAGGGGGGGTCCAATGCACCCCCCCCCTCCTGTGGCACACACAGGGCTTTTATCATTCCTTTGTTACTAGAGCTTGTTGGGGGGCCATCAGGATTGGTCCTGATGGCCCCCCAACAAGCTCTGATTACAAAGTAATAATAAAAAAAAATTAACCCTCCGAGTGCCAGAAGGGTCCAATGCATTGCTTTGCAATGCGCTGGAAACCCCTTTGGCACTCACAGGGACATTTATTTTGATTCCCTTTTTTTTTTTTTTTTTTTTTTAGATCTCATTGGGGGGAATCAGAGGGGTCCTGATACCCACCAATGAGGTCCATAATAAAAAAATGTAAAGAAAAAAAAATTAACCCTGTGTGTGCCACAAGGGGGGCCAATGCAGCCCCCCTTCTGCGGCACACACAGGGCATTTATCATTACTTCGTTATCAGAGATTGTTGGGGGGCCATCATGATTGGTCCTGATGGCCCCCCAACAAGCTCTGATTACCAAGTAATGATAAAAAAAAAATTAACCCTCTGAGTGCCACAAGGATCCAATGCATTGCTTTGCAATGCGCTGGAGACCCCTGTTGCACTTTCAGGGTCCCTCTGTTTGTGGACATATATATATTTTTTTTACTAAGACCTCATTGGGGAGGGATCAGGGGGTCCTTATGCCCCTCAATGAGGTATATAATAAAAAAAAAATTAAAACACAAATTAACCCTGTGTGTGCCACTAGGAGGGGAGTTCAATGCCGACCCCCTTCCTGTGGCACACACAGGACTTTTTATCATTACTTTGTGATCAGAGCTTGTTTGGTGGCCATCTGAATACAAAGTAACGATAAAAAAATTAACCCTTTGTGTGCCACAGGGGCACAAATGCATTGCTTTGCAATCCACTGGACCACCCCCTTTATTTAGACCTCATTGTACGGGTTCTGATGCCCCCAACGAGGTCTACACAAAAATATTGTGGGAAAAAGCCCCAAAAAATGCACGTGCCACAGGAGGGAGGGGGTCCAACGCAGTGCTTTGTATGAGGGGACATACATTGCACACTGGTAGTCACAGATCTCCCATACACACTATCAAACACTGCCCCACCATCACCACCATCCTTGCTCCTCTGCTCATACCCACACACACTGCCTAATCCCTCACCCTCCCACATACTTTGTTACACTTGTAGTCACAGGTCCGCACGTACACCGGCTGACGCCCTAGCTTCTTTCATCTGTTAGCCATAAAATCACACATACACTGTTTGCTTTACCATTTCTGTTTCACTGGTAGCTACGCTCCTGTAGCGTAAATTGGTATGTCAACCCACAGCAGTGGGGTACCATTTTTCTTAGGCTGGCAAGAAGTCCTCCTAGGAAATCCCACGCCATTGAACCATTTTAGTATCTTTGAAGTGACTGATGTGTAAAACAAATTTTTTTTTTCCTGTAGCACCACATTCTGGAAATAGTTGTGCCAACTAACTTAGGGGTAAAAAGGCAAGTGACCCCTCATTAGATGCAGCAGGTTGTCTTCTTTCCACAATGGTATGATTTATCTACCTTTTCTTCAATTCTGAATGTGAGATTGTAGTAGGTGTAGTTTTCTACTTCTAGCACCCCCTAAGGTAGGTCAACTCATACCAATGGGGTGTCGTTTGACTCCTAAGAGCACTAGCTAATGAATGCAGTTGAAAATTCCATGGTTTTTACAAAGTTCCATACATTTGAAGGGGCAGAAATGTAAGAAAATGCCTTTTTTTTTCACTAGCGCCACCTCCTGGAAGCATTTGTGCATACCAGCCTTTGGGTAAGAAGGCAAGTGACCCCTCATTAGATGCGGAAGGTTGTTTTCTTTCCAAAATGGCATTGTTTCTCTACCTTTTCTGCATATCTATTATGGTTATAACCATTTTAGTGCAAGCAGATAATTTAAAAAACAAAAGTGTCAGGTTTACGTACGTGTTCCTAGCACCCACATATTGTATGTTAACCCACACAAATAGGCTACCATTTTTCTCATGTTGGTAGCAGGTACTGAATACAGCAGGAAATGTTATGGTTTTCAAAGATTTTAGCATCTTTGAAGTGGTGGAAATGTAAAAAAACATGTATTTATTCCCATAGCGCCACCTTTTGGAAATATTTGTGCACTTCAGCCCAGGGGGTAGAAAGGCAAGTGGCCCCTCAATTGATGCGGGAGAATGTCTACTTTCCAAAATGGCATACCTTTTATACCTTTCCTTCATGTCTCTAACAGTTATGGACATTTTAGTACAAGCCGCCATTTTCGAAGAAGCAAACAGGTAGGTGTAGTGATGTGCTTCTGGCACCCCTAAGGTAGGTCGACTCATTCCAGTGGGGTGTCATTTTTCTCCTAAGAGCACTAGCTAATGAATACAGTTGGAAATGCCATGGTTTTCACAAATTTCAGTACATTTGAAGGGGCAGAAATGTATGAAAATGCCATTTTTTTCCTATAGTGCCACCTTCTGGAAGCATTTGGGCACAACAGGCTTGGGGTAAGAAGGCACCTTTTTTTTTCACTAGCGCCACCTCCTGGAAGCATTTGTGCATACCAGCCTTTGGGTAAGAAGGCAAGTGACCCCTCATTTGATGCGGTAGGTTGTCTTCTTTCCAAAATGGTATGGTTTGTGTGCCCTTTCTTCACTTCTGTAGTTGTTATAACCATTTGTGTACAGACAAGTAATGTTTGAGAAAATGTTAGAAACATTTGAGGTTGTAGTAGGTGTCGTTTTGTACTTCTAGCGCCCCCTGAGGTAGTTGAACTCATACCAATGGGGTGTCATTTTTTTCCTAAGAGCGCTAGCTAATGAATACAGTTGGAAATGCCATTGTTTTCACAAATTTCAGTACATTTGAAGGGGCAGAAATGTATGAAAATGCCATTTTTATCCTATAGTGCCACCTTCTGGAAGCATTTGGGCACAACAGGCTTGGGGTAAGAAGGCAATTCACCCCTCATTTGATGCGGCAGGTTGTCTTCTTTCCAAAATGGTATGGTTTGTGTGCCCTTTCTTCACTTCTGTAGTTGTTATAACCATTTGTGTACAGACAAGTAATGTTTGAGAAAATGTTAGAAACATTTGAGGTTGTAGTAGGTGTCATTTTGCACTTATAGCGCCCCCTGAGGTAGTTGAACTCATACCAATGGGGTGTCATTTTTCTCCTAAGAGCGCTAGCTAATGAATACAGTTGGAAATGCCATGGTTTTCACAAATTTCAGTACATTTGAAGGGGCAGAAATGTAAGAAAATGTCTTTTTTTCCCATTAGCGCCACCTTCTGGAGGCATTTGGGCACTCCAGGCTTGGGGTAACAAGGCAAGTCACCCATCATTAGATGCGGCAGGGTGTCTTCTTTTCAAAATGGTATGGTTTGTGTACCCTTTCTTCACTTCTGTAGTTGTTATAACCATTTGTGTACAGACAAGTAATGTTTAAGAAAATGTTAGAAAAATTTGAGGTTGTAGTAGGTGTTGTTTTGCACTTCTAGCGCCCCCTGAGGTAGTTAAACTCATACCAATGGGGTGTCATTTTTCTCCTAAGAGCACTAGCTAATGAATACAGTTGGAAATGCCATGGTTGTCACAAATTTCAGTACATTTGAAGGGGCAGAAATGTAAGAAAATGCCTTTTTTTTCATTAGCGCCATCTTCTGGAGGCATTTGTGCACACCAGGCTTGGGGTAACAAGGCAAGTTACCCCTCATTAGATGCGGCAGGTTGTCTACTTTTCCAAAATATATAGTTTTATATAGTTATTCCACTGTTTTAGGGTAGTTTTACCACAAAAACCCTAGAATGCGCATATTAGTTTATAAAGTTGAAAATGTCATTTTGCGCTGCTGGTGATTAGGGCTCTACGCTAGCCATGGACGTAGGTAAAACTATACAAATTTGGTATTTTTTTACTCGGGGGACTTGGGGCTTTTTCAAATAATTGAAACTTTTTCAATCAAGGTAAATGTTTTTGATACATATTATGTGATTTTAGGAAAATGAGTAAATTTTCACTTTTTTTTGTCATTATGACATCATAGCTTTTTGCACGATGTAAAATTCTCTTCATGTAAGGTACCACAAGAAAGCTCAATTCGTTCTGAAAAAAACAATATATAGTTTTCCATATTTAACTAAAAATCCCCAGAGGAAATCAAGCATAAACAGAAGGATAGCAAAAATGCTGAAAAAGTGTCTGGCCTGCAGGGTACAGAAAATGGCCCAAGCCTCTGGCACTGAAGGGGTTAAAGGGATAGTAATGTCAGAAAAACAGTATTAACTATATGGTATATACAATTAACCCCTTAACGTCCAGCGGTCCTGGGACGTTTCCGTCCCATAAGGACCGCATTGGACCACGTGGACGCGCCGGTACACGTGACCTGTTGCGTGTATCGGCGCATCACTATGGGGCCTGATAGAGATCGCTCCGATCTTGGAGCGGTCAATTTCAGGCCCTATTTTTACTTACAGCGCTCCCGGTAGAGTGCTGTAAGTAAAAAGTACATGACGTACTATGACCGTCATCGGTCCTTGAGTATTTCAAGGACCGTGACGGTCATAGTACGGCACATGTCGTTAAGGGGTTAAAAGAGAGTACTTGCACTTATTGTGATCTCTCAAACCATTATGGTTTGAGAGATATAGGAAAATAAAATTCTCTGGTCCCTCCCCTTTCTGCTTGACGAGCTGTAAAGCTTTCAGAAGTAGATTCTGGTCCCTTGACCAGATGTGGCTCTTCAGCAGCGCCGATATATCGATATCTAAAGATAAATACTTAATTTGGAACGGTCTACAAAGTGTGCCTGGCTTGCAAGCACACTTTGTAGACCGTTCCAATTAAGTATTTATTTCTAAATAGCGTGATTTCAGCTCTGCTGAAGAGCCACTGTCTGGTCAATTGACTGGAATCTGCAGCTGTCAGCTAGATGGCAGACTTGAGTAAAACAGCCAGGAAAAGGTAACTTTAGCAAGTTATATCTCTCAAACCATAAAGGTTCGAGAGATAAGACTTGCTGATGTTAATCTTTTTTTAATGTCTACAATATTAAATCAACTTAAAATTAACCATTACTATCCCCTTAAGATACTGCCAAATCTCAGCTTTTCAACCTCTTCTCATAAAACAAGAGAACTTTCTCGTATTTGATAAGAAATAAGCAAAAATATTTTGTGTGCCTTGACATAGATATTTTTTATTTTTTAAATGTGAAAATGTTGATCTCATGTATGGAAAACAGGTAAAAATTGGTGTGATATTGCTGCACTACTTGTCAAAATGTCTTCAAGTAATTTTCTTACTTCTTCTCGTGTGAATAAGAAATTCTACTCTTTTATTGGCCTGTAGAGCAGTGCATATGAGCCACCAATATGAATGGGGAAATTAACCTTTGTTGTGCATTACATCCGTTCATGATACGCATGTTTTCAATTGGATTATTCTCGTAGCCAAAACTAAAACTATGCAAAAATTCTACCCACTCATGTTGTTAAATCTCACAAAATAGGAAATGATCAAAATCGCTATGCTCACTCATTGGCAAAAACTCAACATTGACACAAAAGGTATCTATTAATTTGTTCCTTAATTTAAAAGATGTCACAGGATGGACATAAAAATCCACTCAACCATCAGCAGAATCCATTGAGAATATAGCAGGGGGTGAGTAAGATCCTGCCCTCCTGTTTTTGGACTACAATTCCAATCATTCTCAAATGGCCATCAGCCAGGTGAGCATAATGAACATTGTGGTCCATTAACAGCTTCAGGGCAGAGGTTGATGACCTCTAACTAATAGTATGTACATCTCCCTAGCTTTGTCCTAGGAGTCTTCCCTTGGCTCCAGTTGCTTTCTCATAGTACAACAAACAGAATGGTGTTAACAGTATGATTCTTCTGAACTTACCCACTTTGACGGTATTTGGATTGTTTTTGTCAGGGAAGGACAGAAAAACTTTGTATTTTTCCACCTTGGCATCATCAAGACCATACTCTGGGTCCTTCCAACGATTGAGGACCAAATTCACTAAATCCTCATCTCCTTGAGTTGTGGCCATATGTGGCTTCTTGCTAAGTTCCCTGTAAAGGGGATGAGAGAATGGTGTAAGATAGGGAGAGACGTACAGTGGTAGGTGCAGAGAGAAGGATGGCAGGTAACCAGGTAATAAAAGAAGGAGAGAATGGGAAGGAGGATTGAGAAGAAAAAAAATAAATATTAAACGAAAAGAACGTTAGACTCCTGGTTCTCAAGTCTATTGTCAAAAACCCCTCATAGGCCTGGTCTTCAGGTTATCTTTGCTTGAGCACAGATGAGTTAATCAGTGGCTCAGACATTTTAATTAACTCACCTTTCTCAAGCAGGGAAACCTTAAAGACATGGCCTGTTAGTGATGCTTGATGATAAGAACCACTGCATTAGATAATTCAGATCTATAGGTACTGAAGTTGATATAATAAAGGAACATTTTTTTAAACATTTTTATTGAGAGGACAGTAATAAAACATTACAAATTCAATGATAATGCACATAGTAATCAAATAAGAGAAACAATGCAGACAGTCAAGTAGATATCATAACATGGAGGTAAAGCTGTCCCATTTCGATTTTTAAGTTTAAAAAACTAAACTAAACCAAAACCGAAACTACCCTCCCCATCTCCAACCCTAACCAAGACTCTAAAAGGACTCATCCAGCCCACCCTTCCTCCCTCCCAGGGAGACGAGCACAACACCTCTTCCATTAATTATTAATAAGCGTAGCAGATAACAGCTTAGGCATCAATTTGTAAATAAACATATAGATAGGTTAATAAGTAGCCATGGTCTCCAGGAACATCACAAACGGAGCATAAAGTAATAATTATGTATCACGCAGCCCTCATTGGTAGAGAATTCTAGAGTTACAATTAGAGGTCCATAGACCCCATATTTGGTGAAATTTGTTCGGGGTACCCCTATGTAAGTAAAGTCCCTTATAGTGAGGAAGATTATGGGTTACTAAGGCCATCCATTGGTCATGCCTGAGGGGGTGTTCTGACATCCATGACGGTGTTCTGACATCCATGATTGTGCCACCACCTTTTGTGCCATAATCTATAGTTCTCTAATTAGTACAGTATGAAAGTTTGAATGAAGCTGATCAGGGAGAATAGAAAATACACACGTCTTTGGGGAAAGCGACACATCCCACTGCACTACAGCCGACACAGTATGGACATCCACCCAAAACTCACAAACCGGAGGACACTCTCACAAAAGGTGTAATAAAGCGGCGCCTGCCCCCCCCACACCTTCTGCAACGATCATTATCCATCCTGCCCATCTTAAAAAGACGCACAGGAGTGTAATAAGATCTGTATAAGATTTTGAGTTGGATCAATTGATGCCTGGCCGTAGCAGCTACTGATTCAGGACTCCTCAAAGCCATTTCACATTCATAGTCCTCAAAGGCACCCATATCAGCCTCCCATTTAAGCCTGAGCCCATCCTCTGCCACCAAAGAAACCTTATCTAACCATGTATATATTAAAGAAACAGGTTTAAGGGAAAAGGAACATTTTTTTTAATGAAAATATGTATATTGTAATGCTTTTCCTGCAGAGAAAACCAAGGATACTCCCAATGCTAGAGACAATGGGGTTTATGCACTAAGGCATGATAAAGAGGTGATAAAGTGGAGATAGATAACTTCTCCAGTGATATCACTTCTTCAATTCCTATTGTATTCTATGGAGCCATTACACTAAGATTTCACCAGCTTTGGAGATTTTAGTGTATAGGCTCCATAGAATAACATAGGAACTGAAAGTGATATCACTGGAGAAGTTATCTCCACATTATCATATCATAGTGCATAACCCCCACACACACTGTATTCCAACAACACTAGATAACAACACTAGATAATCCCCTGGATTACAGAGTCTGGAGTGCTTTACAGTCGACTGGCCAACATTCTCCATAGGGAGTAATGAAACAACATCACCGAGTGGTCATGTTTCAGCAATTTTTGTACTAAAGAAATAAATAGAAGACATGAAAACAAATATGTTTGAGCAATTTTAGCTTTTGAATGCATTGTGCCCCAACACTAGGGGGGAAAACATTCCCTTAAAGGGATAGTAATACTTCGTTTTAACTTTATTTTATTTTGTAGGCATTAAAAAAACATGAAGAACGATATAAGTCTTATCTCTCAACCCTTTACGGTTTAAGAGATATTCACAAGCAAAGTTTCCCCTCCCCGCCCCTTTTACCTAGTGTAAGCCATCTCTGTCTAAGACCAGACAGATAACAGCAGGGGACAATCTTCTTTATATGAAAACAATGAAAGCCCTTCCCCCCTTCACAAGCTTTTCAGGTTTTTCCCTTATGTTAATTGAAGATTGTCCCTCTGTGCAATCTACCTGGGCACCTCTCTTCTGCTTTGGCTGAACAGTGTTACATCAGTAAAAGGGGCGGGAGGGGGATACTTTGTCATTGAATTACTCTTGAACTACAACTCTGACAGAACTGAAATAACACTCTCCAAAGTCTAAATACTATGATGATTAATTAGAGCTGCTTTTATTATGAAACATTACTATCCCTTTACGTAAGATCTGAAGTAATTTTTGAATAAAAAAACTGACCATAGCAGATAGCAATATAACATTGATTGAAATGGAAATTTTTAATCCCTTGAATGCTGGAGATCTCACGTATTCAAAGAGCTAAACCTCCCATTAAATCAATGTTAATTTTTATTTGTTCCCTATGGTGTGACTGACTTGCTCTGGCTCCCAAATAAATCCAGTTCTTCTTAGTATTTGAGCCACCACTCTCTGTATGAAATACGCAGCAACGGTCCTTTCAACAGTGATGCTGATGGTAATGAACTGGTGGTCTCAAGTCATGGCAGTAATGCAGTGACTGATGTAATGGGGTAATGCACAGATGGTCTCATGTAACTAGAGAAACTAGAAAAAAATGGAAGTGCAAAAACCTGAGAGAAATGTCTGTATGAATAAGGAATCTATCTTAAGTGCTTGTACTCACAGGAATTCATATAGATAGTGCACCCAAAGAATCATGGACCTCTTATTCTAACATAATGGTGGACCCCCCAGCTGTAATCATTCCTACTCTATGGCGATACACCAGCTCCAGCTGATCCTTCCGATGCTATATGTAGAGGACACAGAGAAGCAGAAACAGAGGCAAAAAAATCTCTAAGAGTAATACCGCTTAAATTAGCTGTTCTGCGTTGTCACAACGATGGTATCTGGTGAGTGCACTTCTTATCATCCTAGCAGAACAGCTAATTTAAGAGGTATTACTCTTAGAGATTTTTTGCCTCTGTTTCTGCTTCTCTGTTTCATCTGCATATAGCATCAGAAGGATCAGCCGGAGCTGGTGTATTGCCATATAGTACAAACACTGGGGATCCACCATTACATTAGAATAAGAGGTCCATGATTCTTTGGGTGCATTTTCTATATGAATTCCTATGAGTACAAGCACTTAAGATAGATTCCATATTCATACAGTTTTTTTGCTCTTCTGTTTTTTTCTAGTTTTTCTATATTGGATTGGTTTCCCTAAGATGTTTTCTGGGCACTACTGAAAGAAGCAGCAGAACCATGAGGACTTTAAGACTCAAGTCTTTGAACTATATATCGCCATATTGGTGTTTTTGTGCATTGTTCTCTTTTGTTTCATGTAACTAGAGGAATGCATTGAAGGTCTTATATAACAGGGCAATGCATTTAATGGGGGGAATTCCTCCTCATTGTCAAATGCAGATCTATTAAAGGTACTCTATAATGTATATTTTTACTTTTGTGTATTTTAGAAAGAATGTCCTGGTATTGAGTACCATTGATTGATCCTACAAAAGCCCTGGTCTCTTGGGTGTATTTTTGCACATGTGAGAAGGTGTTATCATAAATACTGAAAATAATGATCTATACACTGATAATCACCATTATTCTCTGTATTGACCTATCACCTTGAATTTTCATATTTTAAAACTTAATTCAAAACTACCTATGTGTCTAAGTCTAGCAGATGTATAGTTTTAGGAGATATTCACACCTTTCTTTCTGGCAAAAGTGAAAGTAAAAATTTCCTTGTACTGCACAGAGCTTCATTAGCTTATGAAACATCACTGAAAACTGTCATTTGCATATGGCACATCACTGAAAAGGATTCACTAGCCTATGAAATGTCACTCAAAATCTTAATTAGCATATGAAACATCAGTGGTAACACATTGGTACCACAATTATCATACATTAGCATATGGTAACAAGTATGAATATCTCCTTATCTGTACATTTGCTGGTCTTTTGGGTAACATATATACTTATAGGCATTTTATTAATTAAGTTTTCAAATATGCAAACCTGAATTAAAGTGATAGTAATGTTTCAGAATAAAAGCAGCACCAATTAATCTTCATAGTATTTGAGCCATGGAGAGTGTTATTTCATTACTGTCAGAGTTGTAGTTCAAGAATAATTGAATGATAAAGTATCCCCCTCCCGCTCCCTTTAATGATGTAACACTGCTCACCTCAGCGCAGCAAGACTGTCTGTATGGATCGCAGAGAGGGACAATCTTCAGTAAGCATAAGGAAAAACCTGTCAAGGGGGGCAGGGTTCTCCTTAATCTCACAATAAGAAGATTGTCCCTTGCTGCGACCTGTCTGCTCAACAGACCAGAGGTGGCTTACTCTAGGTAAAATGGGCGGGATGGGAATACTTTATCATTCAATTACTCTTGATCTGCAACTCTGACAGTATTGAAATAACACTCCATGACCGAAATAGTATGAAGAATAAGTGAAGCTGCTGTTTTTGTGGAACATTACTATCCTTTTAAGGTGAAAATTCCACTTTAAATACACTGGTAATGGGCAATTATCTGGATTTATTGTGTGTGATTGAGGGGTACAATTGTATTTGTTTTTTTAAGGGGGAAGAACAATAACATTGTGCTCTGAGACCTGTAAACTTCTAGATTCATCACTTCTGGAGTCTCTGGTCTGGGCAACAGTGAGTTCCAATCATACCAGCAATGGACGGGTCAAGTCAAGCTGAGAACACAATACTACCTCCTCTCCACTAGCCCCTACCCTAACCTGGCCAAACATTAACGCTGGAGTGGTTCACATTAGCTGTACCAGCAATGGAGGGGTTAATAGCTAAAAAAGTTACATTTTATTTAATAATTCAATAAAATAGCGGGGATGGGTAACATTAACCCCACAATTTTCCATCCTAATTGTATCAAGATGGAGAGTGTGTTCAAAATAATATGTGGTCCTAGGACCCCGTGTCATGCCTTTTCGTTAAAGGAAGAACACTTTTGTTTCTTCACTTAACAAATTAAACATAAAAATAGGGAAATATCCATTCCATATTTTCAAGCAGATATTTATTAAATAAATTAATATGGGGTCCGTAAACCTATTATTAATTTATTAGTAGCACAGAAACAACAATAAAAATTAATATGGGGCCAAAACCTCCATATTCACTAAATTTTCAAGGGGGTACATCCTAGGACCCCCTCCTCCACCTATATATATACTGTTTGACATCATAGCCCTGTTCTACTGTCCCGGGGTAGCTATAACACCACATATACTGTTTGACATCTGGTCCCACTGGTAGCCAAAGAACCCATCAAACACCGCTTCCAGCCTAGTCCCACTGCCCCACTGGTAGCCACAAAACCACACATTAAATGCTCACACCCCACCTTGTGAGGTTAGCCACAACACTGCACATATGATAACTCCACCAGCATATTCCCAGTTCCCCTGGGAGCTATTAAACCATACATAAGACCCTCCCCCCTGTGAGAAAAAAAATAAATAACAGTAACTGGCTTTTAAACAGCTATTCCCTGTTTACATTTTTCCCATGCTCTCACTGGCTAGGGAGTATGGTTACACAGGGCACAAAATGTACCATGGGGTAACCTCATCTCTCAGCAAATCACAGTGTAGAAGAATGGGTCACACATGCCAATCAACGACCCAGGTAGGACTGGATAATGGGGTTGATTTTATTTTATTATTCTTTTTGTGGTGGTGAAAGACCTTAGAAGATGATCTTTAAGATCTTTCTTTTATTTCATTGTGGAACTACAGCAGAGGATCAGGGAGTTGTGGATGCAGCTGGACCACCAACATCCAGAGAGGTGTTTAACTTAATAATGTACATGGGGTGGTGGGGGTGGAAGGGGTCCTCTTCCTTGGAAGTTCCTTGGAGGAGTGGGGGAATTATATGTATGGTTTGAGGTCTACCAATCAAAGCGGGATTATGCACTAGGAGAGATCAGTTAGTGCTTAAGTCCAATGCCAATCTGTGTGCCCTGTCCACAGGCTTCGACAGTGGGTGATTCTTCACTTTGGGGGCATTCAATTGCTTCAGTCCAGGTTTTGGTACGCACACCTCCATTGCTTGCCATACCTCTTTGGGGACATCAGAACCCCTCCCGATGTTCCCCCAGCTATTGATCTGCCAGACATTAGAGCTGGGAGATCAATAAAGGCAACTGTGCAGGGCAGCATGTTCTAGCTACCCGATCTCCCGGATAGGAGTGGGAGGGCCCAGGGTAAGCCTTCCACATCACCAGTGACATCAGTGCCAACCAGAGAACCACAATGTCCTGCTCGGTCACTTCTATTGGTCTCCCACTGCTACTGGATGGGAGATCAATAGCTGGGGATATCAGAAGGGAAACTGATGCTTCCAAGGTCTGATTGCAAAAGAATAAAAATAAAGAATTAAAAATGTGATCCAGAGAAGTATCCAATCCATTACTTTGCAATACATTGGGTACTCCTGTGGAAGTCACACTTGGGTTTCCTCCTTCCCCACCCAGTTCCTTCCACTCCCTGCCCACTTATGTGACACGGGTCAGCCCCACCCATTTTTCTTAAAACAAATAGCATTGTTTATATCCCCAAACTGCACCACAGGAGTCCCCTCTGGGGGGGACTCAAGAAGACAAAGTCCCCAGGTATGCTGCTATGAATATGTGAGCGCAAAACATTACTGAGCAGTACCCGAGGGGCATCATCCCCAAGAATAATAACTACTAAGTTTCATTTGTTCTCAGTGTGAGCTTATCACACTTGTTGTTTTGTACCCTCCAGTGGAAGTGGCAGACTCTTGCCTCAGTTGCATCTGTGACACCTGGCAAGGAGAGGGACAAACTGACAGTTTCCTTTTTTTTTAATGCAGGTCACAGTGCAATAGGAAGTTGGAGCTAAGTAGTAAAATAATGGCCTCCAAAATTTGCCACTGGGTCACTCTGTAAGAGCAGAGTACTGGGTCACTTTGTATGAGCAGGTACAAAATCCATTCTGTCACCTGGGGTTAATTGAAAGGGATAGTAATGTTTCATAATAAAAGCAGCTCTAATTAATCATTATAGTATTTGGACTTTGGAGAGTGTTATTTCAATTCTGTCAGAGTTGTAGATCAGGAGTAATTCAATGACAAAGTATCCCCCTCCCGCCCCTTTTACTGATGTAACACTGTTCAGCCAGAGCAGAAGGGAGGTGCCCAGGTAGACTGCAGAGAGGGACAATCTTCAATAAAGATAAGGGAAAAACCTGAAAAGCTTGTCAAGGGGGGCAGGGCTTTCATTGTTTTCATATAAAGAAGATTGTCCCCCGCTGTTATCTGTCCAGTCTATGGACTGCATTCCACGTCTGAGAAGAGATGGCTTACATTAGGTAAAAGGGGCGGGAAGGGGAAACTTTGCTTGTGAATATCTCTTAAACCATAAAGGTTTGAGGGATAAGACTTATATCATTCTTCATGTTTTTTTAATGCCTACAAAATAAAATAAAGTTAAAACGAAGTATTACTATCCCTTGAAGGGAATTTGCATAGCACTTTGTGTGTATTACCACTGCGAGTAGTCTATCACAGTGGGTATCTCTCTCTCTCTATCTCAGGGACCACTAACTTGAGGATATCCTTACTTGTGCAGAGATGAGTTAGTGGGTCCAGGAGCCACATGATGATTGGTCTAAACAGGGATATTCATACTTTTTTACTGTGTAGGAAACCTTTAGTTTTCAAGTAAAATCCCTGCGGAGCTCTTACAAACTCTGTAACCAGGGGTGGCTTTCTAAAAAAGAAAGGTTCTACATCACCTTATTCTGTAATGGTAAAGTGCTCTGCTGGTGGCATGTAATGTGGTATTGTTCAGCTAGCGGCATGTAATGGTATACTGGTCTGCTTTTGGCGTGTAATGGTGTATTGTTCTGCTGGTGATATGTAATTGTGTATTATGTATGGCAAATAATGGAGTATTGCTCTGCATATGTCATATAATAGTATATTGTTCTGCTGGTGACATATAATTTTGTATTGATCTTCTGGTGGCATGCCATTTTGCACTTCTCTGTTGGTGACATGTAATTTTGTATTGCTTCTGCTGGTGGCACGTAGTGGAGTATTGCTCTGCTGGCGGCATATCATTTTGTATTGCTCTGCTGGTATTGTAATTTGTATTGCTCTGCTATTTGTATGTTATGGTTTTTCTGCTGGTGTAATGTAATGGCGTAATTCTCTGCTGATAAAATGTAATGGCATGTTGCTTTGCTTGTGGCATGTATGGTGGATTTCTTTGCTGGTTGCATGTAATTGAGTATTGCAATAATGGTGGCCTGTAAAGCTGTATTGCTTTGCTGGTGGCATGTGATTGTATATTTCACTGCTTGTGGCATGTAATGGAGTATTGCTCTGCTGGTGGCATGTAAATGCATATTGCACTGCTTGTGACATGTAACTGTGTATCAGTCTGCTGGTGACATGTAATGGGGCATTGCTCTGCTGGTGGCATGTAATGGTGTATTGATCTGCTGGTGGCATGTAATGGAGTATTGCATTGCTACTGGCATATAATGGTGTATGCCTCTGTTGGTGTCATATATTGGTATGTTGCTGTGCTAGTGTCAATTAATGGTGTATTGCTCTGCCTGTTTCTTGTAATAGCAGATAAAAAGGTACCGGATGAATGGCTTGACAAGAACCTAACTCAGTCCTGTCTGTAGCCTATGGTTATTGAATTGCTGGACCTCCAGCTTTTAAGGACTGCAACACCCATTATCCCCAATGGCTAATTGGGGATAATGGGATTTGTAAACCACAACAGCTGAAGGTTCAGAAATTAACTATCCCTGCTGTAACCACTCAGCTGTGAGTCAATGCATTGCAGACCTCTCTACCAACCAAGGCCTGGATTCCATTGTAACTGATAACGTTACTAAGGAATTTAGATACAAATTTGTCAGTAGATTCAATGGGAATCTATTCAATAATCCACTGACCACATTTATCATTCGCAGTGTAATCTAGGCCTTAGTATACTTAGAACTTAAGAATACATTATTAGGTTATCAATTCACATTTAGCAGATAAATGTATTTTCTTTATCCTTTATCCTTCGAGCGTTCTAGATCATAGTGCATATTACACAAAAATTCTTATAGAAAAGTAAATTGCAGTGTACAGGGGAGTCATTTCTGGGAGCACAGAGGGTGCAGTTGTGCCGGGCCCAGCTAATTACAGGGAGCACAGAGGGTGCAGTTGTGCTGGGCCCAGCATTCAAAGGTGGACCCATCTGCCTCAGGGTCCAATAGATTCTGCATCTATGAAAATATTTTTTTGTTAGGAGGCCCAAAATGTTTGCACCAATAGTATGCCACTGGCACTGGGTGAAATGTTTCAACCTTCCACAAGTCCACTGGAAGTCACAGAGCCACACATACTCTGAGGCTGATGTTCTAAAAGCAATTAGAACAATTTTTGATCAAACAAAATGCACAGTAGGGGAGGGGACAAATAAAACGTCAACCCTTTGTGTGCCAGAGGGGTACACAATGCATTGCAAAGCAATGCGTTGTGTACCCCTCTAGCATGCAAAGGGTTAACCACTTGAATAATGAAGAGGTCTCTAATAAACAGTGGTGAAATACATTGGAAACTTCACAAGCGTTCAAGGTGTTAAAAAGTACCATTTAACACAGTAGGAATTTGCTGAATTTTTATTTGTTCCCAATAATGCAGTTGGTTTGCTCCAGAATTGCTGTAGTACATCAGCATCACCACCTGCCACTCCAGCCTTATCCCACTCTCTGCCATTATGGACATTTTCATAGTGGAACCCTTTGTTCGTAAGGGGTCATGGGATTCCACAGAACCCTGTTTTAGAACCAATGAGCTAGAACATTGGTACTCAACCCATGCCCTCAGTGGCCACTAACAGGCCAGAATTTGAGGATTTCCTTGTTAGAGCACATGTGAGTTAATCAATGTTAATGAGCCTCTGATCAACTCACCTGTGCTCTAGCAGGGAAATTCCTAAGTCCTGGCCTGTTAGTGGCCACTGAGGGCATGAGTTGAGAACCTCTGAGCTTGAATATGTGAAAGGGGATTTAGGTCCACTCTGTCTATAGTACAAATCATCATTCTTTCTTACTTCAGATTTTCTTCTATCCTCTTAGCATCCACCTCCTTCATGAACTCTTGAATAAAATCTTCATCAACATCTTGAGAAAGTTCCTTCACCCACTCTGGAGTGGATGTCTTGGGAATACCAAAGTGGCCAATGAGCAAGCCAACAGCCAGTACCACAGCTCCACCAAAGATACCTCCTGCTATCTTCCACCACTTCATCCTTCTCCAATGATCAGTGACCTCTAGATAGAACGTTTCTAGTTCTGATCTCTATATACTGATCCTCCCATGATATGACCTTGATCCTTCTCAGTATAAGAGAATTATGACTTCACTCAGTACATGACCTCTCGTGTTACTTATTATCAGTATGAAATTCTATGGCATTCTGTTGCGACCAGTGATCTAATGACAGACAACTTGCTCTTTGCTCCTGGCACAACTGGTATTATAACACAATCAGCACAGTATTTATTGGAGGGAAGCTGTTCATTTTTATTAGCTGAAGGATTGAACTTAGTTATATAGAAGGTTATACAGTTTAAAAACTATAAACTAGAGGATCATTATCTATCAGAGGATGTTTCATTGACTATCTCAACTGATAATGAGAGCAAATACTATAATACTGCGCATGTTTAAAAACAGTACTAATAAAAACCCAATATGAATTCAGTCCTCATTTAATATCACATTCTCATTTAATCTTCTCCCTGCCTCTCTCTCCTCTCTTTTATATCTCTCTTTGTTGCATTCTCTCTTTTACCCATCTCTCTGCTTTTCTACTTCACCTCTCTGCATTATGTGTGACAAATGCTAAATGATAGACTACAAAAATATGAACATAGATTTCCCTTGCCTGTCGCCTATTGGCTGGACAAGTTTGGCAGGATGATGTGTTAAGACAAGGATAGCCAATATTTTCCTCTCCTGCCAAAGGTATATATTATTGATTGATTTATTCAGATACCAACTAGGGTTCTAAACTAGAATATTGATAACAGGTCTTCTTCATCCATTATCATTGTTAAAGGGATAGTAATGTTTCATAATAAAAGCAGCTTTAATTAATCATCATGGTATTTGGACTTTGGAGAGTGTTATTTCAATTCTGTGAGAGTTGTAGTTCAGGAGTAATTCAATGACAAAGTGTCCCCCTCCCGCCCCTTTTACTGATGTAACACTCCTCAGCCAAAGCAGAAGGGAGGTTCCCAGGTAGACTGCAGAGAAGGACAATCTTCAATTAAGATAAGGGAAAAACCTGAAAAGCTTGTCAAGGGGGGTAAGGCTTTCATTGTTTTCATATAAAGAAGATTGTCCCCTGCTGTTATCTGTCCAGTCTATGGACTGCATTCCACATCTGAGAAGAGATGGCTTACACTAGGCAAAAGGGGCGGGAGGAGAAACTTTGCTTGTGAATATCTCTTAAAGCATAAAGGTTTGAGCGATAAGACTTATATCATTCTTCATGTTTTTTTAATGCCTACAAAATAAAATAAAGTTAAAACAAAGTATTACTATCCCTTTAAATGCAGAGAGGTTGATGTACTAAGGAAAAGTGGTACCTGTTTACCAGGAGATATTTACTGGTTCTCCAGAGGCATTGAGGTGAGCAGAAGGAGGAGGCTCTGTCTGGTCCTCTGGTGGGTACCCCATGTTACCAGTGATGTCAATGGTATGCACACTGCATGACAATACCTTATACCAAATAGGAAACCAGTGATTTTCCCAGGTTCCATGAGCTGTGGCATACTAGGGCAGGTTATGTGTATAGAGAAGAAGGCTCCATGAGGAACAAAAAGTGTAGAGAGCCATGAGGCGTGGCAGAAAATAAGGCACAGTCAATAACACATTAAAGAGTGAGGGAGACGTGCAGGAACATGGAAAGGACCACTGAGGCCCAAAATGACCTAAGGTACAGTTAGATTAGAGAGAGAAAAAACATGGTCTGTCTTAGTGAGAGGAGGCCACATGGAATAGTATAGCAGTCAGGAAAGCCAGTACCTAGTTTGTAATGAACTTAGCATTTAGTGCAGGTTAGCCATTTCAGGAATGTGAGGTTAACCATCTGGATAGTTGCCAGTTAGCTATTATTCAAATAGGAGACAGCATTGGTAATTTAAAAAATAGTCTGAATATTGTATATATTGGTCTTGGGAGGGATTATTATGTTGCAAAGCAATGGGTTATATAACTCTCCATTACCGAGTATGTGTGAGCATGTGTAAATGCATGTGAGCGTGTGTGTGTGTGCGTGTGTGTGTGTTGTGGGTGTATATTGTTAATGTATATTATATTTGTGTTTATATATATTGTGTGTGTGTGTGCATGTGTATTGTGTATAAGTGCAGTGTTTAGTGTGGACATGTGTAGTGTGTGCATGAGTGTCTATTTGTGTGTGTTTTGTGCCTATTGTGTATAGTGTGAGTGTGTGTATTGTGTATATTTTGTATATTGTGTGTTTATTGAGTGTGTATTGTGTATATTTTGTATATTGTGTGTGTGTATGTATATTGGGTATTTGTGTTTAATGTTTATGTTTGTGTTTATTTTATGTGAGGTTATATATATATATAAAATCATCATTATAATCTTCAACCATTTTCGATCCACTGCAGGATGAATGCCCCCTCAGTATATAACCCTTTGAGTGCCAGAGGGGTACATAATGCATTGCTCTGCAATGTGCTGCATACCCCTTCTGGCATGCAAAGGGTTAATCCCTCTGGCACTCAAAGGAATATATCATCACCTTCAGCCGTTATTAATCCACTGCGGGATGAAAGCTTCCTTCGGTCCTGTGCTTTTTGTTACCACTGTGTACCCACAAATTTGGTAATTTCATCTACCCATCTTGGCTTTTGCCTTCTTTTGGGGCATATCCTATATAATAATTTGCTAAAATGTGTGTAACGACGCCGTCATGCGCAGTAGAGACTGCCAGTGATAAGGCTGATGCAGAGTAGGGCGCTCAGAAGGAGTGTCCTGCTCTGTGTCAGTCACAGCGCAGGAAGTCTCTACTGAGCATGACTGCACCGCGACCTGCTGGCACTGTATCAGCTGCGGTGTGGGCAGTCTCTACTGTGCATGACTGCCCAGTGACCGGCTGCCAGTGGCACTGTGGCCCGTGTACCAGGCTCTTCAACTAATATATATATTTAATACACTGGTTTTGAGAAAGGCCACAGTGATGGTTGAAATGCACAATAAATACTGCTAATTTTCACCCCATTTCAAGCCGTAGGAGTGCTTATCTGCTCATCATTACATACACAGTGAATTATATTGTAATGATAATAATGAACACATTGCACTATAAACTGATATAATTGATAGTGCTATAAATACATTGACCTGGAGACTGATAATGAACCTATGAGGACAAGATGCAATATAACAATTGGATAGAAAGTTCTGCATATATGCAGGGCAGAGAGATAGTCACATATTATTAGGCTCAAGATCATCCGCCTCTGACCCATGAGATTAATCTACTCAGTCAGTGACTGGATCTAACATACTTATTTATCATGACAGGACATGACAAAGCAAATTCTGTGTAGATAAGGGTCAGAGAGGACATTCATAAAAAATGAAGTGGCATTTCCAGGTGGTGACATAGGGCACTAGGAAATACCTACTTAAAGGGATAGTAATACTTCGTTTTATCTTTATTTTATTTTGTAGGCATTTAAAAAACATAAAGAACGATATAAGTCTTATCTCTCAAACCTTTATGGTTTAAGAGATATTCACAAACAAAGTATTCCCCCCCGTTCAGCCAGATCAGAAGGGAGGTGCCCAGGTAGACTGCAGAGAGGGACAATCTTCAATTAAGATAAGGGAAAAAGCTGAAAAACTTGTCAAGGGGGGCAGGGCTTTCATTGTTTTCATACAAAGAAGTTTGTCCCCTTCTGTTATCTGTCTGGTCTTACAACCAGATTCCACATCTGAGAAGAGATGGCTTACACTAGGAAAAAGAAAAAAAAACTTTGCTTGTGAATATCTCTTAAACCATAAAGGTTTGAGAGATAAGACTTATATCATTCTTAATGTTTTTTTCATGCCTACAAAATAAAATAAAGATAAAACAAAGTATTACTATCCCTTTAAATCTGATTCCTGGTTAAATCACTGATACTTTTACACATTTTCTTTCTATCACATTTTGATCAGTTTTACCATGGCCGTAGCTAGTGGTTGGAGATATGTGGGCTGATTTACTAATTTAACATATGGCACAGGCACAGCTGATTTACTCCAGGTCATCTTAGTACATCAACGATCTAGCAATGGAAAAAAAAGAGAGAGATATTCACAAGCAAAGTTTCCCCTCCCACCCCTTTTACATAGTGTAAGCCATCTCTTCTCAGATGTGGAATGTAGTCCATAGACCAGACAGATAACAGCAGGGGACAATCTTCTTCCTATGAGAACAATGAAAACCCTGCCCCCCTTGACAAGTGTATCAGGTTTTTCCCTTATCTTAATTGAAGATTGTCCCTCTCTGCAGTCTACCTGGGCACCTCCCTTCTGCTCTGGTTGAACAGTGTTATATCAGTAAAAGGGGCGGGATGGGGATACTTTGTCATTGAATTACTCCTGAACTACAACTCTGACAGTATTGAAATAACACTTTCCGTTGATCGGGTGGCATTCACACCTACTCATGAACCTCACTCCTGGTTTGTAACCTCCTTTATTACACCTTAAAGCCCAAGAATATGATGTATTTTAAACTTGAAGAATAGGACCAAATCTGGGACTTTTAACCAGAGGCCTCCAACCCATTGTGAGGAACTAGCAAGCAATCAAGGGATTAAAAGTCCACTTAAAATCAATAATGATTTTTATTTGTTCTCTATGATGGTTTGCTCAATAGTTGCTCTACTTTTACACTGTGCATATAATCCTAAGTATTTTCCATTGTGAACAGATTTATTAATCCGTGATAGTTGGCCTTTAAAGGGGAAGTGCCATCTAGATGGTGGGGGATTACTTTTCTCAATAAGTGCCTCCACAAGCCTTAAAAATGTGCAGCTAGTTCATCATCATTATGTAAAGTTCACCAGGGCCTCTAAATTCAGCTGACTTCCTCTTCCTTCTGCCCTTTTCTGCCTTTAACTCTCCGAGTTCCAGAGAAGTATTAAACGTAGTGTGTTGCAATCTGTTGACTTCCTCTCTGGCACTCAAATGGTTAAACTTCCCACTGTTGGCTGAATGTCAATCCTCTGAAGGAGTAGCAAGAGCTGAGATGTATGGGTGGGATTTGAGCTGCTGACTTCACCAGAGAATGAATAAATTGAGAGATAAGGCTCTATTATACTTTTTGTTTTGCTATGGCAACTGACAAGTTGATATTAGACACTAACACGTATAAATGATGTGGTGTTATAAACACTCAAATTCTTTGTACTCCATGCTAACCTCTGTAAAAATCATCTTTTTCCTTTCTGAGGCGTAAAACCTACTCTTTCATATATTCTGTAGAGACTCCTGTTCCTTCCGTTAACTTGACTCCATGGCTTCCATTACAACAGCATTGTTGGTAGGTGTCTCGGAAGTGAGTGTGCTTTATTGTTTGTTAATGGGCCTGAAATAAGATTTCAGCATTTCTGAATAGAAGAGCAGTAGGTATTAATACATTAGCCCTTTGAGTGCCAGAGGGGTACGCAATACATTGCTTTGCAATGTGTTGCGTACCCCTCTGGCACTCAAAGGGTTAACCCCTTAACGACCCTTGACAGTCATAGTATGTCATGGGTCGATCTGAGTTAACGACCCATGACGTACTATGAATGTCATGGAATTCCGGGCTCCCCCTGCGGCTGCATGCCGTTCGGGGCATCTGGAATCGAAGAAAAAAAAAAAAAAAAAAAAAAAAGCTCTGTGGTCCTTTAGTAACCGCTGCGTGCCTGCGCAGTCGGTTGTTAAGGGGTTAAAAACATTAGGTTTGCTGTGCACAAACAAATTGTGTTTATACTCATGCCTACACATGAATTAAAATGCAAATTTAGGATTACATGATGCTAGCAGGATGTACATGATATTTTAAACTTACCCCAATTTCATTGTTTTGGTGTTTGTGTTCCTTTAATATTTTTAAACTAGTTGAAGAGCTCGTGTACACGGGCCACAGTGCCAGGCAGCATCGGCTGCGGTGCCGTCATGCACAGTACAGACTACCCACACCACGGCTGATGTGGAGCGGGACGCTCTGAATTCAAACTGCAGTCGGTGCGCAGAGAGGACTCCGGTCTGAATTCAGAGCCCCGCTCCATTATCAGCAACAGTGCGGGCAGTCTGTAGTGTGCTTGACTGCAGTGCGCGCAGCCATTTCTACTGTGCATGATGGCTTCTGACAAACACACATTTAGCGAATTATTATATAGAATGTCCAAGAGATGAGAACAAAAATTGAAAAGTCAGTTCTGATTTATTTTCTCTCCATACCATGCAACCATGCTTATCTAATTTTTTCATAGGAGGATCTGCACACTTAAAGGGGAATATTCACCTCTTAAAATTTTTTTACATAGGTTTCGTTAATAAAGTAATATTAGGAAAGTTGGTTTTTTTTTCTAAATGTATGTACTTTTAAAGATATTTCATCTTCAAGCTGTGCCGGTCAGCATAATGCAGCACGTTGAATCTTCGACACAGATCTTCTTTACTTCCTAATTCTCCTCCCACCTCCATCCCAGCTGCCCCAGCTGCGATCACGCTTCCTTTCGCATACCTCCCAGGTGTCCCTCTTTAGGAGGGACAGTCCCTCTTTTGGACCCAAATCCCCCTGTCCCTCTTTCCCACCCTGATGTCCCTCTTTTTATCGGATCAGATTGCATGGTGTGTATATACGTGTATCATACTTCTCTATAGCAATAAAACTCACATTATTGTTTGTTTAAATGTCAGTATATGTGTTTATAAATTAATCTGTGTAAATAAAATACTTTGGTCTCGTTATAAGTCATTTATTAGGATACACAAGAAGGTATCAATAGGTCATGAAATAGCCTAAAAATTCTTGGTAACGTCCCGCCCACCAGCCATGCCCCCAGCAACATCCCCTAAAACACAAGTGTCCCTCTTTAGCAATTTGAAATGTTGGGAGGTATGCCTTCGGTGTGGTGTGAATGGCTTCTACCGTTACCTCAGGCTCCGGTTAGCATTATACATGCACCCTGGGGCAGCTGGGAGGGAGTTGGGAGGAGAAGAAGAGTGCCGAAAATTCAGGGTGCCGAATTATGTGGAAGTACACAGCTTGAAGATGAAATATCTTTAAAATACATACATTTAGAAAAAACATCTTTACTAATACTACTTTATTAACTAAACCTATGGTAAAACAATTTTAAAAGGTGAATGTTCCCCTTTAAAGGGATAGTAATACTTCGTTTTATCATTATTTTATTTTGTAGGCATTAAAAAAACATGAACAACGATATAAGTCTTATCTCTCAAACCTTTATGGTTTGAGAGATATTCACAAGCAACGTTTCCCCTCCCACCCCTTTTACTTAGTATAAGCCATTTCTTCTCAGATGTGGAATGCAGTCCATAGACCAGACAGATAACAGAAGGGGGCAATCTTCTTCCTATGAGAACAATGAAAGCCCTGCCCCCCTTGACAAGTTTTTCAGGTTTTTCCCTTATCTTAATTGAAGATTGTCCCTCTCTGCAATCTACCTGGGCACCTCCCTTCTGATCTGGCTGTGCAGAGTTACACCAGTAAAAGGGGCTGGAGGGGAATACTTTGTCATTGAATAAACATTACTATCCCTTTAAGCATTTAACCTTTTGAGTGCCAGAGGGGTACGCAATGATTTGTATGCCCCTCTGGCACTCAAAGGTTTAAAGAATGCGAGTGACAAGATCTTCACAATGCAGTAACACCGAGGCGAATACAGAGATGGTTTTTATTTCATGAGGGCAGGATAACCATTGGTTTATTACATAGGAGAGGAGGTTGAAATATCTGCTATCTGCAGCAAATGCATCAAAGATTAATACCTAATTTTATTACACTTACAATAAACATATAATTCTACAATGTATAACCATCATTTTGATAATGAGCACACTCTGCTAGCTGTAAAATGTTACAAAGTACATATACAGATTGAAAAGGACTACCCAACTCAGTGTAGTTAAAGAATCAGTAATGTTTTATTATACTTTAAAAAAATTACATATACTGTAGGCTTTTCTTGCTGAGTAAAACAAGGGCACGCCCTCTGCTGGTAGTTGCTTTATTCAAAAGTTATAACCGCTTACACTTTTATAAACTAATGAAGGTGTTACAATCACATTCAGTTGATTTACATTCCCCATGGAATACAAAAGTATAACTGTCTAGATGCCAGATAGGTTATACACTAAGGTGTGATAAAGAGTTGATAACTTCTCCAGATGATAATCTGTTCATTGCCTATGTTATTGTATGGAAGCTGTGTACTAACATATCCATATCTTCAGAGTTCTTAGTGTGTAGGCTCTATAGAATAGCACAAATTGGAGAATTTATCTCACTGGCAAATCTTCCCCTCTTTATCACATTTTCTGAAGGTGAACTGCCTGGACACCAAGTGGCACTGTTAAAGAGATAGTAATGTTTCACAAAAACAGCAGCTCCAATTAATCTTCATAGTATTTGAGCCATAGAGAGTGTTATATCAATACTGTCAGAGTTGTGGTTAAAGAGTAATTGAAGGATAAAGTTTCCCCTCCCGCCCCTTTTACCTAGTGTAAGCCATCTCTCCTCAGATGTGGAATGCAGTCCATAGACCAGACAGATAACAGAAGGGGACAATCTTCTTCCTATGAGAACAATGAAACCCTTGACATGTTTTTCAGGTTTTTCCCTTATCTTAATTGAAGATTGGCCCTCTCTGCAATCTACCTGGGCACCTCCCTTCTGATCTGGCTGAGCAGTGTTACATCAGTAAAAGGGGTGGGAGGAGGAGACTTTTTCATTGAATTACTCTTGAACTACAACTCTGACAGAATTGAAATAACACTCTCCAAAGGTCCAAATACTATGATGATTAATT
Source organism: Rhinophrynus dorsalis (assembly GCA_037306005.1). Classification (NCBI taxonomy): domain Eukaryota; kingdom Metazoa; phylum Chordata; class Amphibia; order Anura; family Rhinophrynidae; genus Rhinophrynus; species Rhinophrynus dorsalis. Next base: position 419,679,455 of record CM074722.1, read on the forward strand.
AGAGCTGCTTTTATTATGAAACATTACTATCCCTTTAAAGGGGCTGTATCACCCCTATATAAGTCAGCATTAATTGTTAGCTTATAGAGAGAAATGTAAATGTGTATATTATTATTATTTTTTTTTTTAAAGCTCCTGTTCCTCTAAATTGGAGTTATTATATCTGCACTGCAGATACCTCCGGACAGACTGTGGTTACAAGCTCTGTACTGCAGTCTGTCACTCTGCCTTTGCTGCCCTCCCTCTCTCCAGCCTCCTCCAATGACAGAAGCTTTCTGCCTGAAGCTGGAGTGATCTCAATGGCTAGATATCGATCTCTGCCAATGAGATTGCTCTAGCTTACAGACAGAAAGCCTCTGTCATTAGAGGAGGCTGGATAGAGGGAGGGGAGCAGAGGCAGAGTGACGGACTGCGGTACTGAGCTGGTAATCACTGTCTGGAAGCAGCTGCAGCACAGATATTATATCTTCAATTTAGACAAACAGATGCTTTAAAAAAATGAATACACATTTACATATATTTGCTCTATAAGCTAATGATTAATGCTAACTTGTATAGGGGTGATACATCCCCTTTAATGTATAGAAACGGCAGTTTAACCTGTAATAACTCTGAAACAAAGCATCCCCCAGGCAGAAAGAGAACCTTGTTTTATTCAGAAAGAAATTCCCACACTATAAGTTCTTTTTCATAATAAAGGTTTACTGTTCCTTTACACAAAATATACCTGTAGAGCACAATAAAATATTTATAAAGTCGAAAGTGGAGCTGTTCTGTTGCAAATAATCGCACCATAGAGAACACATGAAAATTCCCTAAATTATATATATAAAGTTATATATTATATTTTTAAACTCTTGAATGCTAGAGAGGTAGCTTTCAAGTGGTTAAAATATCCATTTAAATGAATCAGAATTTGTATTGTCCACTATGATGCAGTTGTTCTGACATAGAATTGTTCCACATATACCCCATCGTAGCCTAGAGTCAAATTCATACACCCCTAGACAAGGTTCTCTAAGATCTCATTGTACTGTACAAGGCCACACACCCCATCATCACAGAACCCTACCCCATCCACTGTAGGTTAGCACAGAAAATACCCTTAACCTATAACTTATAAACACAAAAAAAATCCTCTTAAATAAACCGGTTCGTAAAGTGATATATAAACTGCTATATAAACTTGCCATATTAATATTAAGCTGCACATTACAATAAAATATACACAAAATGGTACATTTGTCTATCAACATAAACCAGTAGCAGGTGACTGTTGCTAGGGGTTGGAACTGTGTTGACAACACCCATAACTCAGCACAGTAGGCTTTGCCAGCACAGCTGCAGGGCCCCTTACAATTACCTGCTCTAGGCCAGGGATGGACACCTTGCTCTTGTTGGGCTGCAACTTCCATCAATCTCAGCAGGCCAACAGCCAGGTCGGTATATTGGGGGTGGAATTGCAACAAGAAATGGAAGGCCATCCATGGTCAAGGCTGGTTGCCTGCTCTACCTAATGGAAATGCTGGCTTTGATTATTGTTATATAACTTAGCCCAATGAGCCCCAGAAAGGTCATAAAACTATTAATTTGGAATGGAGACCTCTTTGGTACACAAGGAGGCTGGTGGACAATAGAGATGAGCGAGCACCCCGATGCTCGGGTGCGAGCACCGCCGGAGGCTCGAGTGCTCGGCCGAGCACCCGAGCCCCATTCAATTGAATGGGGCGACACGAGCATTACACCAGGCACCCCCTGCTCTGATGAGGGGAGGGTGCCTGGTCAATGCCCCCCTTCATCTCCGCAATGTCCCCCTTCATCTCCGCAATGTCCCCCTTCATCTCCTCTATGCCCCTCTTCCACAATGTCCCCCTTCATCTCCGCTATGCCCCTCTTCCACAATGTCCCCCTTCATCTCCTCTATGGCATAGAGGAGATGAAGGGGGACATTGTGGAAGAGGGGCATAGCGGAGATGAAGGGGGACATTGTGGAAGAGGGGCATAGCGGAGATGAAGGGGGACATTGTGGAAGAGGGGCATAGAGTCTATGCCCCTCTTACACAATGTCCCCCTTCATCTCCGCTATGCCCCTCTTCCACAATGTCCCCCTTCATCTCCTCTATGCCCCTCTTCCACAATGTCCCCCTTCATCTCCGCTATGCCCCTCTTCCACAATGTCCCCCTTCATCTCCTCTATGGCATAGAGGAGATGAAGGGGGACATTGTGGAAGAGGGGCATAGCGGAGATGAAGGGGGACATTGTGGAAGAGGGGCATAGAGGAGATGAAGGGGGACATTGTGGAAGAGGGGCATAGCGGAGATGAAGGGGGACATTGTGGAAGAGGGGCATAGACTCTATGCCCCTCTTCCACAATGTCCCCCTTCATCTCCGCTATGCCCCTCTTCCACAATGTCCCCCTTCATCTCCACACTGTCCCCCTTCATCTCCGCAATGCCCCCTTCATCTCCTCAATGCCCCCGTACCTCCAGTCCCTGGTGGTCCAGCGGAGCGTCTTCAGATCTGTGCCTCCTCCGGCACAGATCCCCGCCACCCGAACACGGCGGGCGAGCACATGGCGGTACTCGACGAGTACCGCCATGTGCCGAGCAGAGCGATGCTCGAGCTGATCCGAGCATCGGCCGAGCACGCTCGCTCAACACTAGTGGACAAAGAAGAACAGGAAGAGTTCTGGAGAACACCAGCTGAACCACAGGAGACAAATGGAAATTTCTAAAATTTGCACTAGCTCAGATAGTGTTTTTACTACTATTGCATTGGAGACCTCTCTGGGGTTAAAATCCCCATTTAAATGAATTAATGCTTTTTCATTTGCCCTCTGTGTAGAATTTAGAATTATTCAGAACATTTATGAACCATGAAAGGTCAAATGAGAATGGATATCACTGTGTTTATAATGAACATGCCAGTCTGTACAGTAATGTTGAATATTTATAACAAGAATGCTATCAAATGATAAGTATCATCACATGTCCCAAAAAATCAAAATGATCAGTTTTATATGAAATCTTCATTGTTGGATTTGGATGTTTCATACAGCAAAAATTGTATTATTAAAACAGATCTGCAAAGTGATACATTTAATCACAAGCTGAGAAACTCTTCAGAGCAGGGTTGAATCCACTGATGTGCTATCACCTAATACCTGAGCACCAACCCTGCTGGACATGAACTTTGACTTCAGGGTTACCTGACCATCACTGGTATGGCTTTCACTGCTTAGTGTGTGGAAATGCACAGTTTTCTCTTTCCTGTTTCTCTTCTCTGTTTTGCCTTCTTGCCAGAACTTTTGGGATGAGCCATGGTTATCCCAGCCCCTCATATGCTGTTCACCTCCTGAAGGGCTTTGACGAGCAAATGGAGCCACAGAATGGCGACTAAGATGGTCTGGGGAATACACAGGAATGCAAGCAGATTCTGGTGGTTGAAGATACTCTGATTTATGATGAGATGGACCTTCTTGTGTTCCTAATGGACAGAAATTGGTGTCTTCAACTGGGCTGGGAGTAGAGAACTTACTTGCAAGTCCTCTAGCAGGAAGGGATCTTTTAGAAGGAATTGGAGGTATTTTGGAGTCACCAGGAGGAAATCTGCAGTTTATTAACTCTTTAGGTTGGTGCAAAGGATTTGGAGATCTAGTAGAAGAGCGGTCAGTGTGAGGATTCCTTCCAGAAAGTTTTAGGGCATCTTTGTTTTGTACTGCATTGGACACATGCTTGGAATCAGCTCTGGGAACAATATCAGTATGTTTTGTGTGGTTTGAGGTTTGGTGGTTAACTAATGTAGGGTGTTCATCGATTTGTGTGGCATCATCAGTAGAAAATGATCCTATGTTTCCGAGTTGGGGAGTAGGAGATGGGGAGGTCAAACCCAGAAGTGTGTCTAAAATCTTTTGAGCTGAAAGGTAGTCGAATACAGGTGTATTTGATGGGCTTTGGCCCCAGTTTAGAAGGGGATCATCTCCAGAGCTTTCAGAGCTGCTGGCTCTAGCTCGCAGGCTGCGAAGTGGAAAACGATGAGCAGGGAGAAGGTTTGAAAGCTGCAGTGTAGACTTAATTGATCCAGCTGTTTTCTGTTCTGATCGGTCCTCGCCATCCTGATAGAGGAAAAAAAAAATGGTTGCTTGACAACTATAAATATTCATGTGCTTCAAATTTTCTGTAAAATAAGTTGTAAGTTTTAGATATGTTATATATAGATAAATATTTGCAACATATAGCTGCTATGACTGTGACCTGGCAGTTGATTTGCTAAATCAGGGCTGTCCAAGTTCAATCCTCAAGGGCCACCAACAGGCCAGGATTTAAGGATTTCCCTCATTAACCCTTTGAGTGCCAAGTGGGTACATTGTACGAGTTTGGACAGCTGTACCCGCTGTGCCAAGCTCGTACGATGTACCCACTAAAATGCGGTCACTGCATGAGCCGGTATAACCGGCATGCAGTGGCCGCATTTTAAAAAAAAAAAAGGTGGGCAATCGTGGGGGGACATGAGGATCACTCCTCATGTCTCCCCTGTTATTGATCTCCCAGCCGATCGCGCTGGGAGATCAATAAAGGAAGAGGAGAAGCGCAGCTGAAGCGCAGCTTCTCCTCTTCCTTCTCTCCTACCCGAACTTCCGGGTAGGAGTGGGCGGGACCGGGGGAAGCCTCCCAGCGTCATCAGTGACATGTCACTGATGACGTTGGGGAAGTTTCCCCGGTCCCATTCACTCCTACCGGTGGTAGGAGTGAAGGGCAGGAGAGCTTCTGCTCTCCTGCAGTCGCCAAATTGGTCTCCCAGCCTATCGGCTGGGAGATCAATTACTTGGGGGACACCAGGAGGGGTCCTGATGTCCCCCACGAGGTCTGAGTAATTAAAAAATAAAAAAAAAATAAAAAAAAAACGCTAAGTAGCCCTGTGAGTGCCGCAGGGGTCCCCAGCACATTGCTTTGCAATGTGCTGGAGACCCTTGTAGCACTCACAGGGTCTTTTCTTTGGGGTTTTTTTTTTTTTTTTTTAAAGACCTCATTGGGGGGATCAGGGGGGATCCTGATGCCCCTCAATGAGGTCTATTATTAAAAAAAAAAAAAAAAAAAAAAATTTTTAACCCTGTGTGTGCCACAGGGGGGGTCAAATGCACCCCCCCCTCCTGTGGCACACACAGGGCTTCTATAATTACTTTGTTACTAGAGATTGTTGGGGGGCCATCAGGATTGGTCCTGATGGCCCCCCAACAAGCTCTGATTACAAAGTAATAATAAAAAAAAAAATTAACCCTCTGAGTGCCAGAAGGGTCCAATGCATTGCTTTGCAATGCGCTGGAGACCCCTTTGGCACTCACAGGGACATTTATTTTGATTCCTTTTTTTTTTTTTTTTTTTAAGACCTCGTTGGGGGGAATCAGAGGGGTCCTGATACCCACCAATGAGGTCCATAATAAAAAAAAAGTAAAGAAAAAAAAATTAACCCTGTGTGTGCCTCAAGGGGGGCCAATGCAGCCCCCCTTCTGCGGCGCACACACAGGGCATTTCTCATTACTTCGTTATCAGAGATTGTTGGGGGGCCATCATGATTGGTCCTGATGGCCCCCCAACAAGCTCTGATTACCAAGTAATGATTAAAAAAAAAATTAACCCTCCCACATACTTTGTTACACTTGTAGTCACAGGTCCGCACGTACACCGGCTGACGCCCTAGCTTCTTTCATCTGTTAGCCATAAAATCACACATACACTGTTTGCTTTACCATTTCTGTTTCACTGGTAGCTACGCTCCTGTAGCGTAAATTGGTATGTCAACCCACAGCAGTGGGGTACCATTTTTCTTAGGCTGGCAAGAAGTCCTCCTAGGAAATCCCACGCCATTGAACCATTTTAGTATCTTTGAAGTGACTGATGTGTAAAACAAAATTTTATTTTTTCCTGTAGCACCACATTCTGGAAATAGTTGTGCCAACTAACTTAGGGGTAAAAAGGCAAGTGACCCCTCATTAGATGCGGCAGGTTGTCTTCTTTCCAAAATGGTATGGTTTATCTACCTTTTCTTCAATTCTGAAGGTGTTATAGTCATTTTCGTACAGGCAAGTCAGGTTTGAGAAAATGTTAGAAACATCAGAGGTTGTAGTAGGTGTAGTTTTCTACTTCTAGCACCCCCTAAGGTAGGTCAACTCATATCAATGGGGTGTCGTTTGACTCCTAAGAGCACTAGCTAATGAATGCAGTTGAAAATTCCATGGTTTTTACAAAGTTCCATACATTTGAAGGGGCAGAAATGTAAGAAAATGCCTTTTTTTTTCACTAGCGCCACCTCCTGGAAGCATTTGTGCATACCAGCCTTTGGGTAAGAAGGCACGTGACCCCTCATTAGATGCGGAAGGATGTTTTCTTTCCAAAATGGCATTGTTTCTCTACCTTTTCTGCATATCTATTATGGTTATAACCATTTTAGTGCAAGCAGATAATTTCAAAAACAAAAGTGTCAGGTTTACGTACGTGTTCCTAGCACCCACATATTCTATGTTAACCCACACAAATAGGCTACCATTTTTCTCATGTTGGTAGCAGGTACTGAATACAGCAGGAAATGTTATGGTTTTCAAAGATTTTAGTATCTTTGAAGTGGTGGAAATGTAAAAAAACATGTATTTATTCCCATAGCGCCACCTTTTGGAAATATTTGTGCACTTCAGCCCAGGGGGTAGAAAGGCAAGTGACCCCTCAATTGATGCGGGAGAATGTCTACTTTCCAAAATGGTATACCTTTTATACCTTTCCTTCATGTCTCTAACAGTTATGGACATTTTAGTACAAGCCGCCATTTTCGAAGAAGCAAACAGGTAGGTGTAGTGATGTGCTTCTGGCACCCCTAAGGTAGGTCGACTCATTCCAGTGGGGTGTCATTTTTCTCCTAAGAGCACTAGCTAATGAATACAGTTGGAAATGCCATGGTTTGCACAAATTTCAGTACATTTGAAGGGGCAGAAATGTAAGAAAATGCCTTTTTTTTTCATTAGCGCCACCTTCTGGAGGCATTTGTGCTCTCCAGGCTTGGGGTAACAAAGCAAGTCACCCATCAATAGATGCGGCAGGGTGTCTTCTTTTCAAAATGGTATGGTTTGTGTACCCTTTCTTCACTTCTGTAGTTGTTATAACCATTTGGGTACAGACAAGTAATGTTTGAGAAAATGTTAGAAAAATTTGAGGTTGTAGTAGGTGTCGTTTTGCACTTCTAGCGCCCCCTGAGGTAGTTGAACTCATACCAATGGGGTGTCATTTTTCTCCTAAGAGCGCTAGCTAATGAATACAGTTGGAAATGCCATGGTTTGCACATATTTCAGTACATTTGAAGGGGCAGAAATGTAAGAAAATGCCTTTTTTTTTCATTAGTGCCACCTTCTGGAGGCATTTGTGCACTCCAGGCTTGGGGTAACAAGGCAAGTCACCCATCATTAGATGCGGCAGGGTGTCTTCTTTTCAAAATGGTATGGTTTGTGTACCCTTTCTTCACTTCTGTAGTTGTTATAACCATTTGTGTACAGACAAGTAATGTTTGAGAAAATGTTAGAAAAATTTGAGGTTGTAGTAGGTGTCATTTTGCACTTCTAACGCCCCCTGAGGTAGTTAAACTCATACCAATGGGGTGTCATTTTTCTCCTAAGAGCACTAGCTAATGAATACAGTTGGAAATACCATGGTTTGCACATATTTCAGTACATTTGAAGGGGCAGAAATGTAAGAAAATGCCTTTTTTTTTCATTAGTGCCACCTTCTGGAGGCATTTGTGCACTCCAGGCTTGGGGTAACAAGGCAAGTCACCCATCATTAGATGCGGCAGGGTGTCTTCTTTTCAAAATGGTATGGTTTGTGTACCCTTTCTTCACTTCTGTAGTTGTTATAACCATTTGTGTACAGACAAGTAATGTTTGAGAAAATGTTAGAAAAATTTGAGGTTGTAGTAGGTGTCGTTTTGCACTTCTAGCGCCCCCTGAGGTAGTTGAACTCATACCAATGGGGTGTCATTTTTCTCCTAAGAGCGCTAGCTAATGAATACAGTTGGAAATGCCATGGTTTGCACATATTTCAGTACATTTGAAGGGGCAGAAATGTAAGAAAATGCCTTTTTTTTTCATTAGTGCCACCTTCTGGAGGCATTTGTGCACTCCAGGCTTGGGGTAACAAGGCAAGTCACCCATCATTAGATGCGTCAGGGTGTCTTCTTTTCAAAATGGTATGGTTTGTGTACCCTTTCTTCACTTCTGTAGTTGTTATAACCATTTGTGTACAGACAAGTAATGTTTGAGAAAATGTTAGAAAAATTTGAGGTTGTAGTAGGTGTCATTTTGCACTTCTAACGCCCCCTGAGGTAGTTAAACTCATACCAATGGGGTGTCATTTTTCTCCTAAGAGCACTAGCTAATGAATACAGTTGGAAATACCATGGTTTGCACATATTTCAGTACATTTGAAGGGGCAGAAATGTAAGAAAATGCCTTTTTTTTTCATTAGTGCCACCTTCTGGAGGCATTTGTGCACTCCAGGCTTGGGGTAACAAGGCAAGTCACCCATCATTAGATGCGGCAGGGTGTCTTCTTTTCAAAATGGTATGGTTTGTGTACCCTTTCTTCACTTCTGTAGTTGTTATAACCATTTGTGTACAGACAAGTAATGTTTGAGAAAATGTTAGAAAAATTTGAGGTTGTAGTAGGTGTCATTTTGCACTTCTAACGCCCCCTGAGGTAGTTAAACTCATACCAATGGGGTGTCATTTTTCTCCTAAGAGCACTAGCTAATGAATACAGTTGGAAATGCCATGGTTTTCACAAATTTCAGTACATTTGAAGGGGCAGAAATGTAAGAAAATGCCTTTTTTTTCATTAGCGCCATCTTCTGGAGGCATTTGTGCACACCAGGCTTGGGGTAAGAAGGCAAGTTACCCCTCATTAGATGCGGCAGGTTGTCTACTTTTCCAAAATATATAGTTTTATATAGTTATTCCACTGTTTTAGGGTAGTTTTACCACAAAAACCCTAGAATGCGCATATTAGTTTATAAAGTTGAAAATGTCATTTTGCGCTGCTGGTGATTAGGGCTCTACCCTAGTCATGGACGTAGGTAAAACTATACAAATTTGGTATTTTTTTACTCAGGGGACTCGAGGCTTTTTCAAATAATTGAAACTTTTTCAATCAAGGTAAATATTTTTGATACATAGTATGTGATTTTAGCAAAATGAGTAAATTTTCACTTTTTTTTGTCATTATGACATCATAGCTTTTTGCACGATGTAAAATTCTCTTCATGTAAGGTATCACAAGAAAGCTCAATTCGTTCTGAAAAAAACAATATATAGTTTTCCATATGTAACTAAAAATCCCCAGAGGAAATCAAGCCTAAACGGAAGGATAGCAAAAATGTTGAAAAAGTGTCTGGCCTGCAGGGTTCAGGAAATGGCCCGAGCCTCTGGCACTGAAGGGGTTAAAGGGATAGTAGTGCTTAAAATGTAAAAAAAAATATGTTGTAGGGTTTATCCCCCTGAGTAAAACAAGAGTACTCCCACTGCTGAAAGGTGTTTCATTCAAAAGTTATTAATTTTCAAAGTTGAATTTTTTAGGTGCAATATCACAGTGGCCTGAAATTGTACAGTGGCGCTGTTGCTACACCATCCTATGGATATTTATGGTCCCGGGACCAGAGCTGTCCATAGGATCGTGTAGCAACAGCGCCACTGTACAATTTCAGGCCACTGTGATATTGTATCTAAAAAATTCAACTTTGAAAATTAATAACTTTTGAATTAAACACCTTTCAGCAGTGGGAGTACCCTTGTTTTACTCAGGGGGATAAACCCTACAACATATTTTTTTTACATTTTAAGTATTACTATCCCTTTAAGCACAGGTGGGCCAAACAAAATGAAAGATTAACTCACAGATGCTTAATCAGGGAAATCTTTAAACGGATTGTAATACTTTGTTTTAACTTTATTTTATTTTATAGGCATTAAAAAAACATGAAGAATGATATAAGTCTTATCTCTCAAACCTTTATGGTTTAAGAGATATTCACAATCAAAGTGTCCCCCTCCCGCCCCTTTTACTGATGTCACACTGTTCAGCCAAAGCAGAAGGGAGGTGCCCAGGTAGATTGCTCAGAGGGACAATCTTTAATTAAGATAAGGGAAAAACCTGAAAAGCTTGTCAAGGGGGGCAGGGATTTCATTGTTTTCATAGGAATAAGAGTGTCCCCTTCTGTTATCTGTCTGGTCTACAGACTACATTACACATCTGAGAAGAGATAGCTTACACTAGGCAAAAGGGGCGGGAGGGGGAAACTTTGCTTGTGAATATCTCTTAAACTATAAAGGTTTGAGATATAAGACATATCATTCTTCATGTTTTTTTAATGCCTACAAAATAAAATAAAGTTAAAACGAAGTATTACTATCCCTTTAACTCCTGGCCTGTTGGTGGCCCATGAGGATTGAACTTGGCCAGCCTTGAGCTAAATGGTCATGACATAGCCATCATGTATTCAGAATGTTTATGCACCTGTTTTTAGGAATATTTGCCTTATTTTTCATCAGTGAGAACAGCTATGCTTCATAAAATAGGTGCTGCCATCCTCAGACTAAGAGAGATTCAAAGAATTAACCTATTCTTATTTTTAAGTTGAGGTTAAGAGGATTTTTAACCCCTTGGATGCAAGAGACAGCTCCAACACATCTCCAGCAAGTTTGAGCTGAAATAAGATTGAGTAAAAACTCTCCCAGCAGAGGGAGTGCTCTTGATTTACACATCAGAAAAAAGCCTTTGATCATTTTTATATACTGGTCATTTAACTCTTTATTGCACTTTCCAAACACCTCTTCTAAAAACAGAGACTTATTTGAATACATTTCCCTTTATATGCAGAGTTCAAAACCCTTTAGAATCACCTGTGCAAACCTCGATTTACTATTAAGCAGCGCACCACATTTTGAGGGGTGCCTTAGTTATACTGGCTACTTCCACATTCTTACATCAGTTTATATAACTCATTGCAGGTTATTATTGAACCCCTTGGATGCTAGAAAGATCAACATATTTGTAAGCAACTTGTTTGAAATTTCTCTAACAAACAAGGCGTTAAGCTTTTTTTTTGTCCTTGCTTGGTATAGGCCGAGGGTATTTTCTGTGCCAGGGAATAGTTGATGGGATTGGGAGCTGGGTCATGTGAGGACTGGGGGGTGTGACAACAATATCTTTGTAGAGCCACAATATATAACATTCTCATCAGTCCAGACCTGTATCGCTAGTCAATAGGCAAACACTCCAGGATTTAAAATACTGGAGATATTCAGGTCGAGTACATAATTGTTTCTTTCACAGATATACACCTGTAGAGTTTCTGGCACATTAGACAACAGTTCATTGGAATAAGAAAATACATATTCTCACCAGTCGGCTAAACATCCACTAGGTACCCTCAAGTGGTCCAGGATTGTGGACTGGAATAACTCCAGTTCCCCATTAGACAGTCGTGTTGGCATCTGTACATCTGTGTTGTCCAGCATGAAGCAAGAATCTGTGAGGAAAATGCTTAGGAAAGCCAGAAGGTCTGGCTTTTGAAAATGGCATTGTGTATGCCGAAACCGGTCAGGGTGTAAATGATATATATTTATATTTTGATAATAAAACCGTTTTTTACATACTCCAGACCTTCTGGCTTTCCTAAGTGTTTTCCTCACAGATTCTTGCTACATGCTGGACAACACAGATGTACAGGTACTGACACAACTGTCTAATGGTGAACTGGAGTTGTTCCAGTCCACAATCCTGGACCACATGAGGATACCTAGTAGATGTTCAGTAGACTGATGTGAATACATATTTTATTATTCCAATTAACTGTTTTCTTATGTGCCAGAAACTCTCCAGGTGTATACTTGTGAAAGAAACAATTATGAACTCAACCTGAGTATCTCCAACATTTTAAATCCTGGAGTGTTTGCCTGAGGACTGGGAGTGTGGCCATGGGTTGAGCTAAGGGTACCTACAGTGCCTTGCCTAGGGCCTCTTGGGATGGCATGTAAATCCGGTCCTGCACCCATGTAAGAACTATGTTTTCTATGTTAATAAATCTGCTCTTTAATTCTTCCTCGGGTTCCAAGCCATGACATATATATTATGCCTCTTTTGCCCATGTAACATTAAAATAGTTAATTAACTTTGAAGGTAGCAAATTATTCTTACATCTGAGTTCACTCCATCCATTCTGTCATCTGAGAAACTCTCTCCCAGGTTAGGAAAGCGAGGAGAAAGGAGTTTGCATTTGGGGAGAGTTTCTTCTAGACTGCACTCACTCTCAGTGGAGTTGTAGAGTGAGTGAATAGCAGGAAAGGACCTCTGTCGTGTAGGACTCCATGGGCTAAATGCAGTCGGATGTGATTCAATGGGTATTGCCAACATTTCTTTTTCTGTAGTATCCAGGCGACAGGCCTCTGAAGAGATCCCAGTGGATGTTTTTAGGTCCTGTTGGCCTTCCACTTGGTGTAGGGCAACAGAAGATTGGTGAGAGAGCTTGGCTGATTCCAAGTTATCAGGGGAGAAATGACTGAGTAAGGAGGAGACCTAAAATGAGAGTGGATAATGAACCATTGTGACTCCTTGAATTTTTATAATTCTTGGTTAGGTTGCTATCCTCAACTATTATACATATCACCACTGTACTAGCTGATAAGGTCCATATATCCACCACTTCTTCATCAAAGATATTACTTAAGTATATCCTCTTAGCATAACTTTTATTTCCCTCCCCCAAGCAAAATACAACTTTTTTCCACCTGTGTTTTTGACAGTTTTTAAGCTATATAGCTAATATTACAATGTACTGATGTTTTTCTTTATCTATTAAACAACACTCTGCTATAAAACACACTGGGAGCTATTCAGACTAAAGTAATCTGTTTGATTGTACCAGAAAGTGTTTGATTAAGAATATTTGCTAAAAGTCAGAGGTGGAAATATAAGAGCATCTTACATTGAGTTTTTCTAGGGCGCAGATGGTGCTTTGGGCCCGGACTAGATGTTCAAGGAGCTGAGTGATCTTCTGGTTCAGGGAATCCTTATCGGTCTCTAAATTTGAAGTCTATTGAATAAATCGGTTCAAGTAAAACAGCGAAGTGAGTGCATAAGAAAAAGACAGATACTGAGGCAAAAAGGAACATACAGGTATAAAGGGCCCTTCTTTAGATGCAAACTGTTAAAGAGATAGTGATGTTTCATAATAAAAGCAGCTCCAATTAATCATCATAGTATTTGGACTTCGGAGAGTGTTATTTCAATTCTACCAGAGTTGTAGTTCAAGAGTAATTCAATGACAAAGTATCCCCCCCCGCCCCCTTTTACTGATACAACACTGCTCAGCCAGATCAGAAGGGAGGTGCCCAGGTAGACTGCAGAGAGGGACAATCTTCACTTATGATAAGGGAAAAACCTGAAAAACTTGTCAAGGGGGCCAGGACTTTCATTGTTCTCATAGGAAGAAGATTGTCCCCTGCTGTTATCTGTCTGGTCTATGGACTGCATTCCACATCTGAGAAGAGATAGCTTATACTAGGTAACAGGGGCAGGAGGGGAAACTTTGCTTGTGAATATCTTTCAAACCATAAAGGTTTGAGAGATAAGACTTTTATCATTCTTCATGTCTTTTTAATGCCTACAAAATAAAATAAAGATAAAACAAAGTATTACTATCCCTTTAACGAAAGTGTTCCCACTTTGGTGTAAGCAAGATAATGCTTCAAAACTAATACTAGAACTTTTTACCCTTGGATGATAGAGAGGACTCCAACACCTTGTGAAGCAAGGTGTTGGAGACTTCTTCAGCATCTATGGGGTTATTGGAATTGTAACTGATAAGAAGAATTGTAGTAACATCATGAAAGACAGTAACCCAGTACAACATTAGCAAAGGATGGCATGTGAGCAACCCATATTTAGCTAAGTGTGCTCCATACAAGGGGGGTTTCAGACACAGGTACATCTGTCATTTCCTCAGGAGCCTATGCAAAGATAAATTCAGCCACCCCAAGGATAGGCTTCTGAGGAAGTGGGCAACTATGTCTGGGAAATAAATTAAGTCGAGTACCTGATTACCACCAGTACATCCACATGTTGCCATCTCCCACTTTGTTTACATCAAATGGCTCTATATTCTGTTATCGGGAGGAAGGCTGCCGCTGTTAGAGGGTTGTACTCAGGGCTAATAATTGGAGAAGCATCTCATATGTATCTTAAACTTTGTGAGTACCTCTTTGGTTTAGTGTTTTATTTGTTTAATAAAGTTGGTAATGCACTAGGTTGTGCACTCATTTTTCTCTCTTTTGTTTTTGTAGTACAATCTGGGCAAAAGACTCCTAGGGATGGGACTTCCTGCCTGGTTGTCGAGTAGAGTGGTCTCAGAACAAAATTGTCAGCCCCAGCGGATGACTGGAGGGAGAGGGTAAGATGTTGAGGATGACTGGTTTGGTTGATGAAGATACCCCCAACATAATCATCAGACAGCAGCAGCCACCTGTTTGCTTGCTGTTCCTCCATAAAGAGCCATCTAAATGGATTAAGGGTGGCTGAATCTTACTTTTTCAGTGTCCCTAGCAGCACTGTGTGCACTTAATACTGAGGCTGCATGTCCCCATTTAGCACTGTGAGATTCCCATGGCAAGGAGCTTTGTACATCAGTTACACAAAGGTAGGTAAATTACATTAAAATATTTAAAAACTGTCATGTGGTTTTAAATCCAGGAACTAATGGTAAGTGGGGGAAAATCTAAACTAATCAATAAGTTTGAAACTACAAATCACCTAACAAAAATAAATTAAAATTATAAGGCCAACATTTTACAATGATTGCAATAGAGATGTGTAATAGAGGTGATAGTATTTAAAACTTCTGTTGTGGAGAGATGGTCATTTAAAAATGATTACGTGCAAAATTGCATTTTTGTGAAGGGATCATTTCAACATTTTTGTCAATTTCATTTGAAGGTGGTGCAGTTTCTATGGTGATCGAGCAGTCCAAACAGCAGAACAGCCAGCAGTGTTTATAAGGTCTCAAATGACCAGATGCTTTATCCCACCTAATGCATTATTACTGAGTTACACAACTATGCCATTGCCATTAGGGAGATCTTCAGAGTATTACACAATTATATGGCAGTAGGATTGGTGCTTGAGCCTTTTCCGCTTTTACTTATTAATGTTCTGGAACACCACTGTAAAATATAAACGCCAAAAAAATGCTGCATTCAACTTAGCACAAAAATGCACTGGCTCTGAATTAATTTTAAATTAAGCATTTCCCATCAGCATAAGTAACCTTGTTTTTTGACAAATATTTACTACCCATTGAAATCTAATGATGGGAACGGATTTGAAGGTCCCAGGGTCTTTTCTATGAAATTTTAAGTACACTGTGATCAATGAGAGCTTTTTCTGACCTAAGGATGACATCTTTAACATAAAGGTGACATGTACTGGGGCCTGCAGATCACAGTGATTGCAGAGATCATAGTTCATAAAAGTGCTTCCACCACAAGCTAGAAACTTACAGAGGCGTGAAGATTGTTCTCTTGAAGCCGATCAGTGAGGTGAGCACCAGAGAAGGCAGCTTTCATCCTAAAAAGAGAGAGATACATAACTTCAAAACAGATCATTGTTATTACTCTAATTTGTACCACCTTTACATGAGCATTACAGTTTTATTATGGAATAAATATTTCTCTTTCATCTGGTGTGGAACACTCCAACCATGGGGTAAAGTATCCTCTTGCAGAAGGTCAGAACATTTGCCTTAAAAGGCTCTCTGGAAGCGGAGACTCCTTTCCTACTTCACTGTACCTCTACCATACATTCTCAATTTTAAAATAGACCTCAAAGAAGGTGTGTCAGGCCAAAGATTCTCTTAAGTAGCCTTCTTTTTTGTTTTCTTAACTGCAGTCCTCCATTTGAAGGACTCCTCTGCTCTCCTTTGTGGACATAGACAAGCATGCAGGCTTTTAAGAATCCTGTGTCTGTTAAAGCAGGGATGTCTGAGTTTAGTACTCAAGGGCCACCAACAGGCCAGAATTTAAAGATGTCCCTGCTTAAGCACAGGTGAGTCAGTCAAAATGAATGAGGGTATCCTTTTGAAACGTTGTGAACTAAATGTCGTCTGGCTAAAAGCCGCACTAACCATGTTGCATTCTTTAAAATGGCGACATGAGAACCTTAAGGTTCTTGTGTCTCCTCTTGAAATGTTGCTACCATCCACATACAGCTCCCATCATTCTCTTCACCTATTGGTGCCTCTTCTTCAGTATGCATTGTAAGTGACATAATTATTAATAAAAGCGCGTTACCCTTACCCTTCAGACACCCACCAACCCCCTTGCACAGAGCTGCACTGGCTGTCTCCTGCTCCATGGTGTTGTACAGGCAATCCACAGACAACAATTTAGGGTCCAACAGGAGCTCTATACAGGCATTGAATAGACAACTGAACCACAGAAAAAGGTGCAGCGCTGTGCAAGGGGGTTGATGGGCATCTGAATTATTAATAATTATGTTACTTACAATGCATACTGATGAAGAGGCACCAACAGGTGAAGAGGATGATGGGTGCTGTATGTGGATGCTATCGATGTTTAAAGAGGCGACATGAGAACCTTGCGCTTTTATGCAGTGCGAGGTTCTCATGTCGACATTTTAAACAATGCGACATGGTTAATGCTGCTTTTAACTGCATGACATTTAGTTTGCGATGTTTCAAAACTGAACCAAATTAATGAGCCACTGATTAACTCACCTGTGTTTAATCAGGGAAATCCTTAAACGGATAGCAACACTGTAATATTACTATTCCCCATAGTGTAGCTATTTGAAAAATAATTGAATTGCCCCCAGGTATATCTCTCAAACCTTTATGGTTTGAGAGATAACCATACGCAAAGTTTCCCCCTCCCTCCCCCTTCCCCGAAGTCAGCGTTGTAGCTGACTGCAGGGGAAGCCTGTCGTACAACAGTCAGGCAGCTCTGCAGCTGAGCCGAGATTGCTTTAGTGAAAAATAATTATTTAATTGAAATGGTCTTCTACATGTGCTTGGTTTGCAAGCACACGTAGAAGTCCATTTCAGTGAAATAATTATTTTTTATTAATGCAATCTCGTCTCTGCTGCAGAGCCACCTGATGAAAATAAGACCAGATATCCCTGCAGTCAGTACAACGCTGACTTCAGGGAAGGGGGAGGGAGGGGGGAACTTTGCGTTCGGTTATCTCTCAGACCATAAAGGTTCGAGAGATGACACTGGGGGCAATTCAATTCTTTTTGAAATAGCTACAATATGGGGAATAGTAATATTAAAGTATTACTATCCCTTTAAATCCTTGTCTGTTGATGGCCCTTGAGGACCGAACTTGGACAGCCCTGTGTTAGAGGATGGATTTTTCTCTCAGATATTTTCCTTTTCTCTCTGCTTGGCTATGTCTGAGCACAAGTTATGAACAGGAGCCTGAAGACTGAAGAGGATTCCAGTTTTCAGAGTGCACAGGTCTTGTGAGTATGTCCCTGTCTGTTGCAGCCACATTCTTAGCTCATTCTAGTCAGTATTCATTATGGGCCTTTGGCACCTCTATAAGAAATGGGTGCTTGCAGTGGCTATATTGGATAGGGCACTGATAAATTCTGCTGTGCCATGTAGATTTCGGTGGGCAAAAGTGAGTTAATTATTCTACAGCTAAGAGATGCCCACTTGGGCGGCGAGTGAAAGAGTAGGCTGGAGAGCCACAGCACCATTATATGTTTGGAGGGAAACTAAGCTTCATTTCCCATGAGGGCCATTTTTTTCCTGTGCCCTTGTGCATGCCAAGTTTCTTCTAAGGTGACAGTGGTTTCATTGATTAAGATGACCATTCACCAAGTCTATGTCATCAGGAAAAAGCCTGTGCCCTTTAACATACAGTTCATTCCAGTAGAGCAGTGAGTGCTTCCTGGGCCTACTAGAACCAGATATCTGAAGAGCAGCTGAACAAGGAGGTAACATGGTTGTCCCTTCACATGTGTGCTAAAGGGATGGTATTGGTTACTTTTGAGAAAGTTTAATAGTGTATAATATATATAAAATAAAAATATAAAATATAAATGCAATGACCTGCCTCCCATCTCTCAAACATGTATAGTTTGAGAGATATATGCTGCTAAAGTTCCCCCCTCCCGCCCCTTTCACTGACGTCAGCTTTCTAGCTGACAGAAGGAGATCCTGGTCCCGAGACCGGCCGGTGGCTCTTCAACAGAGCCCAAATAACAATACCTAGAAAGGAATACTTCACTGGAATGGTCTACAAAGTGTGCCTGGTTTGCAAGCACACTTTGTAGACCATGCACAGAATGCACAAGAATGCAGCATGTTGCAACTTGGATGGGCTCATGCGTTGGGCACATCCATGCTCTGCATGCTCATCTCCACTGCAACCTATGGGACATTGATAAAGAAGGTTCACACTGGCAGTTCTGGTGGGTGCAATGCCAATAATATATAGCTGCCGCCCATGTGGTCTGACCTCCTTCATGCTCTCCATGTGAGTGAATGGTTGGGTGAAAGCATCAAAGGTAAGTTGACATGAGAAGCTTGACAAGAGCTATACTGGAATGTGGCCTCCAGTGTGGACATAGCCTAAGGCCTTGTGAACATAGGTGATTTTGGTGCAGGAAACTTGTTGCAACAAATAGTTCACAGAACAGATACCATTTTTTCTATGGGTTAGTTCACATGCGTTGCTGTAACAAAGTCACCAGTGCGACTCCTCAAAACGAAACTGACCCTTATTTTTTTTTTTGTAAAAATATTTTAATTGAGACTGAAAATGTATCTGTCAATTGTTTTAATGAAATTGTCAGCAAGTGAGTAAAAGCATCATTACTTCCTGAAAGTCAAACTGACAGGAATGACTCATCAGTCTCTATCACATGCAGCATAACTGACATTAGACAACTAGAGGGCACTGCTAATGCAAAAAGAAGTTTTAAATGTAAAAAGAAAAAAAATGTATTTAAAAACTGCACTGTTCCGAGTACTTGAGGATCATGATTGCGAATCTTTATTTAGAGCAAGGGTATACAAAACCTCTTGCTCTTCAGCTATTGGGAGCTGCTACAGCTCACATAATTCCCAACCAGCCATTGTGACTGAACATATCACTTGCCATTAGGGTAATATAGGACAGATTTAAATAATAATGTTAAAATACAAGTATTTTATATATCACTGAGCATTTTTTTAAAAAAATACCGGCCATGGCATTCTCTCCATAGACTTAACATTGGACAGAAGTCAATTTTTTACCAGCCTGCTTAAAAAGTAGTGCTTAAAAAGTTCAACTATATGCAACAAATCCTCTCTCTCAAACCGCTATGGTTTGAGAGATATTCCTATTCAAAGTTCCCCCTCCCTCCCCTTTCCCTGACGTCAGCACTGTGCTGACTGCTGGGGAATCCTGTCCCGGGACCAACTGGCGGCTCTGCAGCAGAGCAGCAATCGCATTATTTAAAAACAATGACTTCATTGGAAAGGTCAACAAAGTGTGCCTGGTTTGTAAGCACACTTTGTAGACCATTCCAATGAAGTAATTAGTTTTAAATAATGCATTTGCGGCTCTGCTGAAGAGCCTCCTCGTGTCGGCCAACACGGATCTCCTGCTGTCAGTTTTACAGCTGACAGCAGGAAACGGCAATCTTTAATTGCGAATAGCTCTCAAACCATAGCAGTTTGAGAGATAGGATTTGTTGCATTTAGTTGAACTTTTTAACCACTACAAAACAACACATATTTTTTCTGGGACATTACTAACACTTTAAAGGGACACTAATGTCCCATAAAAAGTATGCTTGTTTTGTAGACGTTTAAAAAATAAATTATTTGGCACCAATCCTATCTCTCAAACCATAAAGGTTACTGTCCCTTTATGGTTTGAGAGATATTATCTTCTAAAGTTCCCCCTCCCTCCCCTTCTCCTGACGTCAGCACTGTGCTGACAGCAGGATATCCCGGTCTGGAGACCAGCCGGCGGTTCTGCAGCAGAGCCGAAATCACATTATTTAAAAATAATTACTTTGTTGGAAAGCACACTTTGTAGACCGTTCCCATGAAGTAGTTCTTTTTAAATAACCTGATTTCGGCTCTGATGAAGAGCCTCGACTTGAATCTCCTGCTATCAACTTTACAGCTGACAGCCGGAGAGAGGGAACTTTAGCTGCTAATATCTCTCAAACCATAAAGGTTACTGTCCCTTTAAATAAGTATTTGCTAGAGACTTTTCTCATGCATTGCTTCACAATGAGTTAGATATGTCTGTGGCATCCAGTGGGTTAACAGGCAGTTATATAATATGAATTAGCTTTTATAGAATTACATGAGCATGAGCAGTACAGTTTTATTATGTAAGAGAGAAACAGAGAGGGGCTCTTTCCCTGTTAAGTAAAAGGGATCCCCCCCTCGTTGCTGGTATATGCTTCACTCAAATATTATTACAGTTCAGACTGCATTTATTTATTTATGCTACATCTCCCCAAAGAACATGAAATGGCTCTGCCATGTTGTGATATTTTAGCTATCATTACTTTAAATAAAGTATCTCCCAGAAAAGTTGGGATTGTTCCTCTATATCAAACTTTATTGTTCCTTTAACATGAGGAAAATCTACTTATCATACAGAATCACACTTCTTACCTTCTGTCTGTAGAGTTTTCCATGTTTTTCTCTGAGGACTGAGAATGAGATGTGACAGAGTCCCCCATGTCTCTCCACCAGTCTGGGGGAGGTATGATGGGCACAGGAGTGGTAGGTTCATCTGAAAGTTCACTGATGAACCATCAGTGAGAAAAAGAAGTTGAATGAAAAGATGAGGACTAGATTAAAATGGTGAGGCAGTGAGAAAAAGACTAACCAGCAGAAATACACAAAAATAGAAACTGACATGTTGAAGGTCAGGGCTGGGCAAATATTTAAAAATCTAGGAACCAGCACTGAAAACTTAGGATCCAGCAATTCTTCTATTGAAAATATACATACATTTATATAAGACCAATTTTAATTGGAATTTGGGGAATTTTAATTTGTTCCCTTCAGTGCAGCTGATTTGCTCCAGAATTGCTTCCATTCTTCTTAGTACATTCACTCACCTGCATATCGCCCACCAGTTAGATTATACCCAGTTCACATACAGCACTCACATAACACCAATCAAACTATACAAAACCCCATATATCTTCCATACAGAGGGGTGTGCAAAGCAACATCACTCACCCCCAGTAATCACTTAAAGGGATAGTAATGTTTCAAAATAAAAGCAGCTCCAATTAATCTTCATAGTATCTGAGCCATCGAGAGTGTTATTTCAATACTGTCAGAGTTGTAGTTCCAGAGTAATTGAATGATAAAATATCCCCCTCCCTTCTGCTCACTTCAGAACAGAAAGGTGGTGTCCAGATGGCTTGCAGAGAGGGACAAACTTCAATTAGCATAAGGGAAAACCTGAAAAACCTGTCATGGGGGGCAGGGCTTTCATTGATCTCACAGTAAGAAGATTATCCCTTGCTGTGAGCGGTCTGGTCTTAAGACTAGATTCCACATCTGAGGGGAGGTGGCTTACACTAGGTAAAAAGGGCGGGAGAGGGATACTTTATCATTCAGTTACTCTTGAACTACAACTCTGACAGAAGTGAAATAACTCTGCATGGCTCAAATACTATAAAGATTAATTGGAGCTGCTGTTTTTGTGAAACATTACTATCCCTTTAATACACAGTATAATTATATTATTAAGCCCTCCAATAGGGGCATGATCTTTGATGAGGTCTCCTTACCTACCTGGTTGCTCCATTGCCTTCGTGTTCTGATGCTTTCAGTGACTTCCTATGTGCCCCATTTATTGCGTGTAAGTGTCAGAGGAGTGTCCACCGCATTGCTAATCAATATGTTGGACACCCATCTGACACTAAAATGGTTAAAAGGATAGTAATGCTTATGGAAAACTATATGTCTCTTGATTTATCCTGCTGAGTAAAACAAGGGTACTTCCACTGCTGAAAGATATTTTATTCAAAAGTTATTGCAACTAAAACATGCATTTTTTGGGGGTGCCATACTTTCTCTGGATGAAATTTTATAATAGTGCATTTTCTACAGAAGTCTATGGACAACTATATTCAGTTGACCATAAACATCAATAGAATGTTCTAGCAATAGCACCATACCATTTCAGGTCATGGGAGGACTGCAACCAAAAATTGCAAGGGCAAGCTGCAATAACTTCTAAATTAAACAGCTCTCTTATGTTATGAAGCAGGATAAACCATTTAATGCATATTTTTTCCATATAACGAATTACTATGCCTTTAATGGTGCCACTACACAGACATATAGAAGTCTGAACTGCAGCACTCCATTTTATTATTTTTTATTTATTTATGTTTATGCAGGGCTGGCGCCACCTATAGGCGAGGTAGGCACCAGCCTAGGGCGCACATGTACTGGGGGCGCAGGCATGCAGCAGAGAAGAGCTGCGCCCAGGGCCGGTGTCGTGTATTCGTCATGCCCAGGAGGCGGGACCTGTCATTGAGGTCTGCCCGCTAGGCATGTACAGCCGCGTCATGCTCTTCCCTAGCTGCTGCACTCCCTCATCGATGTCGGCTCTTTAGTAATGCACAGTGCGCTGGGAGTCAACATCTACCAGCGCGCTCTGCAAAACTGAAGAGAAGACCGCACGGGAGCTCCAGCTACAGGTCTGTGATGGGGGGCAAGTTTGGGCTGATGGGGGGCAAGTTGGAGCTGAGGGGGCAAAGTGGAGCTGGTGGGGGAAAGTTGCAGCTGATAGGGGGCAAAGTGGAGCTAGTGGGGGGCAAGTTGGAGCTGGTGGGGGCAAAGTGGAGCTGATAGGGGGCAAAGTGGAGCTGGTGGGGCAAAGTGGATCTGGTGGGGGCAAGTTGCAGCTGATAGGGGGCAAAGTGGAGCTGGTGGGGGCAAGTTGGAGCTGATGGGGCAAGAAAAGAGGTGGGGTATGAGTAGGCGGGGTATAAAGGGGTGGGACACAAGGGGCGGAGCCAAGGGGCAGCAAAATTAGGTTTTGCCTAGGGTGGCAGAAATCCTTGCACCAGCCCTGTTTTTATGGCCCTTGAAACGGCCATGCATCTGGTTCATCTAGGCATCAGGAAACACTTCTTAGTCACCATGTTGACTTGGTACCTGGAATTTGTGAAGCCCTTTTAGGACTATATACTAATAGGGTTAACAATTCATCCCTTTAATGCCAGCTGATTATTAAAAACGTATACTGCATGGCTTCAAATGAACCATTAAAGACACAGAGCAGACATGTCTAAGCTTTGGTTGTTCAGATGATGAGTTACAACTCCATTCATCCGTGTCTAGACTTCATCTGGATGAGAATAATGTGACTAGTAGTCCAGCAACAGCTCGAGATACAAAGGTTATCTACCTCTGCTTTAGGGTTTTAGTGGGTCATACTCAGCCCTGCAGTATGTATATTTGATAACTGGCCTTAATTAAATGAATGAAGTTGAACTGTAGGTCACAGGCAGGAAACCTTTGGCACTCCTGCTGTTGGGATTTATACCTCCCAGCATTCCCAACCCTCCCATGATTGGCCGTGGCTGATGAGAGTCTCTCTCCAACAGCTAGAGAGTCAAGGGTTGTCTACCCATGAAGAATTCTGGAAAAAACAGCATTAAGGCAAACGTAAAAGGATTATGGGGAAAACACCTGCTAAATGTTTAGTAAACAATAAACTATCCCATTTATTTCATTTTTTTAACACAAGGTACAGTTTTTGCATTTTTTGCATCCATACCACGTTTTCCTTGATATATATGGAGGTATTTTTTCCTTAATTTTGCACCCAGGAAGATGGAGACTAACATGCACAAAATATACTAAATCTCAGTATTTTACTAGTTAGTTGCTTCTTCTCCAGATTCTAAGACTAACATTGTTATAAACTCACAGCCTTAATTGTACTGGCCCCTCCCCCATGTTTCTTGTCCCACCTTATGCGTAAGCTGAGGTTCCTATTGACTGTGCAGATGGATGTGACGTTGCAGCAGCCAGTAGGAATCATCAACTGCCTTTATGGAGATCACAGCACCATCTCTGAGTAGGAGAAGCCTAGGGAGATACTTGTACACTGAGAGCTGTAAGTTTATATTGATGCTACTCCAAGATATAAGAGTAGCAGAGATGAACTACTAGTAAAATACTGAGTGTAACACATATATTTTTATTTATTATTTTCATGTTACTTGTGTTTTAAGGCATAAACACCTGGAGACTGATTCATACATATGAAGAATGATTTATAGATAAACGTGCAGACTGACCTGCTTTGGGGTTTATCGACGCAAAGAGTCTGAGGAAACAAAATAAATCACATTTAAAGGTTTGGAGAAAAACAGAGACCATTATCAGTCATAGACCGCGTTGTATATACAGATCGTGGTGTAGTAGTGTATATTGGATAGGCATCTGGTACTGCATTATCACTTCCATGTACATATATGTTCCCAGGGGAGGGCTGGCCTGGGGGGCAATAGCCTCCTGGGCTGGTCATATGTCTGGGCTGATGGGCCACTCCCGCTTGTTGCTGCAAATGTAGCTACACTAGTGATACCACAGAGCTTACAATTGAAATGGAGCTACAATCCAAGTGGAGCTACACTAGTAGCATAACCAGTTTCACTTGTAAGCTTGATAGTATCACTAGTGCATGTTTACTTACATTGTAAGCTCTGTAGTTGCACCAGTGTAACCCCATTTCAGTTGTAAGCTCTGTGGTATTGCTTGCCTTACTTCACAACACTAACTCTTTGAGTGACAGAGGGGTATGCCACGCATTGCAAAGCAATGCGTGGCATACCCCTCTGGCACTCAAAGGGTTAATGGCAATCTGGGACAGTGGGCTGGAACAGTTGTAAAGTCGGGCAACTTGATTGTAGTTGCCCTCCAGGCCACAAGTTGCCAGCCCTCCCCTGTATGTTCCTCATACATTAACCCTTTGAGTGTCAGGATTATCCAACGCATTGCTTCACAATGCATTAACTACCCCTCTGGCACTCAAATGGTTACATAACAAACATTTATGAAAGATCCATACTGCAGGCCTGCATAGGAACCACTACATATATGAAGCACTAGAGTACTAGAGCAGTGATGGGTAATATCTGGCAGTTCAGCTGTTAGACTACAACTCATGTTATCCCCATTCAGACTTCCAAATGTTGTTGAAATGCAACTCCTATCCTCCTCAGCCTGGCAATGACCAAACCAATGGAGAACCAATGGTTGCCTATTCCTGTAATATTTCTATGCTGCCCTGCAGTATGAATCTTTCATAACAGCTGTCACTTTGTATCCAATGTGATTTTTAAAGAACTTTGCAAATCACAAATGTTTATGTTAGCCATTACTCATTTAAAACAGTAGTTTATGAGACATTTATCTGTGTTTATTCATATGATTATGCACATTAGACAGTGCTGGCTAGCATTCCAGACAGGGCTGGATTTACATCTGATGAGCCTGTAGGCACAGAAATCTGAAGCGCCCCCCCCCCCCCCCCCCAATTTGCCATCTCCACAATGCTCCTAATCTCCACATTGCCCCATCATCTCCACATTGCCCTCATCAGCTCCAACTTGCCCCCTATCATCTCCAACTAGCCTCATCATCTCCAGCTAGCCCCCATCATCTCCATATTGCCCCCATGATCATCTCCATATTGCCCCTCACAGTGCCTCCATCATCTCCATATCCCCTCACATTGCCACCATCATCTCTATATCCCCTCACATTGCCCCCATCATCTCCATATTGCCCTTCACATTGCCCCCATGATCATTTCCATATTGCCCCTCACATTGCCCCCATGATCATCTCCATATTGCTCCTCACAGTGCCCCCATCAGCTCCATATTGCCCCCCGTGTCTGTTTCCTACCTCTTCACTGGTGGTCCAGTGGCAGGAGAGATCTGTGCCTCCTTCTGCACAGATCTGTAGCTGCTGGAGCTCCCGCGCTGTCTTCTACCAGCGCTCTGTATTACTAAAGAGCCGACGAGGGAGCTTAGCAGCTACAGGTCTGAGACCTCACCATGTTGTTGTGGGCCGTGGGCGCCAAGCGGGGGATCCGAATGACAGGCTCCCCTCTGTGGGGTGAGCATGTAGGCAGATGCCTACTCTGCCTAATTACAAATCCGGCCCTGATTCCAGAGAGATATTAACATTCAACAACAGATAAATAAATCAAGCTACATATGTCAGAACTATTGTTCGAAATATAAACGGCTAACATAACTCTCAGTGATTTTGAAAAAGCGACAATTCCACCATATAGACATGTCATGGTATAACACTGAGTGGTGGAAAGGTCTGCATTTCAACTCTCAAGTCAGTGAATACAAAAAAAACAGCCAAACAAAAAAAAAGAAACAGTGAGAAACTCCAGTCTTCTGCCACCTCGTTTGGATATTCTTTCTTTATAACTAAAATCCTTCCAGTCCCTGTATAGTTTTGTTGTATGTCTCTGTACTTGTTTCAGTTCTATAATGTATTTTAAAGGGATAGTAATGTTTCATAATAAAAGCAGCTCTAATTAATCATCATAGTATTTGGAATTTGGAGAGTGTTATTTCAATTCTGTCCGATTTGTAGTTCAAGAGTAATTCAATGACAAAGTATCCCCCTCCTGCCCCTTTTACTGATGTAACACTGCTCAGCCAGATCAGAAGGGAGGTGGCCAGGTAGACTGCAGAGAGGGACAATCTTGAATTAAGATAAGGGAAAAACCTGAGAAACTTGTCAAGGGGGCAGGGCTTCCATTGTTCTCATAGGAAGAAGATTGTCCCCTTCTGTTATCTGTCTGGTCTAGCAACCAGATTCCACATCTGAAAAGAGATGGCTTACACTAGGTAAAAGGGGCGGGAGGGGAAACTTTGCTTATGAATATCTCTCAAACCATAAAGGTTTGAGAGATAAGACTTATATCGTTCGTAATGTTTTTTTAATGCCTACAAAATAAAATAAAGATAAAATGAAGTATTACTATCCCTTTAAGAACAAGTACCCAAAGCTGTGCTTCATAATTCTAGATATGGTCTTACTAAGATTTATAAAGAGACAGAATTATATTCCCATCTGTATATCGATACCATTTTTATACATGATAGTACCCTATTGGCTCTTGCAGCAGCTGAGTGACACTGGACACTATTGTGTAGTTTATCTGCCATGTTCCCAAATTCCTCTCTAACAAGGATTCTACAAGTAGTTTCCCATTTAATGTATATGTTGTATGTTTATTTCTGCAACCCAAATGCATAACCTTACATTTTACTATATTAAACCTCATTTGCCACTTTTTCACACAGTCACTCAGTTTATCAAAATCTTTCAGCAGTGAAAAACATCCTACCCTGTGTGTATTTCCTTACATAGTTTAGTGTTATCAGCAACAATTGAGTCATTACTTTCTATACCCAACTCAAGATCATTAATAAACAAATGAAAAAGCATTAGACCTTGGACTGAACCCTATCTATCCTTCATAACTCCATGCCAACCATTACTAATGATATTGTCAGTCATCGCATAATCCTGAATACTATTCATTTGTAATCCTTTTAGCATCTTACCCACTACTGAAGCCAAACTTACAGCTCTATAATTTGCAGGTTTTGATATTTTAAAGTAGTAGCCCCCATTTTAAACAATGGGACTACATCTGTTTCCTCTTTAGACTACTGGACACAAATCTTTGTTTTTACTGAACAATGCTCCCTTTCGTGTTTACCATCAGGTCCAGATGCTTTTTTCACCTTACCCTTTCACGTATGTTCTGGAATTTGTCTTCAGTTAACCATGTGCCTGGGGGAGGAAATGTGCTTCTCTCTGTTTGCCAAAACCCTGTCATTGTTACTTCCTTTGTATATACAGAAGAAAATAATTTGTTTAAAGCATCAGCCTTTACCTTATCCTAACCAAGTAATTAATCAGTCTCCATTTTAACTGGCCCAATATCAAACATAATCTTTTTGGCAATATATATATTTGTAACAGACGCCTCCACCTAAATATATGCTTTAAAGGGATAGTAATGTTTCATAATAAAAGTAGCCCTAATTAATCATCATAGTATTTGGACTTTGGAGAGTGTTATTTCAATTCTGTCAGAGTTGTAGTTCAAGAGTAATTCAATGACAAAGTATCCCCCTGCCCCTTTTGCTGATGTAACACTGTTCAGCCAGATCAGAAGGGAGGTGCCCAGGTAGACTGCAGAGAGGGACAATCTTCAATTAAAATAAGGGAAAAACCTGAAAAACTTGTCAAGGGCTTTTATTGTTCTCATAGGAAGAAGATTGTCCCCTTTTGTTATCTGTCTGGTCTATGGACTGCATTCCACATCTGAGAAGAGATGGCTTACACTAGGTAAAAGGGGCGGGAGGGGAAATTTTGCTTGTGAATATCTCTCAAACCATAAAGGTTTGAGAGATAAGACTTATATCGTTCTTCATGTTTTTTTAATGCCTACAAAATAAAATAAAGATAAATTGAAGTATTACTATCCCATTAAAGGGGAATTATACCTATAAGAGGAACTGGGTCATATTGTGTTTAATAGAAACATCTCCTTAGGTAGGAGTCCATCATACAGCAGTCGTGCAATTATATTTATGTTATGCATAGGATCTGAAGAATTCTGTATTTGCTGTGTACCATTTTATGTAAGTGTCTAGATTTTACCTTCACACAACAGAAAATGGACTTTATTGGTCTGAACGAGATTAAACATAGAGGGAGCCCCACCCCTGATTCTCATGGGACAATTAACACCTTCCCGACAATGGACTTACCAGGTACGTACAGCAAAAACTGTCACTTAGTGACAGAGGACGTACCTGGTAAGTCCCGAAAGTAGTACCAGAAGTCTGGGTCTCCGTGCGGCTGCAGCCGCTTGGGGACTCCGGAATCATTTGGTAAATTTTTTTTTTGTATGACAGGCGTTAAGGTGACAGCCACGTGTGGATGCGGCTGTCACTAAGGGGTTAAACCTTCTCAGGGTAGTAATATTTCCATTTTCAGTTACAGACTAGAGCACAATTCACATACAAATACAGTAAACAGATATAACTGATTGCTGTATCAATGACAATTCCTAAGCAATTCATTGTATTAAACACATCGGAGGAGATTCAGTAAGCGGTGATAAAGGGGTAATAAAGTAGAAATGACTTTTCCAGTTTATCACTTCTCTAATTCCTATGTTATTCTATGAAGCCTATGCACTAAGATTTTTTCAACTTTGGAGATCTTAGTGCATAGGCTCCATAGAATAACATAGAATAACAGATGTCTCCATTTTATCACCTCATAGTGAATCAAGCCCATTGAGCCACTTATTTCAAGGGTATAATTCCCCTTTAAGTCTCCAGAGATTATTCATGTGTTGTAGATGTATCTGGGCTACTCAAAGCTTAGGGCCAAAGGCAGCAAGCTAGTAAAGTGCAATTCTGGAGCATACCTACTGTTCTATAGGGGTAGATGCAAATTCCAAAAACGTCACTTTGATTTAAATGGAAATGGGAATTTTTACAACTTGGATGTTAGAGAGGTCTCCAAAGCACTGTGAAACATTTAATTTGAGACCTCTCTAGTATTCAAGGGATTCAAAATCCCCATTTAATTACATTTTTATTTTGTTTCTGTGGTGTAGTTGATGCTCTAGAGTTGCACAAAGAACTCGAGCATTTCAAGGATATATCATTTAAATCAATGAGAATTTGGGATATGGGTCCTTAATGGGGCAGTGGATTAACTTCAGAATCACTCCAGTACTTTTTAGAACATCAGCCTTGTATATGATTATGAAGGCAATAATGTCTTACACTCAGTTATGCACCATGACTTACAAGAAAAGAGTAGGAATGTATAAGGGCAATGTCAGCACTGCTATTACTTGTATGACCATTATGATGTAGGCATATGGATATGGGTGTAGCTGTTTTGTCTCGGTAGTGACTATATGCTAGGGAGAAGGAATGTGAAATATGGAAGTTAGAAGCATGCCACTACTTCCTTTGTGCCTGTTATAGAATAATAGTGTGAGGAGAAGGAAGCAGGCAGTGGTGTCCCTGCCTGCTTATGTATCTAGGTGTTATGGTGTAATATTATTATATGTGTGAGGAGATGGCTCTGTCACCTTGTGAACTGAGTAAAAATTTCATAGATAGAGTAGTAGCATGTGTTGAGAGGAAACAAACATTAATTCTTGTGCACAACTAGAAGTGTGTCCCTTATATTACTAGACTATTGACGCACCTTTCCTTTTAAAATTCTAGCACTCCTTGCATGATCTTCTTTCTTCTCCCTTCCCACTTGCTCAGTCTGACTCCCACCTTTGGACATCCCTCTTCCCTGTAACTGTTCACGTTGACCATGGCTATCAAACCTTCTTGATGAGTGGTTCCCAACTGTAGCACTAGAGTCTACTCTTTTTCTGTTCCCAGTTGATGAGGCGGCAGATTCAGGACTTGTACTCTGATCCCGACTCCTCCTTGACCCAGGTGGATTTGCACCCAATTTAGATCTAGTAGTAGCTTCCATTTTCCCTTTGCCTTTTTTTCTAAGCTCCTGATGCTCCACTGCTGATGTGTCCTGGTATCTTTTTCCTCTGGAGCCAGAGCTGTCTGTGCTGGAATTCTTCCACGTTTCCTGGGTTCCCATAGCCTGTGTTTCCTTCACCCCCAAGTAGTTGAGATTAGAGGGGCTTAATACTTGAACAGTTATTTCATCTAGGAATCGAGAGAATCTTTGCTTTTCCTCTACGAATTTCCTTTTATCCTTTCCTTTTTCCTTTTTTGTTTCCTTTTCTGCCAGCACTTCCACGGACCTGGCTCTACGGCATCCATCTTTAAGGACTCTTTTATCACCTCTTCCATGTCTTTTGATGGGCTCTACACCCTTTGCATGTCCTGTGTTCCCCTTCAGTTTGGTTGATCCAGCACTGCGGATATCAACAGAAAGTCTGTCTGTGCTACCTCTGTCCGATCTCCTTAGACCCAAAGCTTCCTTCTGCTTTCCACTGGAAATACTCCTTTTCTCATCATCATTTCTCCTCCCCTTTACCACTGAAAGGTCATTGCAAGAGCGGGAATGAGGGGTATTAGAGTGGTATCCTGTAAATCCTGTTTGGCCCCCGAAGTTGGACTCTGAAGACCAGGTTGAAGAAGATGAGGAGGATGAGGAAGAAGACTCTGTGTAGTATGGTTCTCTCACTCCATCCCAACTTGATGTTTCTTTTCTTCTGCCCTTGGATGATCTGTGGACAGAAGGATGGGGCAGTGGAGTAAAGAACTTCTCCATGACTTCCATCTTTCCAGCTGCCATTTCAGAACCACCTTGATCCTCCCAGGAAGCCCTGGCTTCTGCCAGCCTTACTCTCCTTGGCTGTCTTGGTGTTCCCATCATTTCAGAAACACACTTTTGTTTCCTCTCTTTGTAACAGGACCATCAGCAAAAAATTGAAATGTTCAGCCTACACTCCAAAAGCTTATTATGAGTCAAGAGAATTAAAGTCCATTGACGTAACTTCTAACAGAGCACATGGTTGGAAAATATACCTCATTGCAAATTGAAGACTATTGATTGGTGCAGTTACTGGACCTCAGGGCATAGCTAACCTAAGTAGGAAATCCATTAAACTAACACAAGAGACAGGAAATGCTATATCCCGTGTATAACCAATGTGGCATTTAATCAATCTTCCACAGAGCGTGAATATATATCAGGCACAATTATGTAATCTCTCAGATAGGCGTTATGTGTGGTGAAGACATATGAAGATATGCAGCATCATTATTGGGAACAGCAAATTTACCATTAGAGAATAGATATTAATCACCATTATATAGTTGCAATCATTATATGTGTATAGCTATTGAGAAGGTGGAAGGTATACATTGTCATTGAATAGATATTCAGCATTATTATAGGGTAGTATATTTATTATTAATATATAGTTGTTGATCAATATTATATAGTCCAACACTTTCCTTATCAATATATAGGTGCTCAGCCGCATTATACAGAAATGCATATTTATTATCGAAATGTATCATTACGGTATCAAAATGTTCATTATCATTGTATTTACTGGTTTACAGGAAAATAAATATCAGGACAGACTAAAGGATCCGAACATGTATAGCTCGGAGGAGAGAAGAGAGAGAGGGAATATGATAGAAACATTCAAATACATGAAGGGATTCAACAAAGTGCAGGATAGAAGTATATTTCAAAGGAGTAAAAATGTTAGGACAAGAGGCCATAGTCTAAAACTAGAGGGACATGGGTTTAGATGTAATGTAAGAAAGTTTTACTTCACTGAGAGGGTAGTAGATAAGTGGAATAGCCTACCAGCAGAAATGGTAGAAGTTAATACAGTGACAGAATTTAAGCATGCATGGGATAGGCATAAAGCTGTCCTTAAAGGAATAGTAATGTTTCGTAATAAAAGCAGCTCTAATTAACCATCATAGTATTTGGACATTGGAGAGTGTTATTTCAGTTCTGTCAGAGTTGTAGTTCAAGAGTAATTCAATGACAAAGTATCCCCCTCCTGCCCCTTTTACTGATGTATCACTGTTCAGCCAGATCAGAAGGGAGGTGCCCAGGTAGACTGCAGAGAGGGACAATCTCCAATTAAGGGAAAAACCTGAAAAACTTGTCAAGGGGGGCAGTGCTTTAATTGTTCTCATAGGAAGAAGATTGTCCCCTTCTGTTATCTGTCTGGTCTTACAACCAGATTCCACATCTGAGAAGAGATGGCTTACACTAGGTAAAAGGAACGGAGGGGGAAACTTTGCTTGTGAATATCTCTCAAACCATAAAGGTTATATCGTTCTTCGTGTTTTTTTAATGCCTACAAAATAAAATAAAGATAAAACGAAGTATTACTATCCCTCTAACATAAGAAAAGACCAAGGACCAAAAAAGGTTTGAGGTTTTTACTGTAGGAAAATGGGCAGACTAGATGGGCTGAATGATTCTTATCTGCCGTCAGATTCTATGTTTCTATGTATTGATACTCAGCATATTATACAGTGCAACATTTTTATTATCAGTGTACAGATACTCAACATCATTATATAGAGCAACGTAATCATTATCAGTTTACAAACACTCCGCATCTTTATACAGTGCAGCATACTCATTATCAGTGTTTGGCTAGTCAGTATCATTATACCTTACAACAACATTATCAGTTCATAAATACTCATTATACAGTTTATAGATATTATGCAGTATCAGCCAATGTGGAATGATCTTTATCAGTGTAGAGAAAAGAAGTGAGCAACCTGGTGATCTTCAACAGCTGATGGACTACATCATCCTCAGTCAACCAATGACTGGCTGAAAGTGATGGAAATTGCAACCCAAAACCAGCTGAAGGGTCTCAGGTTGCCCATTACTGGAAGAGATATTCAACATCATTATAGTTACTTAGTTGGGGAATTTGAAATACAGTAGAACTTTATGTTGTCAACCTCTGAAAATACCTTGTCCCTAACAAGAGCTGAAAAATAAAAACGACCATATTAATTTTCAGATAAAACGTATTTCTGACTTAAAGGAACAGCATTTTTTCCATGTAAAAATATGTTACAGGGCTTTTCCTGCTGAATAAAATGAAGGAAGTCCTGCTTCTCTGAGATTTTTCATTGAAACCTTATTACAGCTTAAAGGGATAGTAATGTTTCATAATAAAATCAGCTCCAATTAATCATCATAGTATTTGGACTTTGGAGAATGTTATATCAATACTGTCAGACTTGTAGTTCAAGAGTAATTCAATGACAAAGTATCCCCCTCCCGCCCCTTTTACTGTTGTAAAACTGTTCAGCCAGATCAGAAGGGAGGTGCCCAGGTAGACTGCAGAGAGGGACAACCTTTAATTAAGATAAGGGAAAAACCTGAAAAACTTGTCAAGGGGGGAAGGGCCTTCATTGTTCTCATATGAAGAAGATTGTCCCCTTCTGTTATCTGTCTGGTCTTACAACAAGATTCCACATCTGAGAAGAGATGGCTTACACTAGGTAAAAGGGACGGGAGGGGAAATTTTGCTTGTGAATATCTCTCAAACCATAAAGGTTTGAGAGATAAGACTTATAACATTCTTCATGTTTTTTAATGCCTACAAAATAAAATAAAGATAAAACGAAGTATTACTATCCCTTTAAACCTTTTCTAAGCAACAACAGCAAATGGTGTCCAAAAGGCACATGTGCTTTCATAATGCACTCTAGAGCAGTGGTTCTCAACCCGTGCCTTCAGTGGCTATTAACAGGCCAGGATTTGAGAATTTCCTTTTTAGAGCACAGATGAGTTAATCAATACGACTGAGCCTCTGATCACCACACCTGTGTTCTAGCAGGGAAATCCCTAAGTCCTGGCCTGTTAGTGGCCACTGAGGGCACGGGTTGAGAACCTCTGCTCTAGAGTGAGAATCATTGACTACAACTATCCATATAAAGTCAATGCTTTTGAATGAAAAATCTTCTAGCAATGAAAGGCTTCTGTTCCTTTTATATAATGGCAATCTGATTTTTTCCTGGATCAAACCCCTAACTCTTTGATTCCCAGCATGTCTATCATTCATGTCACATTAGCCCTTCGAGTGCCAGGTGACTCAAAGGATTAATGCTAATGTTCTAAGAAGAGCTGTGTGCTCTTGTTCATGGTTTTGTACATTAGCTATGTAACTAGGGGATATATATTTACAGATAGTACCAAAGAAAGTTAATTGTATCCAGAAAAAATATACTGTTCACAAAGGTGTATGTCGTAATAAAAAGGTGAAACCATTTTGAAAGGGATATAAATGTTTCAAAATAAAAGCAGCTCCAATTAATCTTCATAGTATTTGGGCCATGGAGAGTGTTATTTCAATACTGTCAGAGTTGTAGTTCAAGAGTAATTGAATAATAAAGTTTCCCCTCCCGCCCCTTTTACCTAGTGTAAGCCATCTCTTAGATGTGGAATCTGGTCTCTTGACTGGACAGCTCACAGCATGGGACAATCTTCTTACTGTGAGAACAATGAAAACCCTGCCCCCTTGACAGGTTTTTCAGGTTTTTCCCTAATGCTAATTGAAGATTGTCCCTCCCTGCAAACCATCTGGACACCATATTTCTCTTCTGAGGTGAGCAGTGTTATATCAGTAAAAGGGGCAAGAGGAGGATATTGTATCATTCAATTACTCTTGAACTACATCTCTGGCAGTACTGAAATAATGTTCTCCATGGCCCAAATACTATGAAGATTAATTGGAGCTGCTTGAAATTTGAAATATTACTATGCCTTTAACTGGTGATGATATTTATAATCATAAAAAGTTGTTACTCCATTTTTGTCCTGTTTGAAAATGTTAATTCTAGAGCCTTCTTAAGCAGTACACAAACTGGTTATATTTTTTTCTGTTCCCGTGAGATAGGAAAACTGTCACAGCATTCTCACTATTTTAAGTATATATTGATACTTCTGCTGCTCTTTACAGTCAAATGGCCATTTCAATGATTTTTCTGTGAACTACCCATACAACATGTGTTCATGCTTCATGTCAGCAGATCTTGCATTTTTAAAAAATACAATTAGATTGTGAATACAATGTGTGCTAAAGATGAGGGATTCTAGAGCAGTGGTTCTCAACTCCTGTCCTCAGGACCCACTAACAGGCCAGGATTTGATGATTTCCTGGTTAGAGCACAGGTGAGTTCATCAATGTGAATGAGACTCTGATCACCACACCTGTGCTCTAGCAGAGAAATCCTTAAGTCCTGGCCTGTTAGTGGGTCCTGAAGACAGGAGTTGAGAACCACTGTTCTAGAGTATAATAACTGTATCATAAGGGACAACTAAGCATTGTCATTGAGCTTATTTGAATATTTAACCTAATTGATAATGAACTTGTTACAGTATTTGGTCTTGTGCTGCCTTGAGCACAATATTTGGTTAGTACTAGGCATTTTTCAGGGGTTGAGAACAAGCTGGCTGATGTGTTGTCTCATTCACAACTGGAGGTATTTCAGAGGCTGGTGTCACAGGCAGACAGCACTTTTTCAAGCGACACAAATTATTCATGGAGCCTAGAGGAGCATGTGTAGGATTGTACTGACCTTGAAGATGGAGCTGGATCGAATGGTTCAATAGTCTGAGGTATACAAGTAGTATCTTATCCAGGGAAGTGCTAAAAGTTGCCCAGAATGGAATATAGTAAGATAGTAAATTAGATTGAATAAAAACACAAGTCCATCAAGTTCAACCTTCTCCTCATACCCCAGTAACTGAGAATTTTATAGATTTCCTGCTACCAATTAAATTAGTCTTTATCAGACCTTCCTGATCAGCCTACTGATAAACAGTATAACTCTGTATGTTCCCTTTTGAAAGAAATGCATCTAATCTTCTCTTAAATGTATCCATTGTATCTGCCATAACCACCTCCCTGGGCAATGAATTCCACAATTTAACAGACCTTACCATAAAAAAACCCTTCTTCTGCTGAAGTTTAAACCTCCTTTCCTCTAATCTCAAGGGTTGTCCCCTGGTCACCTGATCAGGCCTTGGAATAAATAGCTCACCGCAGAGATCCTTGTATTGACCTCTCATATACTTGTACAATGTGATAAGGTCTCCCTCTTAGTCGTCTTTTCTCTAGAGTAAATAAACCAAGTTTGTTTAGTCGTTCCTCATATGTCAAGTCCTCCATTCCCTTAATTAATTTTGTTGCTCTCCGCTGTACCCTTTCTAGTTCTAGTATATCCTTTTCAGAACCGGTGCCCAAAATTGCACTGCATACTCAAGGTGAGGTCTTACCAATGATTTGTATAATGGCAAAATAATGTTATCCAGTCTTGCTTCTATACCTCTTTTTATGCAAGACAGGATTTTGTTTGCCTTTGCTACTGCTGTTTGACACTGGTCACTGTTTCCAAGTTTGTAGTTGACAAAGATGCCCAGGTCTTTCTCTAGCAATGAGTCCCCTAAAATTATTCCATTAAGTTCATAAGTAGCCTTGGATTGTTTCCTCTCAAATGCATGACTTTACACTTCAGATGCTGGGGGGGAGGGGAATGAAGCATTTGAGGTGGTGGGTTACTGTAAATCTTAGATTTAAGAACCATGTTAAGCCCCACATGGTATAATCACATTTTATTCTTTGTCCTCCAGGTCAGTTAACAACAGCAGTTTGGATCCTTGTTATTTATCAAACTGCTAAGAGAGCTGAAGGTCGTCCCATGGGCAGGAAAGTGAGTATTGAATCAATGTTTGTTCATTGGTTAGGTCTCAGAAGGAATCAATTCATTGGTGCTCGTGATTTAGTGCAGAAGTAACGTCCTGGGCTAGGCCATGCACAATGAACTTATAAAGATCATTAATTATATTACTATATATTACTATTATTATTATTATAGACTTAATCTCATGCTCTCTAGGATGCCCATCATTTGGTCCAGGGTTATGCCGAGAAAGTTTTACAGGGGGACTAGGGATCACATGCCATAAACATGTTAGGGAGATGGGAGGGGTTTCTCTGAGACATCAAGAGATGGAAAATGACACATAGTTTGATTGGGTATGATGGTGTGTGGATAAGGAAGGCCCTAATTTTGTCAGGTGGGGACCCCACGAGTTGTAGCGTGTTCTCCCATGGGGTTGGCTGATCAAGAGCTACGGCCAGCCTTCTGGTTAATTTTGGCCCTTCAGGGCAAGGGATGGTTACCTTACAGCTGATATGGTTAGGTCTCATCATGCCTGTTGGTGCAATGCTAATAGTACATGTTTTGTTAACAGGTCTGTTAAATGGTGGAATTTCTTAGCCCAAGCATGTGGTAATGGCAGATGCAACTGATACATTTCAATGGTTAAATGCCTTTCTAGAGAAGGGAACATATAGCATTATATTGTTTATAAGGAGGTAGGAAAGGAAGTTCTGGTAAACAGAGTAATACCCATTTAGGAGTAAGGAAGCCTTATAATTTTAGTTTCTCAGCTCAGAGCCACAGAGTGGAGCAATCACATTGCTGAGCCACTGATTCTACATCTGCTACCAAGCGGGGATGTATTGAAAAGCTGCACGGTTGATGTGCCCTGCATACTAACAATAGGAAACACTGGTTTGGAGCATCTGACAGCCGAGTTAGGGCTGGATTCAAATGCACAAGATAAATGTGACCTCATGTATCTATGGGGATACCTGGAGATAAAAGCAGAGATAAAAGTAGCACCTGCATTTGAATCCAGCCCAATGTACTCTGGTTCATATCTAGCAATTACAGATACAGTACCACATTGTACAGCTACATGTTTCCCAGAAGAAGTGGTATGTGGAATGGAATATTATAATGGGTGACTGGAGCACAAAACTACAGCTGTTGTTCGTTTGATTTTTAAACATAAGTTAGTAAAATGGTCATAACAATGGTGGGTCATGTACCATGAAGCACTACAGTAGATCTGGTACAAATGAACTGTCTTATACTGGATAAATAAATGTGGATTTTAACCTCTTGAATGCTAGCAGTATTAACACTGAGAAGCAATGAGCTGTAGGAGTCTCTAACATTCAACAGTTTAAGAACTAACTTAAAGGGATAGTAATGTTTCATAATAAAAGCAGCTCTAATTAATCATCATAGTATTTGGGCTTTGGAGAGTGTTATTTCAATTCTGTCAGAGTTGTAGTTCAAGAGTAATTGAATGATAAAGTATCCCCCTCCCTCCCCTTTTACTGATGTAAAACTGTTCAGCCAGATCAGAAGGGAGGTGCCCAGGTAGACTGCAGAGAGGGACAATCTTCAATTAAGATAAGGGAAAAACCTGAAAAACTTGTCAAGGGGGGCAGGGCTTTCATTGTTCTCATAGGAAGAAGATTGTCCCCTTCTGTTATCTGTCTGGTCTATGGACTGGATTCCACATCTGAGAAGAGATGGCTTACACTGGGTAAAAGGGACTGGAGTGGAAACTTTGCTTGTGAATATCTCTCAAACCATAAAGGTTTGAGAGATAAGATGTATATTGTTCTTCATGTTTTTTAATGCCTACAAAATAAAATAAAGATAAAACAAAGTATTACTATCCATTTAAAATCAATGGGGTGTTTTAATTTTCTAAATGCTGTATTTGGTTTGCTCCCGAACTCTTCTAACATAATTATGAAAATTCAGTGCTACAGTTCAAACTTTTACTCCTTTTCCCTATAATAACATAAAACATAACATATCTATAGAACAATGTGACACAACAGTTATGCAAATAAAAGGTTTTTACCAAATAGCCAGGTACATTGGTCCAGTGCAGTCCTCAAGGGCCTCAAACAGGCCAGGATTTAAAGGGATAGTAATACTTAATTTTATCTTTATTTTATTTTGTAGGCATTAAAAAAAAACATGAAGAACGATATAAGTCTTATCTCTCAAACCTTTATGGTTTTATGAGATATTCACAAGCAAAGTATCCCCTCCCACCCCTTTTACCTAGTGTTAGCCATCTCTTCTCAGATGTGGAATGCAGTCCATAGACCAGACAGATAACAGCAGGGGACAATCTTCTTCTTATGAGAACAATGAAAACCCTGCCCCCATTGACAAGTTTTTCAGGTTTTTCCCTTATTTTAATTGAAGATCGTCCCTCTCTGCAGTCTACCTGGGCACCTCCCTGCTGATCTGGCTGAACAGTGTTACATCAGTAAAAGGGGCGGGAGGGGGATACTTTGTCATTGAATTACTATTGAGTTACAACTCTGACAGAATTGAAAAAACACTCTCCAAAGTCCAAATACTATGATGATTAATTAGAGCTGCTTTTATTATGAAACATTACTATCCCTTTAAGGATTTCCTTGTTTGAGCACAGGTGCCCCAGTCAAAATGAAGGAGTCACTGATTAACTCACTTAATCAGGGAAATCCTTAAATCCCAGCCTGTTGGTGGCCCTTGAGGACTGAACTTGGACAGTCCTGGTCTAGTGTATTCCAGCAACATTTTGGGTATAACTCATTTATCAAGCTAACACTGGCAGTATGTCTGATAATTAGATGGTAAGTGACCATTTATCTTAATTCAATCTGATGCCATAGCTATCTTCCACTAGTAGAAAATCTCCTCACAAACTGAAAATAAGGTCTGGTTTTCATCCATGTAGTGATGAAAAAAGAATAAGTGCCATTCATATACATTTACACACTGAAATAAGCACAAATAAGATCAAATATAAGTAAAAAAAAAAAATAGCAATACATGCAATTAATTACAATTTCCAAACCTAACTGGATAGTCTAAATTCAGGCCAATGTCTTAATGAATGCCATTTTGGGCATCTAAAAAGATCTGATAGTCCCCTTTCCATGGCCTAGGTGCTGTATCAATAACTTGAATCTTAGATGTGATGCTGAATTACCTTATTTAGGAAAATGCATTGCAACAGGTGACTTCAATGATATGCTCCTAATTATAATTTTAAGTCCTTTGCTACTAGCCAGACCTGAAAAGTTACTCGCCACTGCAAGCCAAAACATACCCACCAGGGCTGAATTTCTACTCGCCAGGGCTAAATTTTTACTCACCATTGGCTAGTGGCGAGTGGAAATTTTGAGCCCTGTCCTAATATTCTGGTGATTAGGTACATGTTCCCTCCCAGTAATGCTCATTTAACTTCCTTAACATTTACGACTTGACATTTTAATAAGTAAACTACTTGCTAGCTATTGTATGTGAAAGTCCTTAATCTTAACGAGTGTACATTTCACAGGCTGGTGAAAGAATTCCCCTCAAATACAGACATTGCACTTTGCACAGCACAGCCCATTAAAACAACTGGAAGCATCCCCCCCCATAAGCTGTAGTTGGTTTGCTCCCAAATGGCTCAGATTATTTTTTGTATAGGATCCTGACGAAGTTAAATTCTGGAGAAAACCAAATGAACTATAGGCAAGAAATGAACATTCTCAATGGGCTTTGAAACACATAAAGGCTAGGGAAAACTCTAAAAGCTTACTACAGTATGGTCCTTTTTCCATCAAGCTGAAGCAAGTGTGTCCATGTTCAGTCCTCAAAAGCTACTGACAGTTCAAGATTGAAGGATTTCCTTATTTGAGCACAAGTGGGCCAATCAAAATGAATTAGTCTCTGATTAATTCATCTATGCTAAATCAGGGAAATCCTTAAATCATGGCCTATTGTCATACCTGGGAACTTGACAGGCAGGTCTACCCGGAGGGCAGCCCTACCAGCTTTGATCGGAGAGGGAAAAGACGCGATTCGTGTCATAAAAGGGGCGGGGCTTAGGCATGGGGGCAGGACAAAAATAAAAGGGGCAAAATAGATGTTGAATGAGGGTAAGAGGGCGGGGAGTGGGAGGAACTGGGGCGGGATGGAGAACAACCCGGAGATTGAGAGACTGCCCCGGAGACCCAGCAATTCACTATGAAATCCGGAGTCTCCGGGGCAAAACTGGAGAGTTCCCAGGTATGCCTTTTGGTGGCCCTTCAGGATCGAGCTTGGACAGTCCTGAGCTGAAGGCTCAGTTCACACTAAGATCACAAGAGTGTTGCAGCATAATTAAATAATCCAGGTCAAACTTTGTTGCTTCTGCATTACCTAGGTGACCATCACCTTGGGGCATTGCTAGAATTAATGGCGAGCACATTGGGTGGCTAGTTGTTATTGGCTGACATCCATGAGTACTAGTCACTGATTGAATCAATGTGGTGAGCAAAGCATCAATCCAGTCCGTGTGAAAGCTGCACTGCCTTCAAGTAAGTTAAAAAGGTGCTGAAACTTTTCTGCATTAAAAGTAGAAGAAATTCAGCAAGCTGAGTTCAGTGCTGTGTGACATACAGCAAAATTGCCTATATGAACAGCCCAGTCCTCAGCAATGTTGAGCATTTCAATGAATGTGTAAACTGGGCCAATGAGATGCAATTCTTGAAGAAGTGGACATTCTATAAATTCCCATTGACTTAAACAAGGCTTTCTAGAATTCAAGGGGTGAAAAACTCAACTTAAAGGGATAGTAATGTTTCATAATAAAAGCAGCTCCAATTAAGCATCATAGTATTTGGACTTTGGAGAGTGTTATTTCAATTCGGTCAGAGTTGTAGTTCAAGAGTAATTCAATGACAAAGTATCCCCCTCCCACCCCTTTTACCGATGTAACACTGCTCAGCCAGAGCAGAAGGGAGGTGCCCAGGTAGACTGCTGAGTGGGACAATCTTCAATTAAGATAAGGGAAAACCTGAAAAACTTGTCAAGGGGGCAGGATTTTCATTGTCCCCTTCTGTTATCTGTCTGGTCTATGGACTGCATTCCACATCTGAGAAGAGATATCTTACACTAGGTAAAAGGGGCAGGAGGGGAAACTTTGCTTGTGAATATCTCCCAAACCATAAAGGTTTGAGAGATAAGACTTATATAGGTCTAAATTTTTTTTTAATGCTTACAAAATAAAATAAAGTTAAGACGAAGTATTACTATCTCTTTAAATATATTTCTCCAAATAATCATTGATTTATCTCATATAGGGCAGTAGGTTTGCTGCAGGACTGTACCTCTGTATATTCTAGAATATGATTCTAACTCCCTTGCTTATTAAAAGAGACTTTGGAGTGAAAATTCCTGATTAATATGTTTCGTCTTTCCTTTGCACATACATTTTTCCCTGTACCCAACTGCAATAGTCAACTTTTTATTGATATAGTGCCCTTATAGAGCCTCCATAAAATATACTGATACAAAGGGTGAGGGTTATCTCTGTTAATTAATACATCACTTTTGGATCTAAGTGCTTGTAAATCATTAATCAGGGAGACTTCTTCAATATCTCTCTCTTTGTGGGTTGTTTACCTAGTGATTACTGAAAAATCTAGTAAGACAATTGTGTACAAGCTCACATTAACTAAAAATGCAACAGCTTTCTAAGGATCCTTTCACATGAGTCCAAAGATCATATAAAACAAAAAAGAGAAAAAAATCACCCTATAGTGTCATACAACTGTGCAAAATAATTATTATACTTAAAACAAATCACACGTACGTTTCAGATAACTGATACAAGAAAATCTGACATTAGACCCTATGGAGAAATTCAACCTGTCTCCACTCTGGTGAAGGATGATCCACATTCCAGAACTCCAAATGAAAACACGGCAGCTAGCTTCCACATGGTATAAAAATACTTTAATCCAGTATTAAAAGCTTATTAAAAACAATATATATGAAGGTTTACACTTTTACGCATTTTGCAGCAAGGACGCTGCTTTATCAAAGCAATCAAGCCTACAGACAAACAAGGAATCTCATTTCACATGGTTGTCTTTAAAGGGATAGTAATACTTCGTTTTATCTTTATTTTATTTTGTAGGCATTAAAAAAACATGAAGAATGATATAAGTCTTATCTCTCAAACCTTCATGGTTTGAGATATATTCACAAGCAAAGTTTCCCCTCCCGCCCCTTTTACCTAGTGTAAGCCATCTCTTTTCAGATGTGGAATCTGGTTGCCAGACCAGACAGATAACAGCAGGGGACAATCTTCTTCCTATGAGAACAATGAAAGCCCTGCCCCCCTTGACAGGTTTTTCCCTTATCTTAATTGAAGATTGTCTCTGTCTGCAATCTACCTGGACACCTCCCTTCTGATCTGTCTGAGCAGTGTTACACTAGGTAAAAGGGGCAGGAGGGGGATACTTTATCATTCAATTACTATTGAACTACAACTTGACAGTATTGAAATAACACTCTCCAAAGTCCAAATAGCATGATGATTAATTAGAGCTGCTATTATTATGAAACATTACTATCCCTCTAATGTAGCAATGCTGCATTTGTGATGTCACCCACTGTGAAAGGTGAATTTACAATAGGGCAACAGAATGGTAGCAGTGGGAAGCTAAGGCTCTGTGAACTGTGTGAAAGAGACCCAGCTATGTGGCTGCTGTACTTAGAACTGGAATAATTTTGCAACAAACCAACTGCATCATAAGGAAGAAAATAGAACTTTAGTTTTACCTGTTATATCTTTTTCTCCTTCGTTCATATGGTACACAGGAAACACTGAGTTGAATCTCCCATCCAAGAGAGAAGGGCAAATCACAAAAAACAGGGCCTTTTGGGGTGGAAAACCCCCCCTCCAACTTCCAGATTCATATGTGATAATAGCCACAGCAATAAAGAAAGAATGTATGCGGGTAAGAGAAAAAGAAAGCTTTAAAAGATTAAGACCCTATGAGCACTCCTCTGCCTGGAGAAGGAACGTATGTATGGGTTGTTATCAGAGTGGGAGTCCTGTCTTCCTTATGCACTAAAGAGAAAAGGATTTAACAGGTAAGTTCATTAAAATCCTATTTT
Source organism: Rhinophrynus dorsalis (assembly GCA_037306005.1). Lineage (NCBI taxonomy): Eukaryota > Metazoa > Chordata > Amphibia > Anura > Rhinophrynidae > Rhinophrynus > Rhinophrynus dorsalis. The sequence continues at coordinate 419,723,930 of CM074722.1, forward strand.
CAGTTACGTCCAACATGGAACACAGAAAATGGGGACATACCAAAACATCCTAAAGATTACAGGGAGGAAAATGAAAATGAACTTTCACTTCCCCCATGATACCAGTGTTCCCTAGGACCAAACTGAATCTGTATAACCATAGGTGTCAAAGGACCCAGACCTAGCACACAAGGCAATGGGTCTAAAAATTACTGTATGACAAACTGGCAATAGAAGAAAAGGAATAAAAAAAAAGTGGTTCCTAAATAGGCAAAACTGCCCGAAGGACCTTCCAACCAATGCTGGCCTCAGTCTAGACATTGACTCTGTAGTGTTTGGTGTGTGCAAAGGCCACGATGTAGCAGCCTTGCACAGTTGTACAGCCGAAGCCTGGTTCTTGTAGGCCCCAGAAGTTCAACAGATCTGGTGGAATGTGCTGTGATCTTGAATGGCACAGGCTTCTTCCTGATCATTCACAACTGGAGTGTGGTAGCCTTGATCCAAGACGCAATGATAACCTAACCTAGGACCTCAGGGATGACTAAGAGAGTCAGGTATTATGTGTACCACACTCAGCCCTTATGCAAACCTAAGGCAGCAGATAAAGATCCCTCATGCGTAAATGAAGGGTCAGGTCAAAAGGAACACACAACGATCTGACTGATGTGAAAATCAGAGACAACCATAGGAAGAAACTCCTGGGAGGTACGAAGTACTGCCTTATTCTTTTGAAACACCAGTAATGGAGGTGTGCAAGACAAAGCTTGTAACTCAGCCACTGCCTGAATAGAGACAACTTCCAGGAGAAAAGCCTTCTTCAGTCCCAGTTGACGCAAGGAGATAGAAGCCAAAGGCACAAAAGGGGGCCAATGTAGGACACCTAAGACCAAATTGAGATTCCACAGAGGTGTGGGATCACAAAAAGAGGACAAGTCACTCCCTATAGAAAGGCCTTCACATCGAAGATAATGGCAATACATCTCTGAAAGAACAGAGAGAGCCGATATCTGTACCTTGAGAGAACTCAGGCTGAGATCCTTGTTAACTCCGTCCTGAAAGAAGGAGAACACCATAAGAAGATCAAATACATGTTCTTGTCAGCATACCACTGGTGAAAAATGGAACAGGCCCTATGGTATGGCTTAGAGGAGACTGGTTTCCAAGCCTGGATCATGGTGGATATGACATCATCAGATAATCTTTTCCATTTCAGAATGGTGGCATCAAGAGCCATGCCATCAAGGCCAGTCTCTACATGTCTTTTATACCACAAGTGTCCCTGACACAGCAGATCTGGTCTGGGAGGCAGGCAGATTGGCTCCTGAATGGACTGATGAGGTGTGGGGAGATTAGGATGACTAATGCCTTCTCCAACCTGATCTTCTGAATAACGTTGAGGATGAGATGACTTGGGGGAAATAAATAGGACAGGTGAAAGTTCCATGGAATGGACATGGCATCCATCACAAAGGCCAGAGGGTCCCTTGTTCATATCCAGAATGCAGGCACCTTCCTTTTCTCCCTGGTTGTCATCAGATCTATTGCTGGGACCCCCCAGTGTTGAACTATCAGAGAGAACTCCTTCAGGTGAAGTTCTCATTTTCTTGGATCCACATGTTTTTGCCTGAGGAAGTCTGCAAGCATGTTTTCCACTCCTAGAATTTGTGAAGCGGAGATGGCTGGGATGTGCCTCCAGCCACGGGAGGAGATCCTTCATCTCTGTTCATGCCATCTCGTTGTGAGATCCCCCTTGATGGTTGATGTACACACAAGGGTTGATATCTCTGATTGAACCCTTAGTGGGGTTCCCATAAGCACCTGGGTCCGGTGCATGAGAGTTAGATGAACTGCTCAGACTTCCAGTATGTTGATGGACAGTAGACTATCCTTCTCTGTTCACCAGCCCTGGGCCCAGGGTTACACCACAGCCCCTCAGGCTGTAGTCTGTCATCACCAGGTTCCACTATGGAATCACAAAGGGTCTCTCCTGACTCAGATGTGAAAGATGAAGCCATCACTGAAGATCTTCCCTGGATAGAGTCATCTGATAGTTGAGATGCTCTGGTCTCCTGGACCACATCCTGAGGATGCCTCACTTAAGATCTCTTGCATGGAACTGCACATAAGGAACTGCCTCCAATGCAGACACCAGACAACCCAGAACTCGCTGGTAGTCCCTGATGATGGTCTAGGGCAACTCCAGCTCCTGTGAGAAATCTTGAAACAGGAGGTGAATCATCTCCTCTATGAGAAATACCTTTCCCTGGAGGTTGTCAAATCTCATGCCCAGAAACTGGGATGAAATAAGAGACTTCTTGAGGTTGAGAACCTGTGATGCACAAGAATGTGGGGGGCGCACTCTTGGATATGGAAAGATTTCTTGTGAAGGCTCCTTGATCAGTAGATCCTCCTAATACAGTGTCATAGAAATGCCTTCTGTATGAAAGTACGCAGCCAGGGCTACCATGATCTTGATTAAGATTCTGGGCTTCTAAGCCAGGATAAACTGCAAAATGGTGAAGTGGCAGACACCTACAGCCCCACAGCTAAAGACAGACCAATAAAAATCATAAATAAAACTAAGAGGATGGTCACTGCACTCCTTTCTGTTTCACATGACACATGGATCTGGAAGATGGTAGGCAGTGGTGGATGAGGAGGGGGTGGTGTTGAGCTGAAGGAAGAGGACGGAGTCGCCACCCCAAATAACTGGTCTTTTGTGATGTGCCCTATCCTACTGGAGGAAGAACTCAACTTCATGGTTCCTGTGTTCTATACTGGATGCGAGAGAGAGAATTTTAACGCAATGGGAGCCTCTAGCATGTAAGCCAATATAAGATCTGTTTAATTCAATGGTAAGTTGGGAAATTCTTATTTGTCCCCTATGGCAAATAAGGTTTACTCCAAAATTTTCCAGTTCACCTTAGTATTTGAAGTGAAAAAAATATACTGCAACACTGGTCTTGGGCACCAGTAAATTGCCATTTTGAGCCAACAACTTTTCTCAAGAAATGAGCTTGAAGGATATCCATCACATCCTCCTAACAGCCCCCCCCCCCAACTAACCCTTATACTAATGGCCACCTTGAATTTTGCCCTTTGTAGCTTTCTCCTTTCCTGCCATGAATGTTTGGTGTGTATAGTTGAAATAAGGGATTTTTGCCTTCTTTTGGATCAACAGCGTTAAGCAAGAATAGGGAAATGGTTGAATTCTATGGACGCAAGTTTTTTTTTTTTTTTTCCCAAACTAGACTACTATGTAAGAGGGAAGAAATATACCACAATACCAATATTTCCCACCAAAATGTGTTTTAATAAGTCTAATTCCATGACTGACAACCTCAAAGGACAATTAACACCTTCCCTACTTATCCTTTATTGACCAGATAATCATAATGTCCACTACTACATTTGCCCTTGTACAAGAGACATCTTCAATCCTGAAGATCAAGTCCATGGAGGCAGACAAGACATTTGCTGGCAGTTTTTTTTTTTTTTTTCACCCAGGCCTACTACTGAACACTTTGAGTGCCAGAGAGCACAGGGGACCAATAAAAAAAATGCCCACTGGTTTAAATGGGGTTTTTAACCCATTGAATGCTAGCTGTCTCCAACAGTTTTCATTCAAGACCAAATTTAAATCAATGGGGATTTTGGGAATCTATTTTCCATACAATTGTTTCTTAACAGTAACTATAAAATACCCTTAAAGGAATGTCTGACTCAGAACTGGGGTTATACACACTTAACCATTTGGGTGCCACGGGGGTATTCGAAGCATTGCACATCCCTGTGGAACACACAATGTTAAATCCCAAGTATCTCCTGCTAACTTTGATAAAAATATTCTACTTGTTTTATAAGGCCTATAATATATTCTTACATATGCTCTGAGGGAGCAGCCATTCCTGCCTTTTCCAGGACTTCTGTTTGTTGACAAGGAATATCTGTAAATGGGCTGATGTTCCATTTTTGTATGTGACTTTGTGGTATGTGTATATAAGCATATTACTGTGCTCCACATTAATAAAATTCACAATAAACTAATAAAACTTCAGTATTTGTGTTTTAAAATAGTATGTGTAAATTAGAAACTTTCATCTTGTTCCCACATATTGATTTAATAATGTGAAGAGGCATCAGTAGGTCATACAGTGACCTACATTTAATATTGCTCCAGCACTGCATGGGTTAATGCCCCATCTCTGGCCATTTTTATTGAATTTTCACTCTATTCTCTGCTTCTCTCTCCCTTACTCTAGCAGCAAGGAAGAGAGAGGCAGACAAGTCACAAAGGCAATGGTGTAAAACACATTGCCTTTGTGAATGAAAAAGCCAGTACATATGATCGCTCTTAGAGTGATCACGTGTACCGGCAAAAGAGAGTTGGACTGAAACTGAACGCTCGTGTCCTGGAACGCTCCATTTAATTCTGTTCAGCAGGAGAGCAGAGTGCACTGTGGAGCGTTGCTATCATTTAACCCATGGGTCCTTATGGGAAATTTCCCCATGACAGTCCTGGCATGTCATGGGTCGAAGGACCACAAAGCTTTTTTTTTTTTTGTACTAGAATTACAGGATGTTCATGTACATCATAGGTCCTTTACACACATTCTCACCATGATGTACATGTATGTCCTTGGTCCTTAAGGTGTTAAGACCTCAGTCTGCACCTGCCTATGTTCAGAGAGAATGCTTTCCCATCCTGCTACCTGCAAACTGATTGACCTGGAATGAGTACTGTTTTGATTTTCTTTACCTGAGAGGAAAAAAACAAAAACATGTAATTTTGCTTAACCCCGTAAGGACCTCGCTGTCCAGGGGTAGTGTGCGCAGGAGGACCAATGCATGTTTTTTTTTTTGTTTTTTTTGTGATCGGTTCACTCAGTGATCACAGCCGCACATCATGATGTGCTGGGACCATCACCAGTCCTCAACACAGGGACCATCATGACGGCCCTGGTATGTCATCCGTCACTAACTGGTTAAATACATTTGTTTTTGCTGTTTCTGGCTAATTAAAAGCCTGCCTCTCTTTTCAAAGCTGGCTTCCAGTCTCTCTTTCTGCTGAGATCCCTTACACTCCCTTTTCCTCTCTGCACTACTGAAATGTCGGGCTTATAGGAGAGGATATGGGGAAATGCTGCATGATGTGACAGGCTTTCCCATAACTACCCACATAACCCTGACGTTCTGGTCTGGGAGAGTAAGGGACACAGTGCTTCTTAATGGGGTGCCACTATTGATAGCCCAAAGCTATGAGCTGGCCAATCAATGGTAAAGTTTGGGAGGAAACAAAGTTCCAAAGATACCTATGTTATGGAGACTTACTTGGCACTTAAAGTGTTAAACCAATAAGAATTTGCTGAATTTTCACTTCTACCCTATGATGCAGTTGGTTTGATCCACAATTGTACCTCTTTGGCTTGTGGGATTAGGCCCCAAAACCCAAAGAAAAGTGGCCATCTTTTGGAAAGGTGTTGCAATTATACATTTGATTATTACAATTAAACTAATTTAGTCATAATATTTAATAAGTTAAAGTTCCCTTGGAATAATCAGCTCTTAAGGGAACACTAACACCTCTAAAATTAGAAAGATTAAGTCTCATTAACCCCTTAAAGGGATAGTAATGATTCACAAAAACAGCAGCTCGAATTTGGGCCATGGAGAGTGTTATAGCAGTACTGTCAGAGTTGTGGTTCAAGAGTAATTGAAGGATAAAGTTTCCCCCTCCCGTCCCTTTTACCTAGTGTAAGCCATCTCTTCTCAGATGTGGAATCTGGTTGTAAGACATCTCTTCTCAGATGTGGAATCCAGTCCATAGACCAGCCAGATAACAGCAGGGGACAATCTTCTTCCTATGAGAACAATGAAAGCCCTACCCCCCCTTGACAAGTTTTTCAGGTTTTTCCCTTATCTTAATTGAAGATGGTCTCTCTCTGCAGTCTACCTGGGCACCTCCCTTCTGATCTGGCTGAACAGTGTTACATCAGTAAAAGGGGTGGGGGGGACACTTTGTCATTGAATTACTCTTGAACTACAACTCTGACAGAACTGAAATAACACTCTCCAAGGTCCAAATACTATGATGATTACACATACAAAAAATTATTTTTTTGGTCTCTTTTTCCACTTTTGTTTTACTATAATGATTAAATAGAGCTGCTTTTATTATGAAACATTACTATCCCTTTAAAGAACCAGCCGGGTGTAATACAACCATCCCTTAAACAGTCCTTAAAGTGTTATAATCAATAGGGAATTTTATTTCTTTGGTTCTCCATGATGTAGTTGGTTTGCTACAGAACTGTTTCACTTTTTCTTTTGGACAAATGACCAAGTCATTTGAGCTGTAGTAATTTTTGACTAAAACACATTTCAGCAGTGGGAGTACCTTTGTATCACACAGGTGGATAAACCCTACTATATATATATATATATATATATATATATATATATATATATATATATATAATTTGTACAGGTGAAATATCCCTTTAAGAACCAGAGAGGTACACAAAGTATTGTGCAGCTCTCTGGTCTTTAAACCTTTGCAATGCATTGGATACCTCTGGTGTACCTCTGGTCCTCAGGAGTTAAATAAGGATTCTCAACCAAGGTGTCATGAATGTTGACTTTAAAATGTATATTTATGGAAATTCATATGAACAATAGCTTGGTTTTTATTATTTTGATTGCTTAGAAAAACTATTTATATACCTGTAACCATCAATATTTGACAAGTGACAATTTATGGGTGGTCCAAAACTTTCTGATTGCGTGTTACGGTTGCATTGAGCAAACAAACAAATTAGACTGAGACGGACTTGGTTAAAGGAACAGTAATATTTTAAAACCTTTTTCTCTTATACAAATAATACACTTTTGTACCTGACAAGTATGAAAAACATCACAAATGTGACAGTACTCTGGATTTCTTAAATAGTATACTAACATTTCAAATTAGTGGAGAGCTTGTTTATCTTACTGTAGATTTATACCTGTCACCACTGCTATCTGATCGCCCTCTGTACTCACTGCAGACAAAAAAATTCAACTAAAGATACATAACTAATCAGTGATCAGGAGAATTAAAGTAGCAGTAAACATAAAAAAAAATTAAAAACTAAAGCATTTCTCTGGAGTAAAACAAGGGTACTCCTACTGCTGGTAGATTTCATTAAAAAGTTGTTATAACTCAAACTTATCTTTTCAAGCAACAGCTCAACAGATGTTCAAAAGGAGAAACAATTACATGTTTCCTCTATAATAATGTTTAATAAATCTCCCATCAATAAGAGTGCCCCTTGTATTACTTACCAGGAAAGGAGTTGGAATATACATGTTATACAAAAAAGCTTACAGCTTAGTTAAATAAGCACTAAAATCTAAAAATTAAATGGTATTATATACATTTAAATAGCCTGTACTGCAGTATATTATTGCATTCTAGATCATGCAAATTGAACACTAAAATTTGATTTTCTAATACATGGCTACACTAACCTATAGGACACCATTTCATTACTTTGCACAAATTCTAAAAGGGGACAGACCTAGTGGCATTGATATATTTGTATCCACCGCTTTGTGCAGTATTGTCTGTACATTGTCAGTATTGCTTCAGAGATCATTATTTACAGATGATTGCAGTACAAGTTATGTTTACATAACACCATTCATTTTTAGGTGTTAGTCTTCCTTTGAAGGGATAGTAATGTTTCATAATAAAAGCAGCTCTAATTAATCATCATAGTATTTGGACTTTAGAGAGTGTTATTTCAATTCTGTCAGAGTTTGAGTTCAAGAGTAATTCAATGACAAAGTATCACCCTCCCGCCCCTTTTACTGATGTAACACTGCTCATCCAGAGCAGAAGGGAGGTGCCCAGGTAGACTGCAGAGAGGGACAATCTTCAATTAAGATAAAGGAAAAACCTGAAAAACTTGTCAAGGGGGGCAATGCTTTCATTGTTCTCATAGGAAGAAGATTGCCCCTTCTGCTATCTGTCTGGTCTATGGACTGCATTCCACATCTGAGAAGAGATGACTTACACTAGGTAAAAGGGCAGGAGGGGAAACTTTGCTTGTGAATATCTCTCAAACCATAAAGGTTTGAGAGATAAGACTTATATCATTCTTTATTTTATTTTGTAGGCATTAAAATAAAACAAAGTATTACTATCCCTTTAAGATGTTCAAACATGTAGGATTGTGATTATTCCAAGAGGTTGTTGCAGGGAATAAACAGTGAGGGGCTGAACATTCAGGTAATAAACAGGTAAGAACAAAACCCAGAGTTCTGTGAAGCAGAGTTAAAGAAGCAGCAAACTTTTTTTTTTTTTTTTTTTAATTCAATAGTTATTACAACTCAAACTATTAGCGTTATTACCGAAAGATGCATAAAAAGGATTTCTCTTTTTACAATGCATTCTATGGGAGAACTTGAATCATTTACTAGTGTAATCCATTGCGATAGGAATAGCACTACCTGTTAGCCAGTACATTGCAGTTTGATAAACCACATACCCATATACTGTATATATGTAGAGGGAGAGATGCGATTGGAGCTGTAATAATTGTTGAAAGAAAAATTCCCAGCAGTGGAAGTACATTGCAGTGATTAATATGAATGCGGCTCTTTAACTTCTCAAATCTTACGGAGGTCTCCATATCACACTACTTCACCATGATCTAGCAACTTCTAAATCAGCCACAATTTTAAATCATAAATGGGCAGTATACCCTAATTATGAAACATATGCCGTTGTTTTCTCCCTATAGAGAGAGACAAGACTACCAATGCTTGGAAATGTTTATTCCAAAGTTATTAAAGGGATTGTATTACTTCAAAATTACTATCCCTCATATTGTAGCCCTTAATAAACTAAGTTAAATGACACCAGCGGCATCTCAAACCTTTATGGTTTAAGAGATAGCCGCTTTCAAAGCTTCCTCTCCCCTGCTGGCAGCAGAATCCGGTCTCTGAATCAAAAGGAGGCTCTTCAGCAGAGCTGATATCTCGTTGTGGAAGAAAAATGATTCATTGAAACAGTCTTCTACGTGTGCCTGGTAACCAAGCACACATAGAAGACTGTTTCAATTAATCATTTTTCCTTCCATAACGAGATATCGGCTCTGCTGAAGAGCCTCCGCCTGTCCCGGGACCGGATTCCCCTGCTGGCAGCAGAACGCTGTCAGCAGGGGAGAGGAAACTTTGAAAGCGGCTATCTCTTAAACCATAAAGGTTTGAGAGATGCCGCTGGTGTCATTTAACTCAGTTTATTAAGGGCTACAATATGAGCGATAGTAATTTTGAAGTAATACTATCCCTTTAAAACAATACCAACATTGAAAAATGTAGCTTGAGTTCAAGATGCTTTGCTGCAGGTGGCGCTGTTGCTACATCCATCTGGGGAAAGCTTGTGTCATTTAACAGCAATAGCTCTACCTACTACAAAACATTTTGAACTCAAGCCATAAGAAAAATGCCAAGTTATCTTTTAATCGCTTTTGAAAGAAACATGTCCCATCATTGGGAGGAAACTTGTTATCCTCCATATAAAAAGCCATTTCATTTTTGTTTTCCCCATAATTAGGGTGTACTGCCCTTTTAATGATCCTTGAACCTTCTAGCAAACAGTAGCAAAACAATACAATCATAATTCATAACAAACAGCAACAATAACAGCACAAAACGTTCACGGTCAGAAAAGACATTTCTTTGTTCAGTGTTAGTAGAGTAAATAAAAATCTGTTGTAGTATATAGAATTGTAAAATGTACATTTAAATTATTAATAATCTTTCGTGTATTGCCTCCTAATTACACATTGCATATTAAATGCTTATATAAATGAGTACTCTTGAATCCAGACATTAAATGAAAAAAAGAATTTCACTCAGCATTATTAACCCTTTGAGTGCTAGAGGGGTATGCAACTCATTGTAACCCCTCTGACACTCAAAGGGTTAAATGGATAGTAAAGGCTGCTTTTAACAAACTTTAGTATTGTAGATATTAAAAAAAGTAAATAATCAATGCAAGTCCGGTCTCTCAAACACGTATAGTTTGAGAGAGATATGCTTCTAAAGTTCCCCCCTCCACACCACTTTCACAGAAGTCAGCCTCTAAGCTGACAGAAGATCCTGGTCTCGGGACCAGCCGGCAGCTCTTCAGCAGAGCAGAAATAGAGCTATCTAGAAAGAAATACTTCATTGGAACGGTCTGCAAAGTGTGCTTGCAAACCAGGCACACTTTGTAGACTGTTCCAATGAAGTATTTCTTTTTAGATATCGCTATTTCGGCTCTGCTAAAGAGCCAACAGCCCGTCCCGGGACCAGACTCTCATACTGTAAGCTAGAGGCTGATGTCTGTGAAAGGGGTGGGAGGGGGGAACTTTAGAAGCGTATATCTCGCAAACTATACGTGTTTGAGAGACCAGACTTACATCAATCAATTTATTTATTTATTTTAATATCTACAATATTAAAGTTTGTTAAAAAGCAGCCATTACTATTCCTTTAAGGTTAATTTTTCATCAACACTACCAGCTTGTAACCGAGTGCCAGAGACATCTCAATCATCTTGAAAGCAACATGTGCGATAGGTCTCTACCATTCAAGGGATTAAAGATCATCTACATAATAATTCCCCACTTAGCCTACTATGGGCAGAAAATGTTAATGGCCACTATGAATTTTGCCTTTGTTCAAGAGAACATCTTCATCCAGTTCATGGAGGCGGCCATGACAGGTGGCATTTTTTTCCCAGCAGAACCATGCAAGATCTCATGAGCCCTCTTAACCGTTCAGGCACCAGAGTGGCATGCAGCACATTGCGAGGCAATGCATCACGCATCCCTTCAGTCAAGGATTAGGATTACTATGCACAATTTGAGGAATTTGAAGTCCTGTGAGCAACTGTAATGTCCGCCTCCATGGACAAGACATCCATGTATCTTGAATGAAGCAGCATTGGCACTACTAGGGCTTTCTGGCCACAGTAAAGTTAGTCAGGGGATATTATTAGGAGGTGTTAGCTCTCCTTTAAACAAGACATTGCCTGTGCTTGCAGCAGGCAACCTTATGCTCTTCAGCTTATGGGGACTACAACCCCTGTCATTGTCAACCAGCCATTGGCTGGTTAGAGACTACAAGTCTCATCATCCCCAACAGCTGAAGAACTAAGTGTTTCCTACTCCTGGTCTACACAAAATTGAGACATAAGTAGTTTTTTTTCTGTAGGAAGCTGGTCCTTTGCAGAATCTTAGAACAACTTTGATCCTCTACAAGCTTCCCTACCCAAACCCATCAGACAGCCCTCCAAAAACATATACAAAGAAAGGAAGATAGACACAATAACATGAACACAGGGAGGTGTGCAGTTACGCGCCATCAGGCTTGGGTTATTAGTCTATGTACAAATGGCAGCAAAAGTATGTCTCTCTGCACAGCACTGATCACTCAACATGGAGGTCAAATTTTTCCGCTTCCTCAAATTCTGCGTTCATAATGGCAGCCCATTCATCCAGATCTGATACCTAGAAGAACATTAAAAATAGATAATTTGGCACAAAACATAAGATCAGCAAGATTACCCAAGATATCCCTTCTAGTTTACCCTTCCTGTTATTTAACATATTCTGAAGTACCCAGAACAGGGAATATTCTTGCTGTTTACTTAAAGGGATAGTAATTTTCTCAAAAACAGCAGCTCCAATTAATCTTCATAGTATTTGGACCATAGAGAGTGTTATTTCAATACTGTCAGAGTTGTAGTTCAAGAGTAATTGGATGATAAAGTATTCCCCTTCTGCCACTTTTATCTAGTGTAAGCCCCTACTCCTCAGATGTGGAATCTGGACCACAGACCAGACAACTCACAGCAAGGGACAGTCTTCTTACTGTGAGAACAATGAAAACCCTGCCCCACTTGACAGGTTTTCCCTTATGCTAAGGGAACATTGTCCCTCTCTGCAAGCCATAGGTGAGCAGTGTTACATCAGTAAAAGAGGCGGAAGGGGGATACTCGATCATTCAATTACTCTTGAACTACAGCTCTGACAGTATTGAAATAACACTCTCCATGGTCCAAATACTATGAAGATTAATTGGAGCTGCTTTTATTGTGAAACATCACTTTAATCTAATGAATCATGAAGGTTGACTTATTTGTTAAAACCCAAAACAGTGCCCCCCCCCCCCCAAATAAAAGCTCATGAGGAATAAATAAAAACATTTTTCCATGGTCTTCATTTTGAAACCCTACAGCCCTTGTTCCACTATCAGAGTATTCTAAAAGCCTGACAGTCATGGCCACACACAGTTACATTTTGAAAAGTTAGTTGCCTTTCACAGCCTTAAAACCTCAACTGGCTCTTTGCTACCCCCCCGTCTACTTATAATGGACTAGTTTCAAGATGACATCATCTACACTAGAGAAGCAGACACTCTGGTTCTTAAAGGATTAAACGTCTCAGTAAAATATAACTTCATATGGCATGGCTACGTTTTATACAGCTTCATACCCTCCTACCCATATACACAGCACATTGTGAGTTTGGTAGGGACGCGCTCCCCAAAGCCCAGAGGTTGTGGGTCGACCAAACGATTTAATAACTATTTGATGCCTGGGTGCTACTTCCAAAAATGTGTAAAAATAGAAATGGCATAGTATTACCATGGAGGAAATGCACACTCAGGACTTATGATTAATAAATTAGCATTTTTTTTCATATGTCGACCTTTCGGACCCCTATAGGGCCTTTCTCAAGACATGATAAGATTAATATGACATATGATTAATAAATAAGCATTTTTTTCATAAGTCCTGAGTGTGCATTTCCTCCATGGTAATACTATGCCATTTCTATTTTTAATATTATATATATATATATATATATATATATATATATATATATATATATATATATATATAAAATCAAAGTCCATATGAATGGGCATGGAGCTGAAAATTGTGATGGGGATACCTGGGAACGCTAAGGGTTTGAACCCGACACTCAGGGTTTTCAACCAAATCTCAGGGCGAAGGGCCAAATTGTCAGAGTGAGAGAGTCCACTGCTATATTATTTACATCAATTTACTGCTTTTTTAAAGGGTCAGTAATGCCTGTATTTAACGTCATTTACAATATTAAATAAAGTATTTGGAGAAAGTGCCATCTCTCAAACCCTTACGGTTTGAGAGATATCCTCAGCTAAAGTCCCCCCCCCTCCCCTTCTCCTGACATCAGTGCTCTGCTGACAGCAGGAGACCCCGGTCCTGGGACCAGCCGATGGATCTGCAGCAGAGCGAAAATAGAGTTATTTCTACAAAGTGTGCCTGGTTTGCAAACACACTTTATAGACCGTTCCATTGAAGTGGTTCTTTTTAAATAAAGTTATTTCGGCTCTGCTGAAGAGCCTCCTTGAGTCGGATGAAACTTTAGAGGTGAATCTCTCTCAAACCGTAAGGGTTTGAGAGATGGCACTTTCTCCGATTATTGTAGAGGTTACAAATATAAAGTGGCGAAAGTGCCATCGCTCTTAAAAAGAACTACAATAATGGAACGGTCTACAAAGTGTGTTTGCAAACCAGACTGTTACAATGAAGTAATTCTTTTTAAATAACACGATTTTGGCTCTGCTGCAGAGCCGTCGGCTGGTCCCAGGACCAGGATCTCCTACTGTCAGAAGAGTGCTGATGTCAGAAGAAGGGGAGGGAAGGGGGAACTTTAGCAGAGGATCTCTCTCAAACTTTAAGCGTTTGAGAGATGGCACTTTCTCCAAATTATTTAATATTGTAGAGGTTACAAAAATAAAGTAAGTAAAATACGGGCATTACTGACCCTTTAAATGTCCAAGTTACTGAAATTTCTACCAGAAAGCCAGAGGGAGAAGTCCTGCTCACTGTACATTTTTCTGCTACTTTAAAAGTTACCCTTTACATACCTACACACAAATATTAAAAGGACAGGCAACACCATCCCACACTGCTAGTATAGTACAAGAGAAAACACCATGTAGAGTACAAAGCCAGACCGTGCTCCGCACACCATATGACTCATACCCTAGTTTCTCCATAACATTTCTTCCCATTGATTCCAATAACCACCCAATTACTTCTCACCTGTATCTGTGGCACTTTCCTCTTCCTCCTTTTCTGTTTATTCAATGTGATGCCAGGAATATTATGGTCTGGCTGTTCCAATGCCGCTGTCCCTGTTGTGGTCTCATTAACAGATTTCTCTCTGGTCCCTGCTGTGCCCTTTTTCACTTCTTCCTTTTCCTCCTCTGGTGTTTCGGAGGTCAGTAGCTTATCAAACCCAAACAGTGACCGGCGGCCTGCTTTCGTGATTGCGTTTGGGGTAGAAGTGTCTGATGAGTCAGAGTATCTTGTGGGGCTGTACAGGAACGAGGAGCCATTCATTGACATTTCCAAACGACTGTAGGAACGTCGAACCTTCTGTGACATGACTCGGTCTCTGTCATCTTTTGCAGGGGATGGCTGGATGTTGACTGGGATGGGTGAAAGAATGTCTATTGCAGGAGAGGAGGGTTGCACATTGGGGTCTTTGGGACGCGACGGGGGCTTTTCCGAGATTGAATTCTCTTTCTGGGATATTGGAGAAATCTGGAGAGAAGAGGAGGTGCACAACATTACAAAGCTAGCACCACTCAACAATGAGGCCTATGCATTAACCCTTTGGGTGGCAGAGAGGTATCCAAAGCAGATACCTCTATGGCACTCAGAGGGTTAAAAAGAACTGGAGTAATTCTGGGGCAAACCATCAACTCACTGAGTAACCCTTTAAGAACTAGAAGTGCGTGCAATAGTTTCAATGCACTTTAACATTGTACTTTTAACTCCAATGCACTGGAAATCGCTCTAGAATGCACGGTCTTAAAACCTCCATTTATATCACTATCAATTTGGCAAATTCTGTGCTACATCCGTGCAGTTGGTTTGCTCCAGCATGGTGCCATTTTTTACTTAGTGCATCAGCCTCACTGTGCAGTGTATACGTTAGTAGTGCTCATGTTCTAAGAAGAACTGGAGTAGGCAAACTGTATTATGGGGGGAATAAAAAGTCCTTAAAGGGATAGTAATACTTCATTTTATCTTTATTTTGTAGGCATTAAAAAAACATGAAGAACGATATAAGACTCTCAAACCTTTATGGTGTGAGAGATATTCACAAGCAAAGTTTCCCCTCCTGCCCCTTTTACCTAGTGTAAGCCATCTCTTCTCAGATGTGGAATCTGGTTGTAAGACCGACAGATAACAGAAGGGGACAATCTTCTTCCTATGAGAACAATGAAATCCCTGCCCCCCTTGACAAGTTTTTCAGGTTTTTTCCTTTATCTTAATTGAAGATTGTCCCACTCTGCAGTCTACCTGGGCACCTCCCTTCTGATCTGGCTGAGCAGTGTTACATCAGTAAAAGGAGCGGGAATGGGACACTTTGTCATTGAATTACTCTTGAACTACAACTCTGACAGAATTGAAATAACACTCTCCAAAGTCCAAATACTATGAGGATTAATTAGAGCTGATTTTATTATGAAACATTACTATCCCTTTAAATTTCCACTAATTATTAAAAGGGATATTAATTTAAAGGGATACTTTTACCCCCACTGATTGCTGAAGAGGTCCCCAATGCATTGTGAATACATAAAGTTTTATTCAGCTTCCTGATTCTACAGAATATAAAAAATATAGTAGAAATGGCAGCCTTCCAAAATCATTCACACTATTTGTATTGCACTAGCACTCTATATACATGTGATGTGGCAGTAATGTATAGGGAGTATTTACCAAGTGGTAAATAAGTATTTTAGCCAATTGAGATGCTAATTTGGTGTCTCCAAGGGTTGTATTCAGGAAGCTAGAGATGAAAGTCTAGGAAAAACACAACTGCAACACATGGGAAAAAATTACATTCCTCAAGACCCATTGATTTATTTTGGGCTTTTAACCTTTTTAAGACTAAACGTGGCTGCAAAACATTGCAACAAGGGATCACAGGCTGTCTCAGGACAGCCTGGGATGCAATATTCACATATATCTATCAGTACACACAGGACGACTTCCTCATTGGGATCACCTGGATATACATGTGATGTGGCACTAATGTATAGGAAGTATTTACCAAGCACCAAAGTTTGTAATGTGGCTAGTTGTGTAGCTAATTTTGAGGAATCTAAAGAGGTACAATTCTATGGCAAACCAACTGCAACATAGGGGACAAAATAAATTTGCCAAATTCACCAATACAAATAGGACTTTTAACCACTTGGAGATTGGAGGGGTCTCCAGTACATTGTAAGAATGGTCCAGATTAGTAAGAAAGGATTCCAGGACATCTTAGGACAGCCTGGAATCCCTTGCCCATCCTTATCAATGAAAGTATCCACTCCCTTCCTCATTACAGTATCCAAAATTGTAACGAGTTAAACTTTAAAATAATGCGAAAAAAATTATAAATCTGTTTCCTCACTTTGAGGTGGTGTTCAGTTGGCTGTGACACCGAGCTGGAGTCTCCTTATCATTCGGATAAACAGTGGTACCACGTTATCCACATAAAATGCAGGATACTAGTAGAGTAAAAATGATACCTTTATTGGCTGAGTGGCTTTGGATGCAAGCTTTTAAGAATAGGTCTTTTCTTCAGTCATAATCCAAAGCCACTCAATTAGCCAATAAAGGTATCATTTTTACTCCACTACTATCCTCCTTATCATTCAGCACACCATCACTGCTGTCAGAGCTCTTTGTCCATTTAAAGGGCCACATTAAGTTTTTAAATGTTATTGTGGAATTAGACAAAAAAGATTGTTTATACACCTCATGATAGTCTAACACTTTAAAGGGACAGTAATGTCCCAAAAAATAACATTTCCAGTTTTGTAGAGTTTAAAATAATAATCTATATGCTCCAAAACCTCTCTCTCAAACCATTATGGTTTGAGAGATATAGGGATTCAAAGTTCCCCCCTCCCTCCCCTTCTCCTGATGTCAGCTGTAAAGCTCACAGCAGGAGATTTGAGTCATACAACTCGAGGAGGCTCTGCAGCAGAGCCGAAATTGCGTTATTGCAAAATAATTCATTCATTGGAAAGGTCTACATAGTGTGTCTGGTTTGCAAACACACTTTGTAGACCTTTCCAATAAATTAATTTGTTTTAAGTAACGCGATTTGGGCTCTGCTGCAGAGCCGCCTGCTGGTCCCCAGCCCGGGATCTCCTGCTGTCACAGCTAGACACTAACGTCAGGAGAAGGGGGAAGGCTTTGAATCCCTATATCTCAAACCATAGCGGTTTGAGAGATGAGGTTTGGAGCATATTGATTATCATTTTAAACTCTACAAAACTGGAAATGTTCTTTGTGGAACATTAATGTCCCTTTAACGATCACGGGTGGACGTCCCTAAAGGACCCATGATGTACATATACGTCATCGATTTCAGGGCTCCCTGCATGGCTGCACGCCATTCGGGGAGCCCTGAATTGGATTTAAAAAAAAAAAAAAAACTGTTGTCCTTAAGTGCTGGCCGCGTGCGTGCACGCCAGTCCTTAAGGGGGAAGTTGTTAGTCATTTACTATCTTGTATGTGTCATAGCGTTCTTGCATAAGCAAGGGTCATCTGGTTTTGCTGCCTGGCTGTACTTTTACTATGCATACATAATGGTGTAGCAGTGTGCTAGTTGGAGGGTATTACCTCCTCTGTGCTTAACTTACCCTTGAGCTTCTCCTGGGAGCTGCTGTAACATTTAACACCTGTTTGGAAAGCAAAATTAGTAATGCATTCAAAACACATGCTTTAGAGTGATGTCAAGCATCTATTGAATTATGCAGGAAGGGAGTAACTCTCGGAGTGCCGAAGTGGTGTCCACTGCAAAGTAATGCATTGGGTAACCCTCTGGCACACAAAGGATTAAAGGGCAGTTTCCAATAGCTTTTAAAAATTGCATACAGAGGTCAAAATGTTGACTCACACCAGTCTTACCCAGCATGCTTCAGTGTACACCCAAGAAAGTGTGGTTAAGGCTCTGCTTGGAATTATGCATAGCAGTTATTTAAACCGTATACGAGAAAAAAAATGCATTTTTTTGTACTGAGGTTATTGGACCTACTACAAGTTAACTGAAGTTAAATAGATGGCTAGAAAATGCAGCAATCAAGACACACAGGTCAGAATTTAGACCTATTTAAAGAAACACTACCACCTCACCTACATCAAACCCTCACCTAGCTTAATCTTGGCAGAAAATCCAATTGGCCACTATTTATCAATCCTGCATGGAGTCTCCAAACAATCTTTAATTAATACTGCTCATCATGTACAAGAAAGTGGACATGATTCTTTGTTGAAGACTCCAGACTCCTGCCACTTAGGACTCAATTCCTTCTTATGTTTTCAGCAGGAGAAGTTTGGAGTCAGGGAACCTGCCCGCAATGGATATGGTATCTTGGACGAATTAAAGGGATAGTAATACTTCGTTTTAACTTTATTTTATTTTGTAGGCATTAAAAAAACATGAAGAATGATATAAGTCTTATCTCTCAAACCTTTATGGTTTAAGAGATATTCACAAACAAAGTATCCCCCCCTGTTCAATCAGATCAGAAGGGAGGTGCCCAGGTAGACTGCAGAGAGGGACAATCTTCAATTAAGATAAGGGAAAAAGCTGAAAAACTTGTCAAGGGGGGCAGGGTTTTCATTGTTCTCATAGGAAGAAGATTGTCCCTTTCTGTTACCTGTCTGGTCTTACAACCAGATTCACATCTGAGAAGATATTGTTTGCAGTAGGTAAAAGGGGTGGGAGGGGGAAACTTTGTTTGTGAATATCTCTTAAACCATAAAGGTTTGAGAGATAAGACTTATATCGTTCTTCATGTTTTTTTAATGCCTACAAAATAAAATAAAGTTAAAACGAAGTGTTACTATCCCTTTAAAGATTCATTTGGGAGAACCAATTCATGCAGTTTACTCTCAGTGGTCCTTAGTATTTTCTGCCCTGATTAAAGAACCTGTAAACTTGTTATGGGGAAAAACATACATTGAAAGAAAACAAAAGAAAAGGATATCTATATAATAAGCAATAGTACACACACTGCAGAGAGATGACTATTTTCAGAGTTATTAACAATTAATTTTTTTCTATATACACCAACAGTGCCCTCTAGTGGTCAGATTCCAATTACTTATTGTGTTGCATTCCCCATGAGAGGTGAATCATTGAGAAACAATTCTCCATAGAATGTGGTAGAGACTAGGAAGTCATGCTGTCAGAGCTTTCAGGAAGTAATTACAGTAACGCTAATTCACTTCCTGACACCTTGAACTGTTCTAATCTCTAAAGAACTTACAGGGGTGGGAGTACCCTTGTTTTACTCAAAGGAAAAGCTGTATAGCATAGGTTTAAAAAAAGTTGACTGCTCCTTTACGGTAACTATGCGTTATTAGGAGAAGCTAGTGTTCCTTTAACCCTCTGAGCACTAGAGAGGTATCCAATGCAATGTGCTGGATACTTCTCTGGCACTCAAAGAATTAATGCTAATACATATTAAAGTGATGTAAGGAAGGTTTTACATCATATGGATGTTTGCATGAATGCCCTAAACCGCATGTAATATATATTACTCTTTCAGTTTTGAAAGCTAGGTGGCTGGGTGGTTTGTCCATGCGTTTCAGTCTTTTGGGTATAGGTCCAATAATAACTATAAGTTCTAGCAGTAGTATTAAAGATAGAGCTCTGTGTATCTGGCATCTCTCTCATCACGCTTGTCGAACAATGCCATGCAGAGCAGGACGTTGCTTTGACAAGTAGGTGGGCTTGGAGACTGGTCACCCTTATCCCCATCTTGTCACTCCGGTTCCCATTGGCTGGGAAGCTAGCGCAACAGGACTGAATTAGTCTGTTATGCCTGGGTAATGTTATCAAAATGTACATAAAATGCCAGCGAAGCCCGGATTGGTCAAAACAGTTATGTCTTGTCACTCAGATTCTCATTGGTTGGATATCAGAGTGGCAACATTGGATTAGGTTTTCTTTGTTCCTTTTGCGTACTGTTTCACTATCATATGTCCCCAAAATAAATTAATTTGTTGTGGAATTGAACCTGTGTCGTGTTTTTAAAACGGAATGGTTTGACCCCCATTCCCCTGGAACTCCGTCCAGCAAGACTGGTCCAGCTACCTTCCTGTAGCTGCTTTGAGGAGAGGGAAACCCGGAACAAAGGCTAAGGACAACCTGGCATCCTTCGCTTCTGTTAAAATTAAAAGTAATATATACAGTGTAGATGGTGGCTTCATAGCCCTGTCCTTGGACTCCCAACAGGCTTTGTCTTTAGGATCTCCCCTGCTTGAGTACAGATGAGTTAAGAGTCTCAGTCATTAAAGTAACTCATCCACGCACAAGCAGGGAAATCCTAAAAACATGGCCTGTGAAATGTCTGAGGATAGGCTTGGGTTCTGCTGTACTTCTACTTATGGGAGATTCTTCATTAAAACATTATATTATTATCTGTTTGAGAATCTGAGTGCAACAATATTTGTAGCAATTCTGGTTTATAGAATCACATGATTTATGGAGCGTGGTCACTGATCAGAATGCCAACAAAGAGAGGATTTTAGTCTTACCTGTTAAATCCTTTTCTCTTAGTCCATATAGGTTACTGGTAACTTTGGGTAGGCGATCCGCCCCTTTAACTAGGCAGGAACAATTCTAGAAGTGAATGCAGGGGTGGAGCCTACCTCCCCTCCTTGGCTGCAGCTAGCCAATCAGCTCCAGTAAGATGAGACACTATTGACTAGACAGTAAAAGGGAAAGAAGACTCCTGTGAGCATGACCCTGAAGGACCCACAAGGTCTGCCACAGGAGAGCCAAGCATGGTCCCTTGACAGGGTGGGAGACCAGTAACCTATATGGACCAAGAGAAAAGGATTTAACAGGCAAGACTAAAATCCTCTTTTCTCTGTTATCCAATATAGGTTACTGGTAACTTTGGGATGTCCAACCATCGAGTTTCCCAGAGGTGGGAAGTAAGGCAAGGACCAGGCATAGGGGCCCCAAAGTCACCAGAGCATAATTGAACCATCAGATCAGAGATAGCACAACAATAACAATGAAGTTTCAACGGACACTGAACAGGGGTAACAGCACCCCAGGAACTGTTACACAGCACACTGAACTAGAGCCAACAGGCCTCAAAAGTGAGGGAGCACTAAAAAAAACAAAAAAAAAAAAAAAAAAACAAAAAAAAAAAAAAAAAACAAAGAAGATCCTAGACAGGCAAGAATGCCTCCAGGATCTTTCTCCCAAAGCTTGCATCAGCCGATGCCAGCACAGCAACACGGTAGTGCCTCGAAAACGTGTGCACAGACGACCAAGTGGCAGCCTTGCACAACTGATCAGCAGAGGCCTAATTCTTATAAGCCCAAGAAGCCCCAATAGATCTAGTAGAATGAGCTGTGACCTGAAAGGGAACAGGCTTCTTCCTTAGTTCGTAAGCCTTACGAACAGCGGACTTAATCCAAGACACAATGGTCACTTTGGATGCAGGTCTCCCTGCCCTGGGACCTTCAGGATTGATGAACAGCTCATCAGACTGTCAAATGGACTCAGTGCTATGCACATAAATCTTGAGACAATGCACCACATCAAACAAGTGGAGATCCCTCTCCTTGTCAGAGGTAGGGTCAGGGCAGAAAGAAGGCACCACAATCTCCTGATTAACGTGGAACTCAGAAACAACCTTCGGGAGAAACTCCTGCAAAGTGCGAAGCACCGCCTTGTCTTTGTGAAACACCAAAAAGGGTGGTCTACAAGACACAGCATGCAACTCCACGACATGGAGAACGGACACGATCGCCAGGAGAAAAAGACATTTTCCACGTCAGCAGGCGTAGAGAAACAGTAGCCAAGGACTCAAAGGGAATGTCCAAAACGAAGTTAAGATCCCACTGAGAAGCGGGAATCTTAAAAACAGGACGAGTATGAGCAATGCCCTGAAAGAAAACCTTGACATCAGGAAGAATAGCAATGCGCCTCTGAAAGAAAACAGAGCGTGCAGATGTCTGAACGTGAAGGGAACTCAAACGGAGACCTTTATCCACACCTTCCTGCAGGAAGACCAGGACCGTAGGAAGATCAAAATCCGGAGATATGTCCCTATCAGCACACCAAGAGAGAAATGTTGACCAGACTCAATGGTAGGCCTTAGAAGAAACAGGTTTGCATGCACTAAGCATAGTAGCCACCACATCAGAAGAAAAACCCTTCTTCCTCAGTATTAAGGATTCAATTTCCAAGCCGTCAAAGCTAGATGATGGACATCCTCTTTCCACAGGTAACCCTGTAGAAGATGATCTGGATGGCAAGGGAGCCAGAATGGGTCAGCCACAGACAAATTCAGAAGCTCCGGAAACCAAGCCTGTCAAGGCCAGTACGGAGCAATCAGAATGACCGGACAGCGTTCCAGTCTCAGTTTCCTTATTACCCTGTGCAACATGGGAATGGGAGGAAAGATGTAAGCCAGAAGAAATAACCAAGGAATGGACATGGCATCCACTGCTAGAGCTAGAGGATCCCTCCAGTGAGAGCAGAACGTCGGAATCTTCCAGTTGTGTCTTTTCACAATCAGGTCAATGCATGGAAGACCCCACCTCCGAACACCTCTGGATGCAGTTCCCACTCTTCTCTGTCCACTGTGTGTCGACTAAGGAAGTCTGCCAGGACCTTGTCTACGCCGGAAATGTGAACTGCGGATAGAGCAGGAACATGTTCTTCTGCCCAGGACAAAATAACCTTGACCTCTAACCAACCGGTGAGACTTCTTGTTCCGCCTTGCTTGTTAATGTAAGCCACTGTCATGGCGGTATCAAACTGGACCTGGACAGAGCAGTCCTCCAGCTGGCGCATCCAGTGGGGAAGGGCAAGAAATATCGCCCAAAGCTCCAACACGTGGATGGGAAGGAGAGATTCCTCCAGAGACCACCACCCCTGAGCGTTCAGGTGATCCAAAACCGCTCCCCAGCTGAATAGGCTGGTATCCGTCATCACAGTGGTCCAGAAGGACACCAGGAAGGGCTTGCCCTTCAGCAGATTGGAGAGGTTGAGCCACCACGAAAGACTCCATTCCACATGAAGAGGAGCTGTAGGCAGACCAAAGGGAAGAGAAGAAAACTGAAAATGCCCTTTGTCGCATGCAAATCTGATGTACTACCAGCTCTCTGGATGAATGGCGATGTGCAGATACACGTCCTGAGGATCCAGATAAGCACGGAATTCCCCAGGGGACATGGCAGCAATCACCATCCTTAGGGACTCCTGATGATAATGAGTCTTGACCACAAAGGAATTGAGATCCTTCGGGTCCAAAAGTGGACGACAGCCGCCATCCTTCTTGGAAACCACAAACAGGTTTGAGTAAAAACCCAAACCCCTGCCCTGAATGGGAACCGGTTTCAGAACCTCCTTGTCCAGAAGGGCCTGGATGGCGCCTTTGAACAGACGGCGTTTCTCTACGCCTTGAGGCATGTGAGAGGGGAAAAACCATCAGGGAGGAAGAGAGGTGAAAGGGATCCTGTACCTTTTTAGGTGCAATATCACAGTGGCCTGAAATTGTACAGTGGCGCTGTTGCTACACCATCCTATGGAGATTTATGGTCCCGGGACCAGAGCTGTCCATAGGATCGTATAGCAACAGCGCCACTGTACAATTTCAGGCCACTGTGATATTGCACCTAAAAAATTCAACTTTGAAAATTAATAACCTTTAAATGAAACACCTTTCAGCAGTGGGAGTACTCTTGTTTTACTCAGGGGGATAAACCATACAACATATATTTTTTTACATTTTAAGTATTACTATCCCTTTAACAGATTTATCAATTCTTCTGGGGCTGACAGGCAGGACGGATCGCAGACATCTTACCATAGTGACGTCCGCACAGCTGCTCTGTCAGTCCCAGCCGGCTCTAGGAGGCATTGCTAGGAGCCATTCAGCTCCGGAAGGGACTGACAGAGCAGGCGTGCGGACGTTGTTATGGCAAGATGTCTGCAATCCGTCCTGCCTGTCAGCCCCGGAAGAATTGATAAATCTATTAAACAAGGTAATAATTCTGGCGACTAGCGCTACTAAGCAGCTAGTTGCCAGATGGGGAGATATTGAAGCTAAAGTTGTTAAAAGGTGGTAGTTCCGCTTTAACCCTTTGAAAGCAAGAGTGGTACGGAACGCATAGCTTTGCAATGCGTTCTGTACCATTATGGCACTCAACGGGTTAATGTCCACCAAAGCACCTGGATATTGAGTAGCCACATCTAAGGGCATTGTCAATGTTGGTAATCCACCCAACAGTGGTATTCCATATCTAACAGAAAAATAACAAATTAGCTAAAACTATAGCAGAACTGTTCTTTTGCCTGTATCTTCATCCAAGGAACCAATCTTACTGGAGCTGATTGGCTAGCTGCAGCCAAGGAGAGCAGGTAGGCTCCACCCCTGCATTCACTTCTAGAATTGTTCCTGCCTACTTAAAGGGGCAGATCGCCTACCCAAAGTTACGAGTAACCTATATTGGACGACAGAGAAATGTATATTTTACACAAGTGTTACTAGGCCTTTAACACCGAGTGCCAGAGAGGTGCACAACGCATTGCAAAGCAATGTGTTAGTAACTCTCAGGCATTCAAAGGGTTAACACTTACTGATTTTGTAAATAAAGTTTATAATTGTGCATCTAAATTGACATTTAGGTCACATTTACAGTTTGCAGAATAACTGATTTTCAGATGCTGAATTTGGAATGAAAAATAAAGTATCTGTATTTTTTCAGCAAATGCAATCTTTTCAGCTTACCTTGGGGGTGGATTGAGGTGCAGCAGTCTTGGATGCTGGCTGGAATGAGAAAAAAAAAAAAAAGATAAAACATAATTAACTTTTTGTCTGTTGAGATTATACTTCTTGCTACAACCCGGGGCCACATTCACACCCCAGGTGTCAATATGCAAGGTACTCTAGGTGCCCTTAGCTCCACCCATTGCCCCACCAAAAAAAAAAGAAATATATTATATATATATATATATATAAAAATCCTTTAGCCCTTAAGGACCAATGACATGCCAGGACCGTCAAGGCTGACTGGCACTTAAGAACCAGTGATGGTCCTGCCAGGTCATGCATTCCAGGGGTCCACGAAAGGCTGCATGCCAATCAGGTATTCCTGAATCAGTTTCACAAAACAAAACAAAAAAATTTCCCATGGTCCTCAACTGTTGGTGATTACATTATAGTACTTGTGCCACTAATCGAAAGACATAAGAGCTAATTCTTCCTCTCTGTCACTATGATTTCTGATGTGACTTAGGACGATAGTACCAGGCAAGGTCATCCAGACCTGGGAGGCACTATGCAGAGCTCTCCTACCATACAAGCTATATGGGCTTTTTCCTGTACTCCGCCTTTATACTACTACATGAGACTTCATTGCGAGTCTGTTCTTTACCGGATTACTGAAATCCATTACTTGCATACTGATCAAGATGGATGAATATCAATAAAACTATAGAAAATGTAAGCTTTATTTAATACTAAATCCAGTGGATGTGTAGTAGCTATATACCCTAACACCTGAGTAATTGTTTTTAATTAGATTGAGCGCTTCGCATATTAAGACATATGGTCTATTGTTTTTAAACGAGAATTGTTATTTCATATAGAATTTTACAAGATACTATTAAAGGTTAAGTTTTAATAAAACAGACGGTCTACTCCTCACCAGCGCTGAACTGGTTAACAGTTACATCTGACACGTGCTGAATACGTTTGTCAGCAAGGTATCATTTAGCAACACTAGTTATGTTTTGGTTTTTGTACATAAATGGTTCAGCTGCAGCGCTACTGTTAAAGTTCCAATCTATACACAGTATCAAATCATACTTCTAGACAACATGGTTCTAGTATTGAAAGCTTCACTAAGGAGTGATACTACTCCCGTCTTATTCATGAAGACCTCATCGCAGGATAAAAAAAAAAAAAAAATTAAAAAAAAACATCAGGGTAGGCTAAGAATATAAACATACATATCTTGGATGGCATCAGTGATATGATAAAAACATTCAAAAACATGATGGAGGGAACTGTATTTCAAAGGAGTAGAAATGTTAGGACAAGAGGACATAGTTTAAAACTAGAGGGTCAGTGGCTTAGATATAATGCAAAGATTGTTTTACTTCACTGGTAGATAACTGGAGCAGCCTACCAGCAGAAATGGTAGAGGTTAATGCAGTCAGGTGATTTAAGCATGCATAGGTAAGGCATAAGGCTATCCTGAATATAAGATAAGACCAAGGACCAAATAAGGTTTGATGTTTATACAGAAGGAAAAATGGGTGGACAAGATAGGCTGTCAAATGCTCTGTTTCTCTCAGTATAATGTGTGACTTCCCATTTGAGGTTTGCATGCAGTCAAGTAGTAAGACTCAGGAATGACCATGCAGTTCACAACTGAAGTCCTATAGAAGCTGACATTATTGTAATGCTACCAGGTCTATTTCTGGAACTCCCCATTGTGCTGTGAAAGCCTTGAAGAGGTTTAGACTATGCCTGGAATTATATAACGGATATGACAGGAACTTATGTTTCTGATGAGTGTAGGTGGTTATTTAAGTTCAACCAGGAATAGGGGTCAACTTGTTAGCTTGGATCTGAACGGGATGGTTCTTAAAGGCATTGCAATGTTACAAGAACAACACTGCAATCTGTCCTTGTAGTGTATAAGGTTGACCACTGACATTAGTAATGCTGAATTCTCTCTACATGTCTTGAAATAATATTATAAATGATCCCCCTCACGCCACTTATACTTATGTCATCTTTCGAGCCTCGGAGCTGGAAGTGGATGGCAGTATGGGACAATCTTCTTTCAGTATATTCAAAAAACCTACCATCCTTCGTCAAGGGGGGGGGGGGGGGCAGGGTTTCCAGTACACTAAATGACTACAGATTGTGCCTGGTAGTTCTCTGTCCAGTCAAGCGGCCAGACTTCATATCAATGGGGAGGTGGACTGGCAGTCTGAAAAGGGGTGTGAGGTGGATAAGTTATAATATTTCAAGTGTTGTAGAGCAAATTCAGCATTATTAACATCACTTATCAGTTCTATATACTACAAGGATGGATTGCATTGTTGTTTGTATGGTAACATTACTATCCCTTTAATCCTCTGAGTGCCAGACACCCAAATGGTTAAAGAGGGTGGTCTGTGTTTTGAAGGATACGTGCACAGCATCCAGATCAATCTCATAGGTTGGGGATATTGAAGCCTTCTTTGACCAGAGTCCCTGGTCATAGGGGTGAGAGTATATTGCGACACAGCCAGGAAGACTGGCATCAGTGGTGCGCTCAGACCACATCAGAATTAAGAAGAATCTACCATCACAAGAACCTGACTTAAGCCACCAATCCAGAGACTCAAGTCTTTGGTGACTGACATTCGAGCATCTGTAGTCATTGTTCACCTTCCAAAAAAAAGATCCAGTTGGTCTCATGTGGAACTGGGAAAAGGGAACTTCCTCAAACATGGCTCCCAGAGCCATCATGCAGTCCTGAATTGTCTGTTGGAGAGAGTATGAATTCTGTTCCTGACCTCTCTGAAGGGAGGCTTCAACCACCAGGTTCATAAACTTTTACATTACTTTCAATTAGCACGTGATTGTAGTCCCTTGACCTTAACGCAATTAAGTGACAGCAAAAGGAGCACTGTGTATTGTCCTTCTTATATGGTAAGATGAAAGCCATAAGAGTGGTGCCAGCCCATCCCTCTCACTATGAGGGAAGATTAAAAGTCAGGAGAGTTACAAGACTTTACTTCCATATTCATCCTGTTAATCAGTAAACATATTGTTGGCTTTCCCTGCTGAGCACGACAAGGGTACTCCCAATGACAGCAGTTACTTTATTAAAAATGTATTACAGTTCAAATTGTAAGAAAGTGGTGGAGCTGTTACTACCACAAGCTGTGGAGGGCTGTAGCTAGAATCTCACCTCTCGCATATTATAGTTCAGCTATAATAATCTGAATAAAGCAGCTCTCTGCTGTGGAAGTACCCTTGCTTTTCTAATAAGGAATAACTATATACACTTTTTTGTAGTAAACGTTTCATGCTGCTTTAAAGAGATAGTAATATTTAAGTATTACTAATCCCTATAGCAAAGTACTACTTAAAAAAAAACCTATTGCCCCCAGTGTCAGGTCTCAAACCTTTATGGTTTGAGAGATGATCGCTTCTAAAGTTGCCCTCTCCCTCCCCCGTAGTCAGCATTCTAGCTGACTGAAAGGAAGAGAGTTGTACGACTTTCAGGTGGCTCTCCAGCACAGCCGGATCGCGTTACTAAAAAAGAAAACTTTCACTGAAATGGTCTTCTACGTGTGCTTGGCTTGCAAGCACACATAGAAGACTGTTTTAGTGAACGTTTTTTTTTTTTAGTTAACGCGATCGCGGCTCTGCTGCAGAGCCGCCTGATGATCTCTGACTGGATTTCCCTGAGTCAGCTAGAACGCTGACTACGGGGAAGGTGGAGGGAGAGGGCAACTTTAGAAGCGTTCATCTCTCAAACCATAAAGGTTTTAGAGATGACACTGGGGGGCAATACGTTTTTGAAGTAGTACTTTGCTATAGGGATTAGTAATACTTAAGTATTACTATCCCTTTAAAGAAAATCAGAAGCAGCATTCGAGTATCTGTAGTCATTGTTCCCTTTCCATCGAAGATCCAGTTGGTCTCATGTGGAACTGGATGAAAAGAACTGCATCAAACATGGTTCTCAGAGCCATCGTGCAGTCCTGAATTGTCTGTTGGAGAGTATGAATTCTGTTCCTGACCTCTCTGAAGAGAGGCGTAAACCACCAGCTATAGGTAAAGTCATCCTGCAATAATTAGGTAGGTGTGCGACTAGCTTAATATTAGTTATATTACCTCTCACAACAACAATTCGACAGAAATCCTTAACCCTTTGAGTGCCAGAGGTCTACGCAACGTTTTTTTTTTTTTCCAACAAGGAGGCTGAACTTTTAAAAGTTCCCAAACCCATTATTCCCATTTTCCATCATCTACCTAAGGTCCACAAGAGGCTTGAGAATCCAGCAGGCAGGCCTATAGTGTCTGGGATAGGCTCTCTTAATGAGCAATTGGGAGAATATGTGGATGCCTGTTTACAACCTTTGGTGTTGAGACTGAACACATATCTTAGGGATACTAAGCAAGTTTTACAGGAGATGAAGGATATAAGATGGGAAGCTAATTATAGGTGGATAAGTTGCGATGTCTTGTCTTTGTATTCCTGCATACCTCATGATTTAGGCTTACAAGCAGTCCAATACCATCTAACCAAATACAGTACATATTCTGCCTTATTTGTTGATTATCTATTGAGGGTCATACGTCATTTGTTGACACATAATTATTTCTTGTTTGATGGCGTTTACTATCTCCAGAGACGTGGGGTACTTCCATGGGGGCCAAATTTGCCCCCTCTTACGCCAACCTGTACATGGGTTGGTGGGAGGAGCTCCACGTCTTTGGGGATAGGAACCCGTTCCAGCTTGATATAGTTTATTTCAAGCGATATATAGACGATCTGTTGATCATATGGAGAGGGGATACAGGTCGAATTTCATCTTTTGTGGACTATCTAAATTGTAATCAAAACAATTTGACGTTTACCTTCACTAGTGATCCATGCAAAATAGTTTTTTTGGATCTTGAGATTACTTCATCATATAATACGGACATACTTGTCACTAATGTACATAAAAAGCCAGTGGCTGCCAACTCTCTGCTACATGCGGAGAGTTGTCACCCACAGCATACCATTAGAGCAGAGCTTTCCAAACTTTTCATGTTGGTGACACACTTTTTAGACATGCATCATTTCGTGACACAGTAATTCAGTTTTCCTAGCAAACCAGAGGTTAAATTAATAATCCCTTATAAGAGATACGGACAAATACATAAATTGTAATACAATGATGTATGGGGACACAACATATCTCATGAAAACCTTTCTTTCATACTGTGGAAGGCATTAAACATGTCGTGTGGTTTTAAAAGGGCAACATGAGAATGTTGCGCTACATATAAGTGCAAGATTCTCAACTTGCATTAGTAAATAGAGCATATCTGATTTTAGAAGTACTGTCCGTCTTTCCTGTCTCATGGGCACCACAAGCAGAAGCAGCAGCCATGTGACAGGACACTCCAGCCTGGCAGCCCAAAGAGAGGGCAGAGGTATAGAGGAGGTGGCACCTCAAAAGATTTTAACAGCTGAACTGGCAAAAGATTTGTAAAAGCTGGATTGCAGCACACAGAGGCACTCCAGCTGTTACAAAGCTTTTGTGGCGCTCCAGCTGTATGCAGCACACGGAGGCAATATCACGCTGTGTAAATGTGACCATTAAGTAGTAGTGTTTTATCTCAGCTCCCAGTGTAGCTCGTGCTTGGGTTGAATGACAGTCCACCACTGTGTAAACGGCACCTTTGCCTGTGACACACCTACACACTGCAGCCGACACACTAACGTGTCGCGACACACAGTTTGGAAAGCACTGCATTAGAGGGGTACCAGTGGGGCAGTTTATGAGATTGCGACGTAACTGCTCCACTGAAGAACTCTTTGATATAGCAAGTTTGGAATTGCGAGAGAGATTTCTGGCCAGAGGTTATCCAGCTTGGATGTTGGACAAAGCTGAAGCCACTGTCAGAGTTAAAAAACGGGAAGATTTGTTACAACAGCCTTTTATTCCAACATTGGGGCCAAAGAACGAGGTGGTTTTTAGTACCACATATAGTATGGAATTTTCGCAAATTGTTAAAATCATAAAAAAACATCTTCCTATACTGATGGCTGATGACAAACTTCGACCATATGTGGAGTCATCTTGCAAATTTGTAGCAAGAAAAGCTCCCACTCTGGCCAGAAGTCTCTCTCCCAGTATGTATAGGGGTGATAAGAAACAACAAAAGAATTATACGTGGTTAAGAACAGTGGGTAACTTCCCTTGTGGCAGCTCCAGGTGTGGTTGCTGTCAATGGGTAGTCCCCACTAAAGAGTTCGTATCTACTGTCAATGGATCCATCCACAAAATTAAGCAATTTATTAACTGTGCTACTAAATGTGTTGTATACTTAATTTCTTGTAGGATGTGCAATGTTCAATATGTTGGGAAAACATGTCGGTCTTTGAGAGAACGTGTGAGAGAACATATTAGCAATATCAATTGTGATGACTACAAAACTGGTGTTGCTCAACATTTTTGTTCAAAACATAATGCCAGTTTAGAACATTTTTCAGTCACAGGCATAGACAAGATTACATTACCTATTAGAGGTGGTGATAAAGAAAGATTATTGTCTCAAAGAGAGGTATTCTGGATATTTGCTTTATCAACTAGAGTGCCTTTAGGTTTAAACAAGATATTTGATGTGAGCCTTTTCGTCTAACCTCAATTGATAAAGAATTTATCCTGTAGTTGAATCTTTAAGATCAAAGTATATTTGAAAGGCAGGAGCTTGTTTCGGAGCATAAGATTGTCATAGGAAAAATTGGTTAGTTAACCACACTGATCGCTAGCTAATTATCAGATTAGGATCCACGGATTCATATAATAATATGTTAGAGGTAGGTTTGTTGTCTAGTGTGGTTTAGAAGGATACATTATCTACATACAAGAAAAAGTAGAATTACATTTTCTCTTTTCTTCTTTTTTTAATCTAAAAAACATATGTTTTTTATATGTTATTATGTTTGTTATATATATGTTGTTGACTGGCTATTCTACTCCTTTCTTGGAGAGTCATGGATGCGCTTGCTGGTTTTGGCGCTGTGATAGTTGAGGGGTTAATTCGCTATCATCGCCTTTTTTAAGGGGTGTGGTGATCTTTCCCCTTTGCTTGATTGGTTGCCTTACCGGACACGTGCATACCATGCCTTTAAATTTGGGAGAAGCAGCCTCTCTCTTCAGTCTATGATTAAGCACTCAGGTGTGAAACGCGTGAGACAGTTAACATTTGTGTAGTGTCCATTGTCTTTAAGTCCTCAATAAAGAAGAACCTGGTTTTAAACTTTACGTTGGAGTGCAGTTCACTTTTTCGTGTTATATGAGGGGATTGGAAGCCCCAAGGATTTGCACCGCGACTAATGAAGCCTACGAGTGGTGAGCAACTTATTGTATGACACTTTGTTACTATTCGATCATTTATCTCCAATAGTGCCATTGCCGTTGTTTCGTGAGTATGAATTCTGTTCCTGACCTCTCTGAAGAGAGGCGTAAACCACCAGCTATAGGTAAAGTCATCCTGCAATAATTAGGTAGGTGTGCGACTAGCTTAATATTAGTTATATTACCTCTCACAACAACAATTCAACAGAAATCCTTAACCCTTTGAGTGCCAGAGGTCTACGCAACGTTTTTTTCCAAGACCGACTGCCAGGTTAGTGCAGTCTGTGCGCCTGCAAAGTCAGGCCCTTCCGGTGCCTTTCGAAATGCTTCTTAATAGAGACCGGGACTGACAGCGCAGACAAGATATCTGCACTGATGCCTGGCTTCCGGTCTCGGTAGATTAAGGATTTCTGTAGAATTATTTTGTTGTGAGAGGTAATATAACCATTATTAAGCCAGTTGCCACCTGCCTAATTACTGCAGGGTGACTTTACCTCTGGTGGTAGTTCCGCTTTAATTTGTCTACCCACATGTTGGTAAAATAACAGGTCCAATGGACCCGAGTTTATCCCCCCTATAACGGTGACAATGGTAGCCAGAAGAGAGCCACAGTATTCCCAGTTATACAGGATTGATCCATACTTACCAGTGTCTTCCGGGGCATTATTTTCTTGACAGTGATCGATCGTTTGATGACAGGGGCTGGCATCTGAAAAGCAGAAAACATGCACTTTATAGCATCAATGCTACCACTTGGTGAATATCACATACAGCTATTAAAGGAGAGCACACCCTAACAACCACCCACCACTTTGCTATTGCTAGAAAACCCTAATGACCCCTATAAATGTTTCCCTTGTTCCTTGGTTCAGTATCAGTCCAGGACTGCATGTCCATGGAGGCAGACATGACTGTTGCAGGCAGTTTTTTTTTTAAACTGAAACCAGCAGAGTGCATGTGCCTACTTTAGGACCAGAGGGGTCTGCAATGCTTTGTGGAGCAATGGGTTTCACACCCCAGTGGTCCTTAAAGGGATGCCCCTGGTTTACTGATTACACTGCACCTACTAATGCAGACTTCAGTGACAATACCCTACAAAATGAAATCTAACAACCCCTAATACTACACAACTCACTATTAGCAGAAAATTGTAATCAACCCAGTGAATTTCACCCTTACTCCTTTGCTCATGAGAAAACATGTTCAGTTGCACACTTATGTCTTTGTGTGTGTGTTTGTAATTAGGAGACATTAGTTTTCCTTTATGAACAGCTAACATGCAGCACTCAAGCAGTTAAATGAAGCCCAACAAATGACCAATCTTGAGAGGATACCTGAAAAGTGATTTTATTACATTGTGTGCAAATGACCTACGGCAATAGCCTTTTTGAACAGATGACCAGCAAGTATGAATAACACTAAATTAAGTCCTTAGCTCTTCTCTCATTACAAAGTCCACCAACAATATTAACCAAATGCTCTCTGTAATAACAGGAAAATGCTTCAAAAAAATGCAAGTTTAGAATAGGAGTTTAGGGATCTACCAAACAGCTTTTATAGATTCTTGCTGGAAATATATTAAAAATGTCGTAACCCAACTTCTTTTACGCTTTAGTATTTCTTTAAGTCTTACAAACCCAGGTGTAAGCTATGAGACTTTCACATTACTTTGCACCAAAAACATCAGCACAGCATTTTAAGGAGTTAATAGGGCTGCAATGACTGAATTATTTGAATATTTATGTTGCCTAATATTTTATATTGAATAAACAACTTTCAAAGCAGTGAAGTTAAATGTTTGCCCAGTTATGTTATAAAAATAGATTTCTTTAATATTACAAGCATCGATAAAAATTCCCATTGATTTAAATTTGGATTTTATCTCCCATATGGTTCAGCTGGTTTGCTCCACAAGTGCGACTGTTTTGCTTTGTCGGGGTCTGAATTTGGTGTTGAAATTACGAGAAACTCACAATCATGACAACATACTTGCAATTATCCTAAGGTGGCAGAGCAGGTTCAATTAACAGCCCTGCAGATGTTTGTTTTAAGTTTCTCAGTTCAGTCTCCTACCTGAATCAGGGAAGATGGCTCATTACAGTAAGGTCACATACCAACATCACATGACCCTGTACTAGTAGCACTGTAGGGCGGAGTGAAGCTTGCATATTGCTAGCCAAAGTGAAAGAGTGTTGAGCAAAGTGAGACTGATCCCACCCTCACAGCACAGTCAGTAAGGAGTCAGTGTGCAATCTATCTCAGCCAGTCTTAGACTGGGAACATTTCATGCAATGCTGGTGCTTCTGCTTTTACCAGTGCTGCTGACTATCACACATCTGAGACACTGTCTGCTGTATAGCATGTTTAGATTTCCACCTCAGAGCAGCCATATCACAATGAACAACAGACCTTACAAATGCATAGCCACAGTGAAGCTGTATGTGTAGACGTCCAAATAGATGATGGATAACCACAGTATGGCATAATTCTCTGTTATTCATTGTGATACAGCTGCAGTGTGGTATGAAGTTTAACCCTTTGATTGCAATAGGGGTGCGTTGGAAACCTTGCTGGCATTCAAAGGCTTAAATTGTTGCAAAACTGAGTGCCAGAGGGATGAGCAATGCATTGCTCTACCTGCTGACACTCATGCGGTTAAAGAAGAATGCGGATATGATGATGGGTGTACCAAGCAGGTCCATTTTAACTCTTGCATGGGGGGGGGGGGGAGATTAAACCGAAAACCAGCAACAAGCTGCAATTGTAAACCCTTTAAGGACCAGAAGTGTATGCAATCGCCATTTGAAAGAAAGGGAGAAAAAAAATAATAAGAAAAATATATATATAAGTGTTGTCAAAGGAAACAGTTTTACTTTTATAGGAAAAAAAAAAAAAACAACAAACATAGACCCTTACTTTCATGGTTCTGATCACTGGTATGCCACCTCATTAACCCTTTCAATGCCAGATGGGTATGCAACGCATTGATTAAAGACCAAAGAGGCACGCAACGCATTGGTTTACAATGTGTTGCAAATATTTCTAGGGTTAACAGCATGTTTAGAGAGATAGGAAACATTCCAAACTTTTGGCCCTGTTTGTGCATACAGCTCATAGTTACATAACTCAATACAGAACTATGCTTTTAACCAGTTGAGCGCCATATGGGTGAATGCACTGCAAAGCATTGCTCATCCCTCTGGCACTGAAAGGGTTAAACGCAAAGTGTACTAAGTAAGCTCCACTGATGAACATCAACACAATAAGACCACATGCAGTAAGAAAATACAATTTTTGTTGGTTTTCAGAGAAATTAAATTGTGATTATTATGAAGTATTATAGAGAAACTGGACATACCGGACTATCTGAAGCCTTGTTTTCTGACGCAGATTTCCTTTGAGATCTTCTTTTAGGTGGAGAGGGTATACCTGCAAGAAACATAGAATATGAAGGTAGATAACTATTCGGACCAGCAATTTCCCATTTTTTCTTTATGCATTTGTTTGTATCACCTCCCCTCTCTCTTCTCCCCTCCAAGCTATACATGATCAGATACTTTAGTTTTTCCTGATAATTTCCCCCTATAAACCATTCCCCATTTTATTAGCCCCTCTCTGAACTCACTCCAGAATATCTAGACATAGCGTCTGCAATACTGCATGCAATTCTGTGGATCAGGTCTGACCAGAGATCTATAGTGTGACATGGCCACTTCCTTTTTTTTGCAATTACAAAAATATACAGAATCTGCTCAAAGGGTTTTTGTATGAATTATGGCAGGACTGTCCAAGATCAGTCATCAAGAGCCACCAACAGGCCAGGATTTAAAGGGATAGTAATGTTTCATAATAAAAACAGCTCTAATTAATCAGCATAGTATTTGGACTTTGGAGAGTGTTATTTCAATTCTGTCATAGTTATAGTTCAAGAGTAATTCAATTACAGTGTCCCCCTCCCGCCCCTTTTACTGATGTCACACTGTTCAGCCAGAGCAGAAGGGAGGTGCCCATGTAGATTGCAGAGAGGGACAATCTTCAATTAAGAGAAGGGAAAAACCTGAAAAACTTGTCAAGGAGGGCAGGGCTTTCATTGTTCTCATAGGAAGAAGACTGTCCCCTTCTGTTATCTGTCTGGTCTATGGACTGCATTCCACATCTGAGAAGAGATGGCTTACACTAGGTAAAAGGGGCGGGAGGAGAAACTTTGCTTGTGAATATAGATAAGACATATCATTCTTCATGTTTTTGTAATGCCTACAAAATAAAATAAAGTTAAAACGAAGTATTACTATCCCTTTAAGGATTTCCCCAGTTAAGCACAGGTGAGTTAATCAGTGGCTCATTCATTTTGACTGACTTATCTCTGTTGGTGGCCCTTGAGGACTGAACTTGGACATCCCTGTATTATGGTATTCATCAATATATACCATTGTGCGATAAACACAGGAGAAACCAATGTAAGATAGGATTTTTTTTTTTTTAACCCACATGGGACTTAATTTAAAATGGCTTTAACATTGTTTTTTTGCCTTCCACTGGACCTGCAAAAACCAAGGGTGATTCGGCAAAGGATGAACTTGATGAACGCATGTTTTTCCCAACCTCATCAACTATCGTATTAATATATCAATATTAGAATAGATCAAAAGGCCCATTTTGTTCTTGACATAACACTAATTGAGCATAGGTTGGTCACTTGGATTAGACAGTTTGCTAGCAGTTGTTGAATAATGTATATACCATTTTTTGGGGGACTAAAAATCCCACAAGAACCTGAGGATTATGGGAGTTGTAGCCAATCTAACAATAGCTATAGGTTGCACACCCAAGTAAAAGCCCCATCACGGAGGTGAAACTTTTGAAGGTGTGCCAGTTGTTTTAATTCAGACACGCTCATGGGCTGTACTGTTGAAAATTAATGTAATATGATGAAAGATATATCATTCACAACCAGTTAGGAGCTAACAAAAGCCCAGTTCTCAATCACAGGAAACAGCATGCTACCACTCCTCTAAGCGTTATCTGTATTTCAAGTAGCGTCAGACAATTGCAACTTTTCAAATGGATACTCACAAACAGAGAGGCTACTACCGCCTCGGGGAACGTCACTTTCGCTGGATCTGACCTCCAGTCACGGGTCTCTAATCAGCACAGTCCCTCCCTCGTATTATCCAGGCATTCTCCGCTTCTCCGTTTACAGTAGCTCCACAAGTTTCCCGAATGCACGCTTCCTTCCAATGGGCTATTCTTGCACGGCCTATCAACCGCGTGACGTGGAGCTACTGTAAACGGAGAAGCGGAGAATGCCTGGATAATACGAGGGAGGGACTGTGCTGATTAGAGACCCGTGAC
Source organism: Rhinophrynus dorsalis (assembly GCA_037306005.1). NCBI lineage: Eukaryota > Metazoa > Chordata > Amphibia > Anura > Rhinophrynidae > Rhinophrynus > Rhinophrynus dorsalis. Next base: position 419,761,489 of record CM074722.1, read on the forward strand.
TGGAGGTCAGATCCAGCTAAAGTGACGTTCCCCGAGGCGGTAGTAGCCTCTCTATTTGTGAGTATCCATTTGAAAAGTTGCAATTGTCTGATGCTACTTGAAATACAGATAACGCTTAGAGGAGTGGTGCACTGTCCTGTTTCTTTTGTTTTTCATATTGGCGATTGAGTGTATACGTGGAGGGCGAATCTGACAGCCCGAGAGGGCGAGCTGCAAACTCCGGAGGAAGTAGTGAAAAAACTGATATAGGACTTTACACCTAGCAAGGTTTTTATTATTTATTTTTAAAGGGGAACATTCACATGAAAAAAAAATTGGAGCGCTGGTTATAAGTCCTAATGCAATACCAGCGCTGGGTTTTGTTTTAAATGTACTGACCTGTGAGCCGAGATATTTATGTTTAAAAAAAGTGCCACTTCCACATACTGCGGCACCCTGTATGTGCGGCACGGAGCAGCAGGACTTCCCACTTCGCTCCCAGAAGCCCCAGCGAGCGCGTTCTCGCTTCACCTCGGAGCTGTATTGCTTTGGGCTAACGTTACATCCAGCTCAGTTTGAGATGCTACGGAGGTTGCAAACAAAACCCAGCACTGGTATTGCATTAGGACTTATAACCAGCGCTCCAATTTTTTTTTCCATGTGAATGTTCCCCTTTAATAGGATATCTATGTATAACTTTATTTCCTTTTAGGAACATATGACTGCCTTAGGAGTAGATTATTTGTAACTATTTGATGGTCAATTGCATTGGTTGTTTAAGTTGAATTTATAGTTGATCAAATATTCTATCCCATTGTATGAGTAGAGCATTCTACTCTCTAGGGGAGAGTGAGCACTTTATACATTTTTTCTTTTTTATACATCCTTCAAGGATCAGAAGGGTGTGTAACCCTCTGTTTCAAACTATTGTAAAGAACCCTCTGGTCTTACAGAGGTACTGTCACTTTGTAACAAGCAGGTAATTTTGAAAAGTATACATTCGCCCCACATACAACCATGTGTAATGAACATGGTGTTTCAAACAATGGACTAAGTCAGCCTGTAATCAGTTTTCAATTTCTCACCTTCTTTATGGGTCTCCGTGCTGCTGCGTCGCTTCTTACGCCCTGACATTGTGGCCATTATTTAAAGCACTTCTGTGTACAGATGTTCTTTATAAAATCTCCAAGATCAGATGTTGCTGCTAGTCACCTCCTCAGCAAGACCTCGGTGTTCACATGAAGAATATGAGATGGTCGTCCAATATAGCTTCTTCTAAGTCCCCCTGTCAATGGGGGCCCTTAACACACCCAGAAATGTATATTGGGAGAACAGCCGGCAATATATCTTTATAATGTAACCTCATACACACTGGAATCTAAGTATTTCCATAAAAGTTAAAGAAGCAAAGTAAAAGCTGTACGTAGAATGCCTGGAGGCCCGTGTAATAAATACGATTGCAGCTTTAGCACTACATACTATAGCCCTTCTCTCTCTATAACTATATGTGAACCCGTCAATTATGTGTTTTGCTCATACGAAACTCCTTATAGAAATATACAAGATTCTTATTTACTCTGCCAGTAACATCGAAGAAACCAGTTCAAACATCCCGCGCCCGCTCTGGCTGCCGGAACCGGAATCGACGTGTTGGTGTCGTGTTTCGTGCGGCGGAAATGACGTCAGAAAGAAGCGCGGCGCATGCAGAACTGTCAGTGACACCCGGAAGAGACGTGGCAGACAAGAGTGAAGAATAGGAACAAGATACAATAAGAACGGATGATGGTTGAATGGTTGAAGTGTGTGTATATCTAGAAAACGATAGAGGAAAGGGTAAATGAAGAAGAGAGTAACGAAGACGATAGGTAGTAAAGCCGGAGTATTACAGAACATCGGAGCGTGAGGTGTGTGTGGGGATATGTGTTTCTAAAGATGTATTTATATATTTCGTTACAGGGTAGTCAATTGTATTTTGCTGTTAGAGACTACAATTTTCATCATTCATAGCCATCACCACTGGTTTGTTGATGATGGTGATTTTGATGGGAGATGAAGTCCTCAACAGCTGGGTGTACACCAATTGCTTATTTCTGATTTAGAGGATTTGCTGGGTCTGGACTATGTAAAGTAATATATGTATCTACCGAAGTATATATATATATATATATATATATATATATATATATATATATATATATATGAGATACTCTCTTGAGGAATATATATATCTCTAATACCCCATTTGATTCACAGTGTCCACATTTTATGCAGAGTGCAAAAAATTTAACGATCAGCAAATTTTGCAGTCCCCATTGATGCATTAGGTAAGACTGTCTGGCACTAGATTATTAGTGGAACATTGGGAATTATGTGTTTCAGTTTGGGAAATGTTTGATATATTTTAATAACTATTGTAGCTTTACTGTATTATAGCTTACCCAGCTGCCTTTGGACAACAATGCCCAATGATAATCAGTGTATGATGGGAGTTATTGTCTGACAATAGCTTGAGGGCTAGATGTTTCCCAACTAAGATATATGCCTGTCAGGAAGTTGCACCTTTTTAAAGAGATTGGGCAGTTTGGTTTGTTTATTTGTCCGTTTTTAAAGGGATAGTAATACTTCATTTTAACTTTATTTTATTTTGTAGGCATTAAAAAAACATGAAGAATGATATAAGTCTTATCTCTGAAACCTTTATGGTTTAAGAGATATTCACAAACAAAGTATCCCCCCCCTGTTCAGCCAGATAAGAAGGGAGATGCCCAGGTAGACTGCAGAGAGGGACAATCTTCAATTAAGATAATGGAAAAAGCTGAAAAACTTGTCAAGGGGGGGAAGGGCTTTCATTGTTTTAATACAAAGAAGATTGTCCCCTTCTGTTATCTGTACTGTCATACAACCAGACTGACATCTGAGAAGAGATGGCTTACACTAGGAAAAAGGGGCGGGAGGGGAACTTTGCTTGTGAATATCTCATAAACCATAAAGGTTTGAGAGATAAGACTTATATCATTCTTCATGTTTTTTTAATGCCTACAAAATAAAATAAAGTTAAAACGAAGTGTTACTATCCCTTTAAGACATTTGAGGGTGGTCTGTACTTTAAAGACTACTGGCATATGATGAAAGCAATGTCATTAACAGCCAGTTGATAAGATTGTCAGAAGCTCAGTGGACTTCATTTAGGATGGTCCTGATCTCAATCATAGAATACTCAATCAAATAGCGTTTTTTCAGTATTACGTATTAATATCTAAATTCTTGTATATGAAATGTGCATGTACAGTTAGAATCAAATGTTAATGCATGTTTGGTATTGAACAATCATGATGATTTGGATAGTACTGTATCTTTGGGTGAACTGGACTTTTTTTTTTCTCTAGACTTATATGTGGATGGGCCAGACTTTAACCCTTTGAGTGCCAGGGGGTACACAACGATTTGCAAAGCAATGCGTTGCGTACCCATCTGGCACTCAGAGGGTTAAGAAACAGAGGGGTGTTGTGTTTCTCATCCCTCTGGTCCAAAAAGGGTTAAAATAATGCTGTAGTTTTACAAAAACTAAAGGCATTCTCTGGGAGGACACCAAAAGTCACATTCAGGCTGGTTCAATACATATCCTATAATATAAAAGGCCAGATGTATGTTTGTCCGATGCAGTCGTGCGCAGTAGAGGCTGCCCGAATGCACAGAATGCTGGCCCGTGTACATGGGCTTTTACACTAGTATATAATATACTGTTATCCTTCTATCTAGTACTACATGCCTAACCCTGACATCTTCTTGTCATTTTATTTCTTAGTTTTCCTCAAGTCTCTGTGTCATCATGGGACTGTGTAAATGTCCAAAGAGGAAAGTGACAAATCTCTTCTGCTTTGAGCATCGCGTGAATGTTTGTGAGCACTGTCTGGTGGCCAATCACGCCAAGGTGACCATTGATTACATTAAAAGATCTTTGACTTCTGTTGGATTCTACAGAGGGAATCTACAGTTAAAGGGATAGTAATACTTCATTTTATCTTTATTTTATTTTCTAGGCATTAAAAAAACATGAAGAACCATATAAGTCTTATCTCTCAAACCTTTATGGTTTAAGAAATATTCACAATCAAAGTATTCCCCCCCCCCCCCCCGTTCAGTCAGATCAGAAGGGAGGTGCCCAGGTAGACTGCAGAGAGGGACAATCTTCAATTAAGATAAGGGAAAAAGCTGAAAAACTTGTCAAGGGGGGAAGGGCTTTCATTGTTTTCATTGTAAGAAGAATGTCCCCTTCTGTTATCTGTCTGGTCTTACAACCAGATTCACATCTGAGAAGAGATGGCTTACACTAGATAAAAGGGGCGGGAGGGGAAACTTTGCTTGTGAATATCTCTCAAACCATAAAGGTTTGAGAGATAATACTTATATCATTCTTCATGTTTTTTTTAATGCCTACAAAATAAAATAAAGTTAAAATGAAGTATTACTATCCCTTTAAAGTCTGGTAGAGCATGTTGTACACTGACTTTTGCGGTCCATTGTGTAGCTGATGGATGCTGTATTTATTTTTTTGGGGGGGAGGGGGGTTACAACAATTTTGCAGTGGACCGATGTATTGGCAAAACAAGATTGTTGACTTCCTAAGCATCTTGCAACTGTAGAGGTCTTTTTTATAGATGAAGGGACCTTTGAATTCTTTAAAGGGTATCTTTCCATGCAACTTGCTTGGCTGCTTCATTGGCCTTCTAAAACTTAGTCACAGGTTATGTGTTACTGTTTTGGAGATAAGTCCGTAATGAGTGAGGATGGTGAAACAGAGAAACTGAGCACTAACTTGTTGTTCTGTAACAGAGTGGCATAAAGACTGTAACTTACACTAGTTGCATGGTATTACCAAAACCAGTAGCTGCAAACAAACATCAATGATATAACATGAAATATATATCACAAAGCATTAATGAAATTATATAATGAACAAGGGACAACAGAGAGAAAAAGGGGACAAATCACAGAGGAGGAGGATACATTATGAGTGGGTAACTGTGCAGTTGATTAGTGCATTTCCTTTATAAGAATGATTAAATTAAATCTAAAGGCTGGCACTGTTAGCAGCACCATATTTAAACTGCACCGCCAATCACAGTGATGGGAAGGAACTCGCATCACAGCTTGCCTTGGAAACTGAAAATTCCACTATATCAGTGGATAACTTTTTCAGTGAACATGCAACTATTCCTTACTAAGCCAAAGTCAAACACTTCTGCATTGTGATAGTATGGAAATAATCTGCACCTTCCTAAAAGTTGCATTAATTGCAAATATAAGCTGCATAAGTTGCATTCATTGCAAATATAAGCTGCATCTAGGGTAATTTGACCAATTTCTCAAAACAGTAAACAATTAGTGCATTTTGTTAAGATTGTTGAAGTTACTGGTAAGACCCTCAACAGCAATGCATGTCAAACATGGCCCGTGTACTGATAGCGGCCCTTGAGGCTCCCCCACAATGTTTTTGGTTTAAATGCAGGTGTGCCACCCCCCCCCCCAGTGCAGCTTCACCACAGAAATGCAAATAGCAGCCGCTCTGCTCATGTCACAGTTGTAAATCTCAGTGTGCCACAAAGTTGCACAGATACAGTTCCAAATTATTCTTCCTAGTAAAACAGTTTCTAAATAAATATAAACTACTGGTTTTGTGTTGATATAATTTATTCCTAAAGATTGACATGATGTACATGTATACCAGTGGGATGTTACAAGGCCATTCTATTAGACATATATACTGGTGGGATATTACATGGTTGTTCTATTAGCTATTTATAAATAGAGTGAAATAATCACCATATTCAAAGTGTCCTCACATAAGATTTAGATGTTTCGTGCACTGATTTGCTTGCTGTGACTTGGTGGAAGGAAGAGATTCATTGTATATTTATTTATGTGGTCCAGATTTGGTGAGGGAGCCACTAAACCTTTTTACCCTTTGTATGAACCTGACACAAATACTGTTAATATCATTTGACTTTTTTATTTTACTTCTCAGCCATTTTCTCTTCATGCTTTCCTTCAAGTGTTTGTCTTCAACCTCCTCTTTATGGCATATTCACCTCTCTCTCCTTGTGTCTGCAACTAGTGCATTGTCCAGTCATACCTCCAGTGGCTTCAGGACAGTGATTACAACCCAAACTGTCGTCTGTGCAACACACTACTCTCCTCCAAAGAGACAGCCCGGCTGGTTTGTTATGGTAAGGGGTTGTGATTACACCTCTGATTTTGGATACAGCTTCCAAATCACTCATTATCCATTGGAGAGCACAGAGAGGCTGATGTACTAAGTAAAAGTGGCTCCTAAAATGCCTGTTCATTTTAAATGGGACTTTTAATCATTTGAATTCTAGAGTGGACACCAATGCATTGGCAAGCTCGGTAGCATTCTACCCCAATTAAATCAATGAGAATGATTATTTTTCCTTATGGTGCGTGTGGTTTGTTCCTGAATTACACCACTTTTTTCTTAGAAAATCAGCCTCAGTGGGTTTACAAAGCCTGATATATATGGGTGGGGGTATGAATATATTTGAGGTTTTTGAGCCTGGCAATACTGGAGGTAGCCATAGTTGGGGCTCCAGAGCCTGGCACCAGTAAGGGTGTAACCTAATGAGACAACTAAGTGTCTTCAAATAACTACACATAACACTCTTAAAATATTTTTACTTTATTAAATATATATAAAATTAAAATTTATGAATCCTAAATCTATTACTGATTAGAATCCTCAATCAGTAATACATTTAGGATTCATGCATTTTAATTATAGATATATTTAATAAAGTAAAAATATTTTAAAGTGTTATGTGTAGTTATTTGAAGACACTTGGTTGTCTCATTAGGTTACAGTATTGAACTGGCCTCTCCCTTAGGATAGCATGTCTGTCCCTTACTTTTCTATCTTCTTTATTTTCTATGTATAGGATACTTTAATTTGAGACCTGCGATACGTTGAGATCCCTTTAATTGCTTTGTGTAGTCACACCAGGAAGGGTGAAAATAATTGGATGTCAATTCCTGGCATAATTGGGGTGGGCACAGTGGGTCTTTTGTGCCTTGCACCCCTGTGGGTGACAACATTGTGGCTTTGGAGCCTGGCATACCTCTAGGTGGTCATGGAGGGAATTTTAGAGCCTGGAACTGAATGTCTCTTTTTACTGCACCAGATTTATTCCACTGGTCCTGCTTGAATGATTTGGCCACTCAGCTGCCTCCAAACACAGCACCTGCTGGATACCGGTGTCCAAGCTGCCAGGGACCTGTCTTCCCACCATCCAACTTGGTTAGTCCAGTGGCCTCTACCCTGCGCGAGAAACTCTCTACTGTCAACTGGGCCAGGGCTGGACTGGGTCTTCCCTTGGTGAGTCATCTGCTCTTACCTCTCTTTGAGCCATACCTGAGAATGCTAAGAAGGATGAATTCTGGATCAAACCAATTTCCATTGATTTTAAATTGGTCTTTTAACCCCTTAAATGCTAGAGAAGTGGCTAATGCATCAGAGGCCTCTTTATCATACAAGGAATTAAATGTTTAATTAAATTTTAATTTTCCTTTGTATCCTATGATGTAGTTGATTTTCTCAGGAGTTGCTTGTGTTTAGCTATCTAAATACTGCCCTGTCTTACCTGTTCTGTCTTTATTCTCCCCCACACATCTTTCTTTAGAACTTGAATTTCTCCCACTCTTTCACTAGACCTTTAACCCTTTGAGTGTCAGAGGGGTCACACCTGCATTCTTACCTCAATTTAAATCCACGAGAAGTTTAATTCCCCCCCCCCCCCGATGTGCAGTTGGTTTGCTCCAGAACGGATCCTCTTCAGCAGTGTTGGAGGATAAGGAGGATAGACTTTGACAAAATGTTATCCTTACTTTCCAGATCTCCCCCCACCTTCTGTTTAGTTCTCTCTCACCATTACCTCAACCCTTGTATGTTTTTCCTTCCCTTCTGCTTTGCTTGTGTCCTTTCCACTGCTCTCCACTTCTAATTGTTTGCTTAGTTCTTACAGAAGCTGATGTACTAAGAAAAACTGGAATTATTCAGAGGCAAACTGACTGCACTATAGGGCTAAATTAAAAAAAAAAAAAAAAAAGTCCATTGATTTTAATCTGTTGAGTGCCAGAGAGGGATCAACCCTTTAAAGGGATAGTAATACTTCGTTTCAACTTTATTTTATTTTGTAGGCATTAAAAAAACATGAAGAATGATATAAGTCTTATCTCTCAAACCTTTATGGTTTATGAGATATTCACAAGCAAAGTTCCCCTCCCCGCCCCTTTTTCCTAGTGTAAGCCATCTCTTCTCAAATGTGACTCTGGTTGTATGACAGGACAGATAACAGAAGGGGACAATTTTCTTTGTATGAAAACAATGAAAGCCCTTCCCCCCTTGACAAGTTTTTCAGCTTTTTCCATTATCTTAATTGAAGATTGTCCCTCTCTGCAGTCTACCTGGGCATCTCCCTTCTGATCTGGTTGAACAGGGAAGGGATACTTTGTTTGTGAATATCTCTTAAACCATAAAGGTTTCAGAGATAAGACTTATATCATTCTTCATGTTTTTTTAATGCCTACAAAATAAAATAAAGTTAAAACGAAGTATTACTATCCCTTTAACCCCTTGAGTAATAGAAGTCTGCAACGTTTTGTGAAGAAATGTGCTGGAGACCTCTCTAACATTAAAATGGTTAAAAGCTCCCTTTAAACTTGGAAGGGATTTTTATTTGTCCTTTGTGATGCAGTTGATTTTTCTCCAGAATTGCTTCACTTTTCATTTGTGTGTACTGTTCACCTTCTGTGCCAAAACAAACTGGAGCAATTCTGGGGCAAGCGATCTGCAATATGGGGGACAAAATAAAATGGACGAATATTTGTATAAAGGTGCACCATTCATGTATATGTATTCAGGCTACAACAACGTATGAATTATAAAATCATCAATTCTTTATTTGGTGTTTAACATTAAACACATAAAAAGTACCTCAGTTTCATCAGACAAGCGTGGAGGAAATGTAGTGGGCACCTCTCTGCAGACATCTCAATTTGCTCTTGATCAACGCGTTTTGCGTGTAAACACGCTTACTTATGATGAAACTGAGGTACTATTTATGAGTTTAATTTTAAACACCAAATAAAGAATTGATGATTTTATAATTCATACGTTGTTGCAGCCTGAATATATATATACATGTATGGTGCACCGTTTATGTTCGTCCATGTTACTTGGAGTGTCGGAAGAGCTTCAATGGTAGCACGCGCGAAGGTGAAATTGTCAGCACGTTTCTTAAGTATTATTAATCCCTATATTAAAGTCCTATTAAAAATAAATGTATTGCCCAAGTGTCATCTCTCAAACCTTTATGGTTTGAGAGATGATCACTCCTAAAGTTGCCATCCCCCTTCCCCGTAGTCAGTGTTCTAACTGACTGCAGGGAAGCCAGTCGTACGACTTTCAGATGGCTCTGCAGCACAGCCGCGATCGCGTTAATAAAAAAGAAAACGTTCACTGAAATGGTCTTCTACGTGTGCTTGGTTTGCAAGCACACGTAGATGACCGTTTTAGTTACATTTTTTTTTATTATTATTATTATTATTATTATTATTAACGTGATGACGGCTCTGCTGCAGAGCCGCCTGATGATCTAAGACCAGATTTCCCTTCAGTCAGCTACAACGCTGACTTCAGGATTGGGGAGGGAGAGGGCAACTTTAGGAGCGATTATCTCTCAAACCATAAAGGATTGAAAGATGACACTGGGGGCAATACATTTATTTTTAATAAAACTTTAATATAGGGATTAGTAATACTTAAGTATTACTATCCCTTTAAGGAAACACAGAGTTGAATATTTTTCCATAGACTGAAATTGGTCTGTTATTGCTAATTTGCTTTAACTTTGGGTTTGAGCGGCTCTCCATATTGTTGCTCGTTCACAAAATAAAATGACCATTGATTTAAGTGGGACATTTAACACATTGAATGCTAAAGAGATTGCCAGCACAATGCTTTTACATTCAAGGTGTTCAAGATTTTGGGAAGTGTTATCCCTTCCCTATGTTGCAGTAGGTTTGCCCCAGAACTGCTCCAGTTTGCTTTGATACACACTGTCCATAAAGTTGGATTATATTCTTGGCCTAAGACATCAACAAGGAGTTGAATGCCCCAATTAAATTAATGGAAATTGGGGGAATTTTCATTTGTCTCCAACAGTGTAAACAATTTACTTCTGAATTACTCCGTTTTCTGAAATACATATGGCCCAATGAGGCTGACATACTAAGAAGATTTGGAGCAATTCTGGAGTTATCCAATAGGGACAAAAATTCCTAAATTCCCATTGATTTAACTGTAGCTTTTTAGCCATTTAATGTAAGAAAGGTCTGCAGTAAAAATTATTTATTTGAATTGGCTTTGAATGAGTTGGAGATCTCTCTAGCATTCAACTTTTTTAACCTCTTAAGGACCGGCGTATGGACACGCGGCTGGCAGTTGAGGACCACGGGGCTTTTTTTTTTTTTTTTTTCGTGCAGCCGCGCCAGGAGCCCTGAACTCCATGACGTGCCAGGACCGTCACTGGTCCTTAAGTGCCGGACCGCCGTGACGGTCCTGGCATGTCAGTGGTCCTTAAGGGGTTAAAAAAAGTCCCATCTAAATCAATGGAAAGTTGTATTTGTTCCCTGTGGTTCTCTTACATTGTCCCTGATTTTCTCCATTGATTCTTGCATTTACTCACTCCCGCTGCTTGTGTAGTGTTTACCTCCCCCCCACATCTCAGTCACCATGGCGTTGGTTTCCCTGTTTTGCTTGCTCTCCTCCTCTTACATTTTTTCCACTTTTCCTCTCTCTTCAGTCAGAGGTTTACACTATTTTTTTTTTGTTTTGTTTAGATTGAAGAGGTGCAGCCTGTAGATGAGTCAGTATCACATGATGATACAGATTACCGGGATTGGTCAGTTGTCAATTGTGAGTATTTCATTTTGCACTGCATGTGAAGAAGATGCTGGCACTGTCAGTGCTTGGACATCATATGCAATCTGGTCACATGTTCTGTTGTGTGTGTGAGGATGCAGTTATTGTTGCTGCCTTTGCTATATCACAGGAATTTCAAACTGTCTCTATAGGACAGAGACAGGCCTCTATGTGTAACCCCTTGAGGACTACGGGGTGAGCAATGTATTGCAAAGCTGTGTGTTGCACACCCTGCAGGCTCTCAAAGGGTTAAAGGAACACTAATGTTTCTTAATAGTTTACCCAAGTACATAATTCTGGACAGAAAATCCTAATTGACACTATAAATCAATTCTGCGGGTGGATGGTTCTACAGACTTATCATGCTAGATATCATCTCCATAAAGGCATATAATTATTTGTTGTATGTTATGCAAAGAATGCAGTTTCACACCCCTGCTGTCATTTCGCAGGGCTGCATGAGAGGAGACTTGTACTTTACAAGTATAGGGTCAAATAAAACTAAGACTGGGCAGAAGTGTGTATTCAGGAAATAGTGTATTAAAATTATTACATGTATGAGTTTTTAAGTCGGGGGGGATGACAAAAGTAGGTTTGCAGTGCTTCACAATGCTGTGGAGAAGTCCCTATGAAATAAGGGTTTAGCATCTAAAAAATATAACCATAACATCAACTCACAAAGCAGAAAAAAAATGAAAAAAAGACGTGGAAGGGGGCCTCCTCCTCAGGTGATACCTCTCAAAACTGTGAAATAACTTCTTGATGAAATTGTGGCCTTAATGCCACAAAATGAATCAAGTTAAACTTTAGGTATTTTGTTTTATAGTTCTCTTGTGTCCAGTGGGACAGTGGGACACAGGGACCAGTGGGTAAAGTATCCTCCACCAGGAGGCATGGAACTTAAAGGGATAGTAATGTTTCATAATAAAAACAGCTCTAATTAATCATCATAGTAGTTGGGCTTTGGAGACTGTTATTTCAATTCTGTCAGAGTTGTAGTTCCAGAGTAATTCAATGACAAAGTGTCCCCCTCCCGCCCCTTTTACTGATGTAACACTGCTCAGCCAGAGCAGAAGGGAGGTGCCCAGGTAAACTGCAGAGAGGGACAATCTTCAATTAAGATAAGGGAAAAACCTGAAAAGCTTGTCAAGGGGGGCAGGGCTTTCATTGTTCTAATAGGAAGAAGATTGTCCCCTTCTGTTATCTGTCTGGTCTATGGACTGGATTCCACATCTGAAAAGAGATGACTTACACTAAGTAAAAGGGACGGGAGGGGAAACTTTGCTTGTGAATATCTCTTAAACCATAAAGGTTTGAGAGATAAGACTTGTATCATTCTTCATGTTTATTTAATGCCTACAAAATAAAATAAAGATAAACCGAAGTATTACTATCTCTTTAAACATTTAACAGATTACAAACTGCTCCTTCTCATCTAACCTACTTTTCTCCTTGTACAGATTAGTAGGCATAGGGCTGGACTCCACTTGGAGACCTAGTTATTTTATTTATGTCCTTTTGGATACAGGCAGGCTGCATCTCCTGATCTTACTCCACTTGCAACAGCTCCCATTTTGATGAATCTCTGATGCATACAATGTACTAGGCCAAGTAGAGTCTTCACCCTTATAGGGTAGGCCTGACCTGGGGTTTGAGCCCTACTCGCCCCACAACTCCAGGGTTGTGTGGTAAACCATATGACTTTGTGGCACTGTTTTCTCCTCCCCTCTCTTTTGGAGACTGTTGCTTATAATTCTGGGCTTGTATCATATAGACAAGGGGTCAAGTTGTGGAAGAAGTCCAGTCATGGGAATAAAGTTGCAGTTTTTTACTGTGTGGATACATTATTTTGTTTTCAGGCTCTTTAAAACATGGGGATTCTTCTCTGTGTATGGGGGCATGATAGTTCTTTGTGTTTACTGGGGCTGTTTTACACATGGGATACATGTATTCCCAAACTAAAATGGCTGCCACTACGTGAGCATGCATATCTCTACTGTATAGCAGTTTTAAAGGGATAGTAATACTTTATTATTACTATACCCCATATTGTACATATTTGTAAAATAATTTAATAGCCACCAGGTTCATCTCTCAAACGCTCCCTGAAGTCAGAGTTGTACTGACTGCAGGGGATGTCTGTCATACGACAGGCTTGCGGCTCTGCAGCTGAGCTGAGATCCCCTTAATGACAAAGAATTATTTCACTGAAACGGTCTTCTACATGTGCTTGGTTTGCAAGCACATGTAGAAGACCATTTCAGTGAAATAATTCTTTGTCACTAATGCGATAGCGTCTCTGCTGCAGAGCCGCATGAGGAATGTCAGACCAGATATCCCTGCAGTCAGCACAACACTGACTTCAGGGAAGGGGGAGGGAGGGGGGAACTTTGCCTTCAGTTATCTCTCAAACCATAAAGGTTTGAGAGATGAACCTGGAGGCTATTAAATTATTTTACAAATATGTACAACATGGGGGTAGTAATAATAAAGTATTACTATCCCTTTAAGGCAAGTGATGTGGGTTCAATCTCACTAGGAGAGACAGCTGAGTCCTGTGGGTTTTTTTTTTTCCCTCTCGACATCACTTGCACTTTGGTGGGATTATTGCTTAGCTACATGCACAGTTGAAGCAGAGACTAGGGTGGGGGAGTGGTCCAAGTTTTTTCAGTCATGTGCTACATGATCAGAAAGCTGTAAGTGTGAGGGACGCATTATTTTTTTCTTTTTATAAAAAGCTTGTTGACTATTTAAATATTAGTATTGCCATTGACTTGATCAACAAAATATATAAATCCATATTTTTAAAGTGTTAGTAATGTCCAGAAATGTATTTTGATAGATTTGCAGAGGCAAAAAAAGAGATTATCATTGCCACAAACCCCATCTCTCAAACCGCTATGATCTGAGAGATATTGGCAATGAAAGTTCCCCCTTCCCTCCCCTTCTCCTGATGTCAGTGTCTAGCTGACAGCAGGAGATCCCAGTCTGGGGACCAGCTGGCGGCTCTGCAGCACAGCTGAAATCCCGTTATTACAAAATAATTATTTAATTGGAAAGGTCTACAAAGTGTGCTTGGTTTGCAGGCACACTTTGTTGCCACAAAGTTGTTGTTTTCTAATAATGGGATTTCGGCTCTGCTGAAGAGCCTCATCATGTTGGCTGACACGGATCTCCTGCTGTCAGCTTTACAGCTGACATCAAGAGAAGGGGAGGGAAGGGGGAACTTTCATTGCCAATATCTCTCAAACCATAGCGGTTTGAAAGATGGGGTTTATGGCAATAATAATCTTTTTTAGCCTCTACAAATCTATTAAAAGAAATTTCTGGACATTACTAACACTTTATGTGGGTTGGTAGTTCCACTTTAAAGTTAAACCCGAAGAATTAACCATCTGGGCGACTAGCTGAACAATAATACTAGTCGCCAGAATATTTACCTCCTTATAGACAAATTCTACTGCTCCAGCCAGGCAGCATCGATTTAAAATAATCTGCGCGCCTGCGCCGTCAGTCCCTTCCGGTACCTTAAGGTACCGAGCAACGCTTCCTAGAGCAGACTGGGACTGACAGCGCAGGCTTGCAGTCTTCACTATGTAAAGATGTCTGCACTGTTTCCTGGCTGTCTCTGGAGCAGTAGAATTTGTCTATAAGTCACCCAGAGGGTTAATTAGGTTAGAAAAAATATTTTTAAAAAAACATCAGGCGGGCCACATCCTGGGGTACGGTGGGCTGCATGTTGGACACTCATGGACTAGAAGGGATGGTGTCCTTCCCGCTCCAAACTTGGTGCATCTGGTATCCTTTGAAAATGTCGCCCTTATTGGGCGTGCAACACAATGGCTCATTCAAAATAGTAATATCAGAATGCCTCCTGCATGAAAATAGTGACATTCTGATATCACACGCCAGAATATGGTATACACACAGGTAGCTGTGAGCCAGAGGCACTGTACTTCACTGCGCTCTGGATGCCTGAACATGGGGAGGAAGGGAACAGTTCAGTTCCTGCTGGGCATGGGAAGGGATGGAGGATTGCTTTATTTAGGACTGATTGGCTACACTGTCTGGCTTACAGTGAAGTCTTATGCTCATCTCATCATTATTCTGATCATCTCATTCCTGGGTGCATATGTGAATAATGATATGATACAATCCTGGATCTCAGTGAATTTGACATAAGGGATAAATAAACCTCCTCACTGATAGTTTTTTAACAGTCCGACACCGGCAGTACACAGGGTTCTCACACCACTCAGCAGTTTAATGCTGCATTAACCCTTTCAGTGCCCTCCTCGCCAGTCACAGGACTGAATACTAACAGTATCATGGTGGAGGGCACTGATGGGGTTAATGCAGCATTAAACTGCTGAGTGGTGTGCGAACCCTGTGTACTGCTGGTTTGATTGTTAGAAGTTTTTTTTGTTTTTGTTTTTTTTTTTTTTGTTTTGTTTTTTTTTTCTCAATGAGGAGATTTATTTATCCCTTAGGCAAATTCACTGTGCTCCAGGATTAGATCATTATTCACAAATGCACCCAGGAAACAACTTATGAAATGATCAGAACAATGATAAGATGAGCATAAGACTTAGCTGTAAGACAGACAGTGTAGCCAATCAGTCTTAAGTAAAGCAATCTGCAATCCCTTCCCATGCCCAGCAGGAATCAGATTGTTCCCTCTCGCCCCATGCTCAGACACCCAGGGCTCAGTGAAGTACAGTGCCTGTAGCTCGTGGCTCCCTGTATGTATATGATATTCTGGCATGCGATATCAGAATGCTGCTATTTTCATGCAGGCAGTATTCTGATATCGCTATGTTCAACTCAACGTTTTGAATGCGCCGTTGTGTTGCACGCCCAGTAGAGGGTGACATTTTCAAAGGATACCAGATTTGGTCCACATTTGTCTTCATATATACTGTGCTGATCAGTATTCTGGTTCTATCAATGTTTAATCTGGTATAGCCATTTTATCATAATTGAAAGAGAACTAAACTGTGGTCTACAAGGACTCACAATGCAGCCCCAGCTTCATCAACAAGTCTTCTTCCAAGGGAACAGATATTTCAACAGGGCATTAAGCCTGGGGATAGTTGCCCTTTATATTGATTTAAAAAAAAAATGGAGGTGGGGAGTAGGATAATTGAGCACAGGATAGGATAAAGGGCAACTATCCCCAGGCTTAATGCCCTGTCAAAATATCTGTTCCCTTGGAAGCAGACTTGTTGATGAAGCTGGGGCTGCATTGTGAGTCCTTGTAGACCACTGTGGGGACAAACTGAAATCTGGGAAGACACTCCTAGGAATTCCTTGTTAATCCAGTTATAAGCGTTACACTTTCATTTCAGTCTTGCATGCAGTCCCCATAGATCCTCTCTGTCTGGCTTGAAAGACCCTTAGGTTGTACAAGCAATTTGAAGTTTGTGGCTAAGAACAACAGACTTCGGCTCTACTTCACCCTGCTGGAAATGTGTGAGGCTGTGGCTCTGTTTTCTTACCACCTCTCAATGGTCAACAGAAACCATTTTGGGCCTGCATAGTGCAGCCCTGGGCTTTCTGTCTCCTTTCATGGGAGCAAACTTAACCCCTTAAGGACCGGCGAGCGCACGGGGCTTTTCTTTTCTTTCTTTCTTTTCATTTCCGGGTTCAGGGCTGCGGGAGCCCTGAGCTCCATGATGTGCCAGGACCGTCGCTGGTCCTTAAGTGCTGGACCGCCATGAAGTTAAATTGCATAGAACTTCTGCTTTTTTTTTTTTTTTTTTTTTACAAACAGGTTAATAGTTTTGGAGATATCTGGTTTAGTACAAGCTTTGTTCTCTGATTTATTATAGTATAGTAAATTTGCATAAAGCAGAACTACCACCGCACATCTTTAGCCTAATTAAGTCCCCATCTGGAGACTAGCTGCATAGTAGCGCTAGTCGCCAGAATTATTACCTTATTTAATAGATTTGCTTTCTTCTATAGCTGACAGTAGCACGAAGCACGGACATCTTGCCATAGTGACGTCTGCGTGCCTGTGCTGTCAGTCCCTATTGGAGCCGGCTCCTAGCAACTCTTCCTAGACCCGACTGGGATTGACAGCGCAGGCACATGGACGTTGCTATGGCAAGATGTCTGCGCTCCATCCTGCCCGTTGAAGAAAGATTAAATCTATTAAATAAGGTAATAATTCTGGCGACTAGCACTACTAAGCAGCTAGTCGCCAGATGGGGACTTAATTAAGCTAAACATGTTGTGCGGTGGTAGTTCCTCTTTAATTACATGTCCAGAAAATCACCTCTCCCCTCCTTCATACGCTACTAGAGCATTTTGTTTTCCACCTGGGGGATAATTGAATGTGGAGGAATGATTATGCAAATCCATTCTACGTGGAAAATCTTCCACTCGGGGAACTAAAAGTAAAACATAAGGGGTGAGATTCACTAAGCGGTGATAAAGTGGAGATGATTTCTCCAGTTCCTACGTTATTCTATGGAGCCTATGCATTAAGATCTCCAAAAATGAAGAAATCGTAGTGCATATGCTCCATAGAATAATATATTAACTGGTGAAGTGATAAACTGGAGAAATCATCTCTAATTTATCACCTCTTTATCACTGCTTAGTGAATCTCCCCAAAGACCTTTTTAACAATTCCTTAATCTGGGCTATTTCACCTTTTTGTTTTTTGTTTTCCCTCCTTTTTCATTAAAGGGATAGTAATGTTTCATAATAAAAGCAGCTCTAATTAATCATCATAGTATTTGGACTTTGGAGAGTGTTATTTCAATTCTGTCAGAGTTGTAGTTCAAGAGTAATTGAATGACAAAGTGTCCCCCTCCCGCCCCTTTTACTGATGTAACAGTGCTCAGCCAGAGCAGAAGGGAGGTGCCCAGGTAGACTGCAGAGAGGGACAATCTTCAATTAAGATAATGGAAAAACCTGAAAAGCTTGTCAAGGGGGGCAGGGATTTCATTGTTTTCATAGGAAGAAGAGTGTCCCCTTCTGTTATCTGTCTGGTCTATGGACTGCATTCCACATCGGAGAAGAGATGGCTTACACTAGGTAAAAGGGGCGGGAGGGGGAAACTTTGCTTGTGAATATATCTTAAACCATAAAGGTTTGAGAGATAAGACTTATATCATTCTTAATGTTTTTTTAATGCCTACAAAATAAAATAAAGTTAAAACGAAGTATTACTATCCCTTTAAGTGTATGGAGCTTAATAATACAGAGAATGATGTTCTAGGAAAACTAGAGTAATTGTGGAGCAAACCACTGCATTATGGGAACAAATAAAAATTACCATTGCTTTAAACAGAGTTTTACTCTTTGAATGCTTGAGACGTCACCAAAGTATTGCAAAGCAATGTGTTGGAGATCTGCAGTATTTCAGGGGTTAAAACGCCAATTTGGTTCACTTGGAATCAGGGGAATTTTTTTATGTCCCCTACAGTGCAGTTGGTTTACTCCGGAATAGCATTTAACCCACTAAGTTTGAAATGAGTGTACAACGCATCGTGCAGCAATGAAATGGGCACTCAGAGGGTTAGTTTATTAAAGGAACACTATTGTCCCATAAAAAAATTATACTTGTTTTGCAGAGGTTTAAAAAATAAGTTATTTGGCACAAATCTTATCTCTCAAACCTTTATGGTTTGGGAGATATTCGTATGAAAAGTCCCTTCCTCCAATTCTCCTGACGTCAGCATCTAGCTGACAGCAGGAGATCCCGGTCTGGAGACCAGCCGACGGCTCTGCAGCTGAGCCGAAATCGCATTATTTAAAGAGAATTACTTCATTGGAAATGTCTACAAACTGTGTCTGGTTTTGCATGCAAACTTTGTAGACCGTTCCCATGAAGTAGTTCTTTTTAAATAACGCAATTTCGGCTCTGCTGAAGAGCCTCCTCAAGTCACATGACTCGAATCTCCTGCTGTCAGCTTAGCAGTTTGAGAGAGAGGATTTGTGCCAAATAACTTATTTTTTTTTTTAAACCTCTACAAAACAAGCCTACGTTTTTATGGGGAATTACTGTTCCTTTAAGTGTACTGATCTGTTTTTTGGTATGTCGCCAGGGGTGGAGCTTGCACTACCTCTCCACTTCCATGGAGAGAAGGATACACTGCAATAAGTGGCGTCCTACTGTGAATATGAGTAAAGGTGTACAGTTGTGTGACAAGAACTATATAAGCATAGCAATGTGCATGAGATGGGAGAAACTGATAATGTATTTCTCCTCTACTGTGTATATAGGTCATGGTTTGTTTGTGGGGGAGGATAGCTCTGTTGCTGACTGCTATGTATACATTTTAAAAGGGAATTATACCCTTGGAGTAAGTGGCTCTTAAATGGCAACTACAGTGAAAAAAAGGTTAAAGCAATATATTTTACTAGTTAATTGCTGCTACTCCTATATCTGACAGTAGCAGCATTTTACATTTACAGCCCTAATTGTACAGCTTGTTACAAGATGCCAGTTGTTGTCCCACCTCATGCAGGAGTGGAGACTGCCTATAGCAGCCTCGTTTTCTGTTGGCTGTACATATGGATGTTATGTCAGAGCAACCAACAGAATGCGTCAGATACCTCATCATATCTCACAGAACCATGTCTGAGAACGTGAAGCCCAGTGGGGATTTGTACACAGACTTCTATTACTTTATAATGCTGCTTACTCGAGTGAGAGTAGATGCATTAAAAGAAAATAATAACATATAGATAACACACAATGTTAAAATCACATTTAAAATTAATTGGAAACTTTATTTGCCCCTATGGTGTAGCAGTTGGTTTGTCCTAGAATTGCTCCAGGCTTAAAGGAATAGTAATAATAGTAATAATAATCTACCTGCTGAAAGGTGTTTTATTTAAAAGTTATTACAGCTCAAATTTGAATTTTTTTTAGGTGCAATATCACAGTGGCCTGAAATTGTAGAGTAGCGCTATTGCTACACCATCCTATGGAGATTTATGGTCCCCGGGACCAGAGCTGTCCATAGGATGGTGTAGTAACAGCGTCACTGTACAATTTCAAGCCACTGTGATATTGCACCTAACAAATTCAACTTTGAGCTGTAATAACTTTTGAATAAAACACCTTTCAGCAGTGAGAGTACCCTTGTTTTACTCATGGGGATAAACCTTACAAAATATTTTTGTATATATAAGAATAAATGGCTCTTAAAGGAGCAGTGAACTTTTTTTTATGTAAACATATATTTTATAGAGCATTTCCTGCTGAATAAAACAAGGGCACTCCCATCGCTGTCAAATGTTTTATTCAAAATTTATAGCAGTTTAAATAATCAGGAAGTGAATTTACTGTGTTTACTTCCTGATCGTTCTGACAGGAAGTGACAGGCAGTTTCTATCACATTCTATGGAGAACTGTATGTCTCTGACTTTTCCGACTTTCCTCTCCATTAGAATGTAACAGGAAATCTGATTAGAATTTGACCACTAGAAGGCACTGCTAATATAAAAAAAATGGGTTTAAACTGTAATAACTCTGGAAATATAAATCTCTCGGCAGTGGGAGTACCCTTATTTTACTCAATAGGAAAATACCTACAATATATATTTTTTCAGAAAAAAGTTTACTGCTCCTTTAAATGCCCATTTAAATCAGTGTGAATTTGGGGAATGTTTATATTTTCAGAAGGTAAAAGATGGATGCACACTCCAGAGGCTGAAAGGCCTTCACTTGTATTCAGCCGGGTGCAGAATCTCCTGTGGTCTCCTGGCTGACCACACATAAACAGATATGTAGAAGGGAGAACACACTCACAGCAAAAGTGAAATCATGTGTCCGCTATCTCTGAATCATTATTGATGAGAAAAACACATGCAATGTTTTGGGGGGGCTCAGTGCTGCCCTTAGGAGGCAGTGTGCCCCCCCCCCAAAAAAAAACATAAACATTGCATGTGTTCTTGTCATCAGTAAAAGATTTAGCGATAGCTGACACATGATTTCACTTTTTCTGTGAATGTGTTCTACCTTCTACATAAAGGTTTATTTGTTCCCTATGGTGCAGTTGCAAATAATACACAGGTTACTTGTAGTCCTTTGACGCTGTCACACAGATTGGTGCATCACTATCTTACGAGAGCAAAACACTAACATGTGACTGTCCCAGACTGCACCAGTCCACTGGAAAAATAGAATCAGATGAAGAAACACCTGCAATAGATTCCAGGCACTCGTGTATTGTGTGTGTTTATTGCAACATCACAGCATACACGTGCAAAAGCAATTTGAAAAGCATACAGGCTCAACCTTGCACCAAAACATAAACTACTGGTTGAAATGAAAATTCCACAAATTCCCACTGATTTAAAATGCTACTTTTAACCCCCTGAATGATAGAGAGAGGGCTCCAGCTCATTTCTTTCAATGCATTAGAGCCCTGTCTGCCAATTCCCAATTTAAATTGGTAGGAATGTTCATTTGTCCCTGTGGCTTAGTTCATTTACTCCTGAATTGCAGTTCTCTACCTTGATGAATGAGGCCTAAAGTGCAGTGCAGAAAGTTCCATAGTGCAGACAGCCGATAGCTGTTCCACAATCACACTCTTCTTCCCAGGCCTGGGAAGTTTGGTTCTGTATGCTGTTTCAATTGCTGCAGCTTATCCTTGTTTGCACAGGGTAGAGTATACACTATGCCACTCTGTTTGCTCTGTTTTTGCACATGTATATGTTGTGATGTTAAAATAAACACACGTAAGATGACTGTCTGGAATTGAATGTCTTTGAACCCCAAGATTTCTATTTTTTTCCCCTTTTATGTTATTGTAAAGTGTCAGGTGAGGGGGTTTTATCTGCTGCTACATATAACCAGGTTTTGTTGCCTCTTCCTCAGCAACCTCTGATCACATATCTGAATCCTCTGAGACAACACCCCAGGCTGGATATCTCTACTCCTCTACACCTCCCTCTTCAGCGCCACATGGGTTGAATGGGGGCCTGTCACAGGACCACGTTGTCATGATGGGAGACACAGAAGCTGAAGGTGTCACTATTAACGCAGGTAAAGGAACGACAGAAAAAATGGATTTGAAAAGATGCCAAGAAGGTGTAACACTTTCAATGCCTGAGGGGTTTCCATCACATTGCTTTGTATACCTGTCACACGAAGGATTAAAGGAGCAGCAAGTTTTAATTAAAAATGGAACTAATACTTTATAATTTTGCTTTCAAAATTGCCTTTATTTTTTATTAGTCATTCCTTATTTAAAACTATAGTTTTTGAGATCTTTGTCAGTTTATGCAGATTAATCAGTACTTCATGGTAGGAAGTGGCAGTTGAAAGGGAGAGTGGAATGTTAGGCTGTGTTAGCCAATATTAGCTAATTTGAATACACTGGCAAATAACTAAAGCTAAACTATAGTTTTAAACACAGTGTTTGTAAAGTGTTAGGTTAGTAAAGTAAATAAATAAAAAGAGCAATTATGGGGCAAACCAAGTACACCATAGGTGACAAAATAAAAATTCCCGTTGATTTTAGTGGCATCTCTAGCAACCAACGGTTAAAAGACCGATCTTTAAATCAGTGGTAATTTTTACTTATTCTCTGTGGCATCTGGTTTTAAATTGGTGCAAAAAAAACACAGACCCTATCACTTGAAAACGTTTGTTAATTTTGAAAGACCTTTCAGAATCACCTATATGTTGTATTAGCCATTTTATTTATTTAGAAAACCGAAACAAATTATTCTAGTTAAAGCATTCTGTGCAGGTACTTCCAGTCTTAGCCATTCATTGGGGGGGGGGTTATGCATGAAGGCGTGATAAAGTGGCGATGACTTCTCTTATGTTATAGAGCCTATGCAGTAGGATCTCCAAAGGTGGAGAAATGTTAGTGCATTGGCTCCACTGAATAACATAGGAGCTGGAGAAGTCACCTCTGCTTTATCACCTTCCCCCACCCCCCTTTATGTCCCACATTCAGTTCTTGGAGAAATAGGTAATGCATTTCTGAGCAGTGTCAGTGTGTGGGGGAAAAAGTGTAGGACTACGCTAGGAAGCATCTGTGTGGCATGCCTTAGTTAGCATAATCTATAAATCTAGATAACTCAAAAACTAGTTGTTTTTTAATTTAAAAAAAAAAAAATGTCTAACATATAGGGACATTTGAACGCCATTTTCAAATCTCCAAAACTAGTTTTATGTGACTGGGTCCTTAGTAAGGCCCAGTATGTAGTTTCAGTAGTTTTAAACTAACATTCTTGATTTCAGTAGTCGGACCTGTCCGACTGTTCAGCCATGAGCATCTGAAGGAGTAGAGCAACAAATGAAGATATGTAAGAAAGAATAAGAGAGCTATTGTTCAAAGTAGAGAGTAACAAAATAAGCAACACTGCTTAAAGGGATAGTAACACTTCATTTTATCTTTATTTTATTTTGTAGGCATTAAAAAAAACATGAACGATATAAGTCTCATCTCTCAAAGCTTTATGGTTTGAGAGAGATTCACAAGCAAAGTTTCCCCTCTCGCCCCTTTTACCTAGTGTAAGCCATCTCTTCTCAGATGTGGAATGCAGTCCATAGACCAGACAGATAACAGAAGGGGACAGTCTTCTTCCTATGAGAACAATGAAAGCCCTGCCCCCTTGACAAGTTTTTCAGGTTTTTCCCTTATCTTAACTGAAGATTGTCCCTCTCTGCAGTCTACCTGGGCACCTCCCTTCTGATCTGGCTGAAAAGTATGACATCAGTAAAAGGGGTGGGAGGGGGATACTTTGTAATTGAATTACTCTTGAACTACAACTCTGACAGAATTGAAATAACACTCTCCATGGCACTAATACTATGATGATTAATTAGAGCTGCTTTTATTATGAAACATTACTATCCCTTTAAGCAAGTAGTGACAGTACGTCAAGTGAGCAGGACGTAAGGCAGGTAATGAAAAAGAGGCGGAGCAGGCAATGACAAGATGCTCACTTCTTTTTCCTTATGTTTAGCCTCCACTCCCAGGAAAGTTTATGACACTCGAGATGTTGCTAGTTCCCAAGACACTCTGATAGATTTTGATGACGATAAATATAGGAGGAGACCGACCCTTAGCTGGCTGGCA